>OX104123.1:59699897-60899897 GCA_944474755.1 Limnoperna fortunei
AATTAAAGTTGTATAAATTTGATTTTAAAAATATTTTTCATCTTTGTCCTTTTTCTTTAAAAATAAAATTAGTTTTTATTATTAACCACTAAAATAAGCATGTTTACATTTCATATTTTTTATTTCCTTTTATTTCATACTAAATTCCACCATACATCCTAATTAGTTTGATTAAAGGTAAAAAGTTACACCTTTTTGATCATTGACCAGGTAACTTCGGTACTCTCTGGATTTATCTGTGATGATACATAGATTGTATTTGTAAACAAAGATAGGGGCAAACAAAAGAACAAGAATCAATTCAGTTTTAGATTTAGATCATTTGCTCACTGTGTGAGAACATTGGTACCTCCAAAGTTGCACAAGATTTCGTCTCACACCATGAGATAGCACATGTATGGGACTAGGTACCACAGTAAATATGTACAGGTACCCTTTCTGCTCATCTCGGTTTTACCACATTTACAATATTATAAAGTGAATAATTTTAAAAAATATCTAAAATATTCACACCTACAGAGAAATCTTTCTAAAATACATAAGATAATGTATTAACTAATATATATACTTTAACTTGACATAAATGGGCAAGGCATTCATCATCCAGTTCTTTAATGTCCAAGTCATCATTTTGTCAACTTAGCTATCTGTAAAAATAACATAAAAAATATTTGTCAAAAATAAGAATAATAATATCAAGGAAGGCAACTCTAGAAATAAATTATGTGAACACATCTCTTAATCAGTTAAGAAATGTCCAGTTTAATCCTTGGAGATCACTGACTAGACAAGATTACAGATAAAAAAATTACCTACGGTTATTAATTTCCTGAGGAAGAAACATGAATCGTTAATTGATAGGTGTAAAGCCAGTAAAATAAATATTTGAGATAATATACCTACAACTAAAATTAACAAAGCTTTGAAGTTTAATACAGTTATCTTAATTGAAATGTAGCATTAGCAAGACAATATTTACTGCTACTGGTTTGAACAGGTGATCATACAATATAAGATGAGTGAAGGACAATAGAAAAGCCATTTAAAATTAAAACAAATTATATCAAAATATATGATAAAAGGATTAATAACTTACCAGTTACAGCAGAACTTTATATGTCTTCTTTCTTGTTCGGTATGTTTTTAGCATTAAAAGCTGAAAAAATATGAATTTGTTACAAGAACAAATCAACCAAGGGACATAACTAATAAAATGTCATTTTCATTCATAATGTCTGATGACTGATGAAATGGCTTTTTCAGTGATGTTTGGATGTCAATGACACATCAATGATAAAATGAACATTTTAATTAATGACTTCAAAGGACAAATTTGATGACATGTCATTTCAGTGTTATTTCTGACAACCAATAAACTGAAATTTCCAGTGCAATATATAAATGGAAATAAAATATACATGTATGTGATATTTTAGTGCAATGATGTTTGCATTAATGTCAAAAAGATCAGATTGTTAATCATCTACTATTGATCACATGCCTGTCATCACTAAGGTTACATGTTGGAGTCTTACTGTGGCAGGGTGTGCTTGACAACATTAATTGATAATGATTGCCAGTTTCCTGCCAAAGGTTTGTGGTTTTTACCTGGTTTATTATTACTACTGCTTCCTCCATCAATAAAATCTTAACCCCATGATATAGCTGAAAAATGGCATTTTAATCAACAAACATTCACGGGGGGGGGGGGGGGTCACTAAGGATACTTTTAGGTACAGGTGTGCGGACGGACATTTGAAAACCCACCCTATTCATATATTTTCGGACACTATAAAACAGGACCTAATCATATATTGAATGATTAAATCAGACCTATTCATATATTTATTACTGCACATCCCGTGGCACATCCCCATTGACAAAATAGTACATTTACTACCAAATTGATAAATTGATGTTAATGGAACACTTTCTTTGTAAAATCACTGTGGTTTACATAGGCTTAACATGCTTAAGATGAGAATTGAGGCATGGAATATATTTAGATAATTTACAACTACCCAATGATATATTTTTCAATGAAAAAAGCTACCTATTCATATATTTTGGAGAGCTAAACAAGTGACCTATTTGGGCCGCACATCCATATTACCCTCTATATACCAAGTTACCCCCCTGTGCAAACATTGAAGCATTTTTCTGCATATATAATTCACTGCTGTTTACTAGGTCATATATTTCACTACAAACTCTGTGTAAATTTTACAATAAATTCCATTTAAAGTGAATGTAATAACAGTTTCAGTGCATTTAAACTAACACTTTTTCCTTGATAGCTTTATCTTAAGTTAATAAACATTAAAGCATAAATATTGACCAAAAAAAACTGATATTTTATCATCTGTTATTACTGTCCTGAAATTGAGGCACTGTTGTGAAATGTCTTGTGAAATGTGTTTACTTCCAGATTGTGTAATCACAGAAATATAAATTGAATATCTAGCTAATGGAGATAACTGTTATATTTAACCTTTTGCAGACATCAATTGGAAATTTGATGGTTGCCATTAGAGATAAGAAGCATTAAGCTTTGACTGATGCAGACAATTGTTAACAAGTTGGTCAGCTTGGTTACAGAGGTAATACAACCGATTTGTTTCTTTCAGCATCATTAAAAAGAATGTTGCCCATTAGTTTTTATAAACAATGTTGACCAATCAGCATCTATTTAACAAATTTAAAGATCTCTTTTGTAACTTACCAGTAATGGCAGATTTTCAGTCTTCTTGACATTTCTTTCTTTCTTATTTTTTTCACTTTAAGAATAGCTGTAAAAAAAATTTAAATCAGTAAATAAAATTATTCAATAATATATAAAACATTTTGTATAAAAATAATGTGACTGAAAAATTTGAATAAAAAGGATATTCACTAAAGATAAAATGGTTATTCACCACGGGAAAATGCATGCGATTGTTATTTATAGAATCCCGGTTATTCCCTTTTTTAAATAACAATCGCATGCATTTTCCAGCGGTGAATAACCATTTTATTTTTAGTGAATATCCTTTTTTATTGAATAAAACAATAACTGTCTTTTGATTTGGTAAATGTGTGGAGTTATTGACTTTTGAAAAAACTCTTTGTTATTCAGTTTTTTTCAAAAGTCAATAACTCCACACATTTACCGAATCAAAAGACAGTTATTGTATAATATTGTTACCTTATGCACTTACTTATGGGGGTTTTTAACGTCCTTGACTACCGAAAAACGGTCTCGCACGGACTTACCTTATGCACATGCATTTTCCTAGTTGTAATATTGTAGTTATTTTAGGTTGTATAAGGGGACAAAACAAGTTATATTACTGCAAAAATTTGTTTTTTTTATAATTCTAAAATTTCATGCAGTGATGGTGTATAACTTAAAGGGAACAGTAAAAGAATAAAATAATTAATTTGTCCCCTTCATAATACAAGTACCAGTACATCAATTAACATTATAAAAAATAGATTGAAGAACTGTCAAGTTGGCCATGAGTAACCAGTTTGTTTACCAAGAGTTACATCCCTTGAAAAAAACAAGAATTTGATCAAGTTTGTTACCCTGTACCTGTTTTAAGCCATTTATTTATCGAACAGAGTAATGGCAATTTTGATTGATAATCTGTGGCTTCAAAACTTGCTTCAAAACTTTTGCCTTTCTCACAAAAAGTGAGTCTAAGGATGTATATGGTGGTACATACCTTCATAATGCTGTTCAGAAATCATAGAAATTGTACACTCAAAATGTTCTTCAAGTCATCATTAATACTGAAAATATATGTATATATATTTATTACATCTAAATCAATGTTTTGCATCCAATAATTTGTGAGGACTAATTTTAAACAGTACTGGTGTTATCTTGGCAACGGGAGACTATACCCAGCGATGGAAACTATACCAGTTAAAGATTTGCCACATTTTCTATACTAAATATATTAAAATTCCCTGCTTTTTGTCAATTTTCATGAACTCAATATTGTGGTATGTACTAGAAATATTATGGACTTTCCCCACAGACTAGTTTTCTAATAGTTTTGTGAATAAAGAGATATAGTACCCTTGTCTGCCCATTCGTGCACTAGACTTATTCACACAACACAACAGGAAAACAGTACCCTCATGGGAAGTCAATAATACTGGCAGATAAATATTTCATTTACACAAGTTAAGGAAATGAAGAGTTTTCTGGCCAGTAAAAATGGGGCTTAGTGTGAAATTTTGCTCAAGATTGTATGTCATATTCAGGAATTTTTTAGTTACATTAGATGTCAAGTCTTTTTGGAACAAGCAAACCAGGGAGGGGGGAGGTACTAAGCAAACAAACATATTTATAAGAAAGCTCCATTATTATTACATATTCCAATTCAAAGCATATTTACCTTAAATATATAACTGAATCATCACAGCTGTCTTATAAACCACTTAAAACAGCTACCATCACAATTTTTTTGTCCATGTTTTGCACATGTTAATAAAAAGTATCTGCTTTTCTCTGTATCATCTTTTCATTTCGGCTGCTTTAAGACAAAATGCTTCGTCTTGCTTTTCTTCAAATTAAACAATTTCTAGTTTTTATCCTCAAGTCTCAGAAATATATACATCTGTCATTCTACTGTTGTTAGCAAAGTGTTGTTTCTGGTTGTCTGCAGAGTTATGCCACTGGTTGTCTTCCTTGTGAAATGTCTCTAGTTGTCTGCCTTAAATATGCCTCAAGATATGCCTTAGTTGTCTACCCTGAGATATGCCTTTTCATAAGACTAATCATTTTATACAATAAATAAAAGGATAAAAATATAATTTTAAAACTTCCTTTCAAAAAATCTACATGAAATAGAAATTTCTCTGTATTATACGTTTTTTTTTTTTTTGGTACAAGTTTTTTTTTTTTTTTTTTCGTACAGAGCTTAAAGAAATTAGCAGGTTAACAACTGTGTCCTGTGTAAATTAAATACATGTATAAATATACTATAAATAAATTCATTAATACCAACCCTTTAAAACAACTTACTTTAAACTCTGTATTTCCAAGTTTTTTTTTGGTACAGAGCTTAAAATATCTAGGTGTATAAAAAACATTTTTTATTAACTTTAAACTCTGTATTACAATTTTTGTTTTGTTTTTGTTTTTTGGTACAGAGCTTAAAGTTATAAGCAGGTTAACCACTGATGTCCTGTATAAATTGTTAAATTGAAAACTTAATGCAAATAAATATCTTCCATGACTTCCCAACCCTTGAAAACAAGTTACTTTAAACTCTGTATTCCAATTTATTTTGGTACAGAGCTTAAAATATCAATGCGAAAGACAATTAACTTTAAACTCTGTATTACAATATTTCTTTTTTTACAAAACTTAAATAAGCAGGTCAATAAATGATGCCTGCATTAATTAAATATGTGTATAAAAATATCCCTTAATACCCAAAACTTCAAAACATCTTACTTTAAAATCTGTATAACAATTTTTTTTTACAGAGCTTAAAGTAATTAGCAGGTTAACAACTGATGTCCTGTGTAAATTGCTTTAAACATACATAACACAAACAATAATATGTTCAAAAAATATTTTACTTCACAAATAACTTGCAAACAAAGGGAAACAACTCAAACATCAGTTGCATTTGATTAAAAATTTTTTATTCCAAATGTATCCCTAAAACCCACACCATGTAAACATGTTACTTTAAACTCTGTATTCCAATTTTTTTTGGGTACAGAGCCTAAAATAACTAGCAACTGATGTCATGTACAAATTACAGTAAAACAGATATCAGACACCTAAAAAAATGAACAAAATATTTGTTACATCAAAAGTTTGACCTATCAGAACTTACCAATTTAATAATGAAGATACAAACATAATCTTCATTTTTTATTCAAAAAATTAATCGTAAGCATGTTTTACTGTAATTTCTTTGTGCTCTGCACCACAGAAAACTTCCTACCAAGGCAGAGACATTACTCAGACTGCTTCTCCCGATTTCAGCCCAATGCATAGTCTAGGAGTCCCAACTTGATATAATACATGGAAGTTTCCTGTGACAGAAAGCCATTTACTATAGTTTAAGAACTTGTCATGCCGAATAGACTTGTAAACTTCTGTTTCAAAATTACCAGATAAAAGAGATGTCAAGTTCTCAATGTATGCAAGTTCAGTTTTCATCAACTGAACTCGTACAGAAATACTTCATATAAAATGGGAGATAACTCCAATATCAAAGAACAAGGAACATCAGATGTGCATATAGCTTTATATAATAATCTCTAGCCCAACCCTTCAAAATTGTTACTTTAAACTCCATTTGTTTATAAATTTCTTTTTTTAATTTTTTCTTCATTTTTCTTATCTTTTTTTTTCTTTTTTTTTTTTAATTCTTGTTTCTTTTTTTTTCTGTCGTTTTCTTTTTTCTTTTTCTTTCATTTTTTCTTACTTTATTTTTGTTGTTGCTATCATTTTAAAGTCTAAAGTAACTAGCATGCATCCATCTGATGTCAAACAAATCACCAAAAGGAAACTACATGTAGACAGATTTATATTCCCAATCACCCGAATCCCATTCTGTCCGTTTCCTGGTGTAGAAACCCATTTGAATACCTACCGTATACTTACCATGGGTCCAAAATGTGTTAGGACCTCAAAAAGTTAGTACATGTAGTATGATCAGGTGACAAGGTAAAGTTTCTAATAGACTTGAATATTAAGGAAACAATCTGTCAAATTAAGTTTTTTTTCTAATAATAGAACTACATACAAAGTATAAATAAAATGGTTGGCATTCATTCTAAACTGTGGGAGATAAACCTTCTTTAAATACCAGCCAACACATACCTTGCCCCAAAACCCCCCTCCCCCTCCTTTATCCCACCCACCCACCAACACATACATATAAAAGTAAAAAAAAAAAAGATATTCAAAAGTCTTAAAATAATAGATTTTCATGACAGAATGAAACTGAAAAAAACATTGTTTACCCAAACATTTATAATATGGCAAACTGAAATAGATTGTGAGACAGGCAGTATTTTGGCTCTATTCAGGATATAATCAAGTTAACTAACAATAAACCAACTGTACCAATCCCCAGGAGTTAGGTATGAACAGCCAAATAGGAAAAAAAATAATCTTCCCTTTTGAAGTGGCAAGATGTGTGGCACCCTCCCAAGATTCCCTGTTTCGTTAAGTTCATTTCTGTTATTTATTGTTTTTATGACTTTGTGATCCATAATTCACATATTTAACATTTTAATTATTTATTTGTTGTCAACCTACAATTGACACTCATTTCTTTAAAAAAACTCCTAAAGCTTTACGTTTGATCTTTTAATATTTTTACTACTTTTTTCATGTTGTGATCAATAATTTACATTTTTGCAATTTTTTTTTTAGTTTTATAATTTTTTTATCAATTATTTACGTATTTACAATTTTCTTTTATTAATTTTGTGTGCGTGTTTTTTTAAATTTTGTGATCAATAATTTACAAATTCCTTTTTGTATGCTTTATACTTTTATGATCAATATTGATAAATTTAAAATTAATTTCCTTTTATTACTTTTTTTTATATTTTATACTTTTGTGATCAATAATTTACATATTTACAATCAATTTTATTTATTTTTTTGTGTTTCATTATTTTGTGATAAATAATTTACATATTTACAATCAATTTATTTTTTTTGTGTTTTATTATTTTGTGATCAATAATTTACATATTTACAATCAATTTTCTTTATTTTTTTGTATTTTTATCATTTTGTTCTCAATAATTTACATATTTAAAATTTTTTTTCTTCTTTTTAAAAATTTTTTATTCTCAATAATTTACATATTTACAGTAAATTTCAGTCCTAAACCTAAAGCAGACCTTCTTACGCTGCATAATTTCAACACACATGACTTCAATCTTATGTATTATTATGTTTGAGTAATATAATGTCAAGATAATATGCATGCAGTTGTTGCTTACTCTCATATTCTTATCTATTCCAGAGAATGGGATATTTTTCTTGTTGATGGGATTAGTGCACTGTGTTAACAAAAGCAATGAGCATTTTTCAAACTCAATGAGCAGTTTCAATCGGTTGGTAGTAAATATAGTAATTTATAAAACCTTAATGAGTACGGTAACATACCCCGCTTGCCCACATATTGGACACTTAGAACAGGAACAGTTCACAATTTACTGGTAATATATTTAAACAAAATTCTGTTGAGAATTTACATGAAAGTTAGTGAAAAATTTAAAATGATAAACCCCAAATTCCCCCCCCCCCCCACCCCTGCTGAAGAAAAATTAAATTAAAAGTACAAAATAAGTTTCACCTATTTGTGCATTGATGTAAATAAAGTGTCGTTTTATAGAAATCTGAAATTTAATTTGTGTGCAATTCACTTTAAAAGATTTACAAACTATTTCAGTAAAATATGTTTCCATCCAATTTCAAACAGGCCTCTCCTACAGAAAATATCCCATCAAACAGACCTCTCCTACAGAAAATATCCTTGCTGATTGCTGATATGCACAATTACATATGTTTAAAAAAATAAATTATACCTTCTTTAACTTTGTTGCATGGGGTATAACAAATAGTTTCAGAGAATGTGCTAAAGAGTCTTGTTCTGTATATATAATTGTAACAGATAAGTATAAAATGTGGAGATAAACCAAACACCAGCACCAGATCTCATATAATTTATAAATTTATTCATTTAGTTAATCATTATGTTTAAATAAACTTTAGCATGATAAAGCCGTTGTGTGATTTGTTCCTTTCCTTACTGGTCAGTGGTCTCATAATGATTCACAGAACCATTTGTACATATGTTAAAACACCTTTGCTAAACAATTTATAGGATTCTAGACTTCGCTTTAACATTGGTGCAATGTGCATCTCTATGCCGATCTCTGGTTCTATTGCAAATTTTCTCACTTATCTATAATAAAAGTATAGTATTATACAAGCAAAAAACAAAGCTTAAATGTAAACAAACAATAGAATTCACAAGCAGGGGCGTAGCTAGAAAGTATTTGAGGATAGGCATGAAGAATTGGGCGAGGGGGTTCAGTGGGGGGGGGGGGGGGGGCGAAGCCCAAAGGATCTTTTTTTTTCATAATGCTATGTAAATTGACAGAGATTTTTAACTTTGCTAACAAGTGATTTTTAATGCACAAGTTTGAAGAATGAAAATCAAAGCTGTCATTGATTTTTGTGACTGATCATCTATTGCCTGTGTTGAATCTTTAAGGTGCTAATTGAGTAGAAATTGGAAAGAGAATCAAAATGTTTGTTTTTGCAAACATTGGACATAGATTCTCAATGATACATGTAGATTTTCAGCAAAAATCCAAGTTCAAAGTCCCATTACTCCAAAAAATGTTGAGGATAAAAATTTCCTGGCAATATGCACTACTTAATATGGTGTACTTGCTATGTTCCATGTTTCGTACAATTTGGTTCAGTAAGTTTCAGGGGAGTTGAGTGGAAACCCGATTTATGAGAAACTTTTGGAAAATTCTACGTTCAAAGGGCCATAACTGTCACAAAATTTTGAGGATCAGAATTTCCAGGTAATATGCACAACTACATATGGTGTACTTGTTACGTACCAAGTTTCGTAAAATTTTTCAGAGGAGTTGAGTGGAATAACTTTGTGACTAACAGACCTACGGAACATATGGACAGGAAAAAAACAATATGTCTCCCCACCAATTATTGCTTATATTTATGCATAGACAGTAGTATTAAATAAACTAAATTTGAGTGTAGGCACATGCCTATCAGGCCTTACATAACTACGCCCCTGCAAATTTGACATATTGTATTTTATTTGTTCGTTTGACTGATATATAATGCTACATGCACACCGTACAATCAGGATACAGCAGGATTCAATAAGGCAAACTTGAAAGGTTCATTAGGTTACATTGGGGGTAGTGCGAGGCAAGTCCAGTAACTTGAGTCGTTCTTAACTTCTAAGTACGTTTTGTCCAATATTTTTAATTAAACTGTACATCTACTAGTGTCCTATGATGTCTATTCGCCTGTAAGCATTTGCCACAACATAATACATATAAATATAGTCGCAGCCTAAATGCAAGCATCACACATTTAATGGTTCCTGATGTTATTTCGTGTCTCATCATTCCATTAATGATGTCTTTCTTTTATGTGTTGGTGATGTCACCGCTGTCAATTTAAAATGCAGCATTTCAGAGATTTCAGAATATTGTCTGCAATTTGTAGCTATTTTGAAACAATAAATTTAATTTTAATCTATGTCAAATTCATTTTTAGGTGTTTTTAAATGAATTTATGTTAAGTACTTCAAGATTTTCTGCTAATAGTTCAGCTACCATCTCATATGGGTTTGTTAAATGGATCACATGACTTCTAACATACACATTACAATAAAGCTCACATCTATGATGAACTATTTCACAATAATGACAATTATAATTATAGGTTCAAGTTATTCAAGGAGATTTATATCAAAGCATTATAGGATTCTCAAAACAGTTCAGAGAAATCAAACGGTGCTTGAGCAAATCGAGTTGGAGCTACCCAAGTTAGACTGGGTCTGTACTTTATTGAATGCAGTTAGATAAAACAATCATCACCAGGTATGAAGTACAATGACATGATCAACATGGACTTTTGACTCGGGACAGTTATCGAACATCCTGATTGTACGGTGTGCAGTATAAATAAACTAAACAATTAGACAAAATTGTGTTGGCCCATTGAGAAGCCACAATATGGCATTGAATGTGTGTCCAAGGGTTACGGTAAATAGCTACATGTAACTACATGTAAGCAATGGCTGTAACCTTGCCATAGTCAGGCTGGCCCTTCCTCCCATCACATGGCCACCAGTAGTCCCGAGAACTTGTTACCCAAGGTGTAATTGGTTTTAGACCCTACCAGGTACATCTGCTGACCCTCACCATTGCCCATCCTCCACCACCAACCTTTGTGTTTCCAAATTCCCCCTTCTTTGCCCCTTCACTACATGTCACTATCTCATAGTTCCCCCCCTGCACAGATTGCATTTCAACCCCCTTCAATAGTGGATGTCAGAAGATTCTCTTGCATCATACAACCCTATCAATTTTCCATCAGCTATCTGCTGTGTGAAATAAGCCTGTACACACTCACCAGCCCCAACCCCCAACACCCTCCCCATCAATCCATCGCCCTTACAAAAAGGAAAAAGGGCCTGGTTTCAGGGGTAGAACAGGCTAATCTAAGATCCAATCTGAGCTATACTCTCTACAGGAAACAGGTCCTACAGTATAGAACTGGGTCTTGTTTTTTATGACTTTCAAGGATAAACCACTCCTACATGAGCATTGTACCTTTTGCACTATAATTGTATTAGTTCTATGTCGAGATGCTAACACCTGACTGATTTTTTATTACCCATTTATTTTTTACAGAAAAATAAATACTGACCAAACAAATACAAAACTGATTAAAGATTAAGAAACAAGACATAAAAATGGTTTGCGAGTATGTAATAGACATATGCACAAGTTTTGTAAATAATGTCATGTTAGCTCTGCTAATCTGTGAAAAACAAATTAAAATTCCTTCAAAATAAAAATAATTTCTAAAAGGTTTAATGTCAATTTGCAATATATTTTACAGATAATAAATTAATATTATCAAACCTAAAACATTTTCACATTCACAGAAAAGTAAAAAAAAATAAAAATATTATTGAATGATTGTTCAAATACAGCAACATATTACATGTGCATTTTTGAAAGAGTATTTATTAGAAATTTAAATATTTTAAACTTACAATTTCAAATTGCATTTAAAATGTTCAAAAATAGAAACATGAAGGCCTTGTACCTTTTTCCTAATTTTCTTTTAAGTTTTGATAATGATGAACAATGCAAGTAAATATTAAATTTGCAAGTTTGATTTGTAGGTTATATGCAGTTTTTAGTGGTTAGCGTTATGATTAAGATGGTTTGGTGCTTTCCAAATAACATTTTATTGCATAATTCAGTTATAAAATTTGCATGTACAGTATTGAAAAACTCTAAACATGACCTTTTACTTTATTCTTATTTTCTCTCAAGTTTGGATAAAGGTGAGCCATGCGAGTAAATATTCCATTTTTTAATTCTTTAATTCTAATTACATAATTCCACATGATCTCCAATATAATTTATGTAAAATAAACTTAAAAGTAATACTTTTGAAGGCTTAATTGGGAGCTTAGATGATCAGCAACCGTTGCTGTTTTTTTACCAAACAAAAGTTTTTGTTTTTTTTTTTGGAAATAACCATCATTAAAATTTTCGACCCCCAATCTACCTTAATCAAATGTTAATATATGTTAGTCAAATTGTTAGGTTTGTATCAATCAAACCTGCAAATTTTGAAAAGCCAAAGATGACACAATCATTCTTCCAAAATTAAAACCAAAAAAAAAATCCAATACACAAAAAAAAGAAAAAAAAAAAAAAAAAAAAAAAGAAAAAAAAAAAGCTAAAGAGATAATGAAAAAACATTCCATTTTGAAGTAAAAATGAGACAAATAAAATAACAAAAAATTTAAGTCTAATTTCAATTTAATATAAAATTATTATATTTCAAGTTCATTACAAGTTAATTTTAATATAATTGATAATAATTTAAACTACTTAAAAAAGCTTTAATTCCATGACTCATTTACAGCCTGTATACTACAAGTAAATCCTACATTATAAGGACATTACAATTTGACCTATGAGTAAAAAAATTTAAAAATTACAATGATAATTTGAAAAAATCTGAAATGATTCAGTTGTGTTCAAGACAATGTGAGTCAACTGTAGTAAGAGCTTCATGGTGATTAAGTACAGGATTTTGTGTCCCATTTTAAATATTCGTATTGAAAACGTTTAATTAAAGTCAGAATAATATGGACAAATTAGGTGTATGTCATCACTTTATTAAAATTCATTTCTCACCAGGGGTCATCCACAAATCACATAACATAATATGCTTCTAAATAATTTTAAGTATTCCCTCGCCAATGGTCACACTTTCTGGGCATAAGGGGTGGCCTAAGAGTGGAACTAGTATACTACTCTCACAAAAATCAAACATGCTTTCAATGTCCCCTGCCAGGACAATTATTATAAAGTCCAAAAAAGTGGACAGAGACATAGAATGTATAATAAGTCATAATTTATATTAGCTTGTCATTCCAGCCATGTCAGTTCTTCATCCCAATTTCATATTATATCAGCCAAAATCTATAGTAAGTGCCATAATAACAGTGAAAATAAATTAAAATAATCAAAATAAAAATTTTTTGGTAAAAAAAGGCAGAATAATGTTTCACGATCATTCCATGTCATTAGTGGAACTTTACACCCCTAGCAGTCAATGTCAATTACAACTTACCACAAACTTGATAACAATTAAGATCTGACCTAATCCAAGAACTTAACATAGCCACTGGGCAGTAAAATTAGGTCAAGGTCAGTGAAACTACAATACTTTGTATTTCTGATGAAAAACCTATAGACAAACTATTGACATCCTACAATTATGTATGGTTACAGAGAAACAGACAAAATCTATTATTTGGAAACGGTCTAAAACTGAATTGAATTTCAGGTCAGGCTACACTTACAAGACCTACATGTACATGTACTGCTGATAAACAACATATATGCCAAATATTGTCATACTACCATGTCTAATACAATAAATGTACACAGAAAAATGTCTGCATTCAGCATCAGTAACGAATAAAATAATGTCATGAACATCACGATAATAGCATCAAATTGTTATCCTTTAAAATATACAATGCATGGCTACTGTGAGAGAAACTGTCCTAATCCAAAAACTTGTAATGCAGTAACTGGACCAAGAAATTGAGACCAAGGTCAGGTGACACCTATAGGACAGTCATTTACTATTCATTAGTAACCTATATACCAAATATCGGCATCCTACTATGTATGGTTACAGAGGAACTGCCCCAATCCAAAAAATTAAGGTAGTGTCTGGACCATGAAATTGAGGTCAAGGTCTGGTGACACCTACGAGACAGCCATGCAACCTATATACCAAATATTGTCATCCCACCATGCATGGCTACAGAGGAACTGCTATAATCCAAAAATTTAACATACCGGTAGTAACTGGACCATGAAATTGAGGTTGAGGTCAAGTGACCGACTGGCAAATACTCATCACAAGTTACTACTGGACCAAATTTGATGGACCTACGACATTAGCTTACAAAGATATAAAGCAAAATGTGTTAAAGCTGTTGCTGGTAATCCTTAGCTGTATGTCGTCCAACATTTGTCAAAGGCGAGACACAAATTAAAAGTTGTTTTCAAAATCAATAAATATTTGTTTAAAAATCTTTCACTGAAGCAAGTTTTCACACACAAAAAGTGTCTGTCGAATATTTGACATATATCTCTTAATACATGTATGTCTGTATGTAGTTAGTAAAAAATCAAAAGGCTTGTATTCACAAATCCGAATATTCTCATTCAAGATTGTTGTATAGTTTTATTTAATTTCTAAATATGATATTTAGACTCTTGAGGTCAAAATTTGTCAGAGAACAAAAATTAACCCTGTACTGACAGTGATGGCATTGCTGAATGACAAATATTGTGTGGAAATGTACTTTTGGAAATTGCAAGCTCATAGCAAGGAATATGGTACCATAACTGTAATGTCAAAACGACAGTAGACAGTAGTTCTAAGTATTTTCAGACCACAAAAAGTCAAACATTGATTACCTTCCTGGGTGTGGTGAGGGGAGGGGGAGGATACTGAGCAAATACTGGTTGGCTCTGATCAGAATAAAGTAGAATGTCTACACAAGTATTACTGCTGTATCTTAGCAGCTTAAAACCTCAATTGTATAGTTGTAAAATTGCTACACAGGCTATCAATAAAGTATTTACACACTAATGAGCTTAATGGTACTAAACATCAAACTGGATTACATAATGTTATATCGGTTCATCACTCCCAATAACGGGGCCTGGGTGGTTGAGTGGTTAAGGTAGTTGGTCTACTATTGATCACATGATCTGTCAATACTGCGATTACAGGTTTGAATCTCACTGTGGGCAGGGTGCACTGGACTCCAATCTTAATTGACAAGAATTGCAGAAGGTCGGGGGTTTTCTCTGGGTACTTCCTCTCCCCCAATAAAAACTGGATGCCATGATATAGCTGAAACTGGTGTTAAACAATATTTAAACAAAAACCAAAATAAAAACCAAACCTAATAACAGGTCTTACAAACTTTGATTTTTAAATGCCATGATATACCTAAAATATTGTTAAAATATGCAATGGGCACAAACATCTCACATCAATCAATTATGACCACATGCTTTAGCATAGCATAGAAACTGATATCATCCACTTAACATTCTAAGCAATAATATTCAAGGGCATCAGAACACAGACACTGAAAATGCTTTGTTAATTCATTTTCTGCAAGCTTGCCATATAGTAAGAATCTAATATTTGAAATTGAAATTAAAGTATAATGGCTACAGAACATATTTCCAAGGGGCTGAGCAGCAAAATCTTAAATAGATTGTAAAATGGAGTCATGAATAAAAAGCATACTATTGTTGTTATTTACAAAACTCCAATGAACTTTTGTTATAATGTCAGGCTATAGATACACATTTAGTAAATCAAAAATATAAAGAGTTGCTGAGTTAAATTTTTTTGACTATTGAAAAAAAAAATTAATAATAAAAATCTGTATTGCTTGGACAGGATTACTTCCCTTGTTAAAAACTTCATTTTAATTGTCTTGCATTTACTGAACTCGTTTTAGCTACAGCTTTGTAGTTAAACCTTTAATAAACTGATATGATAGTATAGGTGGTCATTAATATTTAATATTTATGAAATTTAACAATAAATAATGAAAGAAATTAATCCAATAGCAATTACAAGATTTTCTTAAAAATGGCAGCAAGTCGAGTGTTCCGATTCCCCTTAAAATCATCAACATTGATATAGCAAATGTAGACCACATACAATAATTATACAATAAAAATAGTGAAACTTTCATTTACTGTAAACCAACTTTTTGCAAGTGATGATAAAATCAACTAAAGCTAAGGTATATATTACAATGTAAAATGAATTATAATTAACATGTTTCTAAATCCATGGAAACGGTGAAAATATGAAAGCAGGAACCTTACATTCTTTAAATAACAGCAGCAAATTTAGCTATGCACACATAATTTACAGAACTAAAGTTGATCTACAGAGTTTCACATTTTTATTCATGTAGAGCTTACAATTTCCAGATAGTACATATTGTCTGATGGCAGGGGGACTGTAACAGTGAAAGTGACATTAAACACCAGGGAATCAATAAGAGCTACACAGCATACTACCTAGGGTGGAAACAAAAATAGAAATAAACATCTGTTCTGTATCTTAGTATACCTATAAAAAACAAGAAAACATGTACAATATCTCCAGCTGTTTATCCAACTTCTTGTACATCTGCTGCTGCCAGAAATGTCAAGTAACATGGCATCTTCTATTGAATACCAGTGAGTTGATGTATATACATGCATCTTCTGGGTACACACTAAGATAGTAACAGTCACATCCATGCATATTAAATTACTGAAAAATTCATTAAACCTAAGAAAAGTAATGAAAAATGAAATAATATAAAAATATTATCTAAATGTATGTTCAGCCTTTGATCCATTGATGCCAGTTCCTGTAGCATCTGCAAGAAATATCCTTTCAAAAGAAATCAGGATTGTATCAATGGCTTTTTAAAATCCATATACATCTAGCAGTCAATTCTTAATTCTTTATACCTAAGAAAATACTAAAAATACCAAAAAAAAGATAACATTAAAAATCTAACCGGCAGAAGAGACCACATGCTTTTAGCTGAAACATGTAATATGAGACTAATTATAATTATCCTTTGGATTGCATTTCATATATTTAAATATTCCTGATTTGTGTGATGTTGATTTCAACATGTTTAATGTTCCTTTGTAACACCACATATCTACCATTGACTACCAGAGTGTCAACATATGGTTGAGTGTTCAACTACTGGCAGGGTGTGCTAGAAAAACCTGAATTTTTAAGTTTTCTTGCCAAAGGTCAAGAGTTTTTTTTGGGCACTCACCCCAAACAAAAACTGGATGCCATAATGATGCTGAAAAAATTGTTTTGTTAAATTGTGTTTAACTCCATTCAAACACAATACAAAAACAACTGTGGCCATTAGGTCCCTCATTAAAACATTCAAAACTTTATCAATAAAGTATTTATTGTTTAACTGTTGAAAGGTATATGGTGTTCCTTGAAGAGTAATTTGGTGGTGTCCTCAATACAATAAAATCAACGCCAAAGCTTAAACTTGCTTCCAATGACATCAATAACATCAACGCCAAAGCTTAAACTTGCTTCCAATGACATCAATAACATCAACGCCAAAGCTTAAACTTGCTTCCAATGACATCAATAACATCAACGCCAAAGCTTAAACTTGCTTCCAATGACATCAATAACATCAACGCCAAAGCTTAAACTTGCTTCCAATGACATCAATAACATCAACGCCAAAGCTTAAACTTGCTTCCAATGACATCAATAACATCAACGCCAAAGCTTAAACTTGCTTCCAATGACATCAATAACATCAACGCCAAAGCTTAAACTTGCTTCCAATGACATCAATAACATCAACGCCAAAGCTTAAACTTGCTTCCAATGACATCAATAACATCAACGCCAAAGCTTAAACTTGCTTCCAATGACATCAATAACATCAACGCCAAAGCTTAAACTTGCTTCCAATGACATCAATAACATCAACGCCAAAGCTTAAACTTGCTTCCAATGACATCAATAACATCAACGCCAAAGCTTAAACTTGCTTCCAATGACATCAATAACATCAACGCCAAAGCTTAAACTTGCTTCCAATGACATCAATAACATCAACGCCAAAGCTTAAACTTGCTTCCAATGACATCAATAACATCAACGCCAAAGCTTAAACTTGCTTCCAATGACATCAATAACATCAACGCCAAAGCTTAAACTTGCTTCCAATGACATCAATAACATCAACGCCAAAGCTTAAACTTGCTTCCAATGACATCAATAACATCAACGCCAAAGCTTAAACTTGCTTCCAATGACATCAAT
Organism: Limnoperna fortunei; assembly: GCA_944474755.1. Classification (NCBI taxonomy): domain Eukaryota; kingdom Metazoa; phylum Mollusca; class Bivalvia; order Mytilida; family Modiolidae; genus Limnoperna; species Limnoperna fortunei. The sequence continues at coordinate 59,718,112 of OX104123.1, forward strand.
AACATCAACGCCAAAGCTTAAACTTGCTTCCAATGACATCAATAACATCAACGCCAAAGCTTAAACTTGCTTCCAATGACATCAATAACATCAACGCCAAAGCTTAAACTTGCTTCCAATGACATCAATAACATCAACGCCAAAGCTTAAACTTGCTTCCAATGACATCAATAACATCAACGCCAAAGCTTAAACTTGCTTCCAATGACATCAATAACATCAACGCCAAAGCTTAAACTTGCTTCCAATGACATCAATAACATCAACGCCAAAGCTTAAACTTGCTTCCAATGACATCAATAACATCAACGCCAAAGCTTAAACTTGCTTCCAATGACATCAATAACATCAACGCCAAAGCTTAAACTTGCTTCCAATGACATCAATAACATCAACGCCAAAGCTTAAACTTGCTTCCAATGACATCAATAACATCAACGCCAAAGCTTAAACTTGCTTCCAATGACATCAATAACATCAACGCCAAAGCTTAAACTTGCTTCCAATGACATCAATAACATCAACGCCAAAGCTTAAACTTGCTTCCAATGACATCAATAACATCAACGCCAAAGCTTAAACTTGCTTCCAATGACATCAATAACATCAACGCCAAAGCTTAAACTTGCTTCCAATGACATCAATAACATCAACGCCAAAGCTTAAACTTGCTTCCAATGACATCAATAACATCAACGCCAAAGCTTAAACTTGCTTCCAATGACATCAATAACATCAACGCCAAAGCTTAAACTTGCTTCCAATGACATCAATAACATCAACGCCAAAGCTTAAACTTGCTTCCAATGACATCAATAACATCAACGCCAAAGCTTAAACTTGCTTCCAATGACATCAATAACATCAACGCCAAAGCTTAAACTTGCTTCCAATGACATCAATAACATCAACACCAAAGCTTAAACTTGCTTCCAATGACATCAATAACATCAACGCCAAAGCTTAAACTTGCTTCCAATGACATCAATAACATCAACGCCAAAGCTTAAACTTGCTTCCAATGACATCAATAACATCAACGCCAAAGCTTAAACTTGCTTCCAATGACATAAAATTTCATTTAAACAATTTATATTCAATGATTATAAAGGGCACCTCTATAGAACAACCAGGGTTCTCCAGCTTCCTCCCCAAAGAAAAACTGGATGCCATGATATAGTTAAAAATGCTGAAAGTGGCTTAAAATTCAAACAAACAATCTATACAACAAAGCAGCTTATAAGGTCAACTCTATATAAAAAACCACTGGGATCATTAAGGGCACCTTGTATGACATAGTAAATTATATTAACCTTGGTATCTTTGATTTGATGACAATTAACTTATTATCAACAAAAACAATGTTAGTAAAGAACATCAGTATATAGAAAATCAAGGTTTATAAAGGGTACCTCTCTAACAAACGTTTATAATGGGCACATCTATATATAATGAACCAGTGTTTATACAGGTCTATACAACAAACCAGTTTATAAAGGACACTTCTATATAACAAACCCGTGTTTAAAGAAAATCTCTACAGAACTAATCACTTTTTGTAAAAGACACTGTTTTATGAATGTGACCTCTACATAACAAACCAGTGTTTATAGAGAGCAGTTCTTCCAACTTGACTGACTAAGCTGTTGACTAAATACCATAAAATCTGAGAATTTATCACCTTAATTGAGAAGTTCTTACAAAAATGTCAAAAGATAATTTGATTTGATTTCAGATCCTATCTTAAATATGGTGTTTTGAGTTATAACTAATTTTTATTAATTTTTTACATTTATAATCATTGTGTAATAAATGTATGTTCAAGTTACATAAAACATGATGTAGCAGATATTAGAGTTAAAAAGGGCCATCAATAAAATCTGTAATTTACAAAATTTTATTGCATATCTACAATGAAGCACTAATAATACAGAATTATACACTAATTATTATAGGTTATTACAGTTCATTGTCTAGGATTACACCAATCTAAAAAACCAAAATTTGTTTAGATTTACTCCAATTTAAGAAACCAAAATTTGTTTATTATTGTTCATTACAACATATGGTTAGGCAATGGTTAATTATTAAGATGTCTCTCTCTTGCTACATGTCCAGAACATTTGTTTAATTAAGGATTAACTACAAAAAATATTTTCTCCATCTAGAGATAACAAAATTTCCGTTTTGCACATTGTTTAATCCGCGTAGCGGATTATATTAAATGTGCACAACGGAAATTTTGTTATCCCTCGATGGAGAAACATTTTTTTGTAGTTAATACTTATAAATAAATTCAAACAAAAGAATAAACTCAACAATTTTATTTTTGTAACTGGACATTTTTGAAAAAAGAGATCAACACAAAAACTGTTAGTTTCCCGTGGAGTAATATACGACGTCAAATGGCACGTGTCTCCATGACGTTCAAATTTGTTTTCCATCCACTGATAGAAAATATTTTCCAGCCAATCAAAAGTCAGTATTCTCGCAAAATTTATTTAAATACATGTATATTTCCTTAATACAAGAACATTTGTAATATGCATTAATATAAATAGATACTTTTTTTTATTTATTGCTTTGATAACTTGTTTATTGGGCTTTAATTTCTCTTTTTTACTAAACAAAGGTAATAAATGTTTTCTAGAGATAGTTATATAAAACTTAGTTAAATTTTCTTCTCTTTAAGTTTCAAAAATGTGATAAATTTTCAGATTTTATCTAGGTATAATTTAATTTGTTCCCTGATAATGAAATATAATTAGTAACTGTTTTCTTCCTTGGCTCTACAAGAAAAATCTAAATTAGGGTCTTATTGATTGGTGTTTAACATCACTTTCACATCATTTGCAAAAAATCATTTTCCAAGGTAGGGAGGAAAATCTGAAAAATTGATACGTTTGCTAATGCTAGAGAAAGTTTTGACATCTGACAAGGGAGACAAATGCAATTTGTTTCAAGAAAAGCTAAGAGATAGGGGGCAGTAATGTAGGAACAAGGAGAAAGAGTTAGGAGACACAAGGACTGGAGAATGGAAGTAGACTCTGGATATAGGCCAACATTTGCACAAGATAGAAGTCCATGTTTTTACACCTTGAGCAACAGGTTGTCAGAAATACTGGTGGACAGGTTCAAGGTGTTAGGAACACAGACATCGTATGACAAGGTAACAGTCAGAGCCCCTGAACTATTTACCTACACCCTGGGACACACATACAATATCCAGCAATTCCAGGAAAAGTACTGTAGATGTGCTAAAGACACACAAATGATTAAACAGGACAAATAATATAATAAACATTTTATTTAATGGCAATTTAAATTTAGGAATTCAGTACTGAAGCTATACAGAAATAAATTTCTGTTATAATAAATTGTTCTTGCAACTTTGTAATGTTTTATACCTTTTTTTTGTTAATTTATATTTTTGAGATTTTTTTTTAATTTTGTGATCAATAATTTACATATTTACAGTTTTTTAATATTTTTTTGTTAGTTTCTTTTCTGTTTTTTTAATTTTTTTTACCTTTTTTTTAATTTTTATATTTTTTTGTATTTGCTATATTTATAGATGATATAAGGTATAAAAAATGACAAATTAAAAGGAAGTTGCATATACCAAGTGTTGTTCAGTTTAAACAATTGTCAATAATCAACAACTTCTATTAAAAATTCATAATACTGAGTTTTTTTTTTACCTCTGAAAATATGTATATATTTAACATCTTACAGATCATACTTAAGTTGACTGCTTTAAAAAGATTGATAAACATAAAGCTTGTTTTACTAGGATAAACCTATATATATTTATATATTTCATGACATAAGTAACCTTGCTGTAAATACAAAATGTATTTCCCTTTTTAGGAGGAGTTTTACCCCGCAAGCCAAGGGATGGCTAGGTCCTATTTCTATACCCCGGGGTTCCCTCAGGGGTTTGAAGACGGTGCACTGCCTTCATCTAAGGAAGAGAAAATTCATTCAGTGTTCAATCTAGAGTGCACCATTGCGCCATTCCCGCATTTTTTGTTGAATTGACACGCTTAAAAAACCTCCTGGGTCATTACTGGCACAACTTAATTTTTCATTGCTTAGAGAAATTCCCCCATAGTCAACAGCTTTGAGAAAGTCCCTTTAAAATATACCGGAAATTTAACTGTATTCTGGGTCCTAAGTACACTTTTCATCATGTACAATTACAATTTAGCAAGCGTCTAAATAATGTAGACAATATATTATCGATTTTGTTAGGTATAGCGTGTTGTGGTATAGGACCACCAAATACCAGGAACCAGTCCAGAGGTTGTACGTAAAAGTAGTACTAGTCAACAGACAGGTTCACTCTTGCATCATATAGAATTTGAACCACACATGATACCAGAATAAATTTGGTATTTTTGGAAAGCTGAATATTCTAGGAAACTTGAGGATAAAGTTTTATTGGTTTTAAATGAACATAAAAATGTTGAGAGTCAATTAGGGACAAGCACTATTTTTTGACTGAAATAGAAAGTGAAAGTAGATTTTTAGACCACGTGGACTTCAGGTTGAGCGTTTTTTCTTATATGCAATGAAACATATTGTAAAATTTTGACAGAATGTTCAGCCAGTGCATTTTTATAGGGGACAGAAGTGTCACTTAATTTGAAACAAAGGTAAATTTTCTAGGATAAGTCAAAATTATCAAATTTTAATATAGCCAAAGAGTAAAAAATCTATGGTGGTCCTACACCTTGTTCATGCTTCAAGATGAAGCGTATTACTTCATATTTTACTCCCATTGGAGATAAACATGCAAAAACGGATGAAAATCAAAATGAAGCGGGTACCGCGCTGACAGAGAATGCGAACAAAGATGCTGAAACAGAACAATCAGCGCCGCGGACTGCATCAAGCTCTCAGTCAACATCGAATCCTATCAGTGTCACACGAAAATTTCAGGATGGATGGTTATCTGATATTAAATATAAAGAATGGCTTAATTTTGATAAAGATAAACAACACATGACATGTTCCATCTGCATAAAAACTAATAAAAGAAATCCCTTCACTACCGGTTGCTGTAATTTTAGAACGTCCACTTTAACGAGGCACATTAACACTCATTAAAGTGGACGTTCTAAAATTACAGCAACCGGTAGTGAAGGGATTTTGTTTTAGCAAACTGAATCATAAGCCTTCACATTTTGTCTGGTTGTCATGTCTCTATATTGGTTTTATTGACCCCTAGCTATAAATTCTGGCCCGCTATGGTATGTTATTAGGGCCATCATTAACACCTTAGGCCAAATTCTAGATTGAACACTGTTCATTTGAACAAAATGTCGAGTTACCCTCAAAAATATCAATGTAAAACAGACAAAAGTCTAATTTATAAATATAAGCATTAACATTTAAAACTGACTTTTATCCTTCTTTACAGACTTCTCTCGATGATATGCAAATGCTTGCCCATTTATGATTGTGAACATTGTATAAAAAGTTGTCAAGGGTACATAAAATGGTCAATTCAAGATAAAAAATAGAATACACTTTCTACTTAATAACAATTTTAAGTACTAAAGCAATAAAGAATGAAATTTCTGTGATCATATTAAATGTTCTTGCAATTTAATGCAAAATTAATCTTTTATACTTTTTTTTTATTTATGTGTTTTGAGATTTTTTTGTGATTTTGTGATCAATAATTTACATTTTGACAGTTTTTTATTGTTTTTTTTGGTTACTTGTTTATTTTTATTTAATTTTTTTTGTTAGTTTTTCGTTTTTATCTTTTTTTTAACTTTTGTAAGCAACAATTAACATATTTACACTTTTACAATTTTTTTTTTGGTTTCTATTTTTCATTTTTTTTCTTTCTGAATTTTCATTATTTTTTTGTGTTTGCTATTATGTACAGATACCACATCAAAAGTATGGTGCAAACACAAGTTTTGTTCAATTGAATTACTTTAATTTATATAACTGTTAATAATCAACAATTTCCATTAATAATTCATAATACTGCATTTTGTTTGTCTCCCCTGCAAAAATTTATATTGTAACTGCCCTAAAAAGATTGATAAACACAAAACTTGTTTTAATAAGAAAAAAAAACGGTGGACTTTTGTCACCTTGTTGTAAATATGGACAATGTATGCCTCTTTTAATAAGGGGATTTATAACTCAGAACTATGAATGGGGCAATTCAATGAAGAAACTATCAACAGATTCTAATTGTGGGTATTATGTTAGCACAATCTACACCCCTGCTTTTCCTGGAATGGCTGAGGCCTCAGTGGACATGTCAATGGACCTAAATATACCCCCACCCCCCTGATATGCCGAATTTTTCTGCCATTATAATCCAAAGTTAGTTTTGGGATTTTGTTGGATTAACGGCAGAATTTAGTCCCATTACTCGTAATGTAGCAAATACAGAACTCTAACTTTGATCTATTTATACAAAATTCTAACATAACTTTCATCTTCTTTATGTTCTTAAAGCTTCAAACATTGTGAAAATAATGGGAAACGGTCTTTATTGACGTTATTTCTTTTTTCGTCTTTGAAGATGCACTTGGAAAATGCCATGTTGATCAATTTTCCGAATATGGATAATGTGATCTAATTTCAGAACTTATGTGCTAATTTGCATACTGTAACCACCATTCCGTCTTAAGAATCTAGTAAGCTACATATAACTTCCCAATATGCAACACACCATTCAATTTTGGGAATGTTTTTCATGTAGTAAACCTCATTAAACAGAGACATGAATGTCAATTAATACACAACATACAGTCTGTTTGCATACTGTAACGACCATTCCGTCTTAAGAATCTAGTAAGCTACATATAACTTCCCAAGATGCAACACACCATTCAATTTTGGGAATGTTTTTCATGTAGTAAACGTCATTAAACAGAGACATGAATGTCAACTAATACACAACATACAGTCTGTTTTCAAAAACGGCAATAACTACCATCACGTACCAATAATGATCGAACATTAAACATTTTGACATCAAAGTGCCGGGAGTGATTCACTCCTGCTCTGCTACATTACGAGTAATGGGATAACGTTCGTACCCTCGCAAAAAAAGTGAGGGTACGATTATTTGTTCTATTCCACTGGCAGTACTGATGCCATATGTAATAGCTTTCCCATTTACCATGAAAATTAGTAATGAACACTTACACTGATGCTTATGGTAAATTTACAAATATGTTGGCACATTCACATCACAATATATGCATGTAACTTCAATATATACATGTAACTTCTTCTCCCTTTCCAATATTAAACATCTTAAGAAAGGGAGTTTTACCAATAAAGCCTCATTACAGGCCTGATTGGTTATGACATTATGAAAACTCACCCTTATTTTAGTAACTATATCTAACTAAATATTTATGAAACCTTAGTACATAAAAATTCATTCTTTTTGTTTAAAAAACCTGTAATTAAATTACATCTTCCAGGACTTCTTCTGTATCATGTGGAAACTTCAGGGGAAATAACTCCTCGATATATCTGAAAACAAGAATTGATTGATTTGAATTGCTGATTTTGAACCAGAATTAGCCATGTATCTTTGTTGCGTAATCGTGAAAATTAAATGTATTATTAAATGAAGAACTTTTATTGCTTTATTTTACCTTTTAGTTACTTTGTAAAAGTGTTTAGTCGTACTGATATATTTCGGACCCACCTGATCAAAGTGACTAAAATGTTCAAACGCACCTAATTTTAAAAATTCCAATCATGCAGTAACAACTACAAACGAAATGTGTTAATGTAGAATTGATTAGAATATAGATATATAAGGACATTTTGCAGAAACACATTGAAACACAATGAAAGAAAACATCAAAATGCAAAATTAAGATTTTTTTTTCAAAGTTATTTGACAAAGTATGTCAAATATATCAGATTTATACATATATTTCAGACATTGCATCAGAAGGTGATTACATTTCCCCAAAACACACATTTCAATTTATGTCCAGATTTTAAAGTTTCTGCTCATTGCAGATGCCTTTAGTATTTCCTTCATGCATCCGCTTTAAGCCTTTTTTATTAAAAATAAAAATTTACTTACTTTGAGTTCTAGAGTATTTTGTCGTAATAAAAGTGCCAACGGAAAAATATTTAAAGAAATAATAGAACTGCTACATACACACCACACCACGCAAACATTTTCTTTAAAAGCCGCCAAAATCGTCACAAAGGAGTAAACTCGACTCACCAATAATATTTTGTCGGGTCAGAGGTTAAATTGTACAAAAAAAATGTAAATTTAATATAAGGTTAATGCGACTAGTATATACTTAAAGAAGATTAAGATAAATACTGTCATGTTCGAAGCAATATTTATTTTTAGAAGACCAAATGAACTTTCAAATATAGCAAAGACAGATGCGTCGTAGTATAAGCAGACGGGACGTTGAGTGCGTGTGTTTTCCACTAAATTTACGAAAGAATGGGTAATAAAAATGCCAAAGTTCGCCCATTGGTTCCCAATTACAGTAGCCTCAGTTCTCTCGCCGAGTCATTGCCGTCCACCCACATGAAATGAAACCGATTCCTCAAAATCAAATATACTCTTAATATATTTACAAATAGTTAAATTATTCAATTAATAAAATTTTATAGGATCGTTTGAGTGAGATTAGTCAACTATCAGCAACATTTCGGCCTCAGAACAATTTTTATTTGGACAGAAAAACGAAATACCCGATGAAAACCCCCGACTATTTTTGTACACAGCTCATTAGAATATACGAGTAATATTGGGGGGGGGGGAGGGGGCTAGACGGGCGCCCATTCAATTTATTTTTAAATGCTTCCCAAAACAGATAACAGTAAATTTAAAATAATGATAACAGATAACAACAATTTACCTGAGAAAACAGAAAAAAGCGAATTCAAAAAAATAAATAAATAAATAAATAAAACAGTAAACAGCAGAATCTACTCTAAAGGCAATACTATTAACAGCAAACCAGGTTTTTATTTTCATTATAAAAGTTAACAATAATGTCAATTTTTACGAAAAAAAAAGATAATAGCTAAGGGACAGACCATTTAACTTGAAGGCGGGGGGGGGGGGGGGGGCTTGGTTTCTTGTTTTGGTCAGAAAATGTTTTTCCGCAGACAGCGGAAAAATATTTATTTTTTGAAGGCATAATACTTTTTTTTCATTATTGACTGAATTGCCTAGCATCATATTCTGATAAATGGAATATGACTGTTAATATGGACAAGTCAAAAATTGTAGTCTTTAAAAATGGTGGTATTCTCTCAAAACAGGAAAAGTGGTACTTTAAAGTAAAGATTAACTTCTTCAAATCGTTAGCTATTATAAATATCTTGTTATTATATTTTCAAATCGTCTGAAATGGACTGTCTGTTGTAAAGCACTTAGTAACCAATATGAAAAGGCTTTAAATATGATAAAACATTGCTTATGTAAGCTAGATTCTAAAGATATAAACATTGGATTTAAGCTTTTTGATGCGATGGCTGCACCTATTCTTTATTATGGAGCTGAGGTATAGGGTTTGGACAGAGTGAAAGACATTTCTCGAAGCGATTGTGGCCGATATGAACTTTTTACTAACTTCCTTTGTCAACCGACTAAATACTTTTTACTTCTACAAAGACTGCAGACCAATAGACTACCCAAACTGTGTTAAAAAATGATGCTTGATGCACACAGCCATGGGCGCAAGAACTGCTGCTCAAGAATTCAATCTGTTTTATTTATGTATGGCTTTGTAGAAGTTTGGGAAAATCAAGGTGTAGGAAATGAAGCGTTATTTTTAGATATATTTAAACAAAGGCTTAAAGATATTTATATACAGAATTGGTCAGAGTATATAAACAACTCCTCTAAATGTGAGTTTTATACAAAAGTGAAAGAAATTATTTGTGTAAATGAATCTTTACAAATGTTATCTTATAATTTACGTTGGCAAATTTATTCTATTCTATGTTCTAACCATAAGCTTGCTATAGAAAAGGGTAGACATAAAGGTCAACCTCGTGAAAATAGATTGTGTCAAATTTGTTATTGTCATTCTATTGCGGATGAATATCATTTCATTCTTGTTTGTCCAATGTTGGCTGATCTTAGGAAAAACTGTTTACCGGTATGGTGTCATAACAATGCTAATAATGTTAAACTTACAAATCTTTTTAGATCAAATGACTTGAGTACTCTTAGAAATCTTGCAATTTATATACAAAGAGCAAAGTTATTGAGAGAAGAGTTTTTGTCATTTATGTCATTTACGTGATTTATTCTATTACACGTATTATGTATCCTTGAAGCGCAAAAAAGGTAGTTTGCATAAACATCCATCTATATATTTAAAATCTGCTTACTTATAATGTATATGTTATGTTTATTATTGGTATGTTCATTAGATGTATAAATTATTTGTAGTTGGCAAATTATATGAGCCGTCTCATGAGAAATGGCAAATCATATAATAATGTATTGTATGAAATGGTACCGTGGGCTGGAGGTCTGTTTAGTACAATAAAGTATCTTGTATGTAATGGTACCGTGGGCTGGAGGTCTGTTTAGTACAATAAAGTATCTTGTATGTAATGGTACCGTGGGCTGGAGGTCTGTTTAGTACAATAAAGTATCTTGTATGTAATGGTACCGTGGGCTGGAGGTCTGTTTAGTACAATAAAGTATCTTGTATGTAATGGTACCGTGGGCTGGAGGTCTGTTTAGTACAATAAAGTATCTTGTATGTAATGGTACCGTGGGCTGGAGGTCTGTTTAGTACAATAAAGTATCTTGTATGTAATGGTACCGTGGGCTGGAGGTCTGTTTAGTACAATAAAGTATCTTGTATCTTGTATCTTTTTCATTATTAGTATTATTTTATATAGCAGAAATCCTTCTTCAGAATATTTTTTTTTAATACCCTCTACTTCAAAAATATTAGTTTCATCAAACTCATTTTCAAAATAGTTTTTTAGGAATAAACCGAGCCCCCCCCCCCCCCCCCGAAGTTTAATGGTCGGTCCCTAATGGTTGAACAACAGTTAACAGTTGCTTTATTAAAAAAAAACCATATAACACACCTGTAAAAATGCACCAACAGAAATAATCTTTACCCCCACCATCATATATAGTCAGACGATAATAAAGCTTATACTAAATAATGTGAAAAAAACAGTTTCACAAAAACAAAACGGACTTTGGACCTACGATACCAGGTATTTGTTCAACTATAGTGTATAATGCAAAACGTATATACTACAAAAACACAGATGTGTCAATAATTCGAACTTCTTATACAACATGGACGGTTTGCTATGAAATAATATATGACTGACCTGCTAAATTACATGTGGCTACTGATTAGCGAGCCATCCGTGACAATCAACGCCGAGAGTTGAAATGAAATTTCAGGTATACATTTGACAGGTAAAAGTAATCCAAAATCATGCAAGGTGTGCTTGATCTGTAACACTGTCACCAAACAAGTGTCAGTGATATGACAATAAGATTTGTTGTTTGTTTGAATGGAGTTTAACGCCACTTTCAGCGATTTTTATCTATATCAAGACGTCCAGCTTTTATATTGGGGGAGGAAGCGTGAGTATCGGGATTAACCCCGGATCTACGTTAGGAAAACTGGCAAAGCTTGCAGTGAGAATTGAACCTGCAATCTCGGCGTTGACAGACCACATGATCAATAATAGACGAAATACCTTAACCACTTGGCCACCGAGGCCCCTATGACAATAAGATGACAAATGAAGAGATGAAACACAAACACAGAGAAATTTTTTTTTAGTCAACTATATATTTAAATGAACAGACAAAATTATCTAAACAAAATACGTCCCGTGACATTTAGGAGATTACTGTATTGTATTTGAAGATTTGCCGGCATCAATTGGTGATTTGATGGTCGGAAATTGAGTTTATTGGCGACGCGTAAGTGGAGCCAGTAAACGGATATTTTCGTCCGACCATCAAGTCACCAATTGATGCCGGCAAATATTCAAATACAATACAGTTATCTCTATTCTAATGTTAAAAAATTAAATTAACTGATTAAAATTGGAATTTTTATTTGCCGGAAATAACATCTGCGCTTGCGTTAAAATCTGACGGCATCAATCGTGGAATTGATGTCATGAAATTATTCACGTTATCTAATCAGAATTGACGTTACATCAAGAACTGCATTATAATTAGAAATAGTACATGTAACAAATCAATTCATTGTTTCCCATGAAAAGGGGTTATTTGGCCTCATTTTTATAGCGGCAAGGGGTCCAGGGGCCTCTAAAAGTCGGGTCGAGGTGGCGTAGCTCCCACCCCTTTGGAAGCTCAGAAATGCTTGTGCTTTGGTGTAATAATATAGCTCGAACAAGACTTCTTTTATATCGACGTTTCTGTATATTATTATTTTCAGCTCAATCTAATTAAAATTAAATCTTTCACTTGGTCCCCCTTTTTGTTATTGGTCGCTGGGACCATAGCAAAAAAAGGGGGGAGCAAGTGAAAGATTTAATTTAAATTAGGTTGTTTTCAGCGTGCAAAAATAGAGATCAATAAACAAATAATTCTCAACAAAACATTGGTAATGTAAAGATCTTCAAAAATATTATTAGAGCGGGCGAGACTCATAATATACAAACACGTAAGAGTACCGACAGATATGTCTAATATGAGGCTGATATTTTATTACATGTATAGTATTTCGTATCAAATGTAACTTGTATATATCTAAACAAATGTGCATGGCACGAATCATCCTATATATGTGGACACAGAAACCCTGACTTGTAAGGATGGGCACGAATTTAGTCAGAGTAACACAGGGCGATAACTGTGTATTATTTGAACACATGGATAACTCGTTCAATTATAACAATACTGTTATATTTTGTATACAATCGTGATATCTGTAAAATATTATAGTAGAAAGAAGTTCATCAGTCAACTGCTGATATGTTGGACCCAAGATCTGAAGTGTTGTCCGAGGCTGAAGCCTTAGAGCAACAGTTCAGACAGAGGGCAGCAGATCAGCTATTTACTGAAGACCCATCATTTATTATTCTGCTGCAATTACTTCATGCACGTTTTCTGAATTATACGTTATTTTTCGTTCAATAACAATTTTTGACAGAGATTTTTTATTTAGGTGTCTGCGATTATATCTGGCGACCTGTTGACCTGTTGACCTGTTGAAGTCTGTTGACCTGTTGACCTGTTGAACTGTTGACCTGTTGACCTGTTGAAGTCTGTGGTGTCATCTTTTTAGGTGTTTACTTCTTTCTGTTATAATTACCGATCTACAGACAGTGGAGAACTTCGGATCAGATAAACAGTTCCATAGACTGTTGACTGCTGCACTTCTTCTATTATGTTGTCAAAAACAGTCAAAATATTTTTTTTTAAATCGCCGCTTTAGTCAGCATGACACTAATTTAAACAGTACATGAATTTCTACAGATCTTTTCCTTGGAATCATTTACTTAAAATTACATGTAATTTGTTTAAAGAAGAACATCAGTACGGTCGTACTGTGTATTAGAACTCGGCGCAAGTATAATGTAAACAAAGACAATAGCGGAGATTTGTTTTGAACTAGGAGCAAGTACAGTGTAAACAAAGACAATAAGAAGAGATATGTTTAGGACTTGTGCACGTGTAATGTAAATAAATACATAAAGCGGATTTATGGGCTTATAACTCGCGCAATTATGATGTAAAAAAGGGAAATAAAAAGAGGTACATGTCTGTTTAAAAGTACAGTGTAAACAAAGACATTAAGAGGAGATATTTTTAGAACTCGGCGCAAAAGTTATGTAAACAAAGATAATAAGAAGAGATATGAATATACAGTAGATTTAGTACTATTAACGATAAAGTATTAGTCGAACTGGAATATGGCAAAACATGGCAAATTGAGCAACATATATCTCCTTATTATGCAACAATCGACATACTGGGGAAGAATATCACTATTTTTTCCTGTGTCAGCGGTAAAATCAAAAACGTATAAATTGTGTGACGATTTACTTCAGAAGTAGACATAATACAATTAAATTTTTGAAACCAATATATAATATACAAAATCATTTTTGAGGAAACTTTTCGTCTGAAACATGTCTGGTTAGCCTGAAGGACAAACAACAGTGTTTATATGTTTCAGTCTGCTTAGCCTGAATGACCCACAACACTTTACAGTGTTTATATGTTTCAGTCTGGTTAGCCTGGAGGACAAACTACAGTGTTTATATGTTTCAGTCTGGTTAGCCTGAAGGACAAACAACAGTGTTTATATGTTTTAGTCTGCTTAGCCTGGAGGACAAACTACAGTGTTTATATGTTTCAGTCTGGTTAGCCTGAAGGACAAACAACACTTTACAGTGTTTATATGTTTCAGTCGGGTTAGCCTGGTTAGCCTGGAGGCTAACCTGACTGAAACATATAAAACGCTGTTGTTTGTCCTTCAGGCTAACCAGACTGAAACATATAAACGCTGTTGTTTGTCCTTCAGGATAACTAAACTGAAACATATTAACACTGTTGTTTGTCCTACAGGCTAACCAGACTGAAACATATAAACGCTGTTGTTTGTCCTTCAGGCTAACCAGACTGAATATGTGTGTATATTGTAAATAATTTGGGTTATTTGTTTGCATGTCAGTGAATAAATTATATATATGTAGTATATATTAATATAACATACACAAACATGGCCCAGTGATTTAATCTGTTTTCAACAGAATAGAAAATCTAATAGGGTTCCGACTGATATGGCAACGTTGACACGCGATAGAATAACACCAAATCAAATACTACTGTGAATATTTAATGCTAGGAAAAAAGTTTTTAAGTTAATATATAAACAACGTTTACAGCCTTAAAATAACGCAAAATTGCCTTTGAACCAACAAACTTGTACGTTTTGCTCGTAGATGGAATGTGTGGCATACCACACCGTACTTGGTCTTATCTTGATTTCAATTTATACCAAAACTAGACGGAATTGTATGATGTTAATAACTGTTTAGTAATTCGTAGTTTGTTTATTTATGTGCATTTTTGTCATCTTTCACACATTGTGATTATATTTATTTTTATTTTGTTATTACGGCTGAATCGTCAACATTTGATATTGTCTTTGTGTGAGACCTTGAAAATGTTGCTACTAGCTGGAAGTCCAGTATATTGAAAATGTTGCTACTAGCTGGAAGTCCAGTATATTGAAAATGTTGCTACTAGCTGGAAGTCCAGTATATTGAAAATGTTGCTACTAGCTGGAAGTCCAGTATATTGAAAATGTTGCTACTAGCTGGAAGTCCAGTATATTGAAAATGTTGCTACTAGCTGGAAGTCCAGTATATTGAAAATGTTGCTACTAGCTGGAAGTCCAGTATATTGAAAATGTTGCTACTAGCTGGAAGTCCAGTATATTGAAAATGTTGCTACTAGCTGGAAGTCCAGTATATTGAAAATGTTGCTACTAGCTGGAAGTCCAGTATATTGAAAATGTTGCTACTAGCTGGAAGTCCAGTATATTAAAATGTTGCTACTAGCTGGAAGTCCAGTATATTGAAAATGTTGCTACTAGCTGGAAGTCCAGTATATTGAAAATGTTGCTACTAGCTGGAAGTCCAGTATATTGAAAATGTTGCTACTAGCTGGAAGTCCAGTATATTGAAAATGTTGCTACTAGCTGGAAGTCCAGTATATTGAAAATGTTGCTACTAGCTGGAAGTCCAGTATATTGAAAATGTTGCTACTAGCTGGAAGTCCAGTATATTGAAAATGTTGCTACTAGCTGGAAGTCCAGTATATTGAAAATGTTGCTACTAGCTGGAAGTCCAGTATATTGAAAATGTTGTTACTAGCTGGAAGTCCAGTATATTGAAAATGTTGCTACTAGCTGGAAGTCCAGTATATTAAAATGTTGCTACTAGCTGGAAGTCCAGTATATTGAAAATGTTGCTACTAGCTGGAAGTCCAGTATATTGAAAATGTTGCTACTAGCTGGAAGTCCAGTATATTGAAAATGTTGCTACTAGCTGGAAGTCCAGTATATTGAAAATGTTGCTACTAGCTGGAAGTCCAGTATATTGAAAATGTTGCTACTAGCTGGAAGTCCAGTATATTGAGAATGTTGCTACTAGCTGGAAGTCCAGTATATTGAAAATGTTGCTACTAGCTGGAAGTCCAGTATATTGAAAATGTTGCTACTAGCTGGAAGTCCAGTATATTGAAAATGTTGTTACTAGCTGGAAGTCCAGTATATTGAAAATGTTGCTACTAGCTGGAAGTCCAGTATATTGAAAATGTTGCTACTAGCTGGAAGTCCAGTATATTGAAAATGTTGCTACTAGCTGGAAGTCCAGTATATTAAAATGTTGCTACTAGCTGGAAGTCCAGTATATTGAAAATGTTGCTACTAGCTGGAAGTCCAGTATATTGAAAATGTTGCTACTAGCTGGAAGTCCAGTATATTGAAAATGTTGCTACTAGCTGGAAGTCCAGTATATTGAAAATGTTGCTACTAGCTGGAAGTACAGTATATTGAAAATGTTGCTACTAGCTGGAAGTCCAGTATATTGAAAATGTTACTACTAGCTGGAAGTCCAGTATATTGAAAATGTTGCTACTAGCTGGAAGTCCAGTATATTGAAAATGTTGTTACTAGCTGGAAGTCCAGTATATTGAAAATGTTGTTACTAGCTGGAAGTCCAGTATATTGAAAATGTTGCTACTAGCTGGAAGTCCAGTATATTGAAAATGTTGCTACTAGCTGGAAGTCCAGTATATTGAAAATGTTGCTACTAGCTGGAAGTCCAGTATATTAAAATGTTGCTACTAGCTGGAAGTCCAGTATATTAAAATGTTGCTACTAGCTGGAAGTCCAGTATATTAAAATGTTGCTACTAGCTGGAAGTCCAGTATATTAAAATGTTGCTACTAGCTGGAAGTCCAGTATATTGAAAATGTTGCTACTAGCTGGAAGTCCAGTATATTGAAAATGTTGCTACTAGCTGGAAGTCCAGTATATTGAAAATGTTGCTACTAGCTGGAAGTCCAGTATATTGAAAATGTTGCTACTAGCTGGAAGTCCAGTATATTGAAAATGTTGTTACTAGCTGGAAGTCCAGTATATTAAAATGTTGCTACTAGCTGGAAGTCCAGTATATTAAAATGTTGCTACTAGCTGGAAGTCAAGTATATTGAAAATGTTACTACTAGCTGGAAGTCCAGTATATTAAAATGTTGCTACTAGCTGGAAGTCCAGTATATTGAAAATGTTGCTACTAGCTGGAAGTCCAGTATATTGAAAATGTTGCTACTAGCTGGAAGTCCAGTATATTGAAAATGTTGCTACTAGCTGGAAGTCCAGTATATTGAAAATGTTGCTACTAGCTGGAAGTCCAGTAAATTGAAAATGTTGCTACTAGCTGGAAGTCCAGTATATTGAAAAGGGGTACAACACGCCTGTTTTTTTTTACAAAAAAATACGAAACCAAAGTCTGAACGGAGCCTGTATCGTTCAACTTATGTATAGAGGCAGTGAAGATGGTAAACTAAGTCCTGTAAATTTCACACTATCTTTGTTGACATGTTTGGTTTTAACTGGTTCAAAAGTTTCAGATAGAAAACCATTTTAATGTTTTTTAGGTTTCTATGTTAATTTAATTCCTACAATTGCAGCCATTGTAGATTTTCGATCAAATAAACAACTTTTAAGAGGACCAAAACATTCACATACAATTTGGTTTGAATCAGCTTTGCAGTTCCTGTAGAGTTCTCTGTTAAACAGTCTGTAATGGTAATGGCGGCATTTTCAGTCGTCTTACACAGGGAAATATTGTTCACGTGAAATCAGGATTAACGTGAATTTCACGTGAAAAGTTCACATGATTTTCACGTTAAACGAGCATATTAACGTGAATTTCACGTGAAATATATTTAACATGAATTTCACGTGAAATATATTTAACATGAATTTCATTTCACGTGAAATTCATGTTAATATCATGTGACACTCACTTGAATTTCACGTTAACTTTTTCACGTGAATTTAACATGAAAATTCTGAAAAATGAGAATTTATTTCTAAATATTTTATAGAATTGCCTGAAAGTTAAAGAAAGTTGAGAACATTTTTTCACGTGATCTTCACGTGAAATTCAGGTTAAATTTTTCACGTGAATTTCACATTAATTTCATGTGAAATTCACGTGAACAAAATGTCCCTGTGTATTGGCATACAAAACATTGTAGAGAACCATTTGATAAATATCCCCAACCATGCAAACAATATTGCTAATATTTTTGGTTTCGATTGGTTGACCGGTTTCAAAGAAGAAGCATTTTAAAACTCTTTTCCCATAGGTCATATGTTAAACTGCAGTGGCGGCCATTTTGAATTTCCAATTGACATCAACATAAACCTTTAGAGGAACATCCAAAAATATTGCTAATTAAGTTTAGTTTTCATTGGTTAACCAGTTTCAGAGGAGAAGCCTTTTCAAACTTTTTTTTTAAAGAGTTCTATGTTACATCTGGTACTGCATTTTGGCTTTGAATTTTTTAATTGGAATAAAAACATTAACTTTATACTAGACCGTCCAGTGGACACTGGTGATCATAGGATCCTATGTTCAACGTAAGTGCTGCGGTGGCGGCCGTGCAGAATTTTGAATAAAAACAAACTATATAGAGGACCATCCAAACAATATTGCAAAGTTTCGTAGGAAGTCGAACACGTTTCTTATTATTATAAATGCGACCAAAACGACGAATGTTACAAATAATTGGTCTGATCTATTTTTCTGGAATCTGTCAAAGGAATCTAGATACTGCTCTGTGTGTACTGCAGGAAATTTCCCGTCTCTACTTTGGTAAATTCAATGGCAAAAAGTAGACGACGTACACTCCGTAATGGGAGTTCCAAGTGTATGGATACATCTTGCAAGGCGGAAGCGGGCAAAGGTAGAGGTGGCAAGAGCCATGTTTAGGGGTTAAAAGGTAACCATCTTCAAAGAGGAAGTGGAACTTAAATAATTCGAAGAAATTTGAAATGGAAGAGGAAGTCGGCAGCAAGGAATCCAAAATGGACGCAGTCATAAAACAAAGCAAAACCCCAGCATTTAGTTGAACAGCTAATTAATCTCGTCCTAATTATATCTGAAAAACTCCGCTTAACGTTAAGTAACAACTGTGTTTGTGTATGTATCGTGCAGCTGAACATGACTTAATGGAAAGGAAGTGTAATATAGGGACAGAGTGGTTTAACGTTCACAGATAATGCAGTTTAAGGTCATACCTTAATAAAATCTTAAAAATGGAATTTTTATAACAATATAACGATATTGTGCCATTTTAAATGTCGAAATAACGTTTGAAACTTAAATATAACACTTATTATGATTAGTGATTTTTACGTTTTAGTTAACGCAAACATATATTATATAGACCTCGGTGAACGATTGGTCGAATGGTTCAGATTTTTAGTCATTTACTATTGATCACGTGACTGTCAACATGGAGGCTAGGGCTCGAATCTCACTGCTGTCAGGGTGTGTTCGACTCCAATTGTAGTGACGAGAATTACCGGGTTTGCTACCTATGGTAACCGGGTACTCCGGGATCTGGCTGTAGCTGTATACCCCCCCCCCCCCCTTTTACAACCTCAAATAAAACGCCGTGATAAAAGCTAAAAACATAAGCCGTAAGTGGCGTAAAACAATACAAACGAAAATGGATACATTTACTCATACTATCTTCATCCCACTGAAAAAATAAAGGATTGCACTCGGATGGTGTCTTTTCTGCATTGCATCAGACAATCTTTCGACTGTACATTATGGTAAAATTACTACCATGTTGTAAACATACGAACATGTATGTACTTCTGGCCGATTGTTGGCAAATAAACAAATTATATTTATTTTTTAACTACTGTGTCAGTTATTTTTTAAATAAATTTGCCAATTCAACCCTGTTTTGTGCTATAGCTGGTATAATTTATCTTCAGTGGCCCTTTTCGTCAGTTCAAGATGGCCAGCATTATGGTACAATTAGCATTAGACTCAACGGAGTACACGGATGCATAAGACAGTAAGTCGTCTACTATTGATCACGTGCCGGTCAACACCAAGTTTGCGTTCGAGTCTCACACTCTAATTCTAATTAACGGTGATTGCCACTTTTCCTGTTGAAGGCCGGAAATTTTCTCCATGTACTCCGGCTTCCTCTCCCGATAAAAAATGGACTCTATGATATAGGTGAAAATTGCTGAAAGATGGTCTTAGACATCATTAAAAAAAATAAACACATACTAACAACTTCTTTTAACCGGCATGGTTTATTTTATTATTGATAAGTCAGAAAGGATCATAATTCTACTTGGTACAGATTGCTGCAAACCAATTCTTATTTAAATTACAAACTGTATCCAAATTGTTAACAGTATAAACAAGATGCTATGTTATATGGTTACAATTGCGCAATTATTTGTTTACATGACAACGGGAAATTTTTTAACCCAAGATAGTATGCAGAAGAAAATACACGGAGGCATCTGATTGGATGTTGGAGTTCTGAAAATAGCAAAATTAAAAATTATAAACATTATTTATTTAAAATGTTCGATATTTGGACGGAAATTTTTAAGAGCCTTGAAAATTGAGCTTAAAACGATTAAAGAGGGAGGTTAGAAATTGTGTCAGTGTCATTTAAATGTCATCATTTCAACGAAAATTTTCGGTCATTTTTGCTGCATGACCTATACTTTTTTATTTGTTAATAATGAAGTTTTTCATTTCAATTTACACAAAAAACTGTTTTCCGGGGGGAAATTTTTGAGGTTTTTCGCACAAATGAACTTAATTGCCAGGGGTACCATATGGGAAATGCATTGTAAATAATTGCGCTTTTGTAACCTATATGGAACTTAGATTTCATCCAGAATACTTGATTTATTGACCCATTTTTAATTCTAAACTTTGAATTCGTCACAGAATGTCAAGTTATGTATAAATTGTTTATTAATAACGATTTGTTAAAAAATTATAGTCTGTTTCTAAAATATACGTATTTTTTCATAGGAAATCTAGGGTGGGCTACTATGACGAGTTTGTGCGGTCTTTTAGGTAAAAAATGGTGCTGACGTTTTGGGGGGAAATTGTTTAATACATTCAAATGCAGCGTTTGACATCAAAAACACATATTTTATGCTAGGCTTAAGTCTCTTAGACGACTTTTTTTGTTTTGACCTCTTTTCAGCCAAATTGAATTTTTGGGGTTTTAAGCATTTTAGTATGTTGTATCCATGAATGACATCGCCTTTGTTGAATTTGAATGCAGTTGGCTTTAATGGGACTGCTTCTGACATACGGACATAAAATAGGACTCGCCAAGCATTATCATAGCTAGCTATAGTCTGTTTCAAAAATGTGGTTTTTCACAGATTCTACGAAAAATTCGTTTTCGGCCTTCAGATCTTTATTCGAGAAAAAATGTTGAAGAAGAAAGTTATCCCAGAATTGACTCGTGTACCAAATGTACAAATAACGACCGAAAACAAGTACAATAACTCGAATATTACTAAGCAGCAACACATTATTGTCGGAAAACATGATGAAAAATGCGATTAATTTTGATAGAGGGTGGCCTCCAGAAAATTCAAACGAAGAAACAACGCTTGAAGATAACTTTATTTTATTTTGGGAAACATTTGGATATTGCCTGAGGATGATACCATAACATTTTGGGCTCATTCTGACACTGCCAATGTTGCCTATAGGTTACAATTGCGCAATTATTTGTTTACATGACAACGGGAAATTTTTTAACCCAAGATAGTATGCAGAAGAAAATACACGGAGGCATCTGATTGGATGTTGGAGTTCTGAAAATAGCAAAATTAAAAATTATAAACATTATTTATTTAAAATGTTCGATATTTGGACGGAAATTTTTAAGAGCCTTGAAAATTGAGCTTAAAACGATTAAAGAGGGAGGTTAGAAATTGTGTCAGTGTCATTTAAATGTCATCATTTCAACGAAAATTTTCGGTCATTTTTGCTGCATGACCTATACTTTTTTATTTGTTAATAATGAAGTTTTTCATTTCAATTTACACAAAAAACTGTTTTCCGGGGGGAAATTTTTGAGGTTTTTCGCACAAATGAACTTAATTGCCAGGGGTACCATATGGGAAATGCATTGTAAATAATTGCGCTTTTGTAACCTATATGGAACTTAGATTTCATCCAGAATACTTGATTTATTGACCCATTTTTAATTCTAAACTTTGAATTCGTCACAGAATGTCAAGTTATGTATAAATTGTTTATTAATAACGATTTGTTAAAAAATTATAGTCTGTTTCTAAAATATACGTATTTTTTCATAGGAAATCTAGGGTGGGCTACTATGACGAGTTTGTGCGGTCTTTTAGGTAAAAAATGGTGCTGACGTTTTGGGGGGAAATTGTTTAATACATTCAAATGCAGCGTTTGACATCAAAAACACATATTTTATGCTAGGCTTAAGTCTCTTAGACGACTTTTTTTGTTTTGACCTCTTTTCAGCCAAATTGAATTTTTGGGGTTTTAAGCATTTTAGTATGTTGTATCCATGAATGACATCGCCTTTGTTGAATTTGAATGCAGTTGGCTTTAATGGGACTGCTTCTGACATACGGACATAAAATAGGACTCGCCAAGCATTATCATAGCTAGCTATAGTCTGTTTCAAAAATGTGGTTTTTCACAGATTCTACGAAAAATTCGTTTTCGGCCTTCAGATCTTTATTCGAGAAAAAATGTTGAAGAAGAAAGTTATCCCAGAATTGACTCGTGTACCAAATGTACAAATAACGACCGAAAACAAGTACAATAACTCGAATATTACTAAGCAGCAACACATTATTGTCGGAAAACATGATGAAAAATGCGATTAATTTTGATAGAGGGTGGCCTCCAGAAAATTCAAACGAACAAACAACGCTTGAAGATAACTTTATTTTATTTTGGGAAACATTTGGATATTGCCTGAGGATGATACCATAACATTTTGGGCTCATTCTGACACTGCCAATGTTGCCTATAGGTTACAATTGCGCAATTATTTGTTTACATGACAACGGGAAATTTTTTTAACCCAAGATAGTATGCAGAAGAAAATACACGGAGGCATCTGATTGGATGTTGGAGTTCTGAAAATAGCAAAATTAAAAATTATAAACATTATTTATTTAAAATGTTCGATATTTGGACGGAAATTTTTAAGAGCCTTGAAAATTGAGCTTAAAACGATTAAAGAGGGAGGTTAGAAATTGTGTCAGTGTCATTTAAATGTCATCATTTCAACGAAAATTTTCGGTCATTTTTGCTGCATGACCTATACTTTTTTATTTGTTAATAATGAAGTTTTTCATTTCAATTTACACAAAAAACTGTTTTCCGGGGGGAAATTTTTGAGGTTTTTCGCACAAATGAACTTAATTGCCAGGGGTACCATATGGGAAATGCATTGTAAATAATTGCGCTTTTGTAACCTATATGGAACTTAGATTTCATCCAGAATACTTGATTTATTGACCCATTTTTAATTCTAAACTTTGAATTCGTCACAGAATGTCAAGTTATGTATAAATTGTTTATTAATAACGATTTGTTAAAAAATTATAGTCTGTTTCTAAAATATACGTATTTTTTCATAGGAAATCTAGGGTGGGCTACTATGACGAGTTTGTGCGGTCTTTTAGGTAAAAAATGGTGCTGACGTTTTGGGGGGAAATTGTTTAATACATTCAAATGCAGCGTTTGACATCAAAAACACATATTTTATGCTAGGCTTAAGTCTCTTAGACGACTTTTTTTGTTTTGACCTCTTTTCAGCCAAATTGAATTTTTGGGGTTTTAAGCATTTTAGTATGTTGTATCCATGAATGACATCGCCTTTGTTGAATTTGAATGCAGTTGGCTTTAATGGGACTGCTTCTGACATACGGACATAAAATAGGACTCGCCAAGCATTATCATAGCTAGCTATAGTCTGTTTCAAAAATGTGGTTTTTCACAGATTCTACGAAAAATTCGTTTTCGGCCTTCAGATCTTTATTCGAGAAAAAATGTTGAAGAAGAAAGT
Organism: Limnoperna fortunei; assembly: GCA_944474755.1. Classification (NCBI taxonomy): domain Eukaryota; kingdom Metazoa; phylum Mollusca; class Bivalvia; order Mytilida; family Modiolidae; genus Limnoperna; species Limnoperna fortunei. The sequence continues at coordinate 59,742,272 of OX104123.1, forward strand.
TATCCCAGAATTGACTCGTGTACCAAATGTACAAATAACGACCGAAAACAAGTACAATAACTCGAATATTACTAAGCAGCAACACATTATTGTCGGAAAACATGATGAAAAATGCGATTAATTTTGATAGAGGGTGGCCTCCAGAAAATTCAAACGAAGAAACAACGCTTGAAGATAACTTTATTTTATTTTGGGAAACATTTGGATATTGCCTGAGGATGATACCATAACATTTTGGGCTCATTCTGACACTGCCAATGTTGCCTATAGGTTACAATTGCGCAATTATTTGTTTACATGACAACGGGAAATTTTTTAACCCAAGATAGTATGCAGAAGAAAATACACGGAGGCATCTGATTGGATGTTGGAGTTCTGAAAATAGCAAAATTAAAAATTATAAACATTATTTATTTAAAATGTTCGATATTTGGACGGAAATTTTTAAGAGCCTTGAAAATTGAGCTTAAAACGATTAAAGAGGGAGGTTAGAAATTGTGTCAGTGTCATTTAAATGTCATCATTTCAACGAAAATTTTCGGTCATTTTTGCTGCATGACCTATACTTTTTTATTTGTTAATAATGAAGTTTTTCATTTCAATTTACACAAAAAACTGTTTTCCGGGGGGAAATTTTTGAGGTTTTTCGCACAAATGAACTTAATTGCCAGGGGTACCATATGGGAAATGCATTGTAAATAATTGCGCTTTTGTAACCTATATGGAACTTAGATTTCATCCAGAATACTTGATTTATTGACCCATTTTTAATTCTAAACTTTGAATTCGTCACAGAATGTCAAGTTATGTATAAATTGTTTATTAATAACGATTTGTTAAAAAATTATAGTCTGTTTCTAAAATATACGTATTTTTTCATAGGAAATCTAGGGTGGGCTACTATGACGAGTTTGTGCGGTCTTTTAGGTAAAAAATGGTGCTGACGTTTTGGGGGGAAATTGTTTAATACATTCAAATGCAGCGTTTGACATCAAAAACACATATTTTATGCTAGGCTTAAGTCTCTTAGACGACTTTTTTTGTTTTGACCTCTTTTCAGCCAAATTGAATTTTTGGGGTTTTAAGCATTTTAGTATGTTGTATCCATGAATGACATCGCCTTTGTTGAATTTGAATGCAGTTGGCTTTAATGGGACTGCTTCTGACATACGGACATAAAATAGGACTCGCCAAGCATTATCATAGCTAGCTATAGTCTGTTTCAAAAATGTGGTTTTTCACAGATTCTACGAAAAATTCGTTTTCGGCCTTCAGATCTTTATTCGAGAAAAAATGTTGAAGAAGAAAGTTATCCCAGAATTGACTCGTGTACCAAATGTACAAATAACGACCGAAAACAAGTACAATAACTCGAATATTACTAAGCAGCAACACATTATTGTCGGAAAACATGATGAAAAATGCGATTAATTTTGATAGAGGGTGGCCTCCAGAAAATTCAAACGAAGAAACAACGCTTGAAGATAACTTTATTTTATTTTGGGAAACATTTGGATATTGCCTGAGGATGATACCATAACATTTTGGGCTCATTCTGACACTGCCAATGTTGCCTATAGGTTACAATTGCGCAATTATTTGTTTACATGACAACGGGAAATTTTTTAACCCAAGATAGTATGCAGAAGAAAATACACGGAGGCATCTGATTGGATGTTGGAGTTCTGAAAATAGCAAAATTAAAAATTATAAACATTATTTATTTAAAATGTTCGATATTTGGACGGAAATTTTTAAGAGCCTTGAAAATTGAGCTTAAAACGATTAAAGAGGGAGGTTAGAAATTGTGTCAGTGTCATTTAAATGTCATCATTTCAACGAAAATTTTCGGTCATTTTTGCTGCATGACCTATACTTTTTTATTTGTTAATAATGAAGTTTTTCATTTCAATTTACACAAAAAACTGTTTTCCGGGGGGAAATTTTTGAGGTTTTTCGCACAAATGAACTTAATTGCCAGGGGTACCATATGGGAAATGCATTGTAAATAATTGCGCTTTTGTAACCTATATGGAACTTAGATTTCATCCAGAATACTTGATTTATTGACCCATTTTTAATTCTAAACTTTGAATTCGTCACAGAATGTCAAGTTATGTATAAATTGTTTATTAATAACGATTTGTTAAAAAATTATAGTCTGTTTCTAAAATATACGTATTTTTTCATAGGAAATCTAGGGTGGGCTACTATGACGAGTTTGTGCGGTCTTTTAGGTAAAAAATGGTGCTGACGTTTTGGGGGGAAATTGTTTAATACATTCAAATGCAGCGTTTGACATCAAAAACACATATTTTATGCTAGGCTTAAGTCTCTTAGACGACTTTTTTTGTTTTGACCTCTTTTCAGCCAAATTGAATTTTTGGGGTTTTAAGCATTTTAGTATGTTGTATCCATGAATGACATCGCCTTTGTTGAATTTGAATGCAGTTGGCTTTAATGGGACTGCTTCTGACATACGGACATAAAATAGGACTCGCCAAGCATTATCATAGCTAGCTATAGTCTGTTTCAAAAATGTGGTTTTTCACAGATTCTACGAAAAATTCGTTTTCGGCCTTCAGATCTTTATTCGAGAAAAAATGTTGAAGAAGAAAGTTATCCCAGAATTGACTCGTGTACCAAATGTACAAATAACGACCGAAAACAAGTACAATAACTCGAATATTACTAAGCAGCAACACATTATTGTCGGAAAACATGATGAAAAATGCGATTAATTTTGATAGAGGGTGGCCTCCAGAAAATTCAAACGAAGAAACAACGCTTGAAGATAACTTTATTTTATTTTGGGAAACATTTGGATATTGCCTGAGGATGATACCATAACATTTTGGGCTCATTCTGACACTGCCAATGTTGCCTATAGGTTACAATTGCGCAATTATTTGTTTACATGACAACGGGAAATTTTTTAACCCAAGATAGTATGCAGAAGAAAATACACGGAGGCATCTGATTGGATGTTGGAGTTCTGAAAATAGCAAAATTAAAAATTATAAACATTATTTATTTAAAATGTTCGATATTTGGACGGAAATTTTTAAGAGCCTTGAAAATTGAGCTTAAAACGATTAAAGAGGGAGGTTAGAAATTGTGTCAGTGTCATTTAAATGTCATCATTTCAACGAAAATTTTCGGTCATTTTTGCTGCATGACCTATACTTTTTTATTTGTTAATAATGAAGTTTTTCATTTCAATTTACACAAAAAACTGTTTTCCGGGGGGAAATTTTTGAGGTTTTTCGCACAAATGAACTTAATTGCCAGGGGTACCATATGGGAAATGCATTGTAAATAATTGCGCTTTTGTAACCTATATGGAACTTAGATTTCATCCAGAATACTTGATTTATTGACCCATTTTTAATTCTAAACTTTGAATTCGTCACAGAATGTCAAGTTATGTATAAATTGTTTATTAATAACGATTTGTTAAAAAATTATAGTCTGTTTCTAAAATATACGTATTTTTTCATAGGAAATCTAGGGTGGGCTACTATGACGAGTTTGTGCGGTCTTTTAGGTAAAAAATGGTGCTGACGTTTTGGGGGGAAATTGTTTAATACATTCAAATGCAGCGTTTGACATCAAAAACACATATTTTATGCTAGGCTTAAGTCTCTTAGACGACTTTTTTTGTTTTGACCTCTTTTCAGCCAAATTGAATTTTTGGGGTTTTAAGCATTTTAGTATGTTGTATCCATGAATGACATCGCCTTTGTTGAATTTGAATGCAGTTGGCTTTAATGGGACTGCTTCTGACATACGGACATAAAATAGGACTCGCCAAGCATTATCATAGCTAGCTATAGTCTGTTTCAAAAATGTGGTTTTTCACAGATTCTACGAAAAATTCGTTTTCGGCCTTCAGATCTTTATTCGAGAAAAAATGTTGAAGAAGAAAGTTATCCCAGAATTGACTCGTGTACCAAATGTACAAATAACGACCGAAAACAAGTACAATAACTCGAATATTACTAAGCAGCAACACATTATTGTCGGAAAACATGATGAAAAATGCGATTAATTTTGATAGAGGGTGGCCTCCAGAAAATTCAAACGAAGAAACAACGCTTGAAGATAACTTTATTTTATTTTGGGAAACATTTGGATATTGCCTGAGGATGATACCATAACATTTTGGGCTCATTCTGACACTGCCAATGTTGCCTATAGGTTACAATTGCGCACTTATTTGTTTACATGACAACGGGAAATTTTTTAACCCAAGATAGTATGCAGAAGAAAATACACGGAGGCATCTGATTGGATGTTGGAGTTCTGAAAATAGCAAAATTAAAAATTATAAACATTATTTATTTAAAATGTTCGATATTTGGACGGAAATTTTTAAGAGCCTTGAAAATTGAGCTTAAAACGATTAAAGAGGGAGGTTAGAAATTGTGTCAGTGTCATTTAAATGTCATCATTTCAACGAAAATTTTCGGTCATTTTTGCTGCATGACCTATACTTTTTTATTTGTTAATAATGAAGTTTTTCATTTCAATTTACACAAAAAACTGTTTTCCGGGGGGAAATTTTTGAGGTTTTTCGCACAAATGAACTTAATTGCCAGGGGTACCATATGGGAAATGCATTGTAAATAATTGCGCTTTTGTAACCTATATGGAACTTAGATTTCATCCAGAATACTTGATTTATTGACCCATTTTTAATTCTAAACTTTGAATTCGTCACAGAATGTCAAGTTATGTATAAATTGTTTATTAATAACGATTTGTTAAAAAATTATAGTCTGTTTCTAAAATATACGTATTTTTTCATAGGAAATCTAGGGTGGGCTACTATGACGAGTTTGTGCGGTCTTTTAGGTAAAAAATGGTGCTGACGTTTTGGGGGGAAATTGTTTAATACATTCAAATGCAGCGTTTGACATCAAAAACACATATTTTATGCTAGGCTTAAGTCTCTTAGACGACTTTTTTTGTTTTGACCTCTTTTCAGCCAAATTGAATTTTTGGGGTTTTAAGCATTTTAGTATGTTGTATCCATGAATGACATCGCCTTTGTTGAATTTGAATGCAGCTGGCTTTAATGGGACTGCTTCTGACATACGGACATAAAATAGGACTCGCCAAGCATTATCATAGCTAGCTATAGTCTGTTTCAAAAATGTGGTTTTTCACAGATTCTACGAAAAATTCGTTTTCGGCCTTCAGATCTTTATTCGAGAAAAAATGTTGAAGAAGAAAGTTATCCCAGAATTGACTCGTGTACCAAATGTACAAATAACGACCGAAAACAAGTACAATAACTCGAATATTACTAAGCAGCAACACATTATTGTCGGAAAACATGATGAAAAATGCGATTAATTTTGATAGAGGGTGGCCTCCAGAAAATTCAAACGAACAAACAACGCTTGAAGATAACTTTATTTTATTTTGGGAAACATTTGGATATTGCCTGAGGATGATACCATAACATTTTGGGCTCATTCTGACACTGCCAATGTTGCCTATATGGAACTTAGATTTCATCCAGAATACTTGATTTATTGACCCATTTTTAATTCTAAACTTTGAATTCGTCACAGAATGTCAAGTTATGTATAAATTGTTTATTAATAACGATTTGTTAAAAAATTATAGTCTGTTTCTAAAATATACGTATTTTTTCATAGGAAATCTAGGGTGGGCTACTATGACGAGTTTGTGCGGTCTTTTAGGTAAAAAATGGTGCTGACGTTTTGGGGGGAAATTGTTTAATACATTCAAATGCAGCGTTTGACATCAAAAACACATATTTTATGCTAGGCTTAAGTCTCTTAGACGACTTTTTTTGTTTTGACCTCTTTTCAGCCAAATTGAATTTTTGGGGTTTTAAGCATTTTAGTATGTTGTATCCATGAATGACATCGCCTTTGTTGAATTTGAATGCAGTTGGCTTTAATGGGACTGCTTCTGACATACGGACATAAAATAGGACTCGCCAAGCATTATCATAGCTAGCTATAGTCTGTTTCAAAAATGTGGTTTTTCACAGATTCTACGAAAAATTCGTTTTCGGCCTTCAGATCTTTATTCGAGAAAAAATGTTGAAGAAGAAAGTTATCCCAGAATTGACTCGTGTACCAAATGTACAAATAACGACCGAAAACAAGTACAATAACTCGAATATTACTAAGCAGCAACACATTATTGTCGGAAAACATGATGAAAAATGCGATTAATTTTGATAGAGGGTGGCCTCCAGAAAATTCAAACGAACAAACAACGCTTGAAGATAACTTTATTTTATTTTGGGAAACATTTGGATATTGCCTGAGGATGATACCATAACATTTTGGGCTCATTCTGACACTGCCAATGTTGCCTATATGGAACTTAGATTTCATCCAGAATACTTGATTTATTGACCCATTTTTAATTCTAAACTTTGAATTCGTCACAGAATGTCAAGTTATGTATAAATTGTTTATTAATAACGATTTGTTAAAAAATTATAGTCTGTTTCTAAAATATACGTATTTTTTCATAGGAAATCTAGGGTGGGCTACTATGACGAGTTTGTGCGGTCTTTTAGGTAAAAAATGGTGCTGACGTTTTGGGGGGAAATTGTTTAATACATTCAAATGCAGCGTTTGACATCAAAAACACATATTTTATGCTAGGCTTAAGTCTCTTAGACGACTTTTTTTGTTTTGACCTCTTTTCAGCCAAATTGAATTTTTGGGGTTTTAAGCATTTTAGTATGTTGTATCCATGAATGACATCGCCTTTGTTGAATTTGAATGCAGCTGGCTTTAATGGGACTGCTTCTGACATACGGACATAAAATAGGACTCGCCAAGCATTATCATAGCTAGCTATAGTCTGTTTCAAAAATGTGGTTTTTCACAGATTCTACGAAAAATTCGTTTTCGGCCTTCAGATCTTTATTCGAGAAAAAATGTTGAAGAAGAAAGTTATCCCAGAATTGACTCGTGTACCAAATGTACAAATAACGACCGAAAACAAGTACAATAACTCGAATATTACTAAGCAGCAACACATTATTGTCGGAAAACATGATGAAAAATGCGATTAATTTTGATAGAGGGTGGCCTCCAGAAAATTCAAACGAACAAACAACGCTTGAAGATAACTTTATTTTATTTTGGGAAACATTTGGATATTGCCTGAGGATGATACCATAACATTTTGGGCTCATTCTGACACTGCCAATGTTGCCTATATGGAACTTAGATTTCATCCAGAATACTTGATTTATTGACCCATTTTTAATTCTAAACTTTGAAATCGTCACAGAATGTCAAGTTATGTATAAATTGTTTATTAATAACGATTTGTTAAAAAATTATAGTCTGTTTCTAAAATATACGTATTTTTTCATAGGAAATCTAGGGTGGGCTACTATGACGAGTTTGTGCGGTCTTTTAGGTAAAAAATGGTGCTGACGTTTTGGGGGGAAATTGTTTAATACATTCAAATGCAGCGTTTGACATCAAAAACACATATTTTATGCTAGGCTTAAGTCTCTTAGACGACTTTTTTTGTTTTGACCTCTTTTCAGCCAAATTGAATTTTTGGGGTTTTAAGCATTTTAGTATGTTGTATCCATGAATGACATCGCCTTTGTTGAATTTGAATGCAGTTGGCTTTAATGGGACTGCTTCTGACATACGGACATAAAATAGGACTCGCCAAGCATTATCATAGCTAGCTATAGTCTGTTTCAAAAATGTGGTTTTTCACAGATTCTACGAAAAATTCGTTTTCGGCCTTCAGATCTTTATTCGAGAAAAAATGTTGAAGAAGAAAGTTATCCCAGAATTGACTCGTGTACCAAATGTACAAATAACGACCGAAAACAAGTACAATAACTCGAATATTACTAAGCAGCAACACATTATTGTCGGAAAACATGATGAAAAATGCGATTAATTTTGATAGAGGGTGGCCTCCAGAAAATTCAAACGAACAAACAACGCTTGAAGATAACTTTATTTTATTTTGGGAAACATTTGGATATTGCCTGAGGATGATACCATAACATTTTGGGCTCATTCTGACACTGCCAATGTTGCCTATATGGAACTTAGATTTCATCCAGAATACTTGATTTATTGACCCATTTTTAATTCTAAACTTTGAATTCGTCACAGAATGTCAAGTTATGTATAAATTGTTTATTAATAACGATTTGTTAAAAAATTATAGTCTGTTTCTAAAATATACGTATTTTTTCATAGGAAATCTAGGGTGGGCTACTATGACGAGTTTGTGCGGTCTTTTAGGTAAAAAATGGTGCTGACGTTTTGGGGGGAAATTGTTTAATACATTCAAATGCAGCGTTTGACATCAAAAACACATATTTTATGCTAGGCTTAAGTCTCTTAGACGACTTTTTTTGTTTTGACCTCTTTTCAGCCAAATTGAATTTTTGGGGTTTTAAGCATTTTAGTATGTTGTATCCATGAATGACATCGCCTTTGTTGAATTTGAATGCAGTTGGCTTTAATGGGACTGCTTCTGACATACGGACATAAAATAGGACTCGCCAAGCATTATCATAGCTAGCTATAGTCTGTTTCAAAAATGTGGTTTTTCACAGATTCTACGAAAAATTCGTTTTCGGCCTTCAGATCTTTATTCGAGAAAAAATGTTGAAGAAGAAAGTTATCCCAGAATTGACTCGTGTACCAAATGTACAAATAACGACCGAAAACAAGTACAATAACTCGAATATTACTAAGCAGCAACACATTATTGTCGGAAAACATGATGAAAAATGCGATTAATTTTGATAGAGGGTGGCCTCCAGAAAATTCAAACGAACAAACAACGCTTGAAGATAACTTTATTTTATTTTGGGAAACATTTGGATATTGCCTGAGGATGATACCATAACATTTTGGGCTCATTCTGACACTGCCAATGTTGCCTATAGGTTACAATTGCGCAATTATTTGTTTACATGACAACGGGAAATTTTTTTAACCCAAGATAGTATGCAGAAGAAAATACACGGAGGCATCTGATTGGATGTTGGAGTTCTGAAAATAGCAAAATTAAAAATTATAAACATTATTTATTTAAAATGTTCGATATTTGGACGGAAATTTTTAAGAGCCTTGAAAATTGAGCTTAAAACGATTAAAGAGGGAGGTTAGAAATTGTGTCAGTGTCATTTAAATGTCATCATTTCAACGAAAATTTTCGGTCATTTTTGCTGCATGACCTATACTTTTTTATTTGTTAATAATGAAGTTTTTCATTTCAATTTACACAAAAAACTGTTTTCCGGGGGGAAATTTTTGAGGTTTTTCGCACAAATGAACTTAATTGCCAGGGGTACCATATGGGAAATGCATTGTAAATAATTGCGCTTTTGTAACCTATATGGAACTTAGATTTCATCCAGAATACTTGATTTATTGACCCATTTTTAATTCTAAACTTTGAATTCGTCACAGAATGTCAAGTTATGTATAAATTGTTTATTAATAACGATTTGTTAAAAAATTATAGTCTGTTTCTAAAATATACGTATTTTTTCATAGGAAATCTAGGGTGGGCTACTATGACGAGTTTGTGCGGTCTTTTAGGTAAAAAATGGTGCTGACGTTTTGGGGGGAAATTGTTTAATACATTCAAATGCAGCGTTTGACATCAAAAACACATATTTTATGCTAGGCTTAAGTCTCTTAGACGACTTTTTTTGTTTTGACCTCTTTTCAGCCAAATTGAATTTTTGGGGTTTTAAGCATTTTAGTATGTTGTATCCATGAATGACATCGCCTTTGTTGAATTTGAATGCAGTTGGCTTTAATGGGACTGCTTCTGACATACGGACATAAAATAGGACTCGCCAAGCATTATCATAGCTAGCTATAGTCTGTTTCAAAAATGTGGTTTTTCACAGATTCTACGAAAAATTCGTTTTCGGCCTTCAGATCTTTATTCGAGAAAAAATGTTGAAGAAGAAAGTTATCCCAGAATTGACTCGTGTACCAAATGTACAAATAACGACCGAAAACAAGTACAATAACTCGAATATTACTAAGCAGCAACACATTATTGTCGGAAAACATGATGAAAAATGCGATTAATTTTGATAGAGGGTGGCCTCCAGAAAATTCAAACGAACAAACAACGCTTGAAGATAACTTTATTTTATTTTGGGAAACATTTGGATATTGCCTGAGGATGATACCATAACATTTTGGGCTCATTCTGACACTGCCAATGTTGCCTATAGGTTACAATTGCGCAATTATTTGTTTACATGACAACGGGAAATTTTTTAACCCAAGATAGTATGCAGAAGAAAATACACGGAGGCATCTGATTGGATGTTGGAGTTCTGAAAATAGCAAAATTAAAAATTATAAACATTATTTATTTAAAATGTTCGATATTTGGACGGAAATTTTTAAGAGCCTTGAAAATTGAGCTTAAAACGATTAAAGAGGGAGGTTAGAAATTGTGTCAGTGTCATTTAAATGTCATCATTTCAACGAAAATTTCCGGTCATTTTTGCTGCATGACCTATACTTTTTTATTTGTTAATAATGAAGTTTTTCATTTCAATTTACACAAAAAACTGTTTTCCGGGGGGAAATTTTTGAGGTTTTTCGCACAAATGAACTTAATTGCCAGGGGTACCATATGGGAAATGCATTGTAAATAATTGCGCTTTTGTAACCTATATGGAACTTAGATTTCATCCAGAATACTTGATTTATTGACCCATTTTTAATTCTAAACTTTGAATTCGTCACAGAATGTCAAGTTATGTATAAATTGTTTATTAATAACGATTTGTTAAAAAATTATAGTCTGTTTCTAAAATATACGTATTTTTTCATAGGAAATCTAGGGTGGGCTACTATGACGAGTTTGTGCGGTCTTTTAGGTAAAAAATGGTGCTGACGTTTTGGGGGGAAATTGTTTAATACATTCAAATGCAGCGTTTGACATCAAAAACACATATTTTATGCTAGGCTTAAGTCTCTTAGACGACTTTTTTTGTTTTGACCTCTTTTCAGCCAAATTGAATTTTTGGGGTTTTAAGCATTTTAGTATGTTGTATCCATGAATGACATCGCCTTTGTTGAATTTGAATGCAGTTGGCTTTAATGGGACTGCTTCTGACATACGGACATAAAATAGGACTCGCCAAGCATTATCATAGCTAGCTATAGTCTGTTTCAAAAATGTGGTTTTTCACAGATTCTACGAAAAATTCGTTTTCGGCCTTCAGATCTTTATTCGAGAAAAAATGTTGAAGAAGAAAGTTATCCCAGAATTGACTCTTGTACCAAATGTACAAATAACGACCGAAAACAAGTACAATAACTCGAATATTACTAAGCAGCAACACATTATTGTCGGAAAACATGATGAAAAATGCGATTAATTTTGATAGAGGGTGGCCTCCAGAAAATTCAAACGAACAAACAACGCTTGAAGATAACTTTATTTTATTTTGGGAAACATTTGGATATTGCCTGAGGATGATACCATAACATTTTGGGCTCATTCTGACACTGCCAATGTTGCCTATATGGAACTTAGATTTCATCCAGAATACTTGATTTATTGACCCATTTTTAATTCTAAACTTTGAATTCGTCACAGAATGTCAAGTTATGTATAAATTGTTTATTAATAACGATTTGTTAAAAAATTATAGTCTGTTTCTAAAATATACGTATTTTTTCATAGGAAATCTAGGGTGGGCTACTATGACGAGTTTGTGCGGTCTTTTAGGTAAAAAATGGTGCTGACGTTTTGGGGGGAAATTGTTTAATACATTCAAATGCAGCGTTTGACATCAAAAACACATATTTTATGCTAGGCTTAAGTCTCTTAGACGACTTTTTTTGTTTTGACCTCTTTTCAGCCAAATTGAATTTTTGGGGTTTTAAGCATTTTAGTATGTTGTATCCATGAATGACATCGCCTTTGTTGAATTTGAATGCAGTTGGCTTTAATGGGACTGCTTCTGACATACGGACATAAAATAGGACTCGCCAAGCATTATCATAGCTAGCTATAGTCTGTTTCAAAAATGTGGTTTTTCACAGATTCTACGAAAAATTCGTTTTCGGCCTTCAGATCTTTATTCGAGAAAAAATGTTGAAGAAGAAAGTTATCCCAGAATTGACTCGTGTACCAAATGTACAAATAACGACCGAAAACAAGTACAATAACTCGAATATTACTAAGCAGCAACACATTATTGTCGGAAAACATGATGAAAAATGCGATTAATTTTGATAGAGGGTGGCCTCCAGAAAATTCAAACGAACAAACAACGCTTGAAGATAACTTTATTTTATTTTGGGAAACATTTGGATATTGCCTGAGGATGATACCATAACATTTTGGGCTCATTCTGACACTGCCAATGTTGCCTATAGGTTACAATTGCGCAATTATTTGTTTACATGACAACGGGAAATTTTTTAACCCAAGATAGTATGCAGAAGAAAATACACGGAGGCATCTGATTGGATGTTGGAGTTCTGAAAATAGCAAAATTAAAAATTATAAACATTATTTATTTAAAATGTTCGATATTTGGACGGAAATTTTTAAGAGCCTTGAAAATTGAGCTTAAAACGATTAAAGAGGGAGGTTAGAAATTGTGTCAGTGTCATTTAAATGTCATCATTTCAACGAAAATTTTCGGTCATTTTTGCTGCATGACCTATACTTTTTTATTTGTTAATAATGAAGTTTTTCATTTCAATTTACACAAAAAACTGTTTTCCGGGGGGAAATTTTTGAGGTTTTTCGCACAAATGAACTTAATTGCCAGGGGTACCATATGGGAAATGCATTGTAAATAATTGCGCTTTTGTAACCTATATGGAACTTAGATTTCATCCAGAATACTTGATTTATTGACCCATTTTTAATTCTAAACTTTGAATTCGTCACAGAATGTCAAGTTATGTATAAATTGTTTATTAATAACGATTTGTTAAAAAATTATAGTCTGTTTCTAAAATATACGTATTTTTTCATAGGAAATCTAGGGTGGGCTACTATGACGAGTTTGTGCGGTCTTTTAGGTAAAAAATGGTGCTGACGTTTTGGGGGGAAATTGTTTAATACATTCAAATGCAGCGTTTGACATCAAAAACACATATTTTATGCTAGGCTTAAGTCTCCTAGACGACTTTTTTTGTTTTGACCTCTTTTCAGCCAAATTGAATTTTTGGGGTTTTAAGCATTTTAGTATGTTGTATCCATGAATGACATCGCCTTTGTTGAATTTGAATGCAGTTGGCTTTAATGGGACTGCTTCTGACATACGGACATAAAATAGGACTCGCCAAGCATTATCATAGCTAGCTATAGTCTGTTTCAAAAATGTGGTTTTTCACAGATTCTACGAAAAATTCGTTTTCGGCCTTCAGATCTTTATTCGAGAAAAAATGTTGAAGAAGAAAGTTATCCCAGAATTGACTCGTGTACCAAATGTACAAATAACGACCGAAAACAAGTACAATAACTCGAATATTACTAAGCAGCAACACATTATTGTCGGAAAACATGATGAAAAATGCGATTAATTTTGATAGAGGGTGGCCTCCAGAAAATTCAAACGAACAAACAACGCTTGAAGATAACTTTATTTTATTTTGGGAAACATTTGGATATTGCCTGAGGATGATACCATAACATTTTGGGCTCATTCTGACACTGCCAATGTTGCCTATAGGTTACAAATGCGCAATTATTTGTTTACATGACAACGGGAAATTTTTTAACCCAAGATAGTATGCAGAAGAAAATACACGGAGGCATCTGATTGGATGTTGGAGTTCTGAAAATAGCAAAATTAAAAATTATAAACATTATTTATTTAAAATGTTCGATATTTGGACGGAAATTTTTAAGAGCCTTGAAAATTGAGCTTAAAACGATTAAAGAGGGAGGTTAGAAATTGTGTCAGTGTCATTTAAATGTCATCATTTCAACGAAAATTTTCGGTCATTTTTGCTGCATGACCTATACTTTTTTATTTGTTAATAATGAAGTTTTTCATTTCAATTTACACAAAAAACTGTTTTCCGGGGGGAAATTTTTGAGGTTTTTCGCACAAATGAACTTAATTGCCAGGGGTACCATATGGGAAATGCATTGTAAATAATTGCGCTTTTGTAACCTATATGGAACTTAGATTTCATCCAGAATACTTGATTTATTGACCCATTTTTAATTCTAAACTTTGAATTCGTCACAGAATGTCAAGTTATGTATAAATTGTTTATTAATAACGATTTGTTAAAAAATTATAGTCTGTTTCTAAAATATACGTATTTTTTCATAGGAAATCTAGGGTGGGCTACTATGACGAGTTTGTGCGGTCTTTTAGGTAAAAAATGGTGCTGACGTTTTGGGGGGAAATTGTTTAATACATTCAAATGCAGCGTTTGACATCAAAAACACATATTTTATGCTAGGCTTAAGTCTCTTAGACGACTTTTTTTGTTTTGACCTCTTTTCAGCCAAATTGAATTTTTGGGGTTTTAAGCATTTTAGTATGTTGTATCCATGAATGACATCGCCTTTGTTGAATTTGAATGCAGTTGGCTTTAATGGGACTGCTTCTGACATACGGACATAAAATAGGACTCGCCAAGCATTATCATAGCTAGCTATAGTCTGTTTCAAAAATGTGGTTTTTCACAGATTCTACGAAAAATTCGTTTTCGGCCTTCAGATCTTTATTCGAGAAAAAATGTTGAAGAAGAAAGTTATCCCAGAATTGACTCGTGTACCAAATGTACAAATAACGACCGAAAACAAGTACAATAACTCGAATATTACTAAGCAGCAACACATTATTGTCGGAAAACATGATGAAAAATGCGATTAATTTTGATAGAGGGTGGCCTCCAGAAAATTCAAACGAACAAACAACGCTTGAAGATAACTTTATTTTATTTTGGGAAACATTTGGATATTGCCTGAGGATGATACCATAACATTTTGGGCTCATTCTGACACTGCCAATGTTGCCTATAGGTTACAATTGCGCAATTATTTGTTTACATGACAACGGGAAATTTTTTAACCCAAGATAGTATGCAGAAGAAAATACACGGAGGCATCTGATTGGATGTTGGAGTTCTGAAAATAGCAAAATTAAAAATTATAAACATTATTTATTTAAAATGTTCGATATTTGGACGGAAATTTTTAAGAGCCTTGAAAATTGAGCTTAAAACGATTAAAGAGGGAGGTTAGAAATTGTGTCAGTGTCATTTAAATGTCATCATTTCAACGAAAATTTTCGGTCATTTTTGCTGCATGACCTATACTTTTTTATTTGTTAATAATGAAGTTTTTCATTTCAATTTACACAAAAAACTGTTTTCCGGGGGGAAATTTTTGAGGTTTTTTGCACAAATGAACTTAATTGCCAGGGGTACCATATGGGAAATGCATTGTAAATAATTGCGCTTTTGTAACCCATATGGAACTTAGATTTCATCCAGAATACTTGATTTATTGACCCATTTTTAATTCTAAACTTTGAATTCGTCACAGAATGTCAAGTTATGTATAAATTGTTTATTAATAACGATTTGTTAAAAAATTATAGTCTGTTTCTAAAATATACGTATTTTTTCATAGGAAATCTAGGGTGGGCTACTATGACGAGTTTGTGCGGTCTTTTAGGTAAAAAATGGTGCTGACGTTTTGGGGGGAAATTGTTTAATACATTCAAATGCAGCGTTTGACATCAAAAACACATATTTTATGCTAGGCTTAAGTCTCTTAGACGACTTTTTTTGTTTTGACCTCTTTTCAGCCAAATTGAATTTTTGGGGTTTTAAGCATTTTAGTATGTTGTATCCATGAATGACATCGCCTTTGTTGAATTTGAATGCAGTTGGCTTTAATGGGACTGCTTCTGACATACGGACATAAAATAGGACTCGCCAAGCATTATCATAGCTAGCTATAGTCTGTTTCAAAAATGTGGTTTTTCACAGATTCTACGAAAAATTCGTTTTCGGCCTTCAGATCTTTATTCGAGAAAAAATGTTGAAGAAGAAAGTTATCCCAGAATTGACTCGTGTACCAAATGTACAAATAACGACCGAAAACAAGTACAATAACTCGAATATTACTAAGCAGCAACACATTATTGTCGGAAAACATGATGAAAAATGCGATTAATTTTGATAGAGGGTGGCCTCCAGAAAATTCAAACGAACAAACAACGCTTGAAGATAACTTTATTTTATTTTGGGAAACATTTGGATATTGCCTGAGGATGATACCATAACATTTTGGGCTCATTCTGACACTGCCAATGTTGCCTATATGGAACTTAGATTTCATCCAGAATACTTGATTTATTGACCCATTTTTAATTCTAAACTTTGAATTCGTCACAGAATGTCAAGTTATGTATAAATTGTTTATTAATAACGATTTGTTAAAAAATTATAGTCTGTTTCTAAAATATACGTATTTTTTCATAGGAAATCTAGGGTGGGCTACTATGACGAGTTTGTGCGGTCTTTTAGGTAAAAAATGGTGCTGACGTTTTGGGGGGAAATTGTTTAATACATTCAAATGCAGCGTTTGACATCAAAAACACATATTTTATGCTAGGCTTAAGTCTCTTAGACGACTTTTTTTGTTTTGACCTCTTTTCAGCCAAATTGAATTTTTGGGGTTTTAAGCATTTTAGTATGTTGTATCCATGAATGACATCGCCTTTGTTGAATTTGAATGCAGTTGGCTTTAATGGGACTGCTTCTGACATACGGACATAAAATAGGACTCGCCAAGCATTATCATAGCTAGCTATAGTCTGTTTCAAAAATGTGGTTTTTCACAGATTCTACGAAAAATTCGTTTTCGGCCTTCAGATCTTTATTCGAGAAAAAATGTTGAAGAAGAAAGTTATCCCAGAATTGACTCGTGTACCAAATGTACAAATAACGACCGAAAACAAGTACAATAACTCGAATATTACTAAGCAGCAACACATTATTGTCGGAAAACATGATGAAAAATGCGATTAATTTTGATAGAGGGTGGCCTCCAGAAAATTCAAACGAACAAACAACGCTTGAAGATAACTTTATTTTATTTTGGGAAACATTTGGATATTGCCTGAGGATGATACCATAACATTTTGGGCTCATTCTGACACTGCCAATGTTGCCTATAGGTTACAATTGCGCAATTATTTGTTTACATGACAACGGGAAATTTTTTAACCCAAGATAGTATGCAGAAGAAAATACACGGAGGCATCTGATTGGATGTTGGAGTTCTGAAAATAGCAAAATTAAAAATTATAAACATTATTTATTTAAAATGTTCGATATTTGGACGGAAATTTTTAAGAGCCTTGAAAATTGAGCTTAAAACGATTAAAGAGGGAGGTTAGAAATTGTGTCAGTGTCATTTAAATGTCATCATTTCAACGAAAATTTTCGGTCATTTTTGCTGCATGACCTATACTTTTTTATTTGTTAATAATGAAGTTTTTCATTTCAATTTACACAAAAAACTGTTTTCCGGGGGGAAATTTTTGAGGTTTTTTGCACAAATGAACTTAATTGCCAGGGGTACCATATGGGAAATGCATTGTAAATAATTGCGCTTTTGTAACCTATATGGAACTTAGATTTCATCCAGAATACTTGATTTATTGACCCATTTTTAATTCTAAACTTTGAATTCGTCACAGAATGTCAAGTTATGTATAAATTGTTTATTAATAACGATTTGTTAAAAAATTATAGTCTGTTTCTAAAATATACGTATTTTTTCATAGGAAATCTAGGGTGGGCTACTATGACGAGTTTGTGCGGTCTTTTAGGTAAAAAATGGTGCTGACGTTTTGGGGGGAAATTGTTTAATACATTCAAATGCAGCGTTTGACATCAAAAACACATATTTTATGCTAGGCTTAAGTCTCTTAGACGACTTTTTTTGTTTTGACCTCTTTTCAGCCAAATTGAATTTTTGGGGTTTTAAGCATTTTAGTATGTTGTATCCATGAATGACATCGCCTTTGTTGAATTTGAATGCAGTTGGCTTTAATGGGACTGCTTCTGACATACGGACATAAAATAGGACTCGCCAAGCATTATCATAGCTAGCTATAGTCTGTTTCAAAAATGTGGTTTTTCACAGATTCTACGAAAAATTCGTTTTCGGCCTTCAGATCTTTATTCGAGAAAAAATGTTGAAGAAGAAAGTTATCCCAGAATTGACTCGTGTACCAAATGTACAAATAACGACCGAAAACAAGTACAATAACTCGAATATTACTAAGCAGCAACACATTATTGTCGGAAAACATGATGAAAAATGCGATTAATTTTGATAGAGGGTGGCCTCCAGAAAATTCAAACGAACAAACAACGCTTGAAGATAACTTTATTTTATTTTGGGAAACATTTGGATATTGCCTGAGGATGATACCATAACATTTTGGGCTCATTCTGACACTGCCAATGTTGCCTAGTATATGGAACTTAGATTTCATCCAGAATACTTGATTTATTGACCCATTTTTAATTCTAAACTTTGAATTCGTCACAGAATGTCAAGTTATGTATAAATTGTTTATTAATAACGATTTGTTAAAAAATTATAGTCTGTTTCTAAAATATACGTATTTTTTCATAGGAAATCTAGGGTGGGCTACTATGACGAGTTTGTGCGGTCTTTTAGGTAAAAAATGGTGCTGACGTTTTGGGGGGAAATTGTTTAATACATTCAAATGCAGCGTTTGACATCAAAAACACATATTTTATGCTAGGCTTAAGTCTCTTAGACGACTTTTTTTGTTTTGACCTCTTTTCAGCCAAATTGAATTTTTGGGGTTTTAAGCATTTTAGTATGTTGTATCCATGAATGACATCGCCTTTGTTGAATTTGAATGCAGTTGGCTTTAATGGGACTGCTTCTGACATACGGACATAAAATAGGACTCGCCAAGCATTATCATAGCTAGCTATAGTCTGTTTCAAAAATGTGGTTTTTCACAGATTCTACGAAAAATTCGTTTTCGGCCTTCAGATCTTTATTCGAGAAAAAATGTTGAAGAAGAAAGTTATCCCAGAATTGACTCGTGTACCAAATGTACAAATAACGACCGAAAACAAGTACAATAACTCGAATATTACTAAGCAGCAACACATTATTGTCGGAAAACATGATGAAAAATGCGATTAATTTTGATAGAGGGTGGCCTCCAGAAAATTCAAACGAACAAACAACGCTTGAAGATAACTTTATTTTATTTTGGGAAACATTTGGATATTGCCTGAGGATGATACCATAACATTTTGGGCTCATTCTGACACTGCCAATGTTGCCTAGTATATGGAACTTAGATTTCATCCAGAATACTTGATTTATTGACCCATTTTTAATTCTAAACTTTGAATTCGTCACAGAATGTCAAGTTATGTATAAATTGTTTATTAATAACGATTTGTTAAAAAATTATAGTCTGTTTCTAAAATATACGTATTTTTTCATAGGAAATCTAGGGTGGGCTACTATGACGAGTTTGTGCGGTCTTTTAGGTAAAAAATGGTGCTGACGTTTTGGGCGGAAATTGTTTAATACATTCAAATGCAGCGTTTGACATCAAAAACACATATTTTATGCTAGGCTTAAGTCTCTTAGACGACTTTTTTTGTTTTGACCTCTTTTCAGCCAAATTGAATTTTTGGGGTTTTAAGCATTTTAGTATGTTGTATCCATGAATGACATCGCCTTTGTTGAATTTGAATGCAGTTGGCTTTAATGGGACTGCTTCTGACATACGGACATAAAATAGGACTCGCCAAGCATTATCATAGCTAGCTATAGTCTGTTTCAAAAATGTGGTTTTTCACAGATTCTACGAAAAATTCGTTTTCGGCCTTCAGATCTTTATTCGAGAAAAAATGTTGAAGAAGAAAGTTATCCCAGAATTGACTCGTGTACCAAATGTACAAATAACGACCGAAAACAAGTACAATAACTCGAATATTACTAAGCAGCAACACATTATTGTCGGAAAACATGATGAAAAATGCGATTAATTTTGATAGAGGGTGGCCTCCAGAAAATTCAAACGAACAAACAACGCTTGAAGATAACTTTATTTTATTTTGGGAAACATTTGGATATTGCCTGAGGATGATACCATAACATTTTGGGCTCATTCTGACACTGCCAATGTTGCCTAGTATATGGAACTTAGATTTCATCCAGAATACTTGATTTATTGACCCATTTTTAATTCTAAACTTTGAATTCGTCACAGAATGTCAAGTTATGTATAAATTGTTTATTAATAACGATTTGTTAAAAAATTATAGTCTGTTTCTAAAATATACGTATTTTTTCATAGGAAATCTAGGGTGGGCTACTATGACGAGTTTGTGCGGTCTTTTAGGTAAAAAATGGTGCTGACGTTTTGGGGGGAAATTGTTTAATACATTCAAATGCAGCGTTTGACATCAAAAACACATATTTTATGCTAGGCTTAAGTCTCTTAGACGACTTTTTTTGTTTTGACCTCTTTTCAGCCAAATTGAATTTTTGGGGTTTTAAGCATTTTAGTATGTTGTATCCATGAATGACATCGCCTTTGTTGAATTTGAATGCAGTTGGCTTTAATGGGACTGCTTCTGACATACGGACATAAAATAGGACTCGCCAAGCATTATCATAGCTAGCTATAGTCTGTTTCAAAAATGTGGTTTTTCACAGATTCTACGAAAAATTCGTTTTCGGCCTTCAGATCTTTATTCGAGAAAAAATGTTGAAGAAGAAAGTTATCCCAGAATTGACTCGTGTACCAAATGTACAAATAACGACCGAAAACAAGTACAATAACTCGAATATTACTAAGCAGCAACACATTATTGTCGGAAAACATGATGAAAAATGCGATTAATTTTGATAGAGGGTGGCCTCCAGAAAATTCAAACGAACAAACAACGCTTGAAGATAACTTTATTTTATTTTGGGAAACATTTGGATATTGCCTGAGGATGATACCATAACATTTTGGGCTCATTCTGACACTGCCAATGTTGCCTATAGGTTACAATTGCGCAATTATTTGTTTACATGACAACGGGAAATTTTTTAACCCAAGATAGTATGCAGAAGAAAATACACGGAGGCATCTGATTGGATGTTGGAGTTCTGAAAATAGCAAAATTAAAAATTATAAACATTATTTATTTAAAATGTTCGATATTTGGACGGAAATTTTTAAGAGCCTTGAAAATTGAGCTTAAAACGATTAAAGAGGGAGGTTAGAAATTGTGTCAGTGTCATTTAAATGTCATCATTTCAACGAAAATTTTCGGTCATTTTTGCTGCATGACCTATACTTTTTTATTTGTTAATAATGAAGTTTTTCATTTCAATTTACACAAAAAACTGTTTTCCGGGGGGAAATTTTTGAGGTTTTTCGCACAAATGAACTTAATTGCCAGGGGTACCATATGGGAAATGCATTGTAAATAATTGCGCTTTTGTAACCTATATGGAACTTAGATTTCATCCAGAATACTTGATTTATTGACCCATTTTTAATTCTAAACTTTGAATTCGTCACAGAATGTCAAGTTATGTATAAATTGTTTATTAATAACGATTTGTTAAAAAATTATAGTCTGTTTCTAAAATATACGTATTTTTTCATAGGAAATCTAGGGTGGGCTACTATGACGAGTTTGTGCGGTCTTTTAGGTAAAAAATGGTGCTGACGTTTTGGGGGGAAATTGTTTAATACATTCAAATGCAGCGTTTGACATCAAAAACACATATTTTATGCTAGGCTTAAGTCTCTTAGACGACTTTT
This sequence comes from Limnoperna fortunei, assembly GCA_944474755.1. Classification (NCBI taxonomy): domain Eukaryota; kingdom Metazoa; phylum Mollusca; class Bivalvia; order Mytilida; family Modiolidae; genus Limnoperna; species Limnoperna fortunei. Next base: position 59,764,134 of record OX104123.1, read on the forward strand.
TTTGTTTTGACCTCTTTTCAGCCAAATTGAATTTTTGGGGTTTTAAGCATTTTAGTATGTTGTATCCATGAATGACATCGCCTTTGTTGAATTTGAATGCAGTTGGCTTTAATGGGACTGCTTCTGACATACGGACATAAAATAGGACTCGCCAAGCATTATCATAGCTAGCTATAGTCTGTTTCAAAAATGTGGTTTTTCACAGATTCTACGAAAAATTCGTTTTCGGCCTTCAGATCTTTATTCGAGAAAAAATGTTGAAGAAGAAAGTTATCCCAGAATTGACTCGTGTACCAAATGTACAAATAACGACCGAAAACAAGTACAATAACTCGAATATTACTAAGCAGCAACACATTATTGTCGGAAAACATGATGAAAAATGCGATTAATTTTGATAGAGGGTGGCCTCCAGAAAATTCAAACGAACAAACAACGCTTGAAGATAACTTTATTTTATTTTGGGAAACATTTGGATATTGCCTGAGGATGATACCATAACATTTTGGGCTCATTCTGACACTGCCAATGTTGCCTATATGGAACTTAGATTTCATCCAGAATACTTGATTTATTGACCCATTTTTAATTCTAAACTTTGAATTCGTCACAGAATGTCAAGTTATGTATAAATTGTTTATTAATAACGATTTGTTAAAAAATTATAGTCTGTTTCTAAAATATACGTATTTTTTCATAGGAAATCTAGGGTGGGCTACTATGACGAGTTTGTGCGGTCTTTTAGGTAAAAAATGGTGCTGACGTTTTGGGGGGAAATTGTTTAATACATTCAAATGCAGCGTTTGACATCAAAAACACATATTTTATGCTAGGCTTAAGTCTCTTAGACGACTTTTTTTGTTTTGACCTCTTTTCAGCCAAATTGAATTTTTGGGGTTTTAAGCATTTTAGTATGTTGTATCCATGAATGACATCGCCTTTGTTGAATTTGAATGCAGTTGGCTTTAATGGGACTGCTTCTGACATACGGACATAAAATAGGACTCGCCAAGCATTATCATAGCTAGCTATAGTCTGTTTCAAAAATGTGGTTTTTCACAGATTCTACGAAAAATTCGTTTTCGGCCTTCAGATCTTTATTCGAGAAAAAATGTTGAAGAAGAAAGTTATCCCAGAATTGACTCGTGTACCAAATGTACAAATAACGACCGAAAACAAGTACAATAACTCGAATATTACTAAGCAGCAACACATTATTGTCGGAAAACATGATGAAAAATGCGATTAATTTTGATAGAGGGTGGCCTCCAGAAAATTCAAACGAACAAACAACGCTTGAAGATAACTTTATTTTATTTTGGGAAACATTTGGATATTGCCTGAGGATGATACCATAACATTTTGGGCTCATTCTGACACTGCCAATGTTGCCTATAGGTTACAATTGCGCAATTATTTGTTTACATGACAACGGGAAATTTTTTAACCCAAGATAGTATGCAGAAGAAAATACACGGAGGCATCTGATTGGATGTTGGAGTTCTGAAAATAGCAAAATTAAAAATTATAAACATTATTTATTTAAAATGTTCGATATTTGGACGGAAATTTTTAAGAGCCTTGAAAATTGAGCTTAAAACGATTAAAGAGGGAGGTTAGAAATTGTGTCAGTGTCATTTAAATGTCATCATTTCAACGAAAATTTTCGGTCATTTTTGCTGCATGACCTATACTTTTTTATTTGTTAATAATGAAGTTTTTCATTTCAATTTACACAAAAAACTGTTTTCCGGGGGGAAATTTTTGAGGTTTTTCGCACAAATGAACTTAATTGCCAGGGGTACCATATGGGAAATGCATTGTAAATAATTGCGCTTTTGTAACCATATGTAATCTGTGTTAGTAAATTTATGTTTGTAGGTGTAAATGTATACGGTTATGTGTGAACACTTGGAAACAAAATTTGTACATGGACTTGGATAAAACATTAGTGATTTATAAGATGATATATTCGTATGTATTTTTGAAGATAAATTAGTGTTATTAAGAATTTCGAAACTATTCCACAAAGTTAGAGTTTGTGATGTAAGGGACGCAACTCCAATAACTTTGACAGAAAATAAATGTTCGTGTTAATCGAGCATGAGGGCCAGGTGTAGATATAAATCGTCATGAGTTATACTTACTATTTTCCAACTGATCCCTGTTAATCTAAACAAGAGTTGCGGGACGTGGGGACTGAACACACTCAAGTATGAAAGAAAAAAATGCTTTTTTTTGTTATTTATAAGTGCCCATCTCAAGTACGCATGTTTCAATTATATTAGAGCTTTTGTAAGTTCTTTACATGATATTTAATTCCAAAGCAAAATAAAAACTGCTGATTTTCATAAAGATTGGAATGATGGGTCATTTTCGAAATTTATTTGTAGGTGACTTTTTATCAGTTTCAAATTTTTCAATGTATTACTTTTACAACAAATTGGTTACTTTTGTTAAAAATAGTATTTTGTGTATTGAGTAGCATTTTTGCATTTGTTACCCCACCCCTTAAAAAAATGAAAACAGAAAATAGTACGCTAATAGGAGTGGTTCTCAACGTGCTACTCTTTCCCCACACCCCACTATCTCTACCGCTTACAATAAAAGCAGGTCATCACGATATCTGTAATCACTGCCGACAGTTGCGTAAAATCTTACACAAATAAATAAAGAACGAATGGCCGACAAGGTTAGCAGTTTTGGAGGCTTTGTGTTATAACAATACTATTATATTCTCACTTTTTATAGGTATTAATTCCCTATTTTCGGAATACAAGAGTTACCTCCCATTTGCAAGAGGTGTCTTTCATAACAGCAGTATTGAACAGATAGGGGAAAATCACGTTTTTATTTTTTTTTAAAATAATGTCTGTGGACTGACTCTTCCACTACAACTAAAAAAACTGCAGAATTAGTTTGCATATCATAATAAATTTTACCGGATGTTTGCTATATGTGAATAAAAAATATTGTAGAAAAACAACTTTTTACCCACAGTAGGTACTATAAAGTAAAGAACAGATAACTCTGCAAATGGGAGATAAATCTTGTTTACCGCAAGTAGGGATATTCATAGGTCGTTCATTGAATCTTTCCCTTCATCCTCTATTTTATGTACAATGAAACTGACCCAGAGGTTTGATGGAAGATGACCCTAACCATTTTATATCGTGAACTATGAAATTACTCCTTATAATTGTTTTACACAATTGACACTGCCGTGAAATTCGTCGAATTTGAGATGATTAATCTCTAGATGTAGCTTATTGATTTCATTAGAAGAGACATTAAAAATAAAGCTTTGTTGTGAAGGGGCTAATCAAACCGGGTAATAAGGGCCTCGTTGGCTGAGTGGTTAAGGTAAGTAGTCTACTATTAATCACGTGCCTGTCAACCCAGATTTCGGGTTCTAGTTGCGGCAGGGTGTGCTCGACTCCAATCTTAATTGACAAGTATTGCGAGTCTTCCTAACGAAGGTCGTGGGGTTTCTCTTCGTTATAAAAACTGATATAGCTAGAAAATATCTGAAAGTAGTATTGAACAATCATTCAAACAAACAAGCAAACGAACAAACCAGGCTATACAGTAATAATTCTATTTATTCTGTAATTTACATATATTAAGTGCTTTGATTGGAATAAAACACTTTAATTACGTCATCTCAAATAATTTATATTCGATATTTCCACTGAGCAGACTGCTTTCAGTATCTAATATAAATAAGATGGCGTCCTCCTGTTGTATCTTACGGGATCGGCGTCAATGTTTTGTCTGTCGCAATGATTTCTAATTAAACCAATTGAGGTTTAAAATAAAATATAATATAAATAAAATGTAGGTTTTCATTTTTTTTTGTTTTCTTTTATCAAAATCTACAGAACCGAGATTCCTTTGGTACTACGCTTTCTGGTCTTGGTAGATGTTGAGTTCTAGATGGGCCTTGGTTACATAATTTGCTGCTTTAAAACCTGCAACGATTATTTCAGAGAATTATATGGGTTAAACAGTGGGTTTTCGGACTTTATTTAGTTTGTGAGCGAGTCGTCAGAGTTAACACATTGATAATTTCCTAAAATCCAGAGTTAATCCTGTAATATTCAGTTCCTCGATGTCCCTAAACCAATCAAATTTCACGATACAAATCAAATCATTTCCTTGTAAATAAAAATCACCGTTGATTCATTACTTTGCGATAAATTATGTAATATTTAGTTACAAAAAGTCATGTTACTAATAAGACTCAACGAAAATTGATCTTTAGTGTCCTTTATTTTAAGTGTTTGAGTAACATAATAATCCTATTTGTAATTGTGTATTTGTGCCTAGGCCTAATTCATGGCAAACTGCATCGTCAAAAAGGTATGACTTGTTTTCACTGGTAAATAAAAACAGCAAAGAAAACCGACCAAACAACAAGAGCCAAAAGTCAAGGGACAGTTACCAATCCAGATATAGACAAACATACACGACGCAGCACAAAAACCAAAAACACAAAAAACAGAAAGAAAGTAACCCGAACCCAATAAAAACCATGAGTGCACTCAGGCGCTACGGACGAGTAAGTTAATCGACACATCTTACAATGTTAACTGTGTTTTGAAGCAACCTCCATTCAAATTGTTCGACAAAACCGACTCATGAAAACAGCTACATATCTGTTTTAAAGATACTACAGGTATATACGATCAGAAGTATACTGTCCACAGTCTTGTCCATGACTAAAGAAAGTTCAAAGGTTATGTAATAATATGGACCTACTAAGAGTCAGACATGTCTTCGGAGAACACTTAAGAGAGCAGAGGTACGGTCTTATCAGACATGTGGTTGCATAAGACAGGTGGTCTTATAAGACAAGGTGATCTCATACTTATACAAATATTAACACACAAGAGTAACTTTTAGTAATTCACCACCATCTTTAACCCCAACTTTTATCCCATTCAAAACGTAATTTGAGGTGAATCATCTGATAGATGCTGTGTACATGTAGTTCTAACATGATAACCTTTTCTTGCAGAAGGTTTAGTATGATAGGTATATATTTTAAGTTGAATGAACTACTTGTTCATTCAATCTTTATACCAATATGACCTGGACGATCTTGCTTAGACAGTCCTTCTCTGAAAAAATAAACCTTTCTTCTGCACATTAACATTTCCATCTCCTAACCTCAAAAACTGTATATCGCTGCATCTCCTGAAGAAGATATAGCAATTAAGAAAACTGTCTTAAAAGTCAAATGTTTTAAGAAGCTTTTTAAAAAGGTTTAAATTGACTTTGCTGTAACAAGTCTAATACCTTTAGTAAATCCCATTCTGGAATTAAGCGAACATTTGGAGGTCTAGAATTAAAAACACCTTTTAAAAGTCTGATAATGTATGGGTGTTGCCCTACTGGAATTTTGTCTACTGGGGGTTATACTGAGGAAAACATGGATCTATATCCAGCTATTGTACTATACTGTAGACCATCATTAAACAAACTAGTTAGAAACACTGCTGCTTCTTTCAAAGATGCCGAATGGGATTAATTTGCATTTCACCACACCATCTACCAAACATTCCGAACTTCAGCGAATAGTCATACCAAAGTCTTAAAATCTTTCTGGTGGTACGGGCAGTCAAAAATGGGTTCGTTGGTAATCCCTTTTTCGATGATTTATTGTGTTAATTTGTTTTCGCCATAGATCGCAGGGAGTTAAACGATGAGTCAAACTTTACAGTAATTATACTTGTTTGACAAAACTTGCTTTGTCATTGACTATTCACCAGGTACATTTACAACTGTATTTAATGGATGGATGTCTAATGACGATTAATTAAGTCATGGCTAAAGCCATACAACTTTTGATCCGCTTAGTAGTCAACAGCAGTGGCTGGTTAATAAAACAGGAATACCGTCCAAAGGATCAAAGGATCAAGCATAACATTATACGCCAGATTGTTGTTTAACAACAAACGGTAAGAGGACAATTCGAAAGTTAGAGATTGTCGTAGAGTCTAGTTCGTATTTTCCCCCGGTTTCATTTGAGGTAAGATTTATTTTCTACAACAAATTACAGTTGTTTGAGAAAGAATAGGAATCACTACCTATGACTCAGCAAACACGTCAGATCGTATTAGAGACACTGATTTCCCATAACGATCAATTAAGTCATAATGACAACCATAGAACTTCTGGAGAGATAACATCAACATATGTGCAACAAACCCTTGCTTGAGTAGTTTAGCAATCAACAACAGGGATGGGATCGGTCTATAAAATCGGAATACCGATCGCAGGTAGAAAGTAATTTGATAAAACGCTTCCTGTTTTATGGGGTATCATATATTCACATGTCAATAAAGATTGTTAACACTGGGCAAAATAGTGTTCTTCTAATTTGTTTATATAGTAGTAGCACCAAATCTACGATGTTTTTTTAAAATGTACTCGTCATGTCTTTTTGCAATCATCGAAAAAATCCAACAATGACACGGGATGATTATTTCATTGAGTTTAACTCTGAACTATGTATCAGTTAGTTATTCATCTCATATTGAAGGAAAACGCACAAGTTCGTATTTTTGAGTTATAAATTAATTGAAGAGACAACACAAAATATTTCTCAAAATAGAATTATTTGAAAGAAGTTCTAAAATTTGCCGATTGCAAATAGTTATTAAATAGTTATATTGATGCAAGTGGGACTTTCAAAACATGTACTAACATGTACTAAGTAGCGCCTAATCTGTGATGTTTTTGCATGTTTATGCGTCACGGCTTCGTGTAATGATCGACAAAAGAGTAAACAATTACACGGGACCATTCTGTCATTGTTTGTAACTGTGTACTATGTATCAGTTATTTGGTAGATTTGGTGCCACAGTGCCACAACGGTGTGAGTTCGAATCCCGCTGATGGAAAGCCAAAAATTGACAGTGTAAAAATCTAATTCTTACAGTGTTAGGTTTAATTTGTGGACGTATATATTAATATTTGATATTAACCCTGTATTTCTGATGATTCAGAAATCCGCTGGATAGATATATTATATGGTTGTCACAATACTTAGACGTTTGTATATAATTAACTTACTGTGACAGTATGACAAGTAACTTTGTCATCCGATGTCATATATACAAAATTGCTGAATTAGATTACTGTCAGATTAATACGTATAGGTTACGAAAATTCCATCGTCACACGCTAGTACACATGAACTATGTCTATGTCTATGATTCACCCCGGTTAATGAAGCTATATTTTTATATAGCGGATTTGGCCGAGGGGTATAGACCACTGGACATAGTGCAGGCGATTTGGCGCCACAGTGTCACAACAATGTGAGTTCGAATCCCGCTGAGGGCAAGCAAAAATTGACAGTGTAAAAATCTTATTGTAACAGTGTTGGTCTCAATTTGTAGACGTATATATATAAATATTTGATATTAACCCTGTATTTCTGATGATTCAGAAATCCGCTGGATATATATTATATGGTTGTCACGATACGTAGACGTTTGTAAATAATTAACTTACTGTGACTGTATGACAAGTAACTTTGTCATCCTATTAAATATATACAAAATTGCTGAATTAGATTACTGTGAGAGTAATACGTATTGGTTACGAAAATTCCATCGTCACACGCTAGTACACATGTACTATGTCTATGTCTACAATTCACCCCGGTTAATGAAGCTATATTTTTATATAGCGGATTTGGCCGAGGGGTCTAGACCGCTGGACATAGTGCAGGCGATTTGGTACCACAGTGTCACAACGGTGTGATTTCGAAACCCGCTGAGGAAAAGAAAAAATGAGAGTGTAAAAATCCTCTTTTAACTTTCTTTCAATCACATTTATACATTCGTCACTGACGTCTTGTGACGTATCTTCTGCATATATTGTTGCATGCGAATGAACTAAACATTAAGGACAATCGTTAACAAACAATATAAAAAGCAAGGGTCCCAGAATAGATCCTTAGGACACCTATTGTTATACTCTTTGCTTCAGATAAAATACAATTCAAACTCAACACTGTTTTTTACATGATAAATATGATTCAATCCATTTTAAACTATTTTCAGACACACCACACATTGTTAACTTTGAATTCTTTGCTCAGGTCAATAAATAAAACACATGCAAGTTTTCCATCATCAATATTTTTCAACCATCTATCAATCAAACTATTTAGCACTGTTATGTTACTATCACAACGTTCTTGTTTCAGGCGCTTTGAGGAAACGAGTACAGATGAGTGCGCTTGAGCTTATCCGTATTGGGTCATCGTTAGCAGAAATAGACTATTTACACAAGAACAAGAAAATTAAGTTTACCGACACTATTATAAAGGCGACTGGGTGGTGACATAATTTAAACGTATTTTTTAGCTTTGATATTGATGCTTTTGTCCGTTTGAAACAGGTAATATTTGTCTTTAACTAAATACTGGTTTCTCCAACTCATAATTAAAACCGTTGAATTCCAAGGAAATACAAGTGCATTAAGGTATATAAATAACCCCAATTTGAATAGTAAATATTTCTTATCAGATTAAATATTTGTAATTTAAAGTTTGAAAATACTCATCTTGTAGGTTTGTATATTTTTTTAAATAACTAGGTTATTAGGAAAAATAGAAGAAATCTTCAGAAAGCTAGTTGTACAGTTGTACCATGTTTTCAAACACATTACGGGCGATGACGTATAGATAATTGTATCAGGACATACATTAATTTTAAATTCTGTAATAACTTTGTTAATAACGTGGATAGTTTGGTGCTTTGAAATCCATGTATTAATGATAATAGTTTCACCTAAATTCTTAATACACTAAATGTGAGTACTCCATGTTAAAACAATATAATATATACCCGACAAGTATTTTTAGTGAAACTAAATGTAACACACAGTTGCCGTAGGTAATACTCTTGAATAGATATTGTTTCATTTTTTTAAAATCAAAGTTAACACTATTGCTATAATCCTTTTATTTAATACTTGGTTAATATACATGCTAACCCAAATCTGCAACTTAAGTTTGAGAGTTGTAATTTTGTTCTTTGGAACATCAAAAATGATGTCAATAATAAGCAGTCTTTTAAAATCGAAATATAATTGGTGTCCCTATGACAAATAAGTTCTTTAAACATATATAGGTGTTTACAAATTTGCGGACAATATTTATTGTAGTTGAAGTACGTAATAATTATTGTAAAATAACTCATATATTTTGTAATCAAGTTTTGTCACGCTTCCCTTTTTATTTAAAAAGCCTCTAATTCTTTAAAGAACTGTTCACGATATTTATCATAACCATGTTGCAATGTAACGCATAAACAAAATAACTCATATATTTTGTAATCAAGTTTTGTCACGCTTCCCTTTTTATTTAAGAAGCTTCTTTAATTCTTTAAAGAACTGCTCACGATATATATCATAACCATGTTGCATTGTAACGCATCAACAAAATGTTGATTAAAATTAGCATTATTGTATTAATAAATCTGTTGGCTTCTGTTTGAAGGGTTAAGTGAACTAACTATCGACAGAAATACGTTAATCTAAACTTCAAAGTTTTAATTTCACAAAAAGTTTTCATGTAAACAAATCTAACTTTGACCTAACTTTAACCATTCTTCATAACTGTTGTCTATAAATTTGTAACTATTGACAGATGTCTCGTTATCAATGACCAACATATATGTGTGGTCAGAAATGATAGAGGAGAAACTATAAAATGACTCAATAAGATATTCCAAAATGGAATCCATGATGGCAACAAACTTTACGCAATGACGACCTTAACGTGCATGTTAGTGTTAAAAAAAGAATCACTTGTCTTCTCTGCTTGTTTTTCATTTACCAACGTTACATGTTACAAGCCCACTTGACACAGTAGTTTATTTATTAAAAATATTTTAATAATAAAAATCTGATTATGCAAAACCCAAATCTAATTTTGCTTTATATTCATTCTTTAATATATTATACTCTCCGAATGTAGATTTTCCTAATCTCCTTTTATATGTCTAATAACGTATTAAAAGATTCCTTTTTCATAATTAGTACGATTTATATAGTTCAACTGGTAAAATTGACGCTCTATCAAAAATCTTATATTTTTAACATGAAATTAATTTTTAAAAAGTTGAGTACTCTGTCTTTTAATTTTAAACAAATCTGTTTAAAACATTCGTATTGTAATCAGACATAAACGAAAATCAATACACCTTTTAAGTTAAATATACAACTGTGAAGTTCTTCTTTGACGATAAAAAAATGACACATACTTTACTAAATAAATGCAGTGTTTGTATTGAAGGAAACGGATCTTTATATTGTCATGACTGTGAGCAGTTTTTATTTCAGCCGTGTAAAACATTTCATGGTAAATTTCCAGCAAACAAGCAACACACGGTGATTGAGCCAGACAAAAAAGGACGTCGTGTGTTCAAGCCGAAACCAGCTTGTGAACATCATAGAAAGGATTATGTATAACTGCAAGACATGCGAATGTCTGATATGCAGCGATTGCATTACCTCTATGCATAGTGAGCACCCTTGCATTGACTGTATAAGCATTGTGGATCAGCGTAGACAAGATGTTATAGTAACAATTGGGAATACTAAGGCAAGTCTCGCTCAATAAAATCGCCAGCGTCACACTACCACAGATCAAATCTGATAGATATGACTTTGACAAGCAAATTGATGATATGGTAAACGAACTCGGATGTGCTGTTGACGTTCTCAAGAATATTCATAAAACAACCGCGTCGGATTATCAAAGTATTGAAACGAAGAACATGACAAATGTCAGAAAAAGTTAGTACGCATTCAGAATAAATACAAAGACGTATTAATAAAATTTGAAAATGCATTATTGGAACCACACGGCGTTAAATTCATATTTGAACAGACAGCAATCCAGATGGAAATAAAACACATCGATAAAATGCCTGATATTCCTGTATTTTGATATTTATAATAAGTGCCTAATCTAATATTGTATATAAATCACCTATTGTTTTATTTAAACACACATGTATTTGCCCTATCATCATAGCTGTGAATAGGAATAAGTTTGTCCTCCATATTACTCTTATTATTTATGATAATATGATTTAGTATTTGTTTAAGAAAGGGACTATTTGCTCCCATTTATCTAGTGCGTATAGTGTTGGTCCGAAACCTATGACATCTCTGAACCCTTCTTAGTAAATATTGATTTTATTCACACAATTTTTTTACACGGGCTTCTGTGGGCGTTCGTCTTTTAAATAAATAAAACTTATAACAATAAACTGCAACGTACACCAACTTTATAACGATTGATATCATATTATAAACCTAATCTGAATCCATCAATGAGATACTTTATTAGGCAATGATACGTCATTGTGTCAGTGTTGTTTCAACTTTATAAATGTAAACATATGACTTTTGTCATATATCGAAGAAGGGAACGTTTCAATCTTACGTTCGAATAAATTAATAAACCAATCTATCACATATGAGTCAAGTAATAAAATTATTTAAAACAAATTTTTGAAGAGTGTTTGTTTGTTGTTTCAATTAAAAACACGTTTCTTCCTGTTCAAAAAGGACATTTATATGCATTTCCTTTAATGGACATGAAAAATCCACATACGGGTTTGTGTGAATGACCTTAAACTGAATGGAAATTGCGTAGTTGTTTATTGTACAGCTATTATTTGGGCGGTTCTGTAAATTTTCAGCAAAGATATACGTAGCACACACGCCTTATCTGGACACGGATTGAAAACACAATAGCAAAGAAACTCGACCGAAAAAAATTCAAGGGACAGTTACAAATCGGCATATAGACAAACGCAACACAAAAGCCAAAAACAGAAAGAGACTAACAATTTATCATCATGATGTAACTTAGAGATCAAGGTGAAAGTAGTAACTTAAAAGAAAAAGAATGTAATCAGACATATGACAGCAAATCAGGTATGTTCATTATATCAATTTAATATAATATAATTTTAATAACGTACTCAAATTCGTTTATTATTTTTTTCTGAAACATTTCGGATTTCAATGTTTCGAGTGGAATAAACGCAAGTATAACTAGTGTTACAAATATAGGTAGGTAAAAATTGTCCTCCATGATAATATTGATAATGATCCGCATGACTGATGTAGAGACATGTATGATTATTACAATTGCATGACCGCATATTACATATTAGTGGAAATTTTATATTTCCAAAAGTATGAGAGGGGCTTATAGCATGTAAGCATGTGTTGTTTGCGATAAAAGGTATTAAAAAGTGTTAACAGTGTGTTTGGGTAGAAAAAGATTTCATGGAACTAGTAAAGTGTTTACCATAACGATTTCTAGTCTTCGTTGTTCCTTACAACACATCAGATAAGCATTAAAAGCTTGCATTAGCTGTTACAATGTAAACTTAAATTATAAAACTATAATCTGAATTGAAAAAAAAAATTAAAAATGTACATGGCAGCATGGCGAGAAGAATACAGTTAAAACATGTCCTCTTTTTCAAGGATAAAATTTTTAACTACTTTTTATCATCGTAAATACACTAATGTCGCGTCATTTAATATTATCATGTAGGGCTGTTAAAAATACAAATCAAAATAATTGTCTTTTTTAAAAACAATGGCATATTACAAATTTCATGACGAAAAATGATATATTTATTTTGTAAATGGGTAAACCTTTTCTTTTCTACATCTGCTTGTGGGCGTTATGTAACTGCTGCTTTGCTCTAGAGTTTTTTAAAACCCCTTTGCTGAAGATGTATGTTGCTGTCACATAAAATATTGAAACAAGTTTATACTCAAACGATACGACATTGCACGAGTTTCCTGCTGCTTTGCATGCAAGGTTTTGGTTATTAAACTCTAGAGTGTTGACACGAATAATAAGTGGGTGTATGAGTTTCCTTTATGCAGTCATTTCCCAGGGCGGATAAATCTCAAGAATAATTCAATTAATTCAATACTAGGACAACGTTTGTGTGAAAATTTTGACTGTGGTCAACACAAATGAAGAGAGATGGACGCCTTTCGGATTTACTCGCCCTTAATACGTCATAATATAACAATTTTCCACTCCATAACGTTCCGCACCAGAAGCATAAAATCTGTCCATTTTGTGCCATAAATAAAATCACTATCGGAACATGTAATGCTTGGTAAGATAAAAAGATTCATTCGTGAAAATACTAGATACTTCTGTTAGGTACGGTGCAAAAAACGTTGGAACAACATCATCTCTCGAAGGTTACAGATTTCACTTCAGTTGCAGAGGCTTCAACATTAGCAATTTTTGGAATTTTTGTTCACAAAGGCATCGTGAATCCGATCAATTGCGGGCTGGTTAATATCCTGGAAGATTTCACAAACAAATTGGATACACCATTGTCAACAGGCGCGTCCTTTCTAGTTTTGACATCCCCAAGATAGACATTTGGAATTATTATGTGGAACAACATTTGAAACATTATTATTGGTTTTTAGAAAATTGCAAATTTGGTTTTCCGTGATATTATTCATCAGACAAATGGGCTGTACCAGACGTTTTCCAATATGAATTGTTTTTCAGTTCAGGTGTCATCCCAGCAGTACCGTATATGGGATTTATATTTATCCTGTTCTAAATTGTCTCGTGTTATTTTTTTTTCTCGGAAATTAAACAATTTGACCAAAACGTAGAAGCTGACAAAAACGACCAATTATATTGACGAATATTCAAACAGTGGACAGCCTATGCCAGGATATTCATTCCGTTCACTTCAAAATTATAGAGTGTACAACATTGTGGCTTTTAAATAAACATCACATGGAATAGGCCGTGGGTTCAGTTATTGTCTGGATACCAACTATTATAGGACTTTGTATTAAAAATGACAGGTATGGACATCTGTTTGCGTTGCTAGGTGATGACTTCAGTTCTTACTATGGTCAAAATGTAAATATCCATTTGTGTATATTTTATGACCTTAAACTGAATGGAAATTGCGTAGTTGTTTATTGTACAGCTATTATTTGGGTGGTTCTGTAAATTTTCATTTATTATGTGGAACAATATTGAAACAAGTTTATACGAATCGTGTCGGATGTGAACTTAAAATGTAAACATATGCCATTCGTCAAATATCAAAGAATGCAATATTGCAATTAAAATTTTAAATAAAATTTTACACTCTAGGCCTATCAAACATAACTCATGGAAGGAAATAATTTAAAACGTATTTAAGGAGAGTTTTTTTTCATAGAAAAAAATTATTTTCCGCTCAAAAACGATCAACTACATTTAAATTTACATCCTTTAACGGACATGAACAATACACATACGGTTCTGTGTGAATGACCTAAAACTGAGTCGCAATTACTTAGTCTATTAAATGGGGATTTTCTGAAAATTTTCAGCATAGCGCACAATTTCAAATCTGGACAAAGTTATCACGTATAATCAATGTGTTACTTAGACACCAGTATTAATGCAGTGATCTAAAAGAAAGAATGTAATCATACAGCATACGGAAGCCAGTAAATCAAGTATTTTCATTATGTCAATTTTATTTAGTATCTATTGATTAATATGTACGAATAATAATATGATAAAAAACTTAATAGTTCGTATTTTGGTGTTATAATTAAATTAAAGACAACACAAAATAGAATTATTTTGAATAACTTGTAAAATTGCAGATTTCAAATATCTATATCGATGCACGTTGGATTTTCAATACGGTATTTACAGCATGCAAACATTAACAGTATATTTGATGTTTATTTTAATTTCGTCTTGGATGAGTAAAGTATCTAGGAACTTCATTTGGATTAGGGCCATATTATCAATAAACTGGTTAATATTCGGATACGGTATAGTAAGATGGGCAAGTAATAAAGACATTTAATGACCATAAGAAACATAGCTTGTGCCTTATTAAAGAATGAACTTGGGTTTCATTGGTTTACATTTTGTTTTTATTTTTAAATATTAAATAAGATATCATATAATGGTCAAAACAAAAATGAAATCCTTTTAATTAAATGATACTGTATATCGAAATGACCGGTGTAATTTTATGTAAATGAATATGTCGAACTGCAAACTGAACAACTATAGCGATCTACTTCTGGTTTAATACGACACACGATGAAGGTCAATATACAGTTTCGATTACTTAAATGGTTGTTTAACAACCAGTTAGCAGTATTTGTGAGTTTATAGGACGACAGCACGTCAATAAACTGTAAATCAATTCAGGTATAGAATGGAATAATTGCAGATATTTTTGGTGCCAATGAAAGCGTATTGACAAGTAGGTGGGGTGGACGATTGATCGAATGAAAGATTAATTACTATTGAATGTATGTATTATTAATAATAGGCATAGTTGTATTTACAACAGTAATCACTACTTGTTATAAAATCTATCAATAGTTTTGGAGAATTAAAAATGCATAATCTGTATTGTGACAGATCCTTTTGAAAAAGCGATATTTAGTTTACTCGATATTCCCGTTATCTATACTTTAACCTGAAACACGTACTATTTGTTTGCCCCACTTGGTTTGCCCTGCATACTTTATTCACTAAAGTATTGTACAGGTATGGTTTTCACTATAACTAAATCTTATGTATAATTGTCAAAAATTTTATTTAAAACTGTAAATGTCTTATCAAGTTGACCTTTAACTGTATATGCAATCTTATTATCAAATATTAGATTTATATCTTATTTTAACATCACCTGTTGTTGATGATGTAACAATAATTAGTCAACTGTCAATAATTCATATGCAGTTCATTGTCACGTGATCAATCCATCAACCTGGTTTATCACTGAAACGAAAGCAAAAGTAAATTCAATTTCTGGAAAAACCGTAAAGAACTTTTCGTTTATGCAGTGACGTAAGTTACAATGTTACAGTACGTAGGGTAAGTAGGAGATAGCTTTGGTAAAAGCAAACGTGTATGGTTTGAATTACACGATGCTGTATTATTGTATAATTGCAATATCATCATTTATCCATAATGTATCAGGAAGTGGGTATGTATATATTCACTTTGGCAAAGTTGTGTCCGTCAAAGACTTTAGGTTAAATCCCTTTTATTCATAAACTACTAAATATTAAATGCTCAAACTTGCAGGGATTATTGGTGTCATTAAGTATATTAAACGCATTAAGTCTTTTTTGACTAATCAAATTATTAATCAGACATTCAGTAATTAATGTTTCTCTGTTCATTACTGTTCTATAAATAACTTACACGGCTTCAGGATGCTGTCGATCGATAATTTATTGAAATATATCACGTATTTGTGAATGATGCTTGATTAAAGTCATGTCAGATAATTTTTCAAAATAATGATATCATGTAGAATGTAAGTGGAGTAAGATATTTGAAAAAAATAAACTTTTACATTTTATTTTTTTACTTCATGTTTGTTTATTTGTTTTGTAAGCTTATGTTTTATTATCAACATAAAAATTAATTAATATTCTTATTTTGCTTAATTGTGTCTGTACAAAATTGACTTCCAATAGTTCGTGCCGAATATTGCTTTTCCCCATGTACGGAAAAATGTAATAAAGTAGGGTATACGTTTCAGTATATTACGGACATATAATATTTTATGCTAATTGTTACTCATGTTTGTTAATATCGTACTGATTGTTTCATCAATCACAGAATTGCCAACACTCCGGGTCGTTTGCATGATTCCGTGTTTATACAAGATATGCTCGACTCCAACCATAACTCAATTTTTTTAATGAACATACATTTATATTTGATGATTTATATACAAAGACTGACACAGAAGTTTGATGTTACTTATGGTTACCCTTTACTTACTGTTTAATATTGTTTGGGTTTGAGCACCACTGATGAGTCTTGATTAGACGAAACGCGTGTCTGGCGTAATAATTCTGC
Organism: Limnoperna fortunei; assembly: GCA_944474755.1. Lineage (NCBI taxonomy): Eukaryota > Metazoa > Mollusca > Bivalvia > Mytilida > Modiolidae > Limnoperna > Limnoperna fortunei. The sequence continues at coordinate 59,781,076 of OX104123.1, forward strand.
TAACTTTGGTATCTTTGATAACATTTTATTTACTTATTACGTTCTAATGCAGAGTGATATAGGTAGTTAGGTGTCTTTTAATAAAAAAAAATTCGGCATTGGAACACGACTTCGGGCAAAGTGTGCTAGACACTAACCATGGTTGACAAGAAATACCAATGTTCCTGCAGAAGGTATTAGGTTCAGTATCTGTACTTTAATTATTTTCCACACAAATAACTGCTAACAATTTGAAAGGTAAAAATTAATGAAAATGGCTTTTAACACCATAAAAACAAAAACCAAATAAAACGGTTATTCATTTTACAGGTGAAGGGGCCGCACAATAAGTATTGACAGATAGCAGAAAAAAATATTATAATATAAATAGCTGATAATTTTGGTTTCATTTGACAAGAACTGAAAGAGAAGTAAATTAACAAAAGGAAAATCTGCGGCATGGGTGAAATAAATTGTTCTATAATGGAGAAATTGCCATTAGATGACAAAGAGAATCCCACCGCAAAGCCTGACGATCATGAGAAGACTCGATGCTGGACATTCAAGACTAACCAACGGCAAAGAATATATGCATTTCTCCGAAAACACAGTGTTTTACTGTTTACGGCTGCCTGCGGGATCATTTTCGTATTGACTATAATTTCATTTAGTGTATCTATGTTAATTTTACATGAATACACACGGAGGAGTCATGAAGGTATTTATATTTTACTTAATCTTAAACAGATTTATGTGGTATGTACAAATGTGTTTAAATATATTATAGGATTAAACACTGGGTTTTAGGAAATTATCAATGTGCAAACTCCGGCGACTCACTAAGTTTGTGAGGGAGTCTCCGGAGTTTAAACAATTGATAATTTCCTAAAACCCAGTGTTTAATCCTTATTATTCTTTGAAATAATCGTTGCGATTTTTAAAACAGCAAAAACAGTTACAGAAACCCATCTAGACCTCAAAACGTACCTAGGCCGGAACTCTTAGGGATATGCTAAACATAGTACCAAATAAATCGCGGCTCTGTAGATTTTTATAGGAAAAAAAAAACAAAATGAAACACTAAATTGTATTTATATTATATTTTATTTTAAATCTCAATCGAGTTAATTAAAAATCATTGGGGCAGAGAAAACATTGTCCCCTCTCCCTCAAATATCGATATATAAATTATCTGAGAAGACGCCATTTAAGTGTTTTTATCCAATCAAAGCACTTAATATAAATAAATTACAGCATGAATAGAATTATTTATCCTGCAATCAGTACATTTACTGTCCAATAAAGGTAGCCGAATAAATTTTTGCTCTATTCGGCAGTGCCGATTAAAATCTCCAGGTACCCTTGACCTCACTTCTTACGACATTTAGTATTCGGCTCTGGTTTACGACGTTTGTGACCTCAGTATCACTAGAATACGCGCCGAAAATTTCAACTGAGAAATCGGCTAAAAGTGCACGTTTTTCAGTATTATAAAATGTTTTTAGGGTTGCAGGATAAAAACAATATTCGTACAGAGCCTCGCATTTCTACCCGTTTCTAAGACTCGTACAAATAAATTATATATTTTCTGACACTGTACGAATATTGTATATATATGTATAATAGATCTATTATGTATAATTGTATTTCACTTTACAACTGATGGTTACAATTGCATGTTACAAAGCTAACATTGATGGTAACATATCAAGAAGTCAAACTATTGTCATATAAATATACAGCGATAAATATGTAGACTGAAAAAGAAAGCGATGAAAATTAAAGATGGGCAAAACTGGAAATGGCTTACTGAATAGCATTGCTGTCTGATATCTCGGAATACTATTCGTATACTATATCTTTTCCAATATAGAGAGTTGTATTTTTTCTTAAACGTTCCTCGTATTTAGCATTGCAGACGAAAAAATGCCGTATGTCAGTATGCAGAAAGCGTAAAAATGACCAAAATAGATATTCCGGGAATACATCAGTGTATGGGAATACGTATTGGACGTGGACAAATGTATCTAAAACCTATCAAAAATTACGAGTTTTATGTGGACAACTGCAGATTACTTGTAACGTTCTCATTACATTTGATTTATCACACAGGTAACATTGCATTATTGAATTTTGGACTGGTTTTTTTACTGTCGCTAATTGCTTACCACAAAAAAATCCAGAAAAAATTGTTTCTTAGAATAAAGGAAGCCAGTATTATTTTCCAATGGTTCCCTGACTGGATGCTGGATACTCTACATTGTAACGTATTTTCAATCTAGAATTGAAATGACACCTGTTTGATTTTGCTATTTTTGTCATTTTCAAGTAAAATGTATATAATATTTCAGTTTTGAAAAGTAAGACGTCTGAAAACCAACAAATGACAGTGCAACAGAATGAGAAGCTATTGGAAGAGATTAACAAACTACAACTTAATATTCACAACATTGAAAAACTGAGTGGCAAACAACAACATGAAATTGATAAATTACAACAGGAAATGACAAAAACTGTACAGAATATAACAGGTATACTAGTATATTGTAGTTGTTTGACTGCAATCGGATCTTTTACACTAGTGCATTATACACCACCGAGTACGAAAGAGCGGGGAAAGTAGATTATCTGTTTATTGTTTCCGCTATTTAAAAATATCACTTATTTTAATTAACATTTTCACGCATGTTGGCACTGTCGTTAACGTACGCCGTTGTTTTAAATCTAAAAAGGGATGTTTATCGTAAAAGAACGCGGTTATGCCATGAAAGCCTTCCGTTTTATCTAAAACAAACTACAATGTATTATGAAAATAAATCTAGACCATAAAACACTATAATATTTTTGTTGTTGAACATTTTCAGATCTGATAAACGTAACAACAGAAAACACAATGTCAATCGCTAAATTACAATCAATCCTGCACAATCTACGAAACAAAACAGACGAATTGGATAAGAAGCTAAATACAGTTGAACAGAAAACGGCCTTACTCCAATATGAGCATACAGGTAAGCTGATCATAAAGATAAGGAATAGCAGTCGATCTAACCGACCTGACATTTTATATTTTATTTTCAATACGGAATAAATTATTACACGATAAAAATGTCATCAATCAATGGTAAGTAGTATGAAGAATTTAGTAGCACCGTTAACTTATTCATTTTGTAGCCGTTCAAATGAGCCATCTTATCGAAGTCAACATAATGTGTCTTTATTGTGAACAAAGCGTATCATTTATAGGTTATGTTTAGACTTCTTGACTGCTAGTTTAGATAGACCCATCTCACGCTAGTCAAGTGAAATGGGATAATACCGCAAACACAAATCAAAGAAAAATACTGCAAAATAGTAGTATTACTTTTCCAGGTTCATCGTTTTGTAATCAAAGAGACAAGAGGGCAAAATTTGCGCACACAAGGCAGCTTTTTGTGTCGTGTCATGTCATGCGACCACACTGCACATCAAATCAATACATCACACGCATCAAATCAAGACTGTTTCAAAGAACCGTTCTATTTGATCTAAAACATCGAAAAAACAGTGTTATCGTGTTTATAATTGTTATCAATATTTATTTGTATTAGTACTCTGTATATATCTCCTCAACAAAAGTTGATGCTGTGATATAGCTAACAACACGCTTTAAGTTTCGTCGTCTAAGCATAATCAATTAATCAACCAAATACCAAATCTGAAATACTTTAAAATAGCAAAGTTTAACGTGTTTTGAAAATTATGGTACAAACGTTTGTGTAGGTCCAGCGGTGTTCTACTGAATTTATTTGGAATGTTTCGTTTCTAACCGAAAACGAAAAAGTAGAAAATTGTAGATATCATTATTGCGTTGGTATTAAATTGCCTACTCATTTGTATGCTTTTAAATTATTTAAATACATGCACTAACGTCAATAACTAGAACTAACAAATGTAGGGCGCCCTATTGGTACAGGGTTTTCTCCACTGGTAATTGGTAATATCACATTGAAAATATATGAAATTTAAGCAGTTGATTTATTGACTTGTTCTGTTCTAGTTCAATATCACAGGCACAGATGACTTTTTGAATGTTTTTCTTGTTTGGAAACAACATGTCATTGTTTGAATAGACATTTTTGAAGGACAATTCTGACAACCTTATATAATATTTCTATGCAAACAATCCAATATTCCTTCTAGTTGTAAACGTGACCATTTGGGGTTGTATGCATTGCTTGATTGTTTTTGTTTGGTCAGTACGTCAGCTTTATTCAAAACAATAACAAGAACAATATTAAAAAAAACCATTACAATAACTAGTAAAATGAATGCTCGAATTATCACATTTCAAAAGCGTGTCAAACACACCGACCACTGTTAACTACAGCCAATCATGGATCTGATGGTTAAAAAAATGAATTGTATTACGGCACAGGAAGGCCAAACAAATGAGGGTTTTGAAATTGACCTTTTCTAATATATTCAAGATGTTTACCTTATCGGAGCAACTGAACTCGTCCCTGAGTCATAGTGGTGTTTCTTACTCTATTCAAGATTGACTTTTGTGTTGAGTGTCTGTTTCTTTTGTTGTCGTCGATTCTTTTGTTTAACAATGGTTTGTCTGTCCTTAATTTATTGGTTCTTGAATATTCCTGTATCTTTGATTCTTTTTTAATCAATGAGGACAAAACAAACCCGCGCTATCTCTGTGTTATATAACAATCCACATTTGATTCTTGTAAGCAGTATAATTGGTCCATTGTAAATTTACGAGATCTAGAAGAAATCCACAAATGTGAAATGTGAAATGTTTTATTTTCCAAGGTGCTGCTCTTGTTAATATTGTTAATATCCGTATTTGTAAATGTTCCTTGACATTCGGCTCTTAATTTTAGCTCGGTTTCCTTTGCTATTTTTCTTAACCTCCTTAGTCGTAAAAACATGTATCATCGCTGTACCGAGAGCATCTAAACTACCGAGAAAAAGTATTTAAACATAATAATAAACATTCGGAAAACACATTTTAGATTTGAAAAGGGAGACAGAAAAAAATCTGAATTTGATCGGTGATCTACAAAACAAAAACAACGATTTGGTGAGCAAAACAGAAACACTGGAGAGAACAACCGGCGAACTGAAGAGGCAACTCTCAGAAATACAAAAAGGTATGTGAAAGTATATGCAGACAAAGTAGTCAAAGTTATGAAAATTTGAAAGTGGCGTTTAATTAACTTGGACAGTTACATAATATGATATTAACATGCGTGAAGCTTGCCTTCAACTTATGCATTACTCACTATAGTCCACGACCAGGCTTTCCGCATCATAGCCTGTCACACTTAAATAAAAAAGAACATCTGGCGATGCCTTGGGGTGTTAATAGAGCCGTTCAAAATATACAATTATCACATGCTATCACTCTTAATATCATAAGTTTATCATAAGTTTACAAAACCTTGTTTTTGATTGCAAGTGCTTGAATAATACAACACTTTACATTGAAGTTAAAATTAAATGTTTAAATCCTTGTTGTTCTGTTTGTTTCCATGCTATTGTTCTCAGTTTGTTGTTTCATCATGACGTACAATCAATGTACTTTCAGTTACATATATCTATGCAAACAATTCAATATTGCTTCTAGTAGTAAGCGTGACTATTTGGGGTCTTATGCATTGCTTGATTGTATTGACACAACCAGAGGTCAGTACGTCAACTTTATTTATTTAACAAGAACAATATAAAAAAACATGACAATAACTAGTAAAATGAATGCTCCAATTATCAAATTTCAAAAGCGTGTCAAACACACCGACCATTGTTAACTACAGCCAATCATGGATCTGATGGTTAACAAATGAATTGTATTACGCCACAGGAAGGCCAAACAAATGAGGGTTTTGAAATTGACCTTTTCTAATATATTCAACTGAATTTATTAATATTGCTAAGATGTTTACCTTTTTGGAGCAACTGAACTCGTCCCCGAGTCATAGTGGTGTTTCTTACTCTATTCAACTTTTGTGTTGAGTGTCTGTTTCTTTTGTTGTCGTCAATTCTTTTGTTTAACCATGGTTTGTCTGTCATTACTTTATTGTTTCTTGAATATTCCTGTATCTCTGCTTCTTTTTTTAATCAATGAGGATACAAAAAACCGCGCTATCCATGTGTTATATAACATTCCACATTTGAATCTTCATAATTTGTTTTGTTTCGTTAATAAATTGTAAGTTGTAAGTAATATTATTGGTCCATTGTAAATTTACGAGATCTAGAAATCCACAAATGTTTTTTTCCTAAGGCGCTGCTCTTGTTAACTTTGTTAATTACATATTAGTTATATTTTTTCTATATCCGGATTTGTAAATGTTCCTTGACTTTCGGCTCTTAATTGGTGTTCGCTTTCCTTAGCAATTTTTTTTTACCTTCTTAGTCGTTAAAAACAAATTATCATCTGTGTATCGAGACCATATAAACTACCGAGAAAAAATATTTAAACATAATAATAAACATTCTGAAAACTACTTTTAGATTTGAAAAGGGAGACAGAAAAAAACCTGAATTTGATTGGAAATCTACAAAACCAAAATAACGATCAGGTGAGCAAAATGGACACACTGGAGAGAACAACGAGCGAACTGAAGAGGCAACTCTCAGAAATACAAAAAGGTATGTGTAAGTATATGTAGACAAAGTAGTCAAAGTTATGAAAATTTGAAAGTGGCGTTTAATTAACTTGGACAATTACATAATATGACTTTAACATGCATGAAGCTTGCCTTCCACGTATGCATCACAGGCTTTCCGCATGAATGCCCGTCACACTTAAATAAAAATGAACATCTGGCGATCCCTTTGGGGTGTTCTTAGCGCCAAGAACAATTATCACATGCTATCACTCTTTATATCATAAGCTTACAAAACCTTGTTGTCAATTGCAGGCTCTTGAATAATACTACACTTTACATAGCAGTTGAAATTTAGAGTTTAAGTTTTTTCAGTTTTCATGTTATTTTCCTCAGTTTGTTGTTTCATCATTACGTACAATCAATGTACTTTAAGTTACATTTTTCTATGCAAACAATTCAATATTGCATCTCTTTGTAAGCGAGACCATTTGGGGTATTATGCATTGCTTTATTGCATTGACACATGAGGTCAGTACGTCAACTTTATTCAATACAATAACTAGTAAAATGAATGCTCCAATTATCACATTTCAAAGAATTTCAAACACACCAACCACTGGTAACTACAGCCAATGATGGATCTGATGCTTAACACATGAATTGTATCACACCACAGAAAAGGCAAACAAATAATGGTTTTGAAATTGACCTTTTCTAATATATTCAGCAGAATTTATTAATATTGCTAATACTGTTTACCCTTTTGTAGCAACTGGACTAGTCTCCGTGTCATACTCTATATAATATTCCACATTTGATTCTTCATAATTTGTTTTTGTTTCGTCCATAAATTATAAGCTGAAAGCAATATAATTGGTCCATTGTAAAATTACGAAATCTAGAAAAAATCCACAAATGTGAAATTGTTTTATTTTCCAAGGCGCTGCTCTTGTTAATATGTGTAAAGAAGTGAAAGTTCACTTCTGGTTTCTTTTACAGATTTTGCCTAGATCTGTCAATTGTAGTGAATCTCAACAAATAAAATTTTAATCTATTATAGAACAAAACGAAACAAAAGAACATATTTACCAAAAAAAAAATCAAAACTTTTCACACCTCAATCTCACCACGCCACTCAACATATAACTATCTGACAAATTACAACAATAAACAAACTAAAATATACAAATCTAGTAATAAAGTCAGTTCATCACAGTCTTAAATTTATCACATACGATTTCCATTCGAAATATGTACGACTTTTTCCAAAAGTGTTTGTATTCTGCGATACAACTTATTGCTATTCAAATTCACATATGAATCCACCCGCCAAAGTAATAAACAAATTACTCAGTCAATATAACAAATTTTCATAAAATTATGATTATAAACTGTTTTCCAAATCTTCAAATCATATAACAAATTACAGGTACTCCCTGCATGCTATTAAATACCGTTAGATAAACACCAAGTACAAGATTGTCTGTACACAATCCCAAATCTGATTGGTATAAAATAAAATAGTGGTCCGATGAACAAATCAAACGTCCTGGGCACCCTAATTCATGATGAAACCAAAACAGCCAGAAAAATCCCCTGTGAAGGAACTAAATGCCTATTTTGAGACAAATGCACTTAAGTATTTGAACCCGCGTAATTAATTCATATAATATCCGCCATTTTTACAAGCAATTTAACATGCAAACCCGTGTGAAACTTGTACAAGGATAACCGGGTGGAGTTGGACAACATGTGCCATTTGAAAACCTACCTGGGAACCTTTTAATGCCCTGGTGAGCTCAAATAACCTGGAAATTTCTTTATTTCATTGCTTTTATGTTGAACTTTGACAATAATCAGGTTCCATCTCAATATTGCACAAAACATGTGCTCAGACTAGCACATTTTATCAGTTCAATGTCTAGGTGCCCACTGACTCACCTGACGCAAAACTGGTTCTTCTTGTGTTATTTTAACACTTAACCTTCAAAACCTGTTACACCTGTTTAGGTTGAATAATACTATAAATAACATATCTGTACTAGAAAAGTACAATCAGAAGAGAGATAACTCTAATTTATCTCTACAACTTTACAATATTGTAAATATTTTTTCTATATCCGGATTTGTAAGTTTTCTATATCCGGATTTGTAATTGTTCCTTCACTTTCGGCCCTTAATTGTCGTCGCTATTTTTCTTAACCTCCTTGGTCATAAAAACATGTACCGAGAACATCTAAACTAACGAGAAAAAGTATTTAAACATAATAATAAGCATTCTGAAAACAAATTTTAGATTTTAAAAGGGAGACAGAAAAAGATCTGGTGAGCAAAATGAATACACTGGAGAGAACATTGGGCGAACTGAAGAGGCAACTCTCAGAAATACAAAAAGGTATGTGTAAGTATATGCAGACACCCAATATTATTCCCGGCCATACTTTTCGTATTATAATATGATGACGCCAATAAGAGTGGTTTAAATATTGGGACTGGATGCTTAGTTTTTCAATATATGCCCATAACAATGAATGGCCAGAATTGTAAAAATAACTGGACGTCATGATATAGCTGTGAAAATTGTTGAGTTGCGCGTTAAACTCTTCTGAAAATAAGTATGTTATAAAAACATTACTATCCTTGCTAGTTTAAGTGCCAGTGGTCAATAGTCAAAGTTAAAATTTAGTGTTTAAATTCTTGCTGTTAGGTCTGTTTCCATTGCTATTTGTCTCAGTTTGTTGTTTCATCAGGCCGTACAATTGTTTCCATGCTATTTTTCTCAGTTTGTTGTTTCATCATGCCGTACAATCAATGTACTTTATGTTAGATTTAATTGTGTCACAAATAATTCAAATAATACCTTTATGTTATTTTCCTATACATTAAGAAGCACACTAATGATTTATACGTAATCATTATAACATGAAAATAGACATTCGTCCTCACTGTATAAACCGTGATATACAATACAAATAAAAAAATAAATAAATAACCATTCTTACTTTGACGTAAAATTTGGAATTGACCATACCAGGGACAATTTAAACAATTCTGTTGGTATTGTTAGTATGTATTTGTTAAAATTGAAATAACCTTAAACCTACCATCTTTTTAGATTCGACATATCCTAAAAGGACTAGGAATGGAACCGTTCACATTAGCAATCCGCTTGCATGGACTATATTATTTATGCTGGTTGTTAGTTGTATTATATTATAATATGGGTATTTCTAAAAAATGTATGTTCATTGTTACAATCCGAAGTTGTCTGTTAAAAAGATCAGTTGTTAGGAAGTACCTTGAATGATCGTCAATTTAATTTGAATATTACTGCTATTGCGTTGGTGGATGATGGCAGTTTATTTTCAGTTTGGATAGCTGTAAAATATTTGTAATATAATTACCTTGTAATATACTATTTTTATAGGTTTTTTTTATCTCGCCCTTATGTAAAGTAGTTTTTGTTTATTTGTGTCATTAGAGTGTTTCTCTGATATATCAATAATTATTCTGGATTGTACTACCATCCATTTATCCATTGCATTTATATCTTAAAATTGTGCGAGTTTTTTCTGTGGATTTGTTTAGACTGGTGGCGAAGGGGTGGGAGGATTTGTAGCCGAGTGATTAAGGACGTAGCATCCGTTCAATTGGTTATAAACCAAAATGGCTATTATGGAAAATATATCTACTTTTTATTTCAATCGAGCCATGAATTGAATTAGTATCACTGGTTTTTTTACCAAAAATGTTTGTAAGATCAGATTGTTAATGAAACTATTGTCTTGTGCCATGTAAAAACTAGTTACTTTCTAAAGATGTCATATTAACCGCCACTTAATCTAGTTGCTATAGAGAATAAACAGAAATATCGAAATATTAGCGAAAGCATTAGAAACAACCAAATGAATATAAAAGTTTTCGTCTGTGGCTGTTCTATGAATTATGAAATCAATAAGTAACGAATTCATCACATTAAAAATATAAATATAAATACATGTACACATTGTGATTTCATTTGGTAATGTATATCACGCCACACGTAACAATTTGCAAAAGGAAAATATCTAGTTCCATGAAATACTGATCTTAAAATATTTCTATACCAACATGGCACTGAAGTCTGGTTAATGCATGTCTCTATTCAGCTGGTTTATGTTCATTCTCACTAAACCTGTCCCGGGTTGTCTCCTTGTTGTTTGTTGTCCTCCCCAATAAAGACTGGATGCTCAGATATATCTGAAAAATTGCTTAAAGTTACGTCAAACACCAATTAAAAAAAGACGAAAGCTTTACATTCTCTATTACAGTAACGAGCAATGCAATACATTTTGTGTAGTAAATATATATTATTTATGCAAATTTATTTAAAGACAAATAAATAAATATTGCGAGAATACTGACTTTTGATTGGCTGGAAAATATTTTCTATCAGAGGATGGAAAAAAAATTGATCGTCACGGAGACACGCACCCTTTGACTTCATATATTACTTCGCGGGAAACTAACAGTTTTTCAAAATGTTCAGTTACAAAAATAAAATGGTGGAGTGTATTCTATTGTTTTAATTTATTTATTAACTACAAAAAATATTCTCCATCTAGAGTTAACAAAATGTCCGTACGCGGATTATACAATGTGCAAAACGGCAATTTTGACATCCCTCGATGGCGAAAATATTTTTTGTAGTTAATCCTTAAATAACAATGAGAACGTAAGACATACTAAAATATGTGATTTACTTTTTACCACATAATTATATTTTTTGAAAAAAAAGTTTAATTAAAATATATTTATATGATATGTGTATCTTGTATTTAATTCAAATAAAAATCAGACTGTGGTGGTCACCAAGAACAATTTGATTCACTTGTTTTAAATTCCAACAACAAGATATTGTTGTTTATCTTGCATCCATTACAGTAACTGTAAACTTGTTAAATTTTCAACAAAAATTTAAACAGAAAAAAGTTAGTCAAATAAAACAGAAATTCACCGCAATACTGCAAAGTTATTAATTGTTTGTGTTAATTATGTGTGGATCTTATGTTTTTGTTTATGTTTATGTTTTTGTCGGTACATTTATGTAGGAATATGGAATTAAAGAAAAAAATTTTGAGGACCTATGTTTACTTGCTTTTTTAATCATGAAATTTATCACAATGTAAACAACTAATATATCTACAACATGTAGTTTTAAAGCATCATTGTTTAAATAAAATGTTATTAAAGATACCTATATGTAGGTTAATAGTTTACTATGCCAGAAGTGCGTTTCAAATAAGGTTGTAGGAAAGAAAGTCACAGGAAAAAAGTCACGAAAAAAGTCACGGATAAAAAGTCACAGGAAAAAAAGTCACAAGAAAAAAATTCACAGAAAAAAAAGTCACAACTAATAAGTAGTATTGGTATTGACTGTTTTTTATAGTTTTTTCCAAGATTTATGTTGTTGTGTATAAAAAGTGAAGTGGATATTTAAAAACATTTAATTTAAAATATATATCATAACAAATTAGCAAAATTTTATCATATAAAAACAACAGAATAAATAAGCAATTAGTAGTGCGGTAATTGGTCACACATGTTCATTTTTCACTACCAATTATTTAATAAATAAATCACTAAAAGTTTGAAGCCATATTTTTGGTTTGGATCTGTGTATCTTTAAAACAAATATTTCTATAGTTGTTTAGCCTATACTTTTCTTTGGTATACATGTTTTTAACTGTTAAAACAGCACAAAAAGAGCTGTCTATAGTAATTTGTTATTACTAAAATGTTTTCTAGATTTTGTTGGACTTGAAATAAAATTTTTATTAATGGTATTAAATAACCAATAAGTAATAAACAAGTGTTACATAAAAATATGACTATAATTATAATAAACATAAAAATATGTTCATATTATGACAACATATATGTGACCAAGACAACTTATTAATTGACACTTTTTTTCCTGTGACTTTTTTTCTTGTGACTTTGTTTTCCTGTGACTTTTTTTCCTATCAAAACTGTGACTTTATTTCCTTTGACTTTTTTCCTGTGACTTTCTTTCCGTTTACCTCAAATAATCCAGACTCATCATTGCACTCAAACCTAAACAATAATTCAAAATCTATTTGATAAAACTAGATCGAACTTTTATCATCGAAATTCCAAATCCGGCTAAGGCTATTTACACCATGAAAAAAAACAAATAAGCAGTCGAATAGAAAAAATTAAAAAATGGCCCATATGAAAAGAAAAAAATCATTTCATCCAATTGTTGCAACCAATTTGATGACTGTGTGTGTGTTTGTTCTTTTATTATGTTGTAGTCGACATTATTACAATTTCCTGGTCAATACTGCTAATTCAGCTTCGTATTAGATAAGACGGCGGTTAATACTGCTAATGCAGCATCCAGGGATCGTACTGTATACGCAAACAAATCCGGAGTTGTAACTGTCCTTTGACATTTGGTCATTGATGTTCGGTGACGTTTCTTTGCTATTTTTTACATTGGTTAATTTTATGATAAGTAAACGTAGGAAATATCAGATCCTTGTATTCTTGTATTCGAAGTGAGATGTTCTCTGACCTGACAAATCCTTAAAGAATCCCACATCCGCCAACCGTGGACACACTTAGGAGCTTTCTGTGTCAATTTCTAAGAAACATTCTCAGTATCCGGTCAATGCAATTGGAAATTGATTATTAAGTTAAGCGATCTAATAATATTGTGGTTTCGAAAAGAAATTTTCTTTGTAAAACGTATTTCATTTTCCATTATAAACAAAACTGGTAATTTAAAGACAATTGTCAGTACGACAATAATATTGAAAAAAATGCTTCAAAATCGTATTTCAATTAGCAAACGAATATATAAAAAAGGAAAAACACAGAGACAAAAACTGACCGACAAATCAAAGACGAAATTCAAAGGGTGATTACAAATTAGGATTCAGATCATCAGAGAAGCATATACAAGAAACAAAAATCAAACCCAAAAAGAGGATAACCTGAACATAAAAAAGCAGATGTGCCAGACGAGTAAGCAATCAAGAGATTTCTGTTAACGTAAGAACGACACGTAATGTACAATAAATCCCTTTTGAGAACCCAATATTTAGTAGCAGTGACCGGCCTATAAAATCGAAAAAAGGACGATATAGCATTACGTATATGTTGTTAAATGTAAACAAAACGATGCTGAATGTTGATAGTGATCAATGAGAAGTTAACAAGTATGAATTCGTTTGCCAAATTTCAGGCTGATTATTTAGAGGGGTCTTGGCTGTTAAGGTAGTTGATCTATTTTTGACCACGTGGTCAGTCAACACTGATGTTGTTGCTGGTTCGAGTCTCATTGTGGGAAGGGGGTATTCTATTCTATTCTTAATTGACAAGGTCGGGTGTTTTCTGCTGTTACACCAGATTCCTCTCCAATTAAAACTGGACGCCAAGATGTAGCTGAAAAAGTGCTGAAAGTGGCGTTAAACATCAATCAAAGATTATCGAGACATTTTTTAAAATACTGGAAGTTTATTAACGGCGTTTTCGTAACCTACAGAAGATAAAGGGAACATGTAACATGTACTGGTTAACATTTTGACAGGGTTACATAGGTGCATATGTGATCCTCATAATGTAATGATACATCCCAATAACAAATAAAGGATTGTATTAACAAATCAAAACAAAAACAGCATTTCAACTATAATACCATTACACCTTTGAATATTAGGCGTCGTGTCGTTTTGCTGAACGCAGAGTCTTTAATACCTACATTGTCTAAATCTAACATGGTGCTACTATACGACGGGTTCTGCTGGCAAAACAGATATATCATGTCTGTCAAGCAACTGGTTTCACTCATTCACGTGAATTAGTGAGATTTGCGCGGTTCTACAGTGTTTGACAGTGCCTTGAAAATAAACAAAGGGATACTTTTCTTTTATCAACAATATTTTTTTTTTATTCTTTAGTTCTGTTTGTTTTTGTTTTGTATAAATACAGATATGAGCATATATCAACAATACCATAAAAAGTTAATATTTAATAACGGTATTTGTGCTGCCCCAGTGGAGTGATTAAGTTTGAAGTTTACAATTATTTTGGTAAAGCTATTTCATTTGACAAGTGCAGACGACAACTCTCTGTTTCCTGTAACAAGTTTCTTATTATTTGTAAAATAAGATTTAAATATAAGATTTTTTAAGCATCTTGATTGTCCATCTCTACTTTTTTATACAAAATAAATACAAAAAACCAATCTCTGAAGAGCTTTTGACCGAATATAAAAACAAATACATAAACATAAAACCAGACATGGGATAACAATATGTTTACCTTTTTTAACTTACAGATATATTTAAGATTAATGTTCCTTACAACTTGTTTTATTAAAATGTAAAACTTGAAAAATATTGAAATAATAATTTAAATTGAATAACAATTTTTTTAAACTGAGGTATTTTCAAGCAAAAATTAAAAGTACAGAAGTGAAAGCTTGGAAATTAAATCCATGGAAGGTAATAATAACAAATTGAAAACAGGTCTTAAGAGGAAATGTAACCGAAAAATACGAATACGCCATCGGAACGTGAAAAGGAGAAAAAAATTGAAATCTCTTGATTTTCCGAAATAACGCACACTGAGGTTTGACTCATGTGGCAACTTCCTCGCTAAGCCCCGGCACAGAACCAGCATTTAGGTACATGTAACTTGGATCAAAACATGGCCAAAAGTTAACGACATGCCGAGCAACCATACCAAGACTTAAGCAAGCTGTTAAAACGTGAAAAGCTATTTTTTAGTCATGAAGTGGTCCGGTAATTATAACAAATTGAAAACAGGTCTTAAGAGAAAATGTAACCGAAAAGTACGAATACTCCATAGGAACGTGGAAAGGAGAAAATAATTGTAATCTCTTGATTTTCCGAAATAACGCACACTGAGGTTTGACTCATGTGGCAACCAGCATTTAGGTACATGTAACTTGAATCAAAACATGGCCAAAAGTTAACGACAGACAACCATACCAAGACTTAAGCAAGCTGTGAAAAGCTTTTTTTGGTCATGAAGTGGTCCGTGAAACTGTTCCAGAGGGAAGCTGCTGCATATCTAAAAGATTTTTTACCATAGGTAGATGTTCGCACCAGTGTTAGATCCAAACCGTTACTATATTTGAAATTTTATTTATATTTTTTTATGTTGACAAGATCGCCAAGACACATTGGAACCTGATTATTTACGATCTTATAAGCTGTAAGTGCCATCCTCCTGATTCTACAAGGCTGTAGAGTTGAAACTTGTGTCTTCTCTAAAAGTGTATGATAAAATGAAGTATAATCTTGATATATAAAATGAATGGCTTGCTCCTGTACCTTCTCTAGCTTTTTTGAATTTGTTTCTGTACAGAAGTAATGGACAAACATTAACGTTAAGTGAAAATGTTATAAAAAGTTCATGTATTGAGTCTCAATAACATAGACCCTAATCGTTTTATAACATTTACTTATTGTGAGGCTTTCTTCACAAACTGCTGATATGAAAATCAAATTTAAGCTAGGACTAGTAACTAAGCACCTAAGACTAAAGTTTCCAGAGTGAATATTAGCTATATCCAGGGCTACTGAATGACAGTGTATTGTCGTTAGCATAATTATACAAAAAACTTGTTTGACGAAATAAAAAAATATTAAATAATAAAGGGTCTGAAATGGATCCTTCAGAAACAACTTTCTGAATGTCAGTTCAACTGCTCAGATCACCATTTACCTTTATTTGTTGTTTCATAGATATGAATGTAAATGAGAAACTGAATGAAGTGAAACACCATATGCTAACAAATTATCGAATAATTAATAATGTTGCAAACAATCATTGGCTTTTGTTAGATCCATGAGTACGGCTGAAATTTAATGATTTTTATCAAGGGCATTGTGCCAGTTTTCTTTAAGTCTGAGCAGCGTAGTCTGGCATCCGTGTACCCGTCGCAAAGCACAGAAGTACGGATTACCTATAGAATTGAGAAAGTCACTGTCTGTGAACTTTCTCATAAACGTTTGAAAAATAGGAAATACACTTACAGGTGAGTAATTTGATTTTTAAAATGAATCATTTTTTATGCAGTGGTGTTACTTGTGCTTCCTGGAGTCTTTCTGGGAAATACCTGTATTACCTGAATTGTTTATGAGACTTGTCAACTGAGGCACAGTCCCAGTTATACTCTCTCTAACAACTTCTGCGAGTATCCCGTATACACCAGTTGCTTTCTGACATTTATTTGATTTAATATTTTTGTAATATGCTCAGACATCACTATTTGAACATTTAAATAGGGTTTTAGTTTTGTATCATTGTTATTTGGAATTTCTGCAATACTTCGATCGTTTGAAGTGTCATATCGAACAACATTTAAGCTACCTGTAAAATAAATAAATATGTTTGAAACCTTTGCTGAATCATTTATGTTTTGCTATCTTTGCAGATGATACTTTCTTTTGCTCCCCAGATTCACATTTTTGGAAAAAAAAGGTTTAACCGTTATGCAAAAGTGTATATTTTTTTCTTCCACTAGTACACCGTTAAAAAATCATTTTGTGTTGATTTATTTTTCATTTTGTTGTCAAAATTTCTTTGCTGTCTGTACTTTCCCAGTTTTTATTATTTCTTATTGTGTAAACTGAGAATATATGAAATCACCATTCATTCAATGAAAGGATTTCTTTTCTCTTCCCTTAATTTTAAAGGGTGCGTGTTTGTCCAGGACTGTTATTAAAATCTTCTTCTTATTTAACATAAATACTATTGACTTGCTCTAGACTAGTGATATCATTCAGTGCTTTTATATTAATTTTAATGATGTCCTTTTTATAATTTTCTAGATCAAAGTTTCTAACCGCTATATTAGTTTTTCGCAAAGGAAGAACGCGATCTTTAAAAGTTGTTAAAATTTAATTATGACAGTCACTAATACCAGCAGGGTTATTGAGTGTATTGAAACAAAAAAGATTTTCTGTTTGTTAAAATCACATCAACAAAAGACGAAACATTATCCTTTTTAAAACACAGCCTCGTGCGGACAACGGCGAAAACTTACGATGAAACAACAGCTGTAGATAGCTGGTGGTATACCTGACTGCATACGTCCGATAAGCTGATTAGCACAATCTCATATATAAGTCTTATAGAAGCACAGTTTGGTTCTCGTCTAGGCTTAAGATTAATTAACATTGTGTTCGTAATACTCAAATCTACGAAGTGCATTACAGAGCAAATTGATCTTTGTGTTAAACATTAGCAGAGTCTTCCAATTACGCTTTGGACCATACTTGCCACGCATGGGTGTCAAAAAATGTTCGCAGCTCTGATAAGGTTCTTGCCTGACAGTCAGGTATTCTACCTTAAAGGCACTTTTGGTATCAGCAACGGCGTGCAATACAGTTTTTTTCATGATATAAACAGACTTATGCAAGGACATCTACTTCTGATACAACCCAAAAGGATCTGCATTCATTGTTAGATGCCTGACCTAGAAGACAAAATCGCTTGAAATCAAGAAACTCATCTCCGAGGCCATACATGTATTTGCCAATGGTGCAATTATGTAAAATTCCCACAACAACACAAACCATTAAATTGCCTGCACAGCTCAAAGCAATGAGCTTAATCGTTTTGAAACTCTTTAAAAGGGATCTTTTTCGTCATAGTAGCTTTGCACTCCCCAAACACGTTTCTCACTACGGTGAAGCTTACGGTATCACAACCTAAACCAGAGGGCCTAACTAGCCACTTGAAAAAGCGCTGGGCAGCTATGTGCGTCAAGAATAGTCCCATACATTTTTCTCGTTTATTTATTGTACAAAACTTGTTCTAGTCTTGAATATAGCTAAATTATTAGCTCACTGGACGTTAAACTATCGATCAATCACTAGTCAATTGTAATACAATAAAAAATAAAAACAGCTAATGTACACGGAGCTAAAGAATAGGTCAGGTAAGCAAGGCAGGCCTTAACCACACTACAAGTGAAAAATAAAACAAAGTTCTAGGCAATAAATTTTGCTACACCTGACGCGCGATACTTCTATTTAAGAGTCGTCGGCGGAGACAATGAAAAGCAAACCACTTCTTTGAAACGCCCTGCCAATAATTTTAACCGCAACTACCTTGAAAAGGATGGAAAAACTCGTCAAACCACCTCAAGAGAAAGACTACACCGGGTCTCAACATCCTCCATACAGACCTCCCTAATGGACATTTGCATGCGTGTGTGCCTGCTGCTTGGGTTTACGGAGTCACCAAGGCCGATTGTAGATATCATCAACGCTGGTTTTACGGACTGTCAAGATACAAAGATTACATCAAAGTGGATGTAATTGGCACGAATGAAATATCGAATCAACTATACGAATGCATCTCTTCTAATCTGTGCTATTGCTAGCAAGTTTCTTACTGTAGTATCTTTGACTACATTCCTGTACAACTTGATTTGAACTTTGGGGATACGGCTCTTCAAAATTATTTCTGGTTCATCTCCACTGATAAATCTGGACTAATTCAACAGAACTGGCGTATTAAGTTGTATAACCTTAGCATATTTGATTACATTCACCTAACGGGAATAGTTGTCACGAAATTACAGCACTATGTGATAAGAACGTACTTTAGGAACTGCACACATGAAAGGTAAAAGCATGTTTTAGTAAAATATTTATCAAATAGTTGGTAACAAGTGTCAAATTGATTAAGTATGTCTACTACCAAATATGAATTAATAAACTTGGCAAGATCTCAGCTATATACATAACTATAAAATGGTAATTAACAATAATTCTATGAGATGAATCAGTCTGCAGAGCGTTGTAAATGCGTATGTCTAAACGGTCAGGTAAGGTGGAGAATTCAGACTTTTGTACAAGACCACTAGTTTAAAATAGAAAAGTATTTTATTAGCGTTGCACTCTCCAAACAAGTCATCCAATTTTGTTTGCGGTTTGACCCGGAATTTTCTACCGACAGGAATCCACCATTCACCTCAAAGAGGCTTGTGGTATAACTCTCTGTCGAGCCTAGGGACGCTTTTAGCATGGTCACAGGCCAGAAAATGTTTCAAAGGATGTAAGGGATGCGACAAACCATTCCAGTAGCGTCTTTAATTTCACATTTCTGCTAATAAACGTGATGAAAAATACCGAACACCAAGGAAACTGTCCAAAAAGACAATCACAAAAAAGTCAAATAGACCGGCAAACTTGAGAACCAACGACACAAAATATAACAACTACAGAAATGGGCCTGACTTGGAACAGGCGTTCAAAAGTAATGGTAAGTTCAACCAGGTTTCAAGGCATACCTCCCATTTCCATTACTGTAGTGAGCGAGTTGATACACTATCTGGTATACCCAGACATATCTGATCTTTGTCTAAGTACATGTTACACTATCTGATCAACCCTGAATTATATATAATTCAATGTAAAAAGCAAACACTTGGACTAAATTGTATGAACCGGTAAATTGTATTTGGTAGCCTAAAATTTTTATGAACACAATTTTAACAATATTTTGTGTTCTTTTGAATTTTGAATGTTTAAGTTTTGCATTCGGCCATATGACCGTAAATGTATGATATATAATATACCTGATAAATATCATACATTTAAAGTAAAGCTGTTGAAAACAAACGTTGGACATTTTTAGTTACTTGATATATGTTTTTGTCTATTTTAAACAGAAATATTACCCCACGATAATGATTGGATTATTTATACGAAGCCTATATTTACTAGTTTTAGCACCTACACTTTTGCTTACACTAAACTGCAATAAAAATATAAAAATATACACTTAACTGTACTGGTTTGACGTACTAATGATGACCAAATAAAGTACAAACAATCCTTGGTCGACAATTGGGTCCACAATGTGAGAATATACAATATAAATACATAGAATTACATTATTGATAACGATATACTAGAAATCGTATTTCATGAGGGTCCTGTAGTCTACAAGGACGTTATATAACATTATAACACTATTCCCACGTTTTTCGGTAACGTGTATTTTTTAATATGTTGTACAGCTATTGGTTGTTATGTTAAGTGTGTTTGCTAGTGCAGTTGAAGGTCTGTATAGCTAAATTGAATACCGTAAAAAGCTGTGTATTGTCCGCATTTACGTATTGTCCGCACCCCTTTCTTGTATACAACATCTATCGTGTTGATATGTACAAGACACAAAAAGCTCATTGTATTTGAGTTTTATTACAAAAGACATGTCCCTGTTCAACTTATTCAGGATTGGCTGTTTAAAAACATGAAGGCTTCAATTATATTATCGATCAAATTTATAATTATATTAAAATTTGTACACGTTACAGGTGCCTTGCCACTTTGTAATAAATTTGTCCATCTCTTCTGTCTCAATTACACAATAAGTGACGTACTAGGTGGACGGACTTCTTACAATTGCGGGGAGCCTGGAGTTCTCCTCCAGGTTTAATGTATGTTTTATATTGCTTAAACTTAAGTGTGTTTTGTTTTGAAATTCTTGTCGTGCACAAAATCACTATCTATCATGACAAGGTTACACAGTCTGCCTCTTTAACTCTTAATTTTATCGTTCTGTTATATTCTGATGTTAGTGCATGAGAATAAAACTTCGCTAAAAGTAGTCGTCTACTAGATCATTGCTAATTGTAAAGTACGAGTCTCAAACCTACAGTTCTTGTGTTTTTAGCGCAAAACTTGCAGCGTCACCTTTGTATTTAATTGTTTTATTTACATAATTGTAGTTCTAGCAGTAGCTGGGCGACGCATTATCGGTTTATGAAATATATGAAAACAAATGTGTGTAGACATTAGATTGATAGCGTGCTGAGCATCTTGAGATCGGTATTTCACCTTTTTTCACAACGTAAAATAGTGTTGACCAATGGACAAATAAAGTTATACACATGAGTGAAATGACATATTTTCAAGGCAAATCTATATTTTATGTAACAAGAAAAAAGAATCTAAATTACGATGTGTAAATGAAAAACGATGTCACGGACAAACAAAACCATTATTAAACAAAAGGGACAATGCTAAACAAACAGACACATAAACAAAAAGAAACAATTTAATAGCACAGATTCCACAAAAAAGGAGTGATTCCAAGTGTTCTGTAAGGGTAAACAACTCCTGCTGTACGAATGGCACCTGTCTAATCATTCAATAAAATAGAAATTAGTTTAATCTGGTGCAGTTATAATCCAGTAAGTAAGAAGGCGGTGAGTCATATTATGTATGGTCAAATAAGTCACGATGGCGACAGTAAAAATTTCAAAGTAGTTACTTCAATCATGTAAGCCGTGGTAAAGTAGCTTTTTGTGAAGCAACGTAGTTGTATAAATAATAAAATTGATAGAAAGAAATTATTGTAGATGATAAACATATTTGATACAGGTTATATCAGATGCAGAGCATGCAGTGGTGTTCCGAAAATGACTGACTGTGATCATACAATGACGTGCAGTGAGTCTGAGGTATATTATATTCTTATTAGATCGACACTGGTTTTGGGATAAAATACGTGAACGTCTTTGTTAAAAATCAACTCATGGAGCTGCCCAGTGATTTAGGGTCTGAGGTTGGGGACTATCATATTACAATGTAGAGAGCATGATCCCAAATCAAAGTGATTGCAGAGTGCCTTGACAAACTCACATTTTGTAGATCTCTGTTTGAACAAGTAATCTAAAATAATTCACCTTTTTGTCGAGAGCTTTAACAATAATATGACAGTAAGAGTCTGCTAACAGAGGCAACACTTGTCGTGTGTTGCGACCCATGTCGATTACAGGAAGTGATTTCAGTAGGCCTGGTAAACGGTACCGATAACCTACTGAACCTGTAATTTTTCTCGACGGGAAATCGAGTTAACCCTGTTTTGGCATGTCACGTCTTACCCTTTGTGAATTCTTCTCATTTTAGCTGTTCTATTACATTTATTTCTTTTCAAACTATTCCATGGAATGTTTTTACCATTTGATAGACAGCTTTCTTTAAGGATTTACAAAGAAGGCAGTGACTAAAGGGCAAAGCTTACTTAGCTTTATAGAGGCGACATGTTTGCCGTATGTTGCAACCCGTGATGGTGGAGGAATGGATCCTGGTGGTTGAGAGATCTCTCTCTGCTGCATCCATTAGTGCGGGTCAGCGGGTTTCGATTTTCAATACACCACTTTGGCCTTTACTTAAACTAGACGGGAGACCGGATGGACCCGGTTCGGTCACTCGGCTGGTCACATGGAGCCCTTAACAAGCTTGTCGTTACTTTTCTGATCATATCTTGTGAATTTAAGTTCCAAAGTTGTTCAGTTACAAGCTGTTAAGAAGGCGGTGGCTCATGAGTCAATCGAGTAGATAGAGTTTCGCCAGTTAACCCTGGCACGAAGATTGCGTTCGCTGAGAAATTCATCTATTTGTGTATACCATCCTTGGAATACCTGATGCTGTCTGCAAGTGATCCGTAGAGACGATGCATTGCCCCTGTAGGCACTTCGTGGCGATTGAGTGACAAGGGTGGTGAACCGCATTTTTTACCATGGCTTAATCAACATTACCCAAACAGGTTCAAAAAAAAAATAAATGACATTTCGCTTAAAGAAATAGTTGATGATGATCACTTTTCACGTTTTGTTTTTACTTGTTTTGACTAGTAAGGATTCCAACAAACCTTTATCAAAAATTTCCCCTTTCGTCATCGCAAAAACCATTAAAGTCTGTGCAGAAGATGTTAAAAACGAAACAAAAATGAAATCCGGATCAATACTTATTGAAGTTTAAAAAAATAATCTTTAAAGTAACTTCAGCTGAATACAATTTTTTTAGATTTAGACATATCTTCCACTCCTCACAGAACATTAAATTCTTGTTAATGGATCATTCATTAAAGAGAAGATGATCTCTCTGAACTAACGGATGACAAAATTTGTGAAGAACTCAAACCTCAGGGTGTAACAAAGGTCAAAAGATTCGTTGCCAAGAGACAAGTTATTCAGGTAAAACTGCTCAACTTTAATTCTCCATCTGTCCCTCAGTCTATCAAAATTGGACTATACAGCGTTAAAATCAGCGCATATATCCCCAATCCTATACGCTGCTTTAAATGGCAATGACAAGGGACAATGTACAGCCTCCATGGTATGCTTTAACTGTGCAGAAGTAAGGGATGAGGGCTTTACCTGCACAACCAACCCAAAGTGTGCCAATTGGGTGAAGCCCATATGTCGTCCTCAAAAGACTGTCATCATTTTAAAAAAGAAAAGGACATACAAAAATTAATAACAGAATAGGAAATCATTTACCCTGAGGCTCGTCGTCTTTTTAGTTCAGTGAATAAACCATTGTCGTCTGTAATGTTATATGCCGAAACGCATTTATGTTACATCTGAAACGCAGACCATGATCACCTCACTACGTCTTCAACACCCTCTCAATCCTCAACAAACTATTCAAGCAGCTCAATAAAAAAACCAAACATTAATTCCAATTAAAATACAAACTCCAATTCAAATTCAAATAAAAACTCAGATCAAAAAGAAGATCGTACTCCAAAACTGCTTCGGGATCCCATTAAGGTCCACAACAGGTTTAGTAGCCTAGATCATCTAGACACTACTATCTGGGTGATACCATGGATACCCTACCCCAGATACTGGATCTAAAAGTAGAGATGCTGTCAACTCTACCATTCTTGTAAAAATCAAGTTGTACATAACCCTGTAGATCTCAAAACTGATCTTTAGGCGGTTGCTGTAAGGGTATCTTTAGATAAAAAGATTACATTATGTTCTGTGTATTTCCCTCCGAGATCTTTATTAAATTTAAATCAGTTGAAACATCATACTGATCGGATTCCGGTCCCTTATAAATAACTTGGGGACTTCAACGGACACAACCCTTTATGGGGCAGTAACACAATAAACGATAATAAAGATAAAATTATTGAAAGCGTAATGAATCAGGAAGATCTGTGCATACTTAATAATGGTACTTAATAATGGAACTAATGCGTATTTACATCGTGGGAATGGATCATATTCGGCTATTAATCTTACAAAATCTCTGTTGTCCTATTTTTCCTGGAACGTCCATGACGATCTCTGTGGCAGTGTTCACATTCCCATTATCTTGGAAAGTGTACACTCTTCAAACACAGAACGAGTCGCTCAGTATGAATTAGGCAAGGCCAATTGGCCTCTAATTGAAAACTCCGGTAGAGCGACTAAACTCGGATTCTTTTGAAGCTGTTAAAATTCAATGAAACACTTATTTCAACCGCTGATGCAACAATTCCTAAGATCTCGACAAATCCAAAACATCCTAGTAAACCAGGGTTCGATGACAGCTGTGAAGACGCTAGTAAAGACCGGAAAAGGCCGAACGACGCTTTAATAAACACTCAACTCAAAATAATCTTAACAAATTCCGAATTTTCAAGCAGAGTACCAAAAACAAAGACGACGCACCTCTTGGCGTTACTTTGTTTCTAATTAAATAACCATACCCTATGAATAAAATTTGGAACATGATTCGTAAAGTTAAAGGTTAAAACAATAAAGCAAATGTACATCATTTAAAGGAAGGACAAGACTTGTTAACATCCGAGTCCGACATATCTAATAAATTTGCAAAACATTCCTCTGCTGAAAATTATCATCCCAAAAGAAACATCAAAACTTAATTTCCAGTCAAAATATTTAGAAGATTATAATACACCTTTTTCAATGGAAGTATGATCACCTTGTCTAGATTTTAGAATACAACAATCTACTTTCTAATATCCAATGTGGTTTCAGACAAGGGCTAAGAACACTAGATCATCTTGTACGTTTCAGAACGAATATTCGAAACGGCTTTACTAAAAATGAACATATTGTGTCTATCTTTTTCGATTTAGAAAAATCATATGACACAACATGAAAATACGGTATTTTAAGAGTTTTTTATATGGGGTTAATAGGTAGACTTCCTACCTTTATAACAAACTTTTTATCTGACATAAAATTTAAAGTAAGGGTAAATTTCACTTCATCTGACATTTTTGAACAGGAGATGGGTGTTCCCTAGCGAAGCATATTTTCTGTCTATTTAGAATCAAAATTAATAGCCTTGCTCAAGTTTTGAAAGATAATATTGATGGTTCTCTATATGTTGACGACTTTCTCTTTTGTTACCATGGAAAAAACACGAATAATATCAAGCGTCAACTGAAGTTGTGTTTAAATAGAATTGCGAAATTTAGAATGGTTTTAAATTCTCCACTGCAAAAACCGTTGGGATGCATTTTTGTAATAAACGAAAGATGCATCCTGATCTCCAATTAAAATATATAATAATCATATCAAAATGTTAAAAAATTAATGCCTTAAAGCATTAGAAATATCTTAAAAGTCGTCTCCAGCACCGACTGGGGTAATGAATGCGATGTTTTACCCAATCTATATCGATCGCTGGTGCGGATTACGGTTGCTTTATTTATGGTTCAGCTCGCAAGTCATATGTCAAAATCCTTGATACTATACACCTTCGAGAGTGCGACTATGCCTTGGAGCTTTCAAGACCACACCTGTTTATATGTTAAAGCAAACGAGCCTTCTTTGTATCAAAGAAGAATTTAAAAGTTCGGTTTGCAATATGCAACCAAATTAAAGGCTTATCCTGGCACTCCTGCTGACGACTCTTTATGAAAATATTTTGCACTAAAAATTATTACTTTGTCAGATGAGAGTAAATTAATTATCTGCTCCGATTATTTATCATGTCTTCAGGTAATTAAAAATTCTAAAATAAAAAAAAACATTTCTTAAAAAAAAAATTCAAATTTATAAATCACTGACAACTTTAGGTAAAGACGATTGCAAGTCATGTGGGAATTCATGGAAACACAGTCGTCGACAGGGAAGCCAAGAAACCCTTAAATAATGACATAATTTCACTATTCATTGTGATCCTTCGTATTTTTATTGTTTTAACTACCATTTTTATTTGTACATATTTTCATATTATTGTATGAGACCACGTTTTAGTATAAAAAGGGGGCATGACTTACTACTTATATAAAAAAATGTAATTCTCATGTACTGAATATAGCTGAAATAGTGCTTGCTGGACATTAAACAACAACCAATCAATCAATCAACAAGTGTACTAAACTGATAAATATTGTATTCTCTACTGTCTCTTTATGCAATTAATGATTATTGTCTTTTTTAGGAATGTTATACCAAAATGACGATTGGTACATTTGGAAACTACCTCTATGAATCAGGATGCATGGATAAAAATGTGAGTTCGTTATTATTTTTTGGTTTCTATTTTATACAAAAAGTCAAATAAATTCAGCAAAAGGAAAAATCATTAATTTGATGGGTTGAATAAAAATTAACAGTCAATCAAAATCATTATTTTAAAACTTTCTATTTGTTGACATTGTTTCAAAACGGTTGACGAGCAGCAGCAGACAAAGCTGCAACTGTCAATTAACAGGAACGTTTTTGACAATTTTTCATAATTGCTCTAATATTACTAATATTATTAAAAAAATTATAATTGGAAAATGTGAATTTCTTTCAATTTAAAATCAGATAGTTTGTACAGTTGTTATTGTTAAATAATTTGTTTTTGTTATCCGCTTTTATTACTTCGAGTGTAAAAGTAGAAACAGTCATGCAATAAAACATGGTTCGACTTTGATGTAGGTTAATACATGGTTTGTCAACCCTCATAAATAATATCCACACTGGTCGTTGGCTCGGTTGATATAATGTTTTTATATTGATAAACTATTAACCTTTATCAAAGTCAACAAATGTATATTGTTACCCTAGAAAATCATTGTCAACCGAGATAAGAAAAGGCGAAATGCTTTTTGTCGAGAGGAAATAACCCCATATATAAACATCTCATTTATATGTTATTTACTTTAGCATATTAAATTTTTATAAAGAATTTTGTCTGCTTGATCATCAATGTCAAACAAAACTAGTGTTATGATAGACCATACATGTCCCATTCAAGATGCATAAGCACAAGGAAGATGTAGGTGAGAGAATGACATTCAATGAGCCAGGGTAGATTGTTACCTTAACCTTAGCAAATGCAATTAAAGCTTACAAATATGAAGTATAACAAATGTTAGTTACATATGATCCAAAATTTAAATACCAGCTTATTTAAACAAATAAATAAACTTAGAAGTTATACAAATACAACAACAACAACAACAACAACAACAACAAAAAATAATAATAGTAATTCCCGTGTGTTCTTAATGCCAATTATATATTGCAGATAATTATTATAGTTTATACTTGATATTGCGATATATGTAATTCATGCATTTTATTGACAGGTTTGTGTCGTTGATTTATAACCATTTGACCAATTATTGCATGTTTTATGGGTATATTGGATGCTTTGTTAACAATTTAGTTTAGTCAATAGCATACCGAAAAATGAGTGGTGTCGTTTTTCCTCATTTCGATGTACTTTATTTTGGTACTATTCGGCATTGGAAGGTCTTTATGTGTTCGACCACCAGAGTTTCTTGGCGCGTACTGGTTGATGTTTTGAACAGTGTCACGCTCTTTTCACTTTGCCTATGTAGAAAAGAATAGGCCCAAAGTACCTACTACAATATGGTAAATTCTCAATTAGACATACCTTGACATTGGCAGTCCACATACATTTTGGGTACTGAGGTGGTACAAAGGTCCTTCCCCGAGGGCTGCTAATCGTGCTTCCAGGAAGATAATATGAGATACCATTTCGGTTTGTGGGTTGTCAGCCTATAAAGCATTAAATTGACCTCGAATCACACAGTATTTAACGTTTCTTGCATGATGAAGACTACTTTTATAAAAAATAACAAGAAGCAATAAGAAGACTAAATGTTTTTCGTCTTTCTGCACTCCATACTTCTTGTAGCTCAAGAAATTTTCTACACGATAGTTAGCTCATGTTTACTGGTTCTGTGCCACAATTTTGCCTGAAACACCTATACTGATGTTAACCTTATAAGGAATTCCGATTTTATCTGTAAATTTTGGAATTGCAGAGAGTTTTCACCTTTTTTTAATATTTATACGGGCAATAAAAATGTCCTTTAAATAATCGCCTTTTTCAGCCTGTTCATCGCCCTTTATTGCGGGCGCGAATTGCGATATAATTATGAGTATACAAGTGCTAATTGCTGTATCATATATACATAGTGCGATATTGGTATTATGACAGGATTGTATCAGCATTTCTAACGGTACACGGACTACAGGTAACAGAAGAGACCATGTCAACTGCATGCAATGTTGCAATACGGATCTATGCAATATTAATCTTTGTGATACAAACAGTATGTATTAAATTAAACTAATCAATGATTGTTAGAATATTTGTAAAAAAACACGCTTGTTTTAAAACACAGACTATGTTATGCTAGCTCGACAGTTATTTTGTTTAATTATTTTCATATGCTAATCAGCCTATTTATAATTCTAATTTGACTTTAACAAAAATATTATAACAAGACGTTAGTCAGCCAGTTGATTAAAATAATAACAGTATGTTTTCACAAATGTTATTTGCATCAATACAGTGCAAGTGACGTAGTGACATTTAAAAGGTTAGAAAAGCTAAAACTCAAGAGTTGGTTTCATCAACAAATAAAAATTGTATTGATTATTTTGTGTCATACATATATCATTAATTCAAGTCGTGTCGTTCATTAATTGTTTCGATACAAAACTGTAGGTTGCAGACAATGACTAGATATGCATGATTATGTTAAAGGCAAAGTAACAGAATTGTATTAAATTCATATTTAGGTCACTTTATATGATTACCGCATTAATGGTTATGGATTTATTTTTATTTTGGTTAAACAGATGTTTCAAATATCAAATTTTGGAAATGTTCAGTTTCATAATGAAGCAAAAACTAGTATCACAAAATCTAGTGCTCGGATTCAGGTTTTTAGCAACAAACAACCAAAGTAGATTTTCTATAGAAAATATACAAAACATTAGAATGTTAGCATACAGTGTATTTGTTAAGCGAAATGACATGATATTATTGATGTTTGACACTAGGATAGATGGCTGATGTTTTAAACAGAAAATGAAATGTTGCGTGAGAAAGATTAAGTCTAAAAAGTAAAATATGTAACAATTTGTGAAAGACTTAAGTAATAATTCATGGAAAGACAGGTATAACATTTGTATTCTTCAAACTGAAATGACAATTCTTCATACCTAAGCGCTTGGAGGTCATATTTTAAAAATAAGATTTTTAAAAACGATAATGTGTTGACTATGGTAGTCCAATATGTATGTAAACTTAAAGTAGGTTTCTAGCATCTGTACTATCAGTAACATGTTAAATTGTCATTTTTATTTTTTTAAATATAGACGTAGATGATTTTTATTTATGATTTCGGCAATAATACATTTACGTTTAATCTTTTTTTTTACTTTTAGTTGTAATCAACACATATTCAATAGAGTGTTTTTCTTGCCATGATGTCCTAAGACCAGAAGATTGTACATATTTGACAACGTGTGCTTCCGATTATGTAAGAACGTGTTCCAGGATCAGACAACATACATTTCAGTGTTTATATTGTTTACAAAACCATTCATATTTACGTAAATACTAATAGTTTTCACATTATCAAAAGCAAAACAACTCATATATCATATGTTGACGGTGATAAATAAATTAATGAATCAAGTGGTCTAATGTAATAGACAAATGAAAAAACAAATCAAAACTGGAGAGTTATGTATGGTCAATACATTTGCTCTTTTCAAACAAAAGAACACACCAACAAAAGCAAACGAAATACGAAATTTTAAGAAAATGAGTTACCTTAGGACTTTCTAGTTATGTATTTACTTGTGTCCAATTAATTTTGTTATTAAAAAATAAAATATATCTTTAAATAAAATCGGGTATCTGTCTACAGGTACATGATATTCTCAAGAAAAAAAATACAACAAAACCCGAAATCAGTAGACAAAATGTCGTAAGTGTAAAATACATCGTAATTGCTGACGTCACAATGGATTTCCCGTTGATCGTCCAAGATTTACGATGGAGTTTACACTTACGACTGTTAAATTGACTACAGGACAATTTTTACGATTGTCTACAGTAGGCTTACGCTTTTAACAAGGAACACCCCGCGATTATCTAGTAAAATACAGATTATTTATAAATAAACAAAACGCATTTTTTCCAGCATCTTGATGTATTTGAAAATGACTTAACGTAAAACAATAATATTTAAAAGTACATTATCTTTGCATGTTCACATAAGCCATCTGTATAAGACACTGTAGTAATAAACCATCTTAGTATTGAAAACAATCTGTTATTTTAGTTGGATTTAATATTACTGACAATTTATTGAGTTATGTTAGATTGACATATAAACACGTTTGCATATATATTTTTACAGCAATGCAAGACTTCGATGTATGTGACACATACCATAAATGAGATAAGATATGAATTAGGCTGCCTCCGAAATCGAGTAAGGCTTTGTAATTGACGAAACAGGAGAATAATGATTATATTTTTCCACTAACTTCAATTTGTAACGTTTAAATAATCTTGGCATTCGGCTTCCTTATTGAAGCATACAACTCAACAAGGGTCGACAGGCCGCAATTATTGTTACCATTTTGCAACATATATACTGAAAAAAGAATGTTTATGTTTGTTTGTTTGTGTGATGGTGGTTAACGCCACTTTCAGCAATTTTTCAGCTATATCATGGCGTCCAGTTTTTATTGGGGGAGGAAGCCGGAGTACCCGGAGAAAACCCCGACCTGCGGTAGGAAAACTGGCAATCCTTGTCAATTAAGATTGGAGTCATTTTCAATTTCAATTGGAGTAAATTTGTAAGGAGCTGCTATTACAAGAACACCAAATAAACAAATAAGATTTAGTAAATAATTCAACATTATTGGGTTTTTGGTATTATTTAGGTGTGCTCAGTCCTTAATTCCCAGACCGAAAGGAATGATTACTGTATTCGATGTTGCAATAAGTCTTACTGTAACACGCATCTATGTGGTTTCATCGACTTGGGTATGTAATACCGATAAATCGTTAACACGACTATGAACACATTCTACTCACGTGTTCTCACAGCAAGAAGTCCTACGTAACAAGCTAAACAAGTTCAAAATAGAACAACACAATATTAAATTAATTTAATATGTATGCTTCAATGGACCTTATATGCGCTAAAATGACGATCAAATAATTTTAATGTTTTGCATTAGGACCGTCGTATTAGACATACAACAAACATACAACCAAAACCAAATATTCTATCCAGATAACCTAACAGCGGACTGCTTTGTTTTATTGAATCGTTCATATACCTGATGGAGTATATAACAGAATAAAATCTTAACACTAAATATCTTCTTCAGTGTTTACACATTTTTCAATAAGTTTCATACATTAAATCACATTTAAAATATAGGAAATTAAGTTAAATTGTAATATGCTAACTCATATTTTTGAGTCATTGTCGTCGAATGTTCTAATATTGCGAATTATTCTCCCACCAGTTTAAGATTAAAGGTATCAAGTAGGAGAAGCCAAAGTTACATGTTGTATTTTTTAGTTTTTTATTGCCTCACCTCAAACACAATACATGCTATGTCTCAACCGACAAATCTTCCAGGAAAGGGTTGGTTTTGCTGCTAACGAATGATTTTCCTTTAACGATGTAGTTTTTAAAATCTTCCAAATAACCTCACCTTCGTGATATGCTGCTCATCCTTTCTAACTTAATCTAATTCCATAAATCCGACTTCTCAACAAGAGAGTTGTGAATCACTCAGTGTAAATATAGATTGAAACCTTTACTTTAACAATATATGACTTTTCTATGAGGCAAATGATAACATTGCTTGCTAAAAATAAAAAGGGTAAGCAAAACTGATCACATGACAGAAATGTTGCCAAATTGCCTAGAAATAGTAATGGTAAAATTAAGAGTATAACAAGAAGTCAGGTTTAACTATTAAGATCTTTACAACTACAGTGGAACGACATTCTTGTATTTCTTATGAATATTATTAAGGTCTTTTCCACTTCACTGGAAAGATCTCCTTACCTTTCTTTTAATTTTTTCGTTTTTCCGCCGTCATATGCAAAAAGTGTCTCGACATATTATTTCCATAATAGGTACCATTAATTTGTCATACTGTCAGATGTCTCAGTTTACACTGAGAAACTGATCTATTTTTAGTAAGAGAGTTATTGGCCCTAACACCGTTAACAATTGTTTAGCAGACAAACTCAGAAACCGTAACCGTTTCTTAAATTCTAAGGAGCAAAAAATGTTGGCTGACCTATAGCCATGATTTATCATGCAACAAATGTGTTTTCAATTGACTTCCTGTTTACGCTTTGTGACCTGAAAAGTGTTGCAAAGCGTAATTGTTTTCAACAGTAATCCTAAGTGACACATATTACATTTTAAAATGTCAAGGTTAAAGGTCACCATTGGTCTTGTTAGCACTATATCTCATAAACCATAAAAGATAGAAGCAGACATTAAATGAGAAAATTACTCCTCTTATCAAGACCTCCATTTGGTACATTTGGCGAAACTTTGCAATGAACCGTTTTGGAGTTACAGTTCTTGAATCATTTCTTTCCATCGGGTTTTTTTGCTTACAACTTGAAAATGGTAAGAGATAAAATGGTAAACATGTAGCTTTAAAGTGATCAGTAGGAAATGAGCTTCAATTTGAACCAAAGGTCAAAGGTCATAGATCAAGGTCATATTATAGCAACAAGCTAACTATTATAGAAGTCCTTATCAACTTTATATGTGTAGAATAACAATGATGTGCTCAACTAAATTATGTCATTTCATAAGGGTTTTGTGTCCCTAGCAACGGGCATAAAAGTCCTAAATAATTAGATATGTTTGGCTCGGGACACTTTCATTTTTCTCATATAACTAATTTTTATGACAGGAAGTGGCATTTTGTGCTTAGCAACAGACAAAAAGCCCATAGCATCACATATATCTTCTCACTTTAGAGGGACAGTGGAATATATCTTTTCATTTGTTCTCAGTCTCGAATGACAGTTTAATTATTTGTGCTATTTGTTTTCCCAAGTTTATTAAGTGCTACTGAACGACTTATTCTGGTCAATGCACACATTCATCATTGAAATGAATATTTGTATTAAATTGAATCTGGAAGCTCGTCTTTTCCCCAGTCTCCGTCTTGTCAAATGAACTCCTTACCAACCATTAATATATCCCAATATCGTTTAGTGATAACTAACTGATAAATGCAATAACACATTTGTCTGATTTGAACCAGTTTAAACTGTTAACCAAAAAGAAACCTAGAAAAATTGCCAGAAAAATCTATTTAAATACTGACTATAATTTTATTTTGATTTTGTGCAGGTAAACTAAAGACAAGACTAAACAAATGAATTACAATTTTTTCCCTCAACAGAAAATTTGACATTTTTAAAAATAAGATGTTACCCTTTACACAGCAAAACCAATGTTTGCAACTAAACCAACGGACAGAACCGTAAATTTGAATGATGCAATTGCACTATACTGCCGCCCGATCCAAATAAACGGTTTACCGGTTAATGTCACGTGGACACACCAAACAGTGCGTATAAATAATATCATTAAAATATTCAAATTAGTTACAATTTATTTCTTATAACGCCTGATGATTCGATTTATATAATAATATAGTGCAGTATGTCATTAGGTGCATACTACGTTGTATTTTACTTATAATTTGTAGTTTATACTTGCTTACATCAGGTTTTTATCAAATAATAACATGGTAATTTTTATATTTATTGTTATGTGCTTACTTGAGAAAAGAATGCTGTACAATAGTTATCTTCAAAATTATTAGAATATTCCGTATTAGTATCAACTGATTAAATTCAAATATGGCCGCCACCGTGAAACAAATTAACACAAAATCTTGGCACAGTGAAGAAAAAGATCAAAATACTTAGAACCTGTATAATAAGAACGGAAATAATGAGGTAAATAATGTTTTATTCTGTCCTGTTACAGGCAAGCCATACTGTAACAACACCACCAGTAATTTACCTAGAGAACAATGAAATTGCAAACAAACATGACAGTGACAAGAGATCATTATGGTATATGGACATGCACTTTATCTAATAAAAATGGGGCTGTATCGGCAACTGCAAAGGTGCTTCCTCCGTTACCACGTAAGCTGCTATAAGTGAACAATAATGTTCGACATACATATACAATCACAACACGAACAGTATTGTAGTTAGGGTAATGTATATACAGGTAACAACACTTTGTTATCACAGACTGTTAAATTAAACTTGTTATATAGACAAGAGGTACATAGAATCTAACCGAAAAGGGTTATTAACATAAATACACGTGTCTCGTGTTGTAAGATGACCCATTTCACCAGAATGAAAGAAAATATATTTCTCTGTCGACAATAAGATGTATAAATGAAACAAAAGTCAGCAATGTAGAATGGATTGTACCACAGTTTATTATCCAACAATTACCGATTTTACGCTTTATTTATTACTTTCAGATTTTGGATGAGCTGTTATCTCTGCCAGATACACTGGATTTACATTTTAATACCGCAATACAATTATTATAACAACAGTTCTTGTTCTCTTTTTTTAATCCCTATACCCTAGAACATTTGTATATATAGTTGCATTTAAATGCCAGCTATGATAAATGCAGATTTCTGCGTATTAATTTAAAATTGCAACAAGTTTCTAAGGATGTAGCTTAAATCAGAAGTGGTTACTCACTTATTCTAAAGATTTGTTTGAAAAACTGTAGTCTATGTCACTGGTATGAAACTTAGTATCTTTGGGCTCGTTAACCATAATATTTCAACGAAAACGATCACTTTAAAAAAAAAATTACCTAGTCTACGTAGGTTCTGTTAGAATTGCAAAGCTTCTAAAACGATCATTTTGACCTTTGAATATTTGCCGGAATAACTGATTTCCATTCCCTTAGATTTTTAAAAGGTTTTTCTTTGTCGTTTAAACTTTCTGTGTTTTGTACAAGTGTATCGTTTGCTTTAATAACCCAAAGTATGTTTAGGTGATTAATTGTTCACTACAAATTTGTTTCTTACTCTCTGCATTATGTCGTTAAATTAAGTAAATAAAACGAATAAAAATGGTGTACAATTAATACATCATATTTTGCTTTCTATATAAGGTTGGCGCAAAATACCGTTTCATTAGTGACGCAACGGCTTAATAAAGGCAATGGATTGTGTTGAGTTTAGTTGATGTTTTTCTATACAGATTCACAGTGCTCCATACGATGGTTTACGTGTACAATGTTGCCAAAAATCATACTCACGGCTATGTGGGAATGTTATTTATTAGACATTCAATCAAATATTTAATATTTCTGCAAATGCTTCATACTTTTGATTAGGTATTGCAGCTACTATTACAGTAATAAATTGTTAATAATTATCGAACAATTCATTACAAAAACATGCAACCTAAACAAAATAATTCTCTTCCGGAGAGATAACTAATTATATGTTTATTCATATCAAAAGCATAGTGTTATTGACTATTAAACCCATCGGATTAACTAATTAAAATAACTGTGATTTACAATTGTTTTTTAAATATACATCTTAGTATGATGATTGTTGTATAAACCTAATGATTAAAGTTATAAATTACTGAAAAATTGTAGCAAGAGGAGAATCTATTATAGGCAGTGCACGAGAAAGTTTATTGAAACCAAGATTTAAAAACTTTATATAAGAACATTATATCAATATATCATGTAATTTTTTTTGTTTATTACAAGGAAGTATTTTGGCAGTTGGACATGTACTTTTACTAAATAATGAGCGATATCGGCAAATGCAACCGTTTCTTTAATTGTGTAAATATGACAATGAGGTTGATGTTCTTTACAAACATATGAAATATAGAATACTTTTATCAAGAGTAGAAAGTCAAGAACAATACAAATCTGAGGCCGCATAATAGTAAATTACCTATTTATGATAATGATAGGGTCTTTTAGCCGATAAATACATAACCCTTATCTCTTCAGGTATTTATCCAAAAGCTAGGACATAAGATCACCAACTTTGACATTGGCAGACTCACTCGATAAGATTAACAATAGAAAGTTCTTGTACGTTTCGTATCGTTAAAATATTTGAAAAAGAAAACCTTCAAAGATGATTCAAATGATATTTTTAACGAAATCTTTAACCGAATTCAGAACAGGTGTAACAAAAAGATTAAATGTCTAAAATGAATTTTGAAAAGAATATAGTGCTTACTAGACAATGTATGTTCAAATCTTTGTGACGATGATAGCGAAAAGTCCGAAATTCTAATCAATGATAACCATGGCATTGCCAACATAGAGCATGTATGCACAATTTTGTAAATATTATAGTTAATATGTTATCGACATGTTACATATTATGTTTGATTATTATATGGCTGTCCACATTCTATTGAAAACAGTACTCAATGATTAGTTCAATCAATAATCAATAAAAAAATAACATGAGATTGTTTAAAACTGCACAAATACCAGATGAAGTAATTTCCTTTAAAGAGTAAATACATGTGTGAGTTTGTAAAACCTATCAGTCCGGCATGGTATTGATGCAATTTGGAGATAATTCCTGGTAATTGCATGGTTGCAAACTAGAATATTTATCTTATGTAGTAAAGCATAGTTTACGTTTTAAATATTTTCATGGAATTTCGTAATAAAAAATCTTTATGAGTAGTTTAAGTAAGTTTATGAGTAGCTACGAATTTCCTTCTGGTAGCGTTTTATTAATTTGTAGTCACTCAGTGGGATAATGCGACACTTTTATCGAACAATGAACATAATAATTCATTTTGTGCTGGCTTTGTTCCAATATATATATAGGAAAAAACGGGTTGTTAGCACAGAGAATTTGTTTTTAACGATGACGTTTACTTTGTCACTTGGACAGACAAGATGTGTGTATCAAAGCCAATTATATTTCGAGCCACACATGTATAGTTGGAACAGTCTAAAGCAGTAAAATTATGTATCTTCAATCCTGTTGTTTCAACTGTATATCTGATATCGGATTTGATTCTGTTAGGGCCTTGTGTCCACGTGACGTAAGGTTCCGGATATCCGGTTGTATTACACGGAAGGAAAACATCACTTCCCAGCGTGGCATGGACAACGTAAATGTCTTTTGATATAGAAGGAGCATCTGTATAAGAAAACAACAAAATCTCATAAAACACACCACATAAATTTATTCAAACCACGGAATTGAGACACAATTATGGTTGTTGAATGTATTAAGTAAGCCCGTTAAAACATAAAAAAATTGATTACTCCGTTTAACAACCTTGAATGAGACATGTGATTTAAGTGTATATGTTTATTTGTGTAGTTCTTAGAAAAAAGCATGCGTAAGAGGATTTTGTGTATTCCGAGTCCATAACAAAAATGCCGAGAAGGTATTGATTGCACATTTATGCTCGACACTTACACATTTTAAATATATTATGGCATAGTTGTCTTCTACATACCATAAAGCCTTCAAAACAGTGTAAGTTGATTTTAACAAGAAACTATGGAAAATATATAAGTAAAATAACACATAATCCTATTACCCTAAAACAGGTAATAAAGATGACGTCATAGTTTTTTAATAAGATTGATTGATTAATTGATTGATTGTTGAATAAGGTCGGTGACAACAATTTTTTTTAGCTTTAAAGATTTTGTCATATCGAAAGTTAAAATAAAAGATTAAGAAAGTATCATATGGAGATCGAATAGTAGGATATGTCCTTTAGGGCTGGCTGTTTTTATGACAGAAATACAAAGGAATAATTCTTTTCGTCAATATTCTACACTAAATGCAATCGACATGCAGTCGACAAATCCCAGAATTTATTTGAGTTGAGTTTGCTACATGTTTTAGTTCTTAGTATAGCTAAAATACTGTTCTCTGGGCGTCAGACAACCAATCAATCGAATAACTACCAAATAAATCTATTTTCTTGTTGTGTTATTTGAGCAGCATTTCTTCTTCATTTATAAGGAAACCTAAACCTAAAAGTTTTATAACGTTAAAATCAACGTTAAATATTTACATTTTTATTTTTATATTTTTTCAGGAAATAAGCAGTGTAATACAAGGTTCTTACAGGTACAGCTGCATCTGTGCGTTTTGTCGTCACCTAGGTCACTGTTGTTACATACATTTGTGCTTGATCGACAGTGTTCTTGTACTATTTGGCTCTATATAGCATAACCATAAAATTTAAAATAACCTATAGAACTTTTTGCATTATTTTGGTATAACAATCAACAAATGTTTGGATATTTCAAAATATATAGAAAGGAACAAAAATATTAACAATTATTACACAGACGTGGTTTGAAATCTCTTTAAAAACAATATTAGAAATTCAAAAAAAAATTATACCAAATCGACCTAAAGTCATATTCAACTGAAATACCTAAGTCATATTCAACAGAAATACCTAAAATTTTATCAAATTTCGTAATTTAGGGACACATGTAAACAAAGACAATATAAGGATATGAATCACTGAATCAATTTTGTAAGTAACAGTCCTACAATCAAGGCTTTGACGTAGTTGTTGCAATATGTAACAAAACCAATTTTTTATTGAGAAGCTGGAGTATATTTAGGAAAATGCCGATAATTCGAGGAAAACACGTAATATTTTATATTTGCCTATGACAATAGAAGTACTCACATGCTGATACTTTACGACTACGTGTCTTGAAGGTTCAAACTTGAGATTAAGAGTTAGGTCACATTGACATGTGCCTTTTATTTAAATACATAAGGTGCTTAGTCGTTGTTATATATACAACAGTTCTATTTTAAACTTACCTGAGCTTTGATGAGTTCCTGAAATAGGTCGTTCGATCTTTTTTCTGGGATTTTAACATCCTTAGTTACAGACTGCAATAAATTAGTAAAACCAGAAAAAAACCCATAGACATTCTAACGAAAAGTTTCTAAAGTTAAGTTAGCAGAAAAATGCAAGATAGCATCACTCAATCCTTACATTTTTGTAAGACTGTTCGCTTGTTTTAAGCTATGTTATATGCAATTTAATATATGATTTTTTTCATTATTCATTGCACAAGGCAAACAGAAACTTGTGGGTAAAACATAAAGACCAGTACAGTTGGCTGATCACGAAACATTCTCAGGTAGTTGAAATGAACCAAAAAACACTAGCAAGAACGAACAATACGCGGCTCCCTGACATTAACACATCAATCGAAACCTTCCATTTATTTGATTATGTTATTTGTAGTTTGTGTGCACATTTGTCAAGTTGTGTTATTTGTTTTCTTATGTATTTAGCCAAACTTTGTTTGTACAAATGTTACGAACGATATTTGACTGATAAAAACACAGCTAGTTATCTGTATGACCTCAATTTATCACATTTGGACTTACCACTTGTCTGTTAGTCGATGAAATACACGTATTGATGCTATATAATGTCACCGTAAGATATACAGTTAGACACAAATGAGCCAAAGAAAAACAACATATTCCGATTATGAAACCCTTTCTCTCACTATAATTATTCTTATCTGTCATCTTATAATCTTATGTTATTATCCTGAGAAGTCAGTAACCTGTGTCACCTTCATGAACCTGGTTATCTATGACAAATAAATGCTCTATAAGGATTTTTCGTCGTAATATCGCTTCGAAAGTGATATAATACAATGTGAATTATTTCCCTTAGAACAAGTTAAGTTCTTCACCGTACTACGGCTTTCCATTCGAAGTTCCTGTTATTTGTATGTTTTATATTAAGGGTTGTCAACTTCTGAGTGGAAAGCCCAACTGTTATTAATCTGCTTCTTTTTTATTATTATTAAGGTCTTGTCCCACTCCGAACAAAAGGCACTTATTGTCTTTTTATGTTTGTTAAGGATTACCTCTTCATATTTGTACTTGTCTGTTTCTTATTCTTTTGTTTTCTCTTCGCATCATAAATTCTGCGTCACGACATGTTGTAAAGGCACTTTCATGGAGGTTATGCTTTTGCAGTTATCCCTGGAACACCAAACAATTTTTTTATTTGCGGAGTTATTACGCCTTTTACAGAAAAGTTTGTGCAGATAAATTTTAAACCGTAAAAAGGATGTGATAAAAGTTGTTGCAACATGTCAGTTATAGAACGCAACAATTTGTTACATATCGCGCAAAGTATTCTGATGACACTTTATAGGATTTTTTCCCCCATATTTATCGTAAGTATATTTTGTACCATGATTGTAACTCGTCAACCAGAGATGATGGTTCAATGTTTGTCATCATAGACCTTGACCTTAAAAATGAAACATAAGGTCAAAGGTCAAGGTTACATTTAAATTTTTGACCTTTTGTTTGCAGATTTCCTTCTTTACTAAAATAGATACAAAACTAAAAATTCACCAAAATGAAGATATAATTTAGGCGTTGAATTGTAATTGATTTTAGTTTTCTTCCCTGGATCAATGCAAGTAATTGTTAAAAGATATTTCCCAGTAACACATTTTAGATAGGACAATCACTCTTAATTGGACAACTAATATTTAGATGTGTCACTTTGATATTCGGGAACGATTATATGAAACGGTGATATGAGAGATGGAAAGTATGTCGCAAACTTTGTTGTTACGGATTTATATTCCCAAACAGCGGAAAAGCTTGTTTGCGCTTCTCCGTAAAAGATGTCGCTTCGCAACCCTTTTCAAAGTCTGTGGTCGTCTGGTTTGTCGCATATATAATTTCAAGACATCCTATTGGAGTTATCTCCTATTTTATATCGGTTAAAAGGTCATGCAAATAAATTTCGAGAACCTGAAGAGATACTGAACTGTAGTGTTCACCTTGGACCCTTGTGATTGATTTTTGACCTTGAAAATAGACTAAATGTCATAGGTCAAGGTCATGTTCTAAATGTGCTCACTGCTCTTTTGAAACAGATCCAGAGAAAAACCAAAGAGTGCAGAATGGTAATCTCTTAAAGTGGATACTTTGTCACATTGCAAGAAAAGGATTTATAGCGTCTTGTAGGAGTTATCTCATGCAGAAGTTCTAGATCACATTCCTGTTTTTTATCTTTGAGGACATTACTAGGCCATATATTGGGTCACGAAATAATCGAGCGACGTGATAAGAATTTATACAAGGGCCATTTTTCAAGAGAATATAGCTGTAGAATTGTACAGTATACGGAATTAGATGAAAGGTAAAAGTATGCTGAAATTAAATATTGAACAAAATAGTTATTTGCATTAAGGTTGAAATTGATTGCCTAGATACTTGTTTGTCGCCTCCAGAATATTAATGGATAAATAGGTGTTTTACGTTCAGAGAGAAATATTTCAGCTATCCAGGGCTAAATAAATATAAACTGCCTAAACTAACAAGAAATTAGGTTGGACGACTTTCATAACATTCAAATAACAATTAATAAAAATAAATTTTTGTGTAGGGATGAAGAATTTGTTGACCGTAACACAAATGGTTTTTATTGTGCACTAAGACCATACTCGGAATCATGGTCCTCAATCCAACGAGCCGCCCAGCACGTTCCATACAGGACGATATATAATATATTTTTATATGTTTGTCAATGTACTTCTGATATTGTAATATATCAAGATTATGTTGAATTTTCTTTAAAGCATTTTAGCCAAACTATTTGAAACGCCATTATTGTTCATACATTAGTTTTGACACTGAAGAAGGCCATCAGTTGTTCGAATATTTTGTCTTTATTTATTTGTGATAGAAACATCTTCATTTGTAGTGTTGCATGATCGTCTAGACTTGTACATATATAAAAATGTAAAAATATTTTGTTTCCAAAAATCAGAAAAAATGGACCAGACATAAGTTAGTCAAACTGCTTGCACGATAGCAATATATAAGTAGTATTTTAGCTTGTGATGTTTAACGCCACTTTTAGCAATTTTTCAGCTATATCATGGCGCCCAGTTTTTATGGCGACAGAAGCCGGAGTACCTGGTGAAATTCCCCTGACCTTCGGTAGGAAAACTGGCCATCCTTGTCAATTAAGATTGGAGTCGAGTATACCCTGCTCGCGGTGAGAGACTCGAACCCGCAACCTCAGTGCTGACAGACCACGTGATCATTAGTAGACCAACTATCTTAACCACTCGGCCACCAAACATCTTTTTTTAATTCTTTAATAAAGAATTAATATGCCTAATTTTTTATTTTCTTGTTATGAAAAACATTTTCCCGACAACAATACGCGATAATCTATAATGCATATAGTTTGGACCCATTTGCATATTTTTTTTTACTTTGAGTAACGAAGACGAACAAATAATCAAAGGCATTTTCAAAAGGAGCCTCATATTTACATGCACAACATACTATTTGTGCTAGAATAATATTTAACTTTCATAAGCCATACAAAAAGAAGTTTGAAATTAAAAAAACATAAGTTATGATATAACATTTTAAATTCGCATTTAAATTTGAATGCTAAATCTGATTGTGTAAATTTATGTTCCAATATGGTTATAATTGATGGTATATATGAGTTCATGTTTAGTTGTAATCTACAAGACCCTCGTGTTTCGTAGGGGTATGAAATTGTACAACGAATTTTTGGAGGTATAAGTTTCAAATCATGTTTCTGTTCCTTTGGATATTATAAACCATATTTCATTACGGTTTGCTCTTATTATAGTAAGTTTTTCCTACATAAGCATGTTGTAGACTTTACGTGTACTCGCACTTAATTTTGTGGTGTAATTGAGAAACGTGTTAACCGTACACACAGCAAAAAAGGAATTTGATCTCATTTGCAATAGACATGTACATCACTAACGGCATCATCATGCAATAATTCCACATCATGCATTCTTCACAAGACATCATCCACAATCAATAAATATTCATTTTGATGAATTAACAGTAACAATACCGCCACTACCGTCAATTCACTTAAATTAATATTGACATCCACTATCAATTAAGGCCAATACAAGCTCCAATTTTTTCAATGATCAAGATATGTCACAGAAATTGAATTTCGTGCTTCACAGCTTTTGCCTTGGCACTTCCCACTTTAACTAGTAAAACATTTACATTAAGACAAGATAATGTTTCGCTGATATTTATTATATTAGTTTTTTCTTATTTTTATTTATTTGTGTTCAACAAAAATATTGTTCGCTTTTATATAAACTTTGTTATAAATCTTGAATGAGCGTCGATCGTCAAAACGTCTGGAATGGGTGCCATCAGAGAAAATAGTTATTGAATATATTTTGACGTTATCAATAATAACATAAGTTGAGAATTCCCCCGAGTGTAATTTTGTTAAATAAAAAACTATTTAGTAAAAAGTATTTTATAGAAGTTATGCGTTCACATAAAACGTATATTTTCAAG
The DNA here is from genome assembly GCA_944474755.1 of Limnoperna fortunei. Classification (NCBI taxonomy): domain Eukaryota; kingdom Metazoa; phylum Mollusca; class Bivalvia; order Mytilida; family Modiolidae; genus Limnoperna; species Limnoperna fortunei. The sequence goes on from OX104123.1 coordinate 59,825,218, forward strand.
GAAATACGGATAAATTTTATACGTTTTCAACAGAAATTGCGATAGACTAACAAATATGTGTTCTCTATATAAATATGTGTTATATAATATATAGTTATTCCGGTCTTAGGCAGTGTATTTGACTTTGGCTCATGGAATTTAAATCCTATGCCGTGAATGTGACATTATATGCCCTGTCAAAAACCGGAATAGCATATAATGTCTAACGATTAGGACATGAGTCTACAGTCTAAAGGCAGTTAAATTATACAAATTTGGAAATCAATCATGTATAGAAGCTACTTTGCGAAACAATTTAATAACTTTACAACATTATTGTTAGTGCTTCAGTATTGTTTGTTTCATTTACTACATATATGGCAATATATTGCAGGTTTATTTGTTGTTACGTTACTTGTTTTTATCGGTGCTGTTAAATGTAAGTACAGAAAAATCAATCAAATTACAGTAATATACAATATTTATAACGTGCAAACAAACACAAACTATCATTATAATAGTTGACTAAAAAATATGTTAAAGTTTCTGTAATACTGATCTGGATTATTATAAAACAAAAGAAGAAAACCCATACTTGAATTACATATACCATACATCAATTTTATTTATTAATATTTCTGCCAAATGCGTATTGCTGCAATCCTGCATTGCGTCTGTCTGGTAGAAGACGATACACTTTTCCCTACTGTAATGTCCACCCTGAGTTCCTTTTTTATAACTCCAACAACATAGTAGATAACGAATATAAGTAGAGCCTTCTTACTATTCCGGAGCATATGTTGTCATCTTCCGGTGATTGTATTGGTAAAATTTTATTTGGTATTTGTTTTGCTGGTAATGTATTGCTTATCTGGCAAACACTCAACTTATGTATAGACAAACAATTACATATATTTTTCTGTAACTGTTTAATTTGCATAGATGTAGTTCTAGCTATAGAGGGGTGACGTATTTCACGTATATGAAAGATACCGATACAGACGTATATATACATTGATTGTTACTTAACAAAACTGCTAGCTATCATCTTTTCAGCGATGTTACTATGTTGTAAAACAACAAATAAACGGGGAAATGGGAGTGGCTAATCGAAACATAATTTAAAATTTTACTGGGGTTGAGTGTGCGTTTTTCGACACCTACACAGGGAAATTTGAACGACGTAGTGGGGAACTCACTCGATAATCACTATGAGCCGCTGCTAAGTATTTTCCATCACATATACCAATAACTGAGTAACAAAAACCATAGATGAAACGGAACGAAAAGCAATGCCTACTTCACTCATGAAACTAGTCAAATCAGTAAATTTAAAATCAGTATTTATTTATATTTTGATGTAACATAAGCTAGTAAGTTTGAGATGAATCAATTATGATAAAAGAAAAAAACTATGTCATGATGATGATGGCAATATTTTTAATAGATGCCACTGTGAACCCCTAGGTCGTTTTTTTTCATGTAACAACATGAGTTTTAACTGGTATAAAAAAATTAACAGGTTATATAAGATGTAAGGCATGCAGTGGTGTTCCACAAATGACTGATTGTGATCATATAACGGCATGCAGAGACTATGAGGTATGGCATATTAATTATATCGACACTAGGATTGTGACAATTACGCTCTTGTAAGATCACTTGTCATAAAATTCTGGTCATTTAGTGATCTAAGGGTGGGGAGACCACCGTATTATTATTTCGAAAGCATGACCATGAACCAAACCATGAGAAAATTTTATTTTGTAAATCTTCGAACGAGGAGGCTTCACATTATTTCCTCTATCTATCTCATTATTTTTAGTGAAAGTAAAAATTGCCAATCAGTTTCTATTATAGTTTTGAAATCAGTATTGTTGGCACAAGCTTTAGAAAATCTTAAACTCCTTATGTCAAAAGCCTTAGCAACAAAATGTTTGTGTTTGTTTTTTTAATATTGTTTAACTCCACTTTGAGCAACTTTTCAGCTATATCGCGGCGTCCAGTTTTTTTGGAAGAGAAATTCGGAGTACCCGGAGAAAACCCCTGACCTTCGGTACGACAACTGGCAATCCTTGTCAATTAAGATTGGAGTCGAGTACACCCAGCCCGCAGTGAGACTCGAACCTGCAACCTCAGTGTTGACAGACCACGTGATCAATAGTTGACTAACTACCTTCACCACTCGGCCACTGAGGCCCCAGCAACAAAATAAAAGGTATTTTAATGAACACCCCATATCCTTTGTATTTAATTATATACTCTATATACTATAATATGGAGTAGGCATTGCCAAAATGCGAGCACAGACAAATATGTTTTTCTAACTTTTACACATAATTCCTTGTTTTACTTTGTTCCTTAATTTTGTGAGGACCTTATACTATATGTTGATGTATTTTCGTTATTGTTTTTGCATGACAAATGAAAAGTACTTACCGCGTATGGTCCAGCTTACGCTCATTTTGTAGAAAAATAACTGTGTAAATTGAATTCATCACTTTATTTTCCACAGTTATTTAGCGTTTTGAAATGTGGCGTATTTTCAATGTGATAGAGCAATTTTCTATAGTAAAGTTTGACCTAAATTACAACGGAAGTGTATGTTTGGAAGAGTCCATTGTCGTCTGTTCGAAATCCTTCTGGTAATATCGTCTGCAGTTAAGGCGGTAAAATCCTTGCGGTTTGTCTGAATACCACTGAACGTTACGAAAGCAGACGATCTTTTTTGAAAACAACGCGAGGTCCCTGTAGAATTCAAATGGCTGACTTCCTATTAAAATTCCCGTAGCAAATGCCAAGGAAGATTTGGAACATGTAAACAACAAAGGCATAATATAAAATATGGACGTGTTATTGTGTAGAAATGTTTTAAATTGGATAACACTACAAAGGTACAATATGGAATAATAAAAAAAATGCAAGCAAAACACCTAGCGCAGCGGGGTGTAACATTTAGTATAGTACACTATTTCACTACATGTAGTTATAGCGTCAACAATAAGTAACTAAGTCAAATAGATGCCAACAATTTATTAATCTATTTATTAAGTCATATTTTGTAATGAACATTAAGCATAGTTCCATTTATACAGATTTCACTCTTCCATTTTCGGACATACTTTCCGAGCCCCTCCCATTTCAGAATACTCTTTTGTTAAGAGTTATCCCGCTTTGGTCAGTGTTACTATCCTTCCCATAACCCCTAATTGGAACCCTTTTTTTAAACAACCAATGAAAATTAAGGGCCTTGACCTAAAATAGTCAGGTTGACACAGTTTGCATTGGCGGAAAATATTCAAAATGTGTTCTATTCCGATATTTTAGAAATTTGTCAGTTAACAGCTGCATAATTCGATAAATAATTATGTGATTAGAATGTGTTCTACGGGGAAATAACATATTGGTAAGGATTAGTTTGATTTTATGGATCCGTTCCGTTACTTATGTTTTATGTTGGTGGAATAATGTGCCATTTGTGCCTCATACTCAGATGTTTTAGAGTTTTGTCAGTGAAGAAGTTTATAATGTGATTAAAAAAACATGTGATAAGGAAGTGTTCTATGGAGCAATAACATTTTGTGAAGATTCTTTTGTTTTCGTGGATCAGTTCTAGTTCGATGTTTCATGGTTTTATGTTATGCCGGAAATATTGTGTCATTAGGGAATATTATACTACAGTAAGTTTACTTTTTTCATGTTGATCTACTTTACAGTTTGTTGTATTGTTCGTATTAAATAACGCATATACAGTTTGGTCAGCTATATTGCATTTTATTAAATTTAAATTTACAAATTGAAAACGGGACCTGTCGCTGTGTAATGTGATGTTGTAGCTGCGGAACCGTAGCTTGTTATAATTTGGTCCACTACATAAAAAAAAATTTGGTACGAATACAGTACGGTTCCGCAGTTGTAGTATAACTGGTGATGATTATGTATATTTAGAGTTGAACAAAGTAAATACATGTTATAGTGTAGTTTTTAAAAAATTGTATGGCTAAAAAATATTTTCTTATTTGGTTAACTATCGCGAAAACGTTGAGACAAATTTAAGTTAATTAAGGGTCCAGTAGCTCTTCACAGTCTTGTTTGATATGTGTTGTATTTTTCTGATTTTGCAGTCCATATTATAATTATTAAGTCATTGTAGCATACTTTAAATAACGGCTAAGGATTTAAAGAAATAAATTTAAAACATCAAATAACCTTCTTCGGACTTAAAAAGGTACGAACTCGCAGCTTGTTATTCTTGTTCCGTTTTGTGCCACAGGTAATAAACAGGCGATTACGTAATAAATATTGAAGAAATAAATTGGGAAAAGTTAGTTTTTCCTTAATTTTTATGCACATAAGAATTTGTATGTGTTAGTCACTGTTTTATACAATAATTAAATAATTCATAATCTTATTCTTACCAAAATTGTTGAATTAGCAGGAAGAAATTAATGTCAATTTACTTTTTATAGATATTCTGTACCAAGCGAAAATCAGTAAGCGCATGAGCCGTAGTCGATGCATATATAGAGACAAATACTATATAATTGGTAGATAATGAAATACAATTGTTGAAATGTATGAAAATTCCTCGTTGTGTAGTGTAACGGGGTAGTATTATCACGCTACTTTATTTTTTAAAATAATCAAGAAGGCAAACAGCTTGCAACTAAATTTTTGTTTGAAACACAATATTATTTTAATTTCCATCAAATTCTAAATTTTTAATGTTTTTGTTTACAATGTTATTATATTGCTTTGACCCATATGGGTGTAATTTGCAATAAAGAATTTGAATTTGAATTTTAATGTATAAAGTTAACACCACATTTAATACTTGTCGCTACCCTATGACAGTGCCTCTAAATTCCAGTGGTCACGTGACGTCTTTCTTTGTTATGGTGACGTCACATGAAATGTTCTTTGAGTGTCAGTTTTTAAAGATCGATTTGGAGATTCCAAAAAAATAGTATGAAATTTTTGTTGTTATCTTTAAATATAACATTTACTTTTATTTGATCTCAACTTTATTTTTAAGTCTTTCTTTAAAATTAATGTTTGCCCTTCTTCATTCACTTTGTTCCAGTTTTTTGACGATATCAACTTCCGGACGAAAAAAAATCAATATCAGCATTAAGCAGATTTTGATCACGTGATTTCATTTTGATCACGTGACACGTAATTGCCGTAGAGCTCACCGCTCTTCGCGGGCAGCTTTGCTGCCCGCTGCGAGCTGTGCTCGCTATTATCTCGTTATTCTATATATATCATTATAGTTTGTTTCGATTCAGGAATGTTATACCAAAACGATAGTTGGCACATTGGGAAACTTGCTCTATGAATCAGGATGTATGAATAAAAGTGTGAGTGTATTATTATTTCAGCATTGCTATGTTTTGTTTAAGTGGCACCTACATTATTGTCATCTTAATTTAAACTTTGAATTGCCTAAAACGTTAGAAGGAGGATCTTTCTGTTGTTAATGAATGCAATAACAAAACACCGAACACCATGAAAACTGTCAAAAAAGACAATGCACAAATCAGTGTTCGAGAAACCCGCAAAAGAAATAGTATGTTAAGAAGGTTTTATGGTTTTTCCCGGTTCCCTAAATTAAGAAAACAATTTACTCATTGTAGTAAGTTTTATGGGTGTTTTGAAATTCTTATGTAATGACTGATGCCTTTCTTTCCATTTTCAAAGATACTTCCTTGTAGTACAGAGTGAAAGGTATTAAATTATTAAATGCACAGAGGTTCGTGTTGCTCACTTTCTGTTTGTTTTGCGTTATATCCGCATTAGTAATTGTCCCCAGACTTTTGTTAAGCCAGTTTCCTTTGCTATTTTTCAATGACCAATGCATTTTTAGTCTAATAATTTATTGTTTAAATGTTCAATTTTAAGGAATGAGCATATAGATCCACCGCTTTAAAAACGTATTGTTGATGTCCGATCAAATATGTATTTCAGTTTGGGTAAATCTCGCCGATTTCATGTTTTTGCATTTATAGAAGTTAATTTAGTAAGGATATGTGCTTTAATATGAATATCTTGTAATTGAAAAAATTCCGTCGGTCAATGTTAATATTGAAAATAATAAATGTCCTTAAATAATCGCCCTAAATGCAGGTAAGAAAAATAACATTATATTTATTATAGAAATGTTATAGGATTGAGCGAAGATTTTTATGGATTTCATTTTAATAAATACATCTAAGTTTTAACTTCAATCTATAACTTTTTTTTCTTTCAAGAAAAGTATTTAATTTAACAAATCGTTAACGTCAATTTATCATACAAATGATGAGTATCGCCGTCGATATTGAATTCCGCCATCCTTGGTTAAATTGATCGTGCTACTAAAAGTAGCACAATCAACGTAATTCATCCGAAAATAAATTGAGTCAACGTCTTTTATAAAAAAAAATTCCATTAAACCTCAACCGCAAGTAATCTGGACCAATTCAATGGACGTATTTCTTAATATGCAAATCAAATTTATATTTATTTATTTATATATACTTATTTTTATGTTTTTTTATCTAAGGTTTGTTCCTTCGTTCATACCGGTAAACGGAATACAGACAACAGACGAGACAGTGTCACCTGTATGCAGTGTTGTAATACGGATATATGCAATAATCATCTGTGTAGTGCAAATCGTAAGTATTAATAAAACAAATAAATGAATGTTGACATATGTATACACATGCTTCTTTCGTTTCTTTTTACACCAGCATGACAGTTATTTTTTCATCATTTTATACCTCAAAAGCCTATTTAATTTAGATCAAAAACAGTTCATAGAATCCTTTTGCTTCCAATTAAAATGTAACAGAAATACGATAAGAAGATAAGCCAATTGATTAGGCAAACAACATAATATGCATGTAGCTTCATATATTTTATTTTAATTGCATGGCTGAATTTTTCACCATAATGCACATGATGTAGCAAAATTTGACACGTTTAATTAAAAAAAATAAAGGAAACTTCGCAAAAAAATGAAAATATGATAATGTTATTATTTAAATAAAAACAACCACTTTAACCACTTGATCTTTTATTATATTATAAACGGTTGTTTCTACATTGAATTGAATTCTACACCAAGTGAATATAGAGGTCCGCCATCTTGTCACTTTCTTTTAACTAGATGACGATAATTGAGATCACTTGACAAGTTGACGTATAATAATAACGCGAAACGGTCAAAAGCAGAAGGTTGTACTATAAAACTAGAGTCTGGCAAGATAACATTTTGTATTCCTGATATAAGCAGCAAACCCAACTTTTGTAGAAATTAGTTCTAGGTCCTTTCATTTTACATACAGAATGAAGATACAGATATTGAAGATGTCCTTTCAACAAACAACACTCATTTGCTGAGTGCTTATGTTAATATATCGTTCAGAACTAGAAATTTAGCATATCTTTATTTTTTTCGATTGATCAGGTATGCAAGAGCTTTAAGCGAGTATACTGACGTTTTGCAAACGTCCCCAATTTTTTCGGTATAACTTATAAAGCAAGGTTACAAGAACAACTCATCCCCGCCTTTTAGTGACTAGTGATAAATGATACCTATCCCTTTTAATCAACTTACCAGCGGGAGGTTTGGCATCCCATAAAACCCGGTTTAACCCACCATTTCTTTAGAAATACCTGTACCAACTTAGGACCATTGATGTAGTTACTATATTATTGGTTGTTGGTTCAGAAGTTCCTTGTTTCTCAGAGTTTGATTTGTGGATTGTCAATTTCGACAATTTCATCGGCGTTCGGTATTATGTTTTTACCTTCATTCATCAGATTAAAAACGTCTATGTCTGCAACAACTTCGTATGCAACATATTGCAGAATATTGCATGGAGGATAGTTAAATGGTAATGTGATCTTCATTAAGGTGACATCATTCATTTTTCCTCGAAAATCAGTTTAAATTTTGTCCTTACATATATATATAATTTCAAATTATTCGTAGTATTATTTTCAACTTGTATCGTGTAATCAGATTACTCTAGTTATAGAAGGAACATTTTTTAAATAATTATTTCCGAAGTTGACTATTTAAGAAATAAAGGTTACTAAATGCTCTAGTTTTAAAACGCTGGTTTCGAACATTAAAATTTCACTTCATGTTTAGTACATTTATTATTATTATTATTATTAGTATTAATTATTACATAGTAATAAATTTTCCCCATTTAATTTCATATAGGAATAAAGTGCAATATTTTTACATATTTGACACTACGTCTCGGCCTTTTCTGTAATTTCCGGGAGAAGTACAGATGTGTTCCAAACATCGGCTTTTATATTTTTACTGTCGTTTGCTAAACTAACATAGCCGAAAATAACGTACATGATTTGCTCTTGAGCGGAAAACTAGCAGAAACGCTTGAAACATAACAAATGGAATGGATTTTGAGAGCTGATAAAAGTAGCGTTAAAGAATTCATAGACCAACAAATGAAAAAAAATCGACTGTAAGCTGTACGAACCGGGATTTAGATATCGTGTACATGTGGCTCGTTTCAAAGCAGGAATTTAAACGCTGTATATTCACAAGAATAGGTAGAAACAAATAAAATACACAAGATTAAAAAAAAATGTTTTTTTATTTGTATGTGCATCAAAATATACATCTTATATTATTATCAATATTGACCAAGCGAAAATGTGATAAACTTGAGCGTAGTAAAATATAACAAAATAGCAAACATAATGAGTAATCACTGAAAATCATCCAAAAAATTATTACTATATAATAAAAGGGTTATTACATGAATATTGGGAATAATTTAATGTGTCTATAGTTGTGTCTCTGTGTCAATTTTACGTTTCCTGTGACCTAAATTCAAATGACAATTCGAAGCCTTATAGACATCATGTTCTCTGACACTTCGTTGTATTCAAATCATACCTGTCCTCTGCAGGAGATTGGCTTGCCCTTCTAATTTCGAATTACACGATTTACCTTTAATATGGTACCTTTTGAAAATGTCCGAATATTCATACTTCAAAGTCGGTGTCAAATGATCTTGTTATTGCAATAAAGTTTTTTTACTTGCTGAGCCCGTTTATTACCCTTCATAAACGTTACCTGTAAAATTTCACGTCTAGGTATACTGCCGTTTTGAGACGTGCAAAATTATCCTAGGTATTTTAATTTATGTTTGCAAATGATTATTAAAGTATATCTTTTATTAACAACGTTTAATACGCAATTTATAACGTTTTAAGGAAAATTCTATTTTATATAAGTTAATAAATAAAAACAGGTTGAATAGTATTTCTAAAGGAACTTTTGGTAATACAAAAATCATTACAACATTAAGACGTAATCTTATGTTGTCCGGGTAATAAAACAACTCACCAGTTTGTTTGTTCTTCAAAGAGCAAAAGTAGAAAAAACATATTTTGAAACTGGATTATGTATCATATTTACTGGATAAAACATGTTCTTACGTCACAACCTGCAATCTGGTGATGAATACTGTCAATATGGCGGCCCATATACAAGATTATATCAACTTCAATCCACTCTAGAAGCGTAACGGTTGAGGATATAATAAGACAACAGAAGCTAAAAATATTTTTTTTATTCGAAGAATAACGTAATTAAAATATCTTTTTTGCAATTGTATTGGTTACATCAACAAGTAAATGTATATTTATTATTTAAGGTAATAAATAAAGGTCAAAAGGACACAATAAGTCAATACAAAATCTGTATTTTGGCGTCATCAATAAAGCTCAAAATCATGTTTGTCTTTCCTAAATATTTGCAAGTGTTTACATATGATCCTCGTTATGGTCGCAAATAAGGATGAAAGATGATAACATCATGTCACGATCTAGACTTTGATGTGTATGGGGATGATTTGTTAAAAAAATACAGGACTTTACTTTGGAATACCCTTTTCATCTTAGAAACAAACGTTCTGATGTTTTATTTGTATCATTTCGTCAGAAAGTTTGCAGGTTCAAGTTAAGTATCAAGTTACCTTGTTGAACAAACATGTAAAATTAAATCTCTAATTAGGTTACTTGGGTCACTTTTTTATTACAGCACTAAAGGTTGTGGGTTTACAGCAATTATGTGTAAACAAATTTCAAATGTCAACTTTTTTTACTGGATTAGTGGATTAAAACTTATATTACCGAATGTTATTTTCATTATTTCGGCTTTTGGTTATAAAATATAAAGATGATGTCAAGTACAATAGAAATACAATTAAGGGATTAGTATGTAAACATACAGTGAATAAATTAAGCGAAATGTCATTTAATGGACCTACAAATTTCACAGGAATGACATGTTTCATGACAAATACTTAGTCTCATAAATGAAAATAATAACAACTAGTGCTGCCTGTGTTGGGGATGCCCAACACAAAATGTCTCCCAAAACGAACACATATTTCAGTTCGCCTTATGCTATTCTATAGGTATACCAAGTTTCGTGCAAATCGATTAACCTTAAACAAAATTTCCATTTTTCGATAGCGGCCATTTTAAAACCGGAAGTTAGACAAACAATTCAAAAGTATTGGCACACTCAGGATACCATAATCTACCTGTGTACCAAATTTCGTCGAAATCAGTTGATGTTTAAATTTTTGCATTTTTAGGGGTGCGGTGTTCGAATGTCGGCTATTTTGAAAAGTGTCGTTCTCGTCCAATATTTGGTAACAAAAATGCTCAGAATAGTAAGCTGTATCAGTATACCAATTTTCATTGATATTGCTCTAGTCATTACTGAGATCTGACAACAGCCACCATTATTTAAAATGGCGGCCATGTCAAAAATGGCAGCCATTCTGAAAATTCCAAAAGTGGATTGAAAAACTTCAGGCTATTCCTAATATGTTCCCAAAGTTTCATCTTGATTGGACATTGCACCTCAGAGAAAATGTGCGGACAAGATTGAACGGAAAGAAAAAAGAAAAAAAGATTAAAAAAAAGAATAATAATAATAATACGAAACCGGACAAAAACAATATGTCTTCCACAACTTCGTTTGTGAGACATAATAAATCCCGAACACGAGAACACTTTAAAGAATGACAATCCAAAAATAAAAGTCCAAGAAACCAGCAAACTTGAAAACCAGCAGCTAAAAATAAACAAAAACGAAACTAGCATGCTTTGAAAGAGTAGTGTTGTGTTAAACAAGGGTTATGAAAGCCAAACATTTTCCCTTTCCGTTGAGCGTGTGAGTTGCAAAGAAAGATGCAACAATTTTGCCCAAAAAGACAAGTTAAATGAATAGGTAATAAAATAATATTTTTAATCTTTGAATTGACATGGAAATTTAGGTACCTGCAGGTAATGATTTAAACTTCACTTTCTGAAACGATAATAATACCCAAATTGTCATGGGAACTAAAAGTAGGTTTGTAACTGATTTCTTTTATCGATTGTTTTCTATTAAAAACATCTGAAACTGGCCATTTTACCTTGACAAAAGGTTATTTTATTTACGTTTTCAGCAATACAACTTTGATGTTTTTTTTAATTTTAGCTGTTTTCAACACACATTTAACAGAGTGTTTTTCCTGCGATGATATTTTAAGGCCAGAAGATTGTACATACTTGACAACTTGTGGGTCAGATTATGTAAGAATTATTATCTTGTACAATAAAAATTTCATGTGATGTTCTGTTTTAAAAGAACATTCAACATCTTTAATTAATAAATAAACACTTCACAAAAAGGAAAAGATAATTAATTTGTCTCGTGTGTCATATGATATACCTTTTTTACTTTTGTGTGTAAAGGGTTACTATAAAGTGAGTTCTAGCAATTCACATCGATGCGCCAGGTTTTATTAGCGTTGTCTTTTACATAATTTATTAATTCGAATTTTTTATATTTTTGCCTTACGTCAAACGAGCTATTTTATATTTAGATATAAAATATTATATATTAATATACATATGTCATCAAGAAGCGACAGGGTCTTCAAATATTTTTTCCACTACGATCCGATGCTTTACACTACAATCAGAAAATTCGCATCAAGAGACCATAGGTTCGCGCTGATTGCTTCTCAGTACCCGGCTATTTTACATGCATAGTTTATGTACAATAGTGATTAAAGGGATCATATGCAGTTTAATGCCTCGATTGGTGGTAGGTCACACAAAAAACAAAAAACTTTGACTTTGATGCGGTAGACTTTTATATGAACTGCAAAGACTAGTTTATTCGAAATCGTGAAAATATTTGTTATTAAGAGGGCGTTGTTTAAATCGACACAAAGTGTTAATCTAGAATATTATAAATATACAAATCGCTGATTGTTTTGTAAAATCACATATTTGAAGAAAATATCTTTGCGTAGTGCTAACTTATGGTTTGAAGCCATCTATACTAGATTTTACAAATATTCGTCTGTATAAATTTCTCCAGTATCATGTTACTTTAAGGTGTGCTTAACTTAAAATGTTTTACTATATTCCGTTCCACCAATACGTAAAACGTCTACAGTAAAGACAAAACAAAACATTAATACCAGTAGCTAGTCCAAAACAAAGCACTGATAGCAGTAGCTAGTCTTGCAACGACTTATTTACAGAAAAAGTTCTTTATAGTAGGATTAAATGTTAATGACTATTTATTGCGTTATGATAGACTGAGAATGAAACACGTTTGCCTACTTTTTACAGCAATGTTCAACTTCAAAGTATTTACTGTCTACATCGGGAGAGTTAAGATATAGATTGGGCTGCCTTCGAAATGAAGTAAGAACTTTTGTCATGAAAAAGAAGTTTCAACATTAATGTTTGCTACTCTCTTTAAGCTGCTGGCGACAATACAGTTATGTAAGAGAACAATTTTGTTTCAGTGGTTTAAGCCACTGAATTTTCTGAATGCCGCACGAAACAAGCGAAAAAATTAATATGGCGCATATTCCTTATTACTGCCATAAAACACTTGTACACTTATTTAATCTGTGTGCTTTACTACCATTTGCATCGTAAAAAATCATTTCCTATCGCAAGGTAAATTCGACAAATTACAGTTATCGTTATACAAACATATACAATAAAAAACTATGTTTAGAAATAACGTTACAGATCTAACTAATAATGAGTAAATTACAGCGATGCTCATTTGAAATATTATGGCATAATTGCTGTACATGATTTATTTGTCAATGTGTTTAAAGTTGGCAAACGTTTAAGTTGAACTGAAATAAGGAAAAAACTAAATTATATAAAATACATTATGTGCTTTAACAACTTAATAAATAATTATTGTTTTTAATTTGTGTTATCCAGGCGTGCACAGTCCTAAACTCATATGAATCAACGCAGGAATAGTGTGCGATGTTGCAATAAATCTTATTGTAACACACAACTTTGTGGTTTCTTGGACAGTGGTATGTAATACAGATCAACGAATGACAATACTACGAGTACAATCATTTATAGACATTTTCGACTAGCAATATCTCATTACAATACAATTCAATGCGGTTGACCAATAAGCTTCTCATGCATGGATTTGCCCTATCGTTTGATATGTGTATACCCCCGCTCTCAAACAAGGACAGTGAGTATTCTGTTTTTTTGTCTGTTTATGTTAGAATGTAGCTGTTTTCCGTCACATTTTACCAGCATTAATAAGTGATACAATACTGCCATTTTGTCAGTAGCTTTTTGTGCTTTTCCCACATTATGGGATTCATTTGAAGAACTCGCTGACTACAACTTCCTATTTTCAGCCGTCCGTAACCATTTGCCGTCACATTTTTCTCACCATTAATAAACAATTAAGCAGTAGAACTTCGTCTGTAGCTTTGCATGATCAGGCAATATTTTTGGATTTATTTTCAGACATTCACAACTTCAACTTCCTGTCAATGTAGTTTTCCGTAAAACTTTTAATAGCAATAATAAATGAGACAATACTGAAATTGTGTCAGTGATTTTGTATGATCTGCCATATTGTGGGATTTATTATTCTCCGTTCTACATAAGGGATAGGTGGTATATTTGCTTCGGTTGTGTGTTTTTTTGTGCGTGGGCATCATCGGGGATCCTACCTAACAAAAATACTTTCAAATTACTAAATATCACTGGTTCGGAACATGACAATGAATTACTCGAATTGGTTGATAAAGGCAGCTATTGCGTACTTCACTGCAACACCTAAGTGAATCACGTTTTGTCAGTTTAGAATTCCCATAATGTGCCTTTTGGTTTTTGTTTGTTAATTCTAAAGAGCGTCTTTATCTAAACCCAGTTATTGTCAAAATCCTATGGTTTTCGATTTACGTTAACCTTTCGCTTTTCGCCTTTAATTCTATTATTCCATCAAATTGTTACATCTGCTGATGAGAGATAAATCGTCTGTGTATATTTGTGCCATCGATTTTTTTGTTTCTTTCTTCAAACAAAACAAAGAAAATCAATATGCGTTTGAACTTATATTTTGTACATTTTAAAACCAAAACTTCAAAGTCGACTGAGTTTTAATGTTTTATATTCAATGTAGCAAAACAGAAACGAGATATAAATTTTTCATTTTTCTCTAAAACAATGATCAAATAGACAAACTTTTTGTTGCTATTATCTGAAACGGAAAAAAAAATTGTCCAGCATAAATTATCATTCTAGAAATTCTAAAAAATCTAATTTTTAAGGTTTCTAAATTTAAATATTTGGGTTTATATAGTTTTTTTTCGCTTTTATAGCGAAACCATCGTTTGTAACTAAACCACAAGACAGATATGTACGTATAAATGACAGCATTGCGCTTCATTGCCGACCATTGACGATATCAGGTTTACCGGTCAATGTTACTTGGACACACGAGATAGTGAGTTAATTAATTAATTAATTGAATGTTTGTTTAAGGTCTAGCAAGCAGTATTTAAGCTTTATTCATGATAACAAGTTAACAAAACAAAATATCAACCAAAAAGGCTTACGATATTGTGTTGGTTTGAGCGCCACTGATGAAGAGACGAAGCGCGCGTCTGGCATATACCTTTTATTAAACTTGGTATCTTTGAAGACATGTTATTATCTACCGCTTGCTAGTGCATTGTTAGGCCCCGAGGGTATCATCATCCCAGTAGTCACACTTCGGTGTTGAAAGGATTGATTCTTTCAGTGATAAAGTCATTGTCCAAGTTTACCTCCCCAGAATTGAGTAATGAGAAGAGATGTAAGTTGATTGATTCGATGTTTGCTGTAAGTCCAATGAGTAGTATGTCTGCTTTATTTAGGACCAAAAACAAGTCAACAAACAATAAATCATGAAAAGGTGGTGGCATAGATAACAACATTTTGACTATCATTGGATAATTTAGCCTTTAGTGGGACTATAATGAGCCTACTCTTTTACGAAATCAATAAAAGGAGTTTCTAGATTGCAAGGAGCGTGACACACCCTAAACATGTCTCTATCTAGGTCCGAGACCAGGCTTTCCGTTTTATGACCTGGACTGCTTTGTTGGTTGAGCACTGGGAACCCTCCCAGTATGGTCCAAACAGAATTCCTTGAAAACAGTAATGAAAAATATCTAAATACTTACTATTTATAGGAACGAAAGGAATCGATTATATATCGTTCTTTTATAGGCAAACCACACAATAACAACACCATCAGTACTTTATCTAGAGAATAATGAGACTGTCAACATGACGGTAACAAAAGAACATTACGGCTTTTGGACTTGTACTTTAACTAATAAAAATGGGGCTGTATCGACAACTTCAACGGTTCTGCCTCCGTCACCAAGTAAGTTGCCAAAATGAATAATGATCGAAATACATATGCTTTTGCGATAGGACCGCAGGCGGGTGTACTCGACTCCAATCGTAATTGACAAGGATTGCCAGTTTTCCTACAGCAGGTCGGGGTTTTTCTAAGGGGACTTCGGCTACCCCCACCCCCCCAAAAAAAAACTGGACGCCATGATATAGCTGAAAAATGCTGAAAGTGGCGTTAAACACCATTCAAACAAACAATATAACAATACTTAGTTATCACAGACTGTTAAATTAAACCTGGTAAATAGACAAGAGGCAGACAAAATATAATCGAAAAGGGTTATTAACATCAATAAACGTGTCTCACTTTGTTATGTTTTTCATCAAAATGAAAAATAAGAGTATTTCTATCGACAACTTCTCTACGCTTAAGCGAAAGAAGTATAGATGAAACAGCAGTCAGAAATTGAGAATAGGTTGTGCCACAATTTATTATCCTTCAATTATTGCCTTTAAGCTATATATACTTCTTTCAGATTTTGGATGAGCTGTTATTTCTGTCAGATACATTGGATTTCCAGTTTAATATGACAATGAAATGATTAAAACAACTGTTCTTGTACGCTTTTTACTTTACCTTCACCCTCGAACATTCCTATAGAAAGTGTGGCTTAAATGTCCCCTATAATAAATACGGATTTTCCGTATTAATTTAAACCAAGCTACTTCAAAATTGACCTTAAATGGGGATACTGACAAATTCTTATGATCTGTTAGAGAAAATGCAGGCTGGGTAACTCATTTGCAATAGCATTACAACGTCTGACTTTTCAACTCTGTATACTACTGTTCCTAATCGTAAGATAAAAGTAAAAGTAAAAGAATTGATTCATCTTTACTTAAAAAACATAATAATGTCAGCGCTAGACACAAATATATGATTAAAGTCGAGATAATTCATATTTCGTAAAGGACCACTATGATTCTTACAAAAATTTTCTGTTACTGAAATCATCAAATGCTTGACATTCTTACTGATAACATATATGTCATGTTTGGGGACGTGTATGTCAACGGATCGTAGGCATTTCAATGCAAGTAGTACCACTTCTTGTTAACTTGTTTCTGGAACCATTAGATGATAAACGGATTTTATACAAAGGCTTGTTAAAAGCAAGCAAGAATAAAAGTTTAGCCATTTCTTTCAATTTCCTTGATAAAGGATGTCTGTTGACAGGAAAGCTAAGTAGCCATTGATTCATGACGGCAAGATTGAAGTTATCACTCAGAAAACTTTATGGGCTTTGTCTCTCTTTATTGTTTTAATTCCTACAATGGTAATTCTAAAATTAAAATCACTAATACTAACTTTTGCATATGTCTTCGCAATTAGTATTACAAATTGGCATAGATAATTAAATCATTTCATGTTTACGCTAATAACTTATTATATGACCTTTAGATACATAGAATACACTGGTTATAGTAGTTCATACGTGTTGTTTACAAGAAAAATTTGCAATATTTATGTGACCTTAAACTTGGACTGGTGACTTTTTTTTCAGCTTTAAAAATATGGACAATTTTAAAGTATGGAATGAATGCTCTAGTAAAAATGTGCAAACTGACGTCATTTTTAGACACAATACTATGTAATGAAGATATAAGTGTATTCAATAATCATCGCAGCACAATCACTGTATGCTGAATTCAAACATTGGGAAAACTATTTTCTGCAATATATTTAAAATATGATTAAATATGTTTTAGCAAGAAATTAGTATCTGTAGTGAAACATTAAAGACGCGGAAGAGTGTTTTTTTTTATTTGCAAACATCACTATACTCGCTGCAATCTCTTGCATACCTTGAATAATTCTTTTTTAGACTATATTTTAGTAAATCAGGAAAACGTCAGACAGAAACGGTTTAAATATGAACATTGTGACGTTTTAAGTACGTTAGCACACTGACAGATTCATTAGAATTAGCTAATATTTCAGCTTGCAAAAATAGGATAGTTGTTTAGAACGAACAAAAATTGAAATGGAACCTGATTATAAACAAATATTTGCACTAAATACAAGTGAGTTAAAGAATTGGGCTAAAATGTTCCCAGTACTATAAGGCTCGTTAACCAATGGTTTATTAACAAAAAAATGGTCACTTCTTTAAACAACAATTGGTTTGGATACAATTTTAATTCATTTTTTTTTAGACAAAAGCAAACACAAGCACTTTCAACCGAGATCTAAACGTCCCCGTTATAATTATAGGGAAGTTAAATTTAAGTTTACCAAATCATCATGATACTGTATATGAAAACATTAATTCTGCAATATATGTTGAATATTTACTTGTTTACAAGGCCTATATAAGGAAGAGGCAAGCACGAAGACAATTAAGAAGTCGTAAAATTATAGATATTTTTATTGAGTTAAGATGTCTTGCTCTGTCCGACAGCACACGAATTTGTTTATTCACAGCTGCTAAACTAAAGCACAGTTTAATTTATTATTAAACCAATCGTAATGACCAATAAAAGACCGGGATGTCATCTCTTGTTTAAGATAATTTGTTATCGCGTTCTTATCAAGAAAAATCTTTTCAGTTACCAACAAATATAATCGTTGGTGTGACGGATTAAATGTATATATTGAAACTGTAAATGATTAATTGAGAAAAAGCGTTTATTCCCGTCTCTCCTGCGAGGCGAAATAAGTAATCAAAAGATAAACTGCGTAAACCAGTCGTACCTCATGGATAACAAATAAACAATGCTGTGTCTTGATTGGCTGCTAAATCGGGTGAAAACTGTCGATTGACCAACAAGTAAGCAGAGCTAAGTTAGGAATGAAAACCTTGCATAATTACATGGCGGTAGCAATCATAATAGGCCGACCGCCTTTCGTAGCCACTCGAGAAAAGCAGAGCGATCACGAATCAGTTACGATGAAAAAACCGGAAAAATATGCAAGATAATGGGAATCAAACTGTTTTAAAAGAAAAGTGCCTTTGATTTGTAAATAAACAAAACAAACAAAAACAAACTGATATTGCAAGAAATTGTTCATTTTATTCCCCCAGTACAACCATGTATGTCTTAAAGTCCTGATAGGTAGGAATCTTGTGAGTCCGACATAATTCGATGAGTTGTCTGACAAGCCTTTTTATTTGTATGCAGTTAAAACAAAGGTCTGACAGACTTTGGTTAGATCAGTCGAAAATTTTCAATGTCTTGTCTTCAATAAGTTTTGCAGGCTGCCCATATTGAAATTTTAAGGGTTGATGTCCAGTTAGAAAGAATTAATACTGACACGATCCAGATCAATTATATTGGTATTGGGCCGATTATTACTGCCGTTATAATATGAAGTTAATTTTGTAATGTGTCGAATTACCGGCAGAGTGTAGTCCTATTGCTAGTAATGTAGCAAATAAAAAATTCTACCTTCGGTCTTTACAAAATTCGAACATAGTATTAATCTTCTTTACGTTAATAAAGCTTCAGACTTGCGAAAATAACGGGAACGATCATTATTGAAAAAATTACCCTTCTCGTCTTTAAAGATGCACGTGGAAAACGGTATGTTGATCATTTTTCCGTATATTGATAATGTGACCTAATTTTAGTATAATCGTGCTTTTTGCATGCTGTAACAACCAATCCGTAGTGAGGATCCAGTAATTTACATATAATTTCCCCATGATGCAACACACAATTCAGTTTTGGGTTTCTCTTGTGTTTTTCGTGTAGTAAACGTAATGAAACAGAGACACGAATGTCAATAAATACTGATTATATATGCAACTTCTTTTTGACATCAAAGTGCCTGGAGTAATTTACTTCCGCTCTTCTACATTACGAGTAATGGGACACTTAAAAAAACACAAGGGTACGATTATTCGTTCATATATTGGTATGTACAATGCAGCCAGGGATACTTAGCACAAATGCATGTTGCCTCTGACTTATATTCCTATGTTTTACGGTTAAGCAACTCTATTTAAAAAAAAATAGACAATCAAAGGACAGTAGCTCCCACATACATAATTTATTTTAATGAAACTTTGCATGCAAAACTCTGGTGGAAAATGGACAGATGATCAAAGGGCAATAGCTCCCACATACATTACAGGTTTTAATTTTCACGAGACTGTATGAGTCCATTCCATGTTACTTACAAAGTCGACATCATTATATTAGTATGTTTGTACACATGGAGATACTAAGTGCACAATGCATTCTTTAGATAATACTCCAGACTTAGATTTTACGGTTATGCAACTCTTTTTTGAAAAAAAATGTTCAAGCCCATTCCCATTTACAGACCAGGTCTACATCAAATATATCGGTGCATATGATGCATATAGGAACTTACCACAATGCAATCTTAGATACTGCCTCTGATCTGTATTTTATAGACAAATAATCCGGTGTGGAGAAAATGTTTAATTCTTTTCCTGCTTACTGACAAGGTTCATATGAACTAACATACCACGTATGCTTAGCACAGTGTATGCTTCAATTGCTGCCTCTTACCTATATTTTGCGGTTGCCTGATTTGGCTATCTGCACATTGTGAACTAATAATGAAGAGAGGTAAATAATAACAATAGATATTGTCATATAACATTAAAAAGCAGTATGTTTTTGTCCACAAAGAAAAAAAAGCTATAGAGACGGCTATCTTTTTAGAAAATCTAATACTTGTATCTCTATGAGTTGTAAAGATTTTACTATCGGCTTGTTTAATTATTTGCATTTTAACAACGGAAAAAAGTACAGAGGTTAAATAGAAAAGTAGTTATTATATACACATGTTTTACAATTTAAGTATATATTAATATATATATATATATATATATATATATATACGTCTACAAATTAAGCCCAACACTGTTTGAATTAGATTTTTAACACTGTCAAATTTTTGCTCTCCCTCAGCGGGATTCGAACTCACACCGTTGTGACACTGTGGCACCAATTCGCCTGCACTATGTCCAGCGGTCTAGACCCCTCGGCCAAATCCGCTATATTAAAATATAGCTTCATTAACCGGGGTGAATCTTAGACATAGACATAGTACATGTGTACTAGCGTGTGACGATGGAATTTTCGTAACCAATACGTATTAATCTGACAGTAATCTAATTCAGCATTTTTGTATATATTATATAGGATGACAAAGTTACTTGTCATGCAGTCACAGTAAGTAAATTATATACAAACGTCTAAGTATTATGACAACCATATAATATATCTATGCAGCGGATTTCTGAAACATCAGAAATACAGGTTAATATCAAATATTTATATATACGTCTACAAATTAAGCCCAACACTGTTTGAATTAGATTTTTAACACTGTCAAATTTTTGCTCTCCCTCAGCGGGATTCGAACTCACACCGTTGTGACACTGTGGCACCAATTCGCCTGCACTATGTCCAGCGGTCTAGACCCCTCGGCCAAATCCGCTATATTAAAATATAGCTTCATTAACCGGGGTGAATCTTAGACATAGACATAGTACATGTGTACTAGCGTGTGACGATGGAATTTTCGTAACCAATACGTATTAATCTGACAGTAATCTAATTCAGCATTTTTGTATATATTATATAGGATGACAAAGTTACTTGTCATGCAGTCACAGTAAGTAAATTATATACAAACGTCTAAGTATTGTGACAACCATATAATATATCTATCCAGCGGATTTCTGAAACATCAGAAATACAGGGTTAATATCAAATATTTATATATACGTCTACAAATTAAGCCCAACACTGTTTGAATTAGATTTTTAACACTGTCAAATTTTTGCTCTCCCTCAGCGGGATTCGAACTCACACCGTTGTGACACTGTGGCACCAATTCGCCTGCACTATGTCCAGCGGTCTAGACCCCTCGGCCAAATCCGCTATATTAAAATATAGCTTCATTAACCGGGGTGAATCTTAGACATAGACATAGTACATGTGTACATATATATATATATATATATATATATATATATATATATATATATATATATATATATATATATATATATATATATATATATATATATATATGAATCATACAAAATTTCACGTAACCTTTCTAGCCTTACTGATATTTCTATAACTGTCATTTACAAATTTGTTTGTTGTAAACATATATGTATTAGTACAATGCTTGTTGTATAACATAATTATTAATGTTATTAATTACATAAAAATTGTGGCAAGAGTGGATCGGAATCTTTTATCCGCAATACTTGAGACAGTTTATTGAAAACAATAGTTAGCAACTTTATATAAAAAAGTAGCAAAGAAAACCGACCGAACAACAAGAGCCAAAAACCAAGGGACAGTTATAAACCCGGATATAGACAAACACAACACAAAAATCAAAAATATAAGATCATTATAACATCATTATATCATTTTATCATGTAAGTTTTGTGGCAACAGGTAAAATCATACTGTCACAAAGCCATAATGGCTTTACCTTAAGAAAAGTAAAAGTCAGTATTTTAATAACATGGGAAAAGTTTGCTAGTTGGACATTAACTTAAAAATGAGCGATATCAGCCACTGCGTAGGTTTCTCAAGCAGTTCTTATCATACCGACACGACTTAATCATAATATCTGAAACACATATGCTAATTTCTGATTGATACAGTAAAATAAGTACAATTGATTATTACTAGAAATTAATATTTTATAATTTTTATAATTGTATAATTTAATAGTATTTACAGCCAAATAAAAACAAATAAAATAAAAAAATCTTTAATATCCTAGTAAAAAATTAACTCTTATTGTATTTTAATTTAAAAGTACTTACTTGCACTGTAAAATGTTGTTGAAATGTAAATCTAAGGTTGTTGTTTTAAACAACAATTAATAACATGTATTGCAAAAAAAATTTAATATCCTGAGAAGTCAGAAACCTCTGTCACCTTGATGAACCTGGTTATCTTTGACAAATAAATGATTTATATGTGATTTGTTTGTAAAGAATTTCAACGTAATATCACTTCGAAAGTGATGTAATGCAATATTGATAATATACATTTGAACAAGTTAAGTTCATAGTAATTACGGCTTTCCACTCGAAGTTCCTGTTATTTGCATGCTTTATATTACGGTTTTTAACTTCCGAGTGGAACGCCTTATTATTATTAATCTGTTTCATTTTATTATTATTAAGGGCTTGTCCGACTACGAACAAAAGTCAATTATTTTATTTCTTATTTTTGATAAGGATTTCTTACCGATTGGCAAATCTTATTGTTTTTTGTCTGTTTTTCTTCGCATTACAAATTCTGCTTCACGACATGTAGTTAAGAAACTTTGTACCATGGACATTTTTCATTTGCAGTTAACCCTGAAACAACGAACAATTTTTTTTCAGAGTTTTTTTCACTGTCAAAGAAAGCTTGTGTGCAGATAATCTTTAAACCGTAAAAAATGCGCGATGAAAGTTTTGCAACATGTTCAGTTATAGAACGCAACAAATTGTTACATATCGCTGAGAGGATTCTGACAACACTTTTCAAGGACTTATTCCCCCATATTTATTGCAAGTATTTTTTAACCATTGTAAGTCGTCAACCAGAGATGATAATAGTTTTCAGTGTTTGTCATCATTTACCTCGACCTTTAAAATGGTCAAAAATGTAGATATTATTATGGCGTTGAATTGTAATTTTATTGAAGTAAGAGTTGTCTTCCCTGGATCAATGAAAGTACTTGTTAATAGATATATGCCAGTATCTATAACACATATAAGATAGGACAATCGCTCTTCATTGGACAACTGATTTTAGTCGTGTCGCTTTGATATTTGGGAACGATCATTTCAAACGGTGATATGAGAGTTGGAAAGTATGTCACAAACTTTGTCGTTACGAAGTTACCTCCCCAAACACCGAAAAAGCTTGTGTGCGCTTCTGCTCTGACAGCGTAAAAGATGTCGCTTTGCAACCATTTGCAAAGTCTTTGGTCGTCTAGTCTAACTTTGTCGCATGTCGCAGATAGAATTTCAAGACATCTTATTGCAGAAATCTCCCATTTTATATTGGTTAAAAGGGTCATGCTAATAAAGTTCAAAAACCTTACGAGATACTGAACTGTAGTGTTCACCTTAAGCCCTTATGATTTTTGACCTTGAAAATGGACTAAATTTCAAAGTTCAAGGTCGTGTTCTAAATGTGCTCACTGCTCTTATGAAAACATAAAGATACAGAGAAAAACCAAAAAAAAGAGCAGAATATTGATCTCTATTGTCACATTGCAGGAAAAGGATTTGAAGTCGTCTTATAGAAGTTATCTCCGATTATAGATGTAAATTGTTGGTTTTATGCTTATGACTTCTAACTTATTAATGAGTGAGGCATTTAGGTCTTCACGAATGATACTTATGGCCTTTGAACTTGAAACCAGACAGAAGGTCTAGATCACATTGCAGATTTTGTTGGTTCTTTGATTACATTATTAGGCCAAATTTCCCGTCACGAAATAATCAATCGACGTGATAAGAATTTATACAAGGGGCATCTTTTCAGAGAATATAGCTGTAGAATTGTACAGTATACGGCATTAAATGAAAGGTAAAAGTAAGCTTAAATTAAATCTTTATCAAATAGTTATTTGCACTAAGGTTGAAGTTGATTGTCTACAGACTAGTTTGTCGCCTCCAAAATATTAATGGATGAAATGGTTGATTTACGTTCATGCAGCAATATTTCAGCTATATCTTGGACTAAAAATTATATTAACATCCAAAAAACCAACCAGAAATTAGGTTGGACTGACATTTATAACATTCAAATGCCAATTGATAAAAATAAATGGTTGTGTAGGGATGGAGAATTTGTTGTAGCTATAAGGCTTGTCTTATCGACCTTAAAACAAATTATTTTTTCGTACGCTAAGACCATACTCGGAATCATGGTCCTCAATCCAAAGAGCTGCCCAGTGCGATTCCACCAGGACAATAAATGATATATTTTTATATGTTTTCCAATGTATTTCTGATATTATAATAAATCAATATTTTGTTGAATATTCTTTAAAACATTTTTAATATTTAGCAAAATGACTTGTAACCCACGTATTGTTCATTCATTAATTTTGACACTGAAGAATGCCATCAATTAGTTTGCAGATTTGTCTTTATTTATTTGTGATAAAACATTTTCATTTGTATTGTTGCGTGATTCTCTAGGCTTGTACATATATTTAAGTGTAAAAATGTTTTGTTTAACGAAATCAGCAAAATTTATCAGACATAAGTTAATCAAACTTATGACGTCTTCTTGTAATATAACATAACCGGCAACCGAAAATTGTTGCACCAAAAACACCAGTAATTGAACAAAATTTGCTGTAGGTGTACTTCAAGAGATTTGGACGGAAGGGTAAAGACTGAAGTTGATATTCTTTCCTAACCGTTGTAGAACTAAATGAGAAATCCTGCAAGAGTATTACGCCAATGTAAAAGCTGTTTCTGAATTTGACATGGCCGATAGCTCCATTAAAGCTCTACTCCGTAATACTAGGATGGCTGACAAATGATTAGTTGATTACCATCAGGCTAAAATTAACATTCATAGTAATATCTTTTTTTATTTTTTAATAAATGAAATAAAGTTTCTTAAAATGTCGTGTTATGGAAAACATGTTCCTGAAACCAGTACGCTATTATCTGTAATGCATATATTTTGTACCCATTGAGTGTTTTACATTTATTTTCGTCTTTACTTTGCCCAACTTGGACGAAAAATAATCCAGTTCCATATTGACATGAAGGGTCACTGATTATGTTGACCCTATAAAAGTAATAATTTAGAAACGATGCATAACATCTTAGTTGTGTTAGAGTGATATTTAACTTTCATAATCCATAAAAAAAAGTTTGAAATTAATAAAACCGCTGTGATATAACATTTTACATTGGCTTTTAAATTTGAATGCTGAATCTAAAAGTCTTAAAGTTGATGGTATATATGAGTTCATATTAAGGTATACAACATTTTCCCGTTACGTAGGGGTATGAAATTGTACAATGAATTTTTAGAGGTATAAGGTCAAAAACATGTCTGTTCCTTTGATATTATAAACCATATTTCAATACGTTTAACTCTTATTATATTTAGTTTTTCCCACATAAGCATGTTGTAGACTTTACGTGTACTTGCCAAGACTTGATGTTGTTCGCCTTTGGCTCATGGAATATTAATACTAAGCCCTGAATGTGACATTATATGTCCTATCAAAGACCGGAATAAGATATATTGTCTAACGGAGAGCGATATGGACACAAGTCTACAGTCGGATTACTTTAAAAATAAATTGAAATTTTATTAAAATGAAATTTTATTTTTCTGATTTGAAAATCAATCTTGTATAGAAGCTCCTTTGTGAAATTATTTATTAACTTTACAACATTATTTTAAGAGCGCCATTATTGTGTGTTTCATTAACGTAATATATATGACAATACATTGCAGGATTAATTACGTTCTTTGTGTTTATTGCTGCTGTTGAAGGTGAGTACAGTTAAATCAATTAAATATAGAAATATACAAAATTTATCACGTGCATTTAAATTGCAAACTCAAACAAACTAACATTTTTCGATGAAAGGCAATGGCGCCTGTCTCTTAAAAGACGATACACTTTTCACTACTGTAATCTTGTCCACCTTGTGTTCATTTTTAATACTGCATGAACATAGTTGATAGCGAATATAGAGTAGACTTCCTACTATCTCGGAGCAAATGTTGTCATCTTCCGGTTTTATATATGTTTCATATTTCTTAAATTTAATTTGGTGTTTGTTGTCTTGATAATAAATTGCTTGACTAGCAAATAGTCAACTTCTGTATTGACAAGCAATTTCATATATTTCCTGGCTTTATGATAAATATTGCAGTGATATATATTTATTTAACTGTTTAATTTGCATCAATATTGCTCTACATGTAGAAGGATGACGTATTTCTTGTATATTAAACTATGCTTAACGAAATTTTTAAACACTTGTAAAACAACAAATAAATGGGAAAATGGAAGAGACTAATGGAAACTACTATAACCGCGGCTAGGCTTTTACCATCATATCAACGAAAATCTGACTATTACAAACCCCACTTAAAACCGTTGGTGAGTCCAGGTGTTCCAGAATATAAAGCAACTCATGCTGTACTTGTGCCACCCGTCAAACGACTCAGTTTAAAATCCAGTATTTATTTATATCAGTGTGTAGTCATATGCCAACTAGAAGCTAAGGAGGTAAACTAGTTACGATAAACTGGAAAAATCAATTGTCAGTTGTGACAGAGATATTCCGTACAAGTCAGCTAAATCATGAGATTGTAATATTTTGTATGTGATGTCACTTTGAACCCCTTGTAAGTAGTTTTCATGTAACAACAAGATTGTTGTAACTAAAGAAATTAGTAGAAAATGTTAACAAAGATGATATAAATATTTTTACAGGTAATATTAGATGTAAGGCATGCAGCGGTGTTCCAAAAATGACTGATTGTGATCATATAACGACATGCAGAGACTATGAGGTATATCTTATTATATCGACACAATAGGCTGTTTTAACCTCACTTGACAGAGCTGCCTGGTCATTTATTGTGCTAAGTTTAGGAGACCAACATATTATCACTTGGAAAGCATGATCACGAACCATCATAAAATCTCATTTTGTGAAATCTTAGTGCGAGTACGCGTATTGTAGATACTTCAAATTATCTCCTCTAAATTCTTTATTTTTAGTGCAAGAAAAAATCACCTGTCGATTTCTATTGTAGTAAAAACTGTATTATTGGTGCAAACATTAGACAATCCTTAAATCGAGCAACAAAATTACATGTACATTTTTGTATTTGCATGAACATATCATGTCCTTTGTACGTGTTTTCAACCTATAAATTATATACTCTATTATCTCGTTATTCCATATATAATTATAGTGTTTTCTCGATTCAGGAATGTTACACCAAAATGACAATTGGCACAATGGGAAACTTCCTTTATGAATCAGGATGTATGAATAAAAGTGTAAGTTTATTATTATTTTACAGTTTTTATACGTTCAACATATGATTCTGACAACATAATATGCCAACATATTTAAAAATATATTAACAACTAATACAAAAGTTAATATACACTCTCTCAGTTTGAATTATAACAATTTCGGTATTGTTTCCAGTGGCAGCTACATAATACTAGTACAAGTTAAAACTTTACATAGCCTTATATGTTAGAAGAATAAACCTTTTGTTTTTAATGAAGAATAATAACAAATGACTCAGTACAGGCATTTCAAACGAAAATGTGGTTTAAACCAGGTTTTATGGTGTCTAAACATCACGCTTCCATTAATTTAGAACACTTTACTGATAAGGGTCTGTTTTATAGGTGTTTTGGTGAATTATTATGAATGTTGCCATTTTCTTCACTTTCAAAAATACTCCATTGCAGTACTGGAAGGTATTTAAATATTAAATCCACAGAGGTTCTCGGGGCTTCTCAGGAACTGGCTGGAAAGGATAGGATAAGCGACCTCCCATGGGTGGTTCTAAAGTCGTGCATGTTATAATAAAAGTCTGATCATACACACTTTACACGTTACCCTATATTTTGATGTAGAAAAACAATAAGGCTTGCGAAGATACTACAGTTGCGTAAATTACCGGTTGCTTCTCAATTCTAAATTTTATAACGACAGTGCAACTTTATTCTAAGTTTTGCAAGGGTACCAAGGTCACTACCCAGTATTTGTTATAAGACGGAAAGGATCATAAGGCAGGGCGTATTTAACATTTCTTGTACAATGAAGACAACTTTAGTTGATTTTAAAAACGGAAAAGCTAAATTTTCGTCCTAATGCACTCCATGATTTTGTAGCTGTACAACGTTTCTATTTATGGTCAACACATTTCTATGAATTATCTTTTGCATGCTAATTTGCCAATAACTATAGATTATTTACGTTTTTGAAACGAGATGCGTTTTCTCGTCCATATCTCATCGAAGGGCGACAGCCCTGAGATGAGATGACGAGAAAATGCATCGAGTTTCATAAAACGTAAATAATCTGTTTATCGCTGTTTTGTAACATTGTGACGTCACAGTTTTAACTTAACGACGTCTTGACAGCAAGCTGAGATGGGCCTATCTCACGCTAGTAGAGTGAGATTGAATAATATCGCACACAAAGACCAAAGGAAAATACTGCAAAATAGCGATAATATAATTTATGTCTAAATTACGAATTATATGACATAAATAATTGATAACTTTTAGTCTTGTTCTCTAACAAATTATTTTAACATAAACTATGTACCGAGACTGTTCGAAGCACATATACATTTATAGAGGAACTTTGGGTGACAAACAGTGGATGCTCTGCCCGGGAATTTTCACGTTGCGATTCAGCAACCTATAAGAGAAGTATAATAAATGACATGCTTATATTGCCATAATCTTAGCCTGCAGAAAAATATGTTAAAGTCGAGAATGCCCAATTTGGCTTGTACATAAATGTGCAAATGCTTAGTCATATATACTTACTTATATAATTTATCAGGATTGTACCATTATAAATAATGGTAAACGGAATACAGACAACAAAAGGGACATTGTCGCCTGTATGCACTGTTGTAATTCGGATATGTGCAATAATCAACTTTGTAGTGCAAATCGTAGGTACTAATAAAACAATTAAATGAATTTCGATATTTGTATACGCATGCTGCTTTTGTTTTGGTTTTAATTTCATTTTTAAAAGCATGGGAGATATTATTTAATCTTTTTATACATCAAAAAGCTTATTTATACCTTTAGTCGAAAACAGTAAGTGGCATTATCTTGCTTCAATTATGACAAGACTTCCGACATACAGTTATTATAGTTATTATACCTATATTATTTTAGGTAATGAATTAGGTCAATGACAAATTAAGTGAATTCAAAATCTTCAACTTTGCGTTATCAATAAGGCTCACAATTATATTTGTCATAGTGTTACATATGATTTTTGTTAATGTCAAAAATAAGTATGAATTAAGATAATGGCATCATGTCTTGGTAGAATTGATATAGAATTTTGATATGTATGATGTTGTTTTGGTACAAAATTACCGAACTTTACTGTGGAATTCCCTTTTCGTCATAGAAACAAATGTTTTTATGTTTTGGTTGAATCAATTAATCTACGCCCTACAGCAAATCATTGGCAATGATCTACATGTATTATCACGCTGTGATTAAGGTGGTCATTTACTTTATTTATTGTATAACTAAATCTGCAATTGTCAATTTGGGTACAAAGTCACTTCGTCACAAATTTTGTTGGGTTCAATTTTGTTATTCAAGTTACTTTGTTGAAAAGTTTAACTGACCCGTCAAACTATTAAGTTATATGTGTCCCTTATTTAATTATAGCACTAATGGTGGTGGTTTTTTTAGCAATTATTCTTAAACTAATTTGTTAAATGTTAACCTTTTCGACAAGTTTAGAGAAGCAAAATTAATACTACTGAATTTAATTCTCGCAATTTCGGCTTTTGGTTACAAAATAAAGTTGATGTCAATTGCAAAAGAAAGAAAATTAAGGGGTTTAAATATGAGCATATAGTGAATAACTTAAGCTAAATGACATTTTATGAGGCCGTAAGTTATTAACAAGAATGAAAAGTGCATGAGACACTTTTAGTCTGATAAATGAAGACAGAAACAATAAAACCCGA
Source organism: Limnoperna fortunei (assembly GCA_944474755.1). Lineage (NCBI taxonomy): Eukaryota > Metazoa > Mollusca > Bivalvia > Mytilida > Modiolidae > Limnoperna > Limnoperna fortunei. The sequence continues at coordinate 59,855,698 of OX104123.1, forward strand.
ACACCACGAATACTTTGAAGTAAGTCATTCCACAAATTATTAAAGCCCACGAAACCGGGAAACTCCAGAATCAGCACACAAAAATGAAGAAAAATGAATGTACTGCGGCAATGGTCCTGACTTTGTACATGCACTTAAAAGAAATGTAGGGTTAAACAAGTTTTATGGAACGCCATACTTCTCGCATCCATTACGGTAGTGTGTTACGAAGATAGATGCAACAATTTTTGGTCAAATAACACTCATGGGTCCGGATATAATTCATATTTAAATCTCTGAATTGTCATGCCAGTTTTTCAACTATAAGTGATTGCAAGTAATGTTTTAATCTTCACTTTTTGAAGCAGTAGTAATACACGAATCCTTATGTGAACTAATAATTGGCATTAATTATTATTTTTACATCGCTTATCTTCTATTACAACATCTGAGTTGAGAATTACACTTTAATATTTTTTCTATTTTTAGCTGTTGTTAACAAAGATTCATCAGAGTGTTTTACCTGCAGCAATGCTTTAAGGCCCGAAGATTGTACATACTTGACAACTTGTGGTTCAGATTATGTAAGAACTTGTTACATGTACCTTGAACGACAACAAAAATTCATATATATAAAAAACATTCAACATCTTTGAGTGACTATTAAGCATCTGGCCAAAAGCATAAATAAATATTATATATCAGATTTTGTATAATGTGTTATCTTTTTTATTTTATAAGTGTGCTATTGTTAATATACAGTTTAGTTTTATAAACATTTTTTTTCATTTTATTATTTTAATGTTTATTTAGAACCAATATTTTATATGATTTACTAACGTCAAGCGAAGAATATTTCACCTATATTAAGGAAGGCAATTAGTTAACAAATAATAAACCAATTAAAACATGTGATAGAGAAAGGAAACGAAATAGGCAATGTAAAGGAAGTGACAACATATAGCTTTTTGCAGCGGCTACAATGCACTTCGAAATCTACAAAAGGGTGTCATAGTGCAAGAAGCGTCGACCTCTTAAAATATGATTCCCACCACGGTCCAACGTCACTCTTTTCACTATAAGTAGATAACTAACACCAAGAGGACCCATTGGATTCGCGCTTATCAAATTTGTGCTCTGGAAACACTTCCCAGTACCCAGTATTTCTTTATGCACTGTTGTATGACATAACGGTTAGAATGATTATATGTAGATCGAGGCTTCGATTTGTAGGAGGACACATAAAAGACATTAAAACAAATTGCGTTTACTTCCTTTTTGAACTAACAACATCGAAATGGCAGAGCAAAAACTATTTGACTCGACATCAGAATAAATTTCAGCGTGACCATGTGTGTTATTGCGCTTTCGTTTCTTTAAATCAGCACATCTCGTTTATCTGGTATATTAAATAAAAAAGCGAAGATAATAACTTGAGTAAAACAATATATGTTATGCTACACCCCTCTGATTTATGTATATTGAAGCTATCTATTATATTAGTTTTAACACAGATCACTCTGTACAATTTTCCAATGACATAATTTTTTAATAGACTTCTACTAAAGCGTATTTCTATGTTTCGTTCCGCCAATTCGCAAAACGTTTCAGTAATGACAAAACATAGTATTGATAAACATAGTTGTTTAGTGAATGAATTATAGGGCGATTGAATGTTAGTTAGTTGTGATAGACTGATAATTAAACACGTTCGCCAACTGTTTACAGCAATGCCAAACTTCTATGTATGTGTCCCCTACCGTCCTAGAGATAAGATACCGCTTGGGCTGCATTCGACGAGACGTAAGTACATTTCTTATGAAAAATAAGTTTAATGATTTGTGTTACTCTTTTTGAGCTGGTAGCAACATTTTAGCTATAATAAGAAAAAAAATTTTGTTCAATTCAATAAGCGACTGAATATTCTGATTGACGCGTGATATAAATGAGATAAATGGTCGCACATTACGGTTTCATACACTTTTAACACGTAGCTACATGAAATGTTCCTTTTTCATGTTGTAAAAAATAAAATGAAGTTTTCTATCGCAAGAACACATTGGTAAACTCAGCAATGGTCATTTCAACATATTACAGTTATCTTTACCATTACAGCAAAGGAATTGAAAAACCTATGTTTACAGATAACGTTATGGATCTTACAAAACTAATAATTACTTCATTAGACCAAGTTGAAATATTATGGCAGAATAATGCTAGGTGCGTTTTTTCAATTTATTAAAAGTTTGCAAACTTTTAAGGAAACTGCAGTTATGAAACATAATACAAATACACAATTAAATACGTAACATTTTTTTATTTTGCATTATCTAGGTATGCAATTCCCTAAGTGTCACAAGCGCAACGGAAGATTTCTGTATTCAATGTTGCAATACATCATACTGTAACACACAACTTTGTGGTTTTATCAACAAAGGTATGTACTGACGATCAACAAATATCGAGATGAGGATTAGAATATGAATGCATGTTATGGACTTGTGAAATGTGTCAAATGTTCTATATCTGTTTTATGTAATACGATTTGTTAGAGATATATCTAAGCTATAAAATTCCCAAAAATATGCTTTTGTAGCCTTAAAAATAAATAGCACGGAAAAACGACCTACGTTTCATTTATTTATTTTTTTTAAATTTTGCGAATTAAAACTCCAAAAGTATTCAATTTTTGCTCTTATTTTCAGATATTTCCAATTTACTATAAAATGATCAATATCAAAAAACAATATTGTTTATTTTGCATTATCAGGAACGAAACATGAATTTGAACATAGTTTTCTATTTTTCTTCATTTGCAAAAACAATGATCAATGAATATATGTATTGATCAGAATGATGGAAGCTGGTCTTTTACGAGTTCATGTGTCTTGTTGACTAAAATCTATACTAACCGTGAATATACTAATATTGTATATTTATTTGCACTTAACGAAGTATTCGCTATAAGCTATTGTCGCATTTACATATTTAAGACTATAAATAAAAAGAAAAGCTAGAAAAATTGCTAGGAAATAAACTCCAGAAAGGTAAAATGTTTTATGCTGAAATTAATTTTAGCATCTAAATCACAAGACAGATTTGTGTAAATGAATGACAAAATAATTAAGTAAGACGATGTTGCATGTTTAATAATCAGTTCCTACCGTTTCCACAGCAAAACCACTGTTTGCAGTTAAACCGTTCGACAAAACTGTAGATCTGAACGACAAAATTTCCCTTCATTGTCGACCATTCCTGATAACTGGTTTACCGGTCACTGTCACGTGGACACACCATTCAGTTCGTACAATTTTATCATTTTGCTTTTTTTAAAATTGTTCCTATTCGTTTTGTTATAAACCGTGATCAACGATAATGTTTTAATTTTGGCCCCAGTGGATTTATTTGTGTAAACTTGTTGCGGTTTTGAACAATCTAAATAATGCTTATTGGAAGTTAGAAAAAAACATTATTGCTATTAGTTAATCGCATCGTATATGGCCGCCACCGTCAAATATAGGCCCTTAGTCACACTACAGACAAATATATAAATACATAGTATCTTAATTAGAATAGTAGAAAAACAAGAATAATTGGAACAAATACAATTTATTTTACATGTTATAGGTAAACCATACAATTACAACACCTCCAGTACTTTATTTAGAGAACAATCAAATAGCCAACATGACAATCACAAAAGATCATTATGGTATTTGGACTTGTTCTTTAACTAATCAAAATGGGGCGGTGTCAGCAACTGCAAATGTTCTTCCTCGGTTACCACGTAAGTTACCAATAATAGATAGATATGTTCATCCATGTGAATGAATATTAATTTTTAAAAAGCGTTTGAATACATGTAACGCCCTTATTACACATAGAATACATGTAACAACAATAAACTGCAACATATAAATATATGCAATAACGCAAAGTTATCATTTTTGAACACATGTTACAACACTTAGTTATCACAAGATGTTAACTTAAACCATATAGACAAAAGACAGACACAATGACAATGTAAGAAGATTATCATAAATCATACATGCGTCTCATTCTGTAAAATACGCTCCTTTGCATAAGAACTAAGGAAAGATAATTGAGTTTAAACTTGTGTATATTACTTTCAGATTTTGGTTGAGTTGTTATCTCTGACAGCGACGCTGGATTTTGTTTAAATATGGCAATGCAATGATTATAACACTCTTTTCTTGTACCGTACTTGTACATAATGATATGTCTGTACCATTGCTGTAATTGCTTTATTTTGGTAGCTTGCTAGTTTCGTGGAATGATTTGTGGAATATCTTAATTGACCGGTATTTTGTTATTACCTACATGAACACATTAGCAGTTTTCTAACATTAAACAACCATTATTCTAAAAATATACTTGGATAAATCAAACTACCAAATATATCCAGTTCAGATGACTAACTGACCTCGGACCCAAAGTATACATATGTGATACACGTGTGAAGGCCTTACTTCGTTAAGTTTTACACGTTTGTTTCCAATTTATTATATTGTCCCTGCTAACCAGGCAGTCACACGTTTGTGTACGTTGTATTTTTTGTCCATGCTGACTTATTGTCATATTCGTCGCCCCTGCTGGTTTATTGTTTCATCAATTCTACTGGTGTTTGTTATAGCTAAAATAATACTGGTTGGACTGAAATAGTCACGGTTGGAAATTTATCAAGCATTCTATATTTCTGAAATGTGCCAGATGGATGTTCAACGAACATATCGTTAATTTATTATGTATAACATTATTAGATCAAGAGGTTTATGCTAATGATAAATAGGTAAACATAAAAACAGTAACGCAGTCGGTTTTTTTATATAAGCACAATATATTATTACTAAATATGTTATCGCTGCGATGTTGGTGTGTTTATTTCTGTTTGCCATATAGTGAATGACTGTATCAAACAATTTTTGATCACATGTTATGCTGCATTAACAGAAACACATCTTGGCGATTAGTATCATATAGGATCCTTTTAAACCTACATAACAAAGACCATGATTATTATATTATTTATCTTGTATTTAAACAACTTATTTAAACCGCCATAACATTTTAAGAATGTATATTCAAGGAAATAGTTAAAATATTTCGTGAACAAATTAATTTGTCAGAGAAACCTTTAACACAATAACCATCCTTTGAAAACTGCACAAATGTATCTCAGAAATAGATTTAGAAAATAGACTAACAATAGCACTGGAAAATAATGATAATACACACCCAATCGGTAGTCAATCGGATTAAATTTGTATTACCGTATATTACAAGTGACACTCAAAAGTTTTTCATAAAAGGCAGATTTATTGCTGAAAATACAAGACATTATATTTTATATTATAATAAAACGAAACTCGACATCCACGGATCCCCTTAGCTTCCAAAAATTAATGCTGCCAATTCATTCATTTAAATTGTATATTTCTACAGAAAATTATGACATATAATTTCCTTGATCTTGGCACTTAGCAAAATGTCAATTTGACAGTTTTTAATTTGTTATTGCTAAATTTAAGGTAATATGCTTGCATCAATCCTATGCCAATCTAGCATTTCGGCGGTGATTATATTTTTTGAGTAATTATTACTCTTTTCTTTAGTAATGTGTATATAGGTCCGCCATCATCAGGGATTGTCCTATATAATGCTAATTAATTAGTGTCTCATCTTGGTCAAGGTTAGAATATCTGACAAATTCTTGTGCTTTGTATAAGCAATAATGGGAGTTTCCTTAAATACCTTACTACAAACCACATTTTCTCGTATGAGATGCCAGTTTTTCATAAGTTTTTTTTGCAATTTATTTATGCAAGGGTTATATTTAGTGATCATTACAAGGGGTATATCCCCTTTAATCTTTTTTGCATCGATCGAAAATAAAGTATCCCTGTCTTTAGATAATGCTTCATTGAAACATGTTATAATTTCTGTTTCTTTATATCCTCTCTTAATCAAATTTAATTTGAACTCTCCGAGGATTTCTCTAAGGTCATTATCATTATTTGTTAATCTTCTATAACGGATTACTTCTCCACGGATGAATGCTTTAAACACATGTTCCTTATGTGCACTATTACGATGCAAATATAAGAAGGAATTTGTTGGTTTGAAGTGAGTTTTCATATCTAGGATGTTATTTGTATAAAATCTATCACCTTTGAATAAATGCACATCTAAAAATGTGATGTCAGTTTCTGAATACTCATGTGTAAATTTGAGGTATTTGTGATGGCTATTAGCCAGTTCAAATAACATGTTTAATTCGTTGAAATCTCCGTGGTAGATTATAAACCCATCATCCATGTACTGTGCATAGTAGAATATGTTTTTTTGGTACGGAAACTTGGATAATATATCTTTCATAATCTTATATAATAAAATGTTACAACATTCAGGTGCACAGCTGGTCCCTATAGCAGAGCCTAGACATTGTTTATAAAGCTGTTCATTAAATTCAAAGATATTATGTTGCAGTACAATTCCCAAGAGGAAAATTAAATCATCTGTGCTTGGATACTTTATATCATATTTTGATTTATCATATGCCTCGTAAGCTACTCTCACTGCTGACAGAATTTCGTCAATTGGACAGTTCGTAAACATTTGACTTACGTCAAAACTGCATAACAGACAATTATTTAATGGTTTTTTAGTCTCTATTATTTTAATGAAATCAGTGGAATCTCTGATATAGGTGTAATGTTCCTTGACAATTGGTACAAGGAAATAATCTACATAACGACTTATGTGTTCTGTTACGGTACCAATCTGTGAAATAATAGGACGCCCTGGTGGGACTATTTTGTTAATATTAAATCCATTTTTCATGACATCGTCAAAATCTTTAATATTTAATTTGTGTATTTTTGGTAGTAAATGCATATGTCCCGGTCTATTAATTTTCAGATTCCCTGTGATCAAGTACTGATAAGAAATTTCATCAAGTTCGTTTCGAACATGCATTCCTGAGATGTACTTATTTACATCTTGTCTAAGAAACTCGAAATCGAAGCTATCAATTTTCTTATAATGGTATGATTGTAATTGTCTATTAGCTTCTAATAGATACATATCCTTATTAAGTATTATGAAATTTTTCCCTTTATCACTTTTCTTAATGACAATTGATTTGTCACGTAATAGTGAGGATATGCTCAACCTTTCTTCGTGTTTCAGGTTGTCTCTATATTTCCGAGTCTGCATTGACGACAACTCGTGTTTTGTCTTGAAAATATAATCTTCAAGTACATCACAGCTATACTGTGGTTCATAATAGCTTTTTTTCTAAATGGATGTGATTTCTCTTTTTTGGAGTGATATAAAAATTTGCATCTCAATTTCCTTGCAAATTCATTAAAATCTCTTATTAAATCTTTTTTTGCTCCTTTTGTTGAGGGAGCAGGAATGAATTTCAGCCCTTTTGATAGCAATTAAAATTCATGATCAGTTAAAACTTTCGTAGAAAGATTAAGTACATGTTTTTTGGCCTGTTCTATTTGTGATTTCAATTTAGATTGTTGCATTGCAACTTTATTTCTTTGCCGCTTTGCATATTTTTTTACATTTTCTTGTGAAATTTAAACGACCTAGCCATGGCTGCTATCGCTAAATTATGGTTGTCTTCTATGTCAATGCAAACTGAGAATTCTCAGGGGGTGTAGCCCAGTTATGTGATTGGTCATTGCATAGTCAAATATTGTTTGCTGATTGATAGATAATAAACACATATTTTCTTTCATGCTTTATGTATCAAATTCCATGATAAATTGAATTCCATATTTAAATTGATCAAAACAATAATTATGTATTATTTGTAATAAATTATGGAATATACTTTTACATACCTTTCCATTGGAAAATTAAATTCTCAATATTGTTTATCATTATATGTAATTAATTAATAGATTGATTTATCCTTAAATTTAGCTTCCGGAGTGAATGTTATCAATAAACAATATAATTGTTATTGTTTATGGTTGACACATTATTGTCTTATCAATTGTAAGGTTTTCCTCTAAATTTAGCCACCTGTCTTTTTCTATAATTAATGTTGGTTCTTCTCCAAGAGCTCTTTGGCTGTTTGGTTCTTATATATGTTTTAAAATCTGCCAGTTCTTGTTCTTGTCTGTCCTTCAACATTAAAAATCTTCTGGAAAGATCAGATCTAGCCATACCGGCACTCTTTGTTGCAACCCCGATTACGGCCTTTGTATTGTCTAATTTAGTTCTGATCTCGACATCATGGTAGATAATTTCTGATCCAGGAAGTTTACAGAAGCAGTCAAGAGGTTATGTTTATATTCCCTTGATTTCTGATTCCACAGTTCAGCCAATTCTTTTGAATAGTCCTTATTCATGAGATCAGGACGGCATTCCAGTTGGAATTTGCAAAAAGGCGGCAAATTTCCGTCATCTCTTAGACCATAGGCGATGCCTTCTGGAGCTTTTGCAATAGCTAGCTTCCCATTCATAATGTTTTTCAGTTCCCTTATTGCTCCAGATACTATATCCGTGAAATCCCCGGAAGTTTTGTCTTCTTCTTTTTTAGCCTCAGACGAAATATCCGTCAGTGGTAGTGTTAAATCTATTTCATCAGTGTCCATTGGTTCATTGAACAAGTCTTGCGATTTAGGAATATCCTCCTTGTTAGTTTTTTGCAATGATAATTTGTTCATCTTCTCAAGAAAAGGCGTGCAGTTCATTAAGGATTTGTATGCAACTAGACCTCCTCTGTTTTTTTATAATATTGAAAAAAGGTGGGAATGTTTTGTCTTAATTTGCTTCATAAATCTTACGAAGGTTCAACGGAGACCCATTTTTTACTACTAATCTTGCAAACGTCATCAAATTGTTTTATTTATTGCTGTCTGGAATTTCTCAGACCACCAAAATACTATATGGCGGGGTTGAGCAAACATTTTCCTTCATAAATGATCTTATCCCTTCACTTCATCCAAGAACAAAAACAACTAACTGTGAAATTGTTTGGATTTTGTTATGTGCATGTATATATTACATATGACATACATTAATTTAGGGAAGGATAGAAATGCCGGATGACCAACTAAATGATCATTCACGGGAAAGTTTCGGCGGGCAAAAGCCCAACTTAAACATTATAATAAAACGCAACTCGACATCCACGGATCCCCTTAGCTTCCAAAAATTAATGCTGCCAATTCATTCATTTAAACTGTATATTTCTACAGACAATTATGACATATAATTTCCTTGATCTTGGCACTTAGCAAAATGTCAATTTGACAGTTTTTAATTTGTTATTGCTAAATTTAAGGTAATATGCCTGCATCAATCCTATGCCAATCTAACATTTCGGCGGTGATTATATTTTTTGAGTAATTATTACTCTTTTCTTTAGTAATTTGTATATAGGTCCGCCATCATCAGGGATTGTCCTATATAATGCTAATTAATTAGTGTCTCATCTTGGTCAAGGTTAGAATATCTGACAAATTCTTGTGCTTTGTATAAGCAATAATGGGAGTTTCCTTAAATATCTTACTACAAACCACATTTTCTCGTATGAGATGCCAGTTTTTCATAAGTTTTTTTGCAATTTATTTATGCAAGGGTTATATTTAGTGATCATTACAAGGGGTATATCCCCTTTAATCTTTTTTGCATCGATCGAAAATAAAGTATCCCTGTCTTTAGATAATGCTTCATTGAAACATGTTATAATTTCTGTTTCTTTATATCCTCTCTTAATCAAATTTAATTTGAACTCTCCGAGGATTTCTCTAAGGTCATTATCATTATTTGTTAATCTTCTATAACGGATTACTTCTCCACGGATGAATGCTTTAAACACATGTTCCTTATGTGCCATATTACGATGCAAATATAAGAAGGAATTTGTTGGTTTGAAGTGAGTTTTCATATCTAGGATGTTATTTGTATAAAATCTATCACCTTTGAATAAATGTACATCTAAAAATGTGATGTCAGTTTCTGAATACTCATGTGTAAATTTGAGGTATTTGTGATGGCTATTAGCCAGTTCAAATAACATGTTTAATTCGTTGAAATCTCCGTGGTAGATTATAAACCCATCATCCATGTACTGTGCATAGTAGAATATGTTTCTTTGGTAGGGAAACTTGGATAATATATCTTTCATAATCTTATATAATAAAATGTTACAACATTCAGGTGCACAGCTGGTCCCTATAGCAAAGCCTAGACATTGTTTATAAAGCTGTTCATTAACTTCAAAGATATTATGTTGCAGTACAATTCCCAAGAGGAAAATTAAATCATCTGTGCTTGGATACTTTATATCATATTTTGATTTATCATATGCCTCGTAAGCTACTCTCACTGCTGACAGTCAATTGGACAGTTCGTAAACATTTGACTTACGTCAAAACTGCATAACAGACAATTATTTAATGGTTTTTTAGTCTCTATTATTTTAATGAAATCAGTGGAATCTCTGATATAGGTGTAATGTTCCTTGACAATTGGTACAAGGAAATAATCTACATAACGACTTATGTGTTCTGTTACGGTACCAATCTGTGAAATAATAGGACGCCCTGGTGGGACTATTTTGTTAATATTAAATCCATTTTTCATGACATCGTCAAAATCTTTAATATTTAATTTGTGTATTTTTGGTAGTAAATGCATATGTCCCGGTCTATTAATTTTCAGATTCCCTGTGATCAAGTACTGATAAGAAATTTCATCAAGTTCGTTTCGAACATGCATTCATGAGATGTACTTATTTACATCTTGTCTAAGAAACTCGAAATCGAAGCTATCAATTTTCTTATAATGGTATGATTGTAATTGTCTATTAGCTTCTAATAGATACATATCCTTATTAAGTATTATGAAATTTTTCCCTTTATCACTTTTCTTAATGACAATTGATTTGTCACGTAATAGTGAGGATATGCTCAACCTTTCTTCGTGTTTCAGGTTGTCTCTAAATTTCCGAGTCTGCATTGACGACAACTCGTGTTTTGTCTTGAAAATATAATCTTCAAGTACATCACAGCTATACTGTGGTTCATAATAGCTTTTTTTCTAAATGGATGTGATTTCTCTTTTTTGGAGTGATATAAAAATTTGCATCTCAATTTCCTTGCAAATTCATTAAAATCTCTTATTAAATCTTTTTTTGCTCCTTTTGTTGAGGGAGCAGGAATGAATTTCAGCCCTTTTGATAGCAATAAAAATTCATGATCAGTTAAAACTTTCGTAGAAAGATTAAGTACATGTTTTTTGGCCTGTTCTATTTGTGATTTCAATTTAGATTGTTGCATTGCAACTTTATTTCTTTGCCGCTTTGCATATTTTTTTACATTTTCTTGTGAAATTTAAACGACCTAGCCATGGCTGCTATCGCTAAATTATGGTTGTCTTCTATGTCAATGCAAACTGAGAATTCTCAGGGGGTGTAGCCCAGTTATGTGATTGGTCATTGCATAGTCAAATATTGTTTGCTGATTGATAGATAATAAACACATATTTTCTTTCATGCTTTATGTATCAAATTCCATGATAAATTGAATTCCATATTTAAATTGATCAAAACAATAATTATGTATTATTTGTAATAAATTATGGAATATACTTTTACATACCTTTCCATTGGAAAATTAAATTCTCAATATTGTTTATCATTATATGTAATTAATTAATAGATTGATTTATCCTTAAATTTAGCTTCCGGAGTGAATGTTATCAATAAACAATATAATTGTTATTGTTTATGGTTGACACATTATTGTCTTATCAATTGTAAGGTTTTCCTCTAAATTTAGCCACCTGTCTTTTTCTATAATTAATGTTGGTTCTTCTCCAAGAGCTCTTTGGCTGTTTGGTTCTTATATATGTTTTAAAATCTGCCAGTTCTTGTTCTTGTCTGTCCTTCAACATTAAAAATCTTCTGGAAAGATCAGATCTAGCCATACCGGCACTCTTTGTTGCAACCCCGATTACGGCCTTTGTATTGTCTAATTTAGTTCTGATCTCGACATCATGGTAGATAATTTCTGATCCAGGAAGTTTACAGAAGCAGTCAAGAGGTTATGTTTATATTCCCTTGATTTCTGATTCCACAGTTCAGCCAATTCTTTTGAATAGTCCTTATTCATGAGATCAGGACGGCATTCCAGTTGGAATTTGCAAAAAGGCGGCAAATTTCCGTCATCTCTTAGACCATAGGCGATGCCTTCTGGAGCTTTTGCAATAGCTAGCTTCCCATTCATAATGTTTTTCAGTTCCCTTATTGCTCCAGATACTATATCCGTGAAATCCCCGGAAGTTTTGTCTTCTTCTTTTTTAGCCTCAGACGAAATATCCGTCAGTGGTAGTGTTAAATCTATTTCATCAGTGTCCATTGGTTCATTGAACAAGTCTTGCGATTTAGGAATATCCTCCTTGTTAGTTTTTTGCAATGATAATTTGTTCATCTTCTCAAGAAAAGGCGTGCAGTTCATTAAGGATTTGTATGCAACTAGACCTCCTCTGTTTTTTTATAATATTGAAAAAAGGTGGGAATGTTTTGTCTTAATTTGCTTCATAAATCTTACGAAGGTTCAACGGAGACCCATTTTTTACTACTAATCTTGCAAACGTCATCAAATTGTTTTATTTATTGCTGTCTGGAATTTCTCAGACCACCAAAATACTATATGGCGGGGTTGAGCAAACATTTTCCTTCATAAATGATCTTATCCCTTCACTTCATCCAAGAACAAAAACAACTAACTGTGAAATTGTTTGGATTTTGTTATGTGCATGTATATATTACATATGACATACATTAATTTAGGGAAGGATAGAAATGCCGGATGACCAACTAAATGATCATTCACGGGAAAGTTTCGGCGGGCAAAAGCCCAACTTAAACATTATAATAAAACGCAACTCGACATCCACGGATCCCCTTAGCTTCCAAAAATTAATGCTGCCAATTCATTCATTTAAACTGTATATTTCTACAGACAATTATGACATATAATTTCCTTGATCTTGGCACTTAGCAAAATGTCAATTTGACAGTTTTTAATTTGTTATTGCTAAATTTAAGGTAATATGCCTGCATCAATCCTATGCCAATCTAACATTTCGGCGGTGATTATATTTTTTGAGTAATTATTACTCTTTTCTTTAGTAATTTGTATATAGGTCCGCCATCATCAGGGATTGTCCTATATAATGCTAATTAATTAGTGTCTCATCTTGGTCAAGGTTAGAATATCTGACAAATTCTTGTGCTTTGTATAAGCAATAATGGGAGTTTCCTTAAATATCTTACTACAAACCACATTTTCTCGTAGGAGATGCCAGTTTTTCATAAGTTTTTTTGCAATTTATTTATGCAAGGGTTATATTTAGTGATCATTACAAGGGGTATATCCCCTTTAATCTTTTTTGCATCGATCGAAAATAAAGTATCCCTGTCTTTAGATAATGCTTCATTGAAACATGTTATAATTTCTGTTTCTTTATATCCTCTCTTAATCAAATTTAATTTGAACTCTCCGAGGATTTCTCTAAGGTCATTATCATTATTTGTTAATCTTCTATAACGGATTACTTCTCCACGGATGAATGCTTTAAACACATGTTCCTTATGTGCCATATTACGATGCAAATATAAGAAGGAATTTGTTGGTTTGAAGTGAGTTTTCATATCTAGGATGTTATTTGTATAAAATCTATCACCTTTGAATAAATGTACATCTAAAAATTTGATGTCAGTTTCTGAATACTCATGTGTAAATTTGAGGTATTTGTGATGGCTATTAGCCAGTTCAAATAACATGTTTAATTCGTTGAAATCTCCGTGGTAGATTATAAACCCATCATCCATGTACTGTGCATAGTAGAATATGTTTCTTTGGTACGGAAACTTGGATAATATATCTTTCATAATCTTATATAATAAAATGTTACAACATTCAGGTGCACAGCTGGTCCCTATAGCAGAGCCTAGACATTGTTTATAAAGCTGTTCATTAAATTCAAAGATATTATGTTGCAGTACAATTCCCAAGAGGAAAATTAAATCATCTGTGCTTGGATACTTTATATCATATTTTGATTTATCATATGCCTCGTAAGCTACTCTCACTGCTGACAGAATTTCGTCAATTGGACAGTTCGTAAACATTTGACTTACGTCAAAACTGCATAACAGACAATTATTTAATGGTTTTTTAGTCTCTATTATTTTAATGAAATCAGTGGAATCTCTGATATAGGTGTAATGTTCCTTGACAATTGGTACAAGGAAATAATCTACATAACGACTTATGTGTTCTGTTACGGTACCAATCTGTGAAATAATAGGACGCCCTGGTGGGACTATTTTGTTAATATTAAATCCATTTTTCATGACATCGTCAAAATCTTTAATATTTAATTTGTGTATTTTTGGTAGTAAATGCATATGTCCCGGTCTATTAATTTTCAGATTCCCTGTGATCAAGTACTGATAAGAAATTTCATCAAGTTCGTTTCGAACATGCATTCCTGAGATGTACTTATTTACATCTTGTCTAAGAAACTCGAAATCGAAGCTATCAATTTTCTTATAATGGTATGATTGTAATTGTCTATTAGCTTCTAATAGATACATATCCTTATTAAGTATTATGAAATTTTTCCCTTTATCACTTTTCTTAATGACAATTGATTTGTCACGTAATAGTGAGGATATGCTCAACCTTTCTTCGTGTTTCAGGTTGTCTCTAAATTTCCGAGTCTGCATTGACGACAACTCGTGTTTTGTCTTGAAAATATAATCTTCAAGTACATCACAGCTATACTGTGGTTCATAATAGCTTTTTTTCTAAATGGATGTGATTTCTCTTTTTTGGAGTGATATAAAAATTTGCATCTCAATTTCCTTGCAAATTCATTAAAATCTCTTATTAAATCTTTTTTTGCTCCTTTTGTTGAGGGAGCAGGAATGAATTTCAGCCCTTTTGATACCAATAAAAATTCATGATCAGTTAAAACTTTCGTAGAAAGATTAAGTACATGTTTTTTGGCCTGTTCTATTTGTGATTTCAATTTAGATTGTTGCATTGCAACTTTATTTCTTTGCCGCTTTGCATATTTTTTTCATTTTCTTGTGAAATTTAAACGACCTAGCCATGGCTGCTATCGCTAAATTATGGTTGTCTTCTATGTCAATGCAAACTGAGAATTCTCAGGGGGTGTAGCCCAGTTATGTGATTGGTCATTGCATAGTCAAATATTGTTTGCTGATTGATAGATAATAAACACATATTTTCTTTCATGCTTTATGTATCAAATTCCATGATAAATTGAATTCCATATTTAAATTGATCAAAACAATAATTATGTATTATTTGTAATAAATTATGGAATATACTTTTACAT
This sequence comes from Limnoperna fortunei, assembly GCA_944474755.1. Taxonomy (NCBI): domain Eukaryota; kingdom Metazoa; phylum Mollusca; class Bivalvia; order Mytilida; family Modiolidae; genus Limnoperna; species Limnoperna fortunei. The sequence continues at coordinate 59,871,103 of OX104123.1, forward strand.
ACCTTTCCATTGGAAAATTAAATTCTCAATATTGTTTATCATTATATGTAATTAATTAATAGATTGATTTATCCTTAAATTTAGCTTCCGGAGTGAATGTTATCAATAAACAATATAATTGTTATTGTTTATGGTTGACACATTATTGTCTTATCAATTGTAAGGTTTTCCTCTAAATTTAGCCACCTGTCTTTTTCTATAATTAATGTTGGTTCTTCTCCAAGAGCTCTTTGGCTGTTTGGTTCTTATATATGTTTTAAAATCTGCCAGTTCTTGTTCTTGTCTGTCCTTCAACATTAAAAATCTTCTGGAAAGATCAGATCTAGCCATACCGGCACTCTTTGTTGCAACCCCGATTACGGCCTTTGTATTGTCTAATTTAGTTCTGATCTCGACATCATGGTAGATAATTTCTGATCCAGGAAGTTTACAGAAGCAGTCAAGAGGTTATGTTTATATTCCCTTGATTTCTGATTCCACAGTTCAGCCAATTCTTTTGAATAGTCCTTATTCATGAGATCAGGACGGCATTCCAGTTGGAATTTGCAAAAAGGCGGCAAATTTCCGTCATCTCTTAGACCATAGGCGATGCCTTCTGGAGCTTTTGCAATAGCTAGCTTCCCATTCATAATGTTTTTCAGTTCCCTTATTGCTCCAGATACTATATCCGTGAAACCCCCGGAAGTTTTGTCTTCTTCTTTTTTAGCCTCAGACGAAATATCCGTCAGTGGTAGTGTTAAATCTATTTCATCAGTGTCCATTGGTTCATTGAACAAGTCTTGCGATTTAGGAATATCCTCCTTGTTAGTTTTTTGCAATGATAATTTGTTCATCTTCTCAAGAAAAGGCGTGCAGTTCATTAAGGATTTGTATGCAACTAGACCTCCTCTGTTTTTTTATAATATTGAAAAAAGGTGGGAATGTTTTGTCTTAATTTGCTTCATAAATCTTACGAAGGTTCAACGGAGACCCATTTTTTACTACTAATCTTGCAAACGTCATCAAATTGTTTTATTTATTGCTGTCTGGAATTTCTCAGACCACCAAAATACTATATGGCGGGGTTGAGCAAACATTTTCCTTCATAAATGATCTTATCCCTTCACTTCATCCAAGAACAAAAACAACTAACTGTGAAATTGTTTGGATTTTGTTATGTGCATGTATATATTACATATGACATACATTAATTTAGGGAAGGATAGAAATGCCGGATGACCAACTAAATGATCATTCACGGGAAAGTTTCGGCGGGCAAAAGCCCAACTTAAACATTATAATAAAACGCAACTCGACATCCACGGATCCCCTTAGCTTCCAAAAATTAATGCTGCCAATTCATTCATTTAAACTGTATATTTCTACAGACAATTATGACATATAATTTCCTTGATCTTGGCACTTAGCAAAATGTCAATTTGACAGTTTTTAATTTGTTATTGCTAAATTTAAGGTAATATGCCTGCATCAATCCTATGCCAATCTAACATTTCGGCGGTGATTATATTTTTTGAGTAATTATTACTCTTTTCTTTAGTAATTTGTATATAGGTCCGCCATCATCAGGGATTGTCCTATATAATGCTAATTAATTAGTGTCTCATCTTGGTCAAGGTTAGAATATCTGACAAATTCTTGTGCTTTGTATAAGCAATAATGGGAGTTTCCTTAAATATCTTACTACAAACCACATTTTCTCGTATGAGATGCCAGTTTTTCATAAGTTTTTTTTGCAATTTATTTATGCAAGGGCTTTATTTAGTGATCATTACAAGGGGTATATCCCCTTTAATCTTTTTTGCATCGATCGAAAATAAAGTATCCCTGTCTTTAGATAATGCTTCATTGAAACATGTTATAATTTCTGTTTCTTTATATCCTCTCTTAATCAAATTTAATTTGAACTCTCCGAGGATTTCTCTAAGGTCATTATCATTATTTGTTAATCTTCTATAACGGATTACTTCTCCACGGATGAATGCTTTAAACACATGTTCCTTATGTGCCATATTACGATGCAAATATAAGAAGGAATTTGTTGGTTTGAAGTGAGTTTTCATATCTAGGATGTTATTTGTATAAAATCTATCACCTTTGAATAAATGTACATCTAAAAATGTGATGTCAGTTTCTGAATACTCATGTGTAAATTTGAGGTATTTGTGATGGCTATTAGCCAGTTCAAATAACATGTTTAATTCGTTGAAATCTCCGTGGTAGATTATAAACCCATCATCCATGTACTGTGCATAGTAGAATATGTTTCTTTGGTAGGGAAACTTGGATAATATATCTTTCATAATCTTATATAATAAAATGTTACAACATTCAGGTGCACAGCTGGTCCCTATAGCAAAGCCTAGACATTGTTTATAAAGCTGTTCATTAACTTCAAAGATATTATGTTGCAGTACAATTCCCAAGAGGAAAATTAAATCATCTGTGCTTGGATACTTTATATCATATTTTGATTTATCATATGCCTCGTAAGCTACTCTCACTGCTGACAGTCAATTGGACAGTTCGTAAACATTTGACTTACGTCAAAACTGCATAACAGACAATTATTTAATGGTTTTTTAGTCTCTATTATTTTAATGAAATCAGTGGAATCTCTGATATAGGTGTAATGTTCCTTGACAATTGGTACAAGGAAATAATCTACATAACGACTTATGTGTTCTGTTACGGTACCAATCTGTGAAATAATAGGACGCCCTGGTGGGACTATTTTGTTAATATTAAATCCATTTTTCATGACATCGTCAAAATCTTTAATATTTAATTTGTGTATTTTTGGTAGTAAATGCATATGTCCCGGTCTATTAATTTTCAGATTCCCTGTGATCAAGTACTGATAAGAAATTTCATCAAGTTCGTTTCGAACATGCATTCATGAGATGTACTTATTTACATCTTGTCTAAGAAACTCGAAATCGAAGCTATCAATTTTCTTATAATGGTATGATTGTAATTGTCTATTAGCTTCTAATAGATACATATCCTTATTAAGTATTATGAAATTTTTCCCTTTATCACTTTTCTTAATGACAATTGATTTGTCACGTAATAGTGAGGATATCTTTTTTTGCTCCTTTTGTTGAGGGAGCAGGAATGAATTTCAGCCCTTTTGATAGCAATAAAAATTCATGATCAGTTAAAACTTTCGTAGAAAGATTAAGTACATGTTTTTTGGCCTGTTCTATTTGTGATTTCAATTTAGATTGTTGCATTGCAACTTTATTTCTTTGCCGCTTTGCATATTTTTTTCATTTTCTTGTGAAATTTAAACGACCTAGCCATGGCTGCTATCGCTAAATTATGGTTGTCTTCTATGTCAATGCAAACTGAGAATTCTCAGGGGGTGTAGCCCAGTTATGTGATTGGTCATTGCATAGTCAAATATTGTTTGCTGATTGATAGATAATAAACACATATTTTCTTTCATGCTTTATGTATCAAATTCCATGATAAATTGAATTCCATATTTAAATTGATCAAAACAATAATTATGTATTATTTGTAATAAATTATGGAATATACTTTTACATACCTTTCCATTGGAAAATTAAATTCTCAATATTGTTTATCATTATATGTAATTAATTAATAGATTGATTTATCCTTAAATTTAGCTTCCGGAGTGAATGTTATCAATAAACAATATAATTGTTATTGTTTATGGTTGACACATTATTGTCTTATCAATTGTAAGGTTTTCCTCTAAATTTAGCCACCTGTCTTTTTCTATAATTAATGTTGGTTCTTCTCCAAGAGCTCTTTGGCTGTTTGGTTCTTATATTTGTTTTAAAATCTGCCAGTTCTTGTTCTTGTCTGTCCTTCAACATTAAAAATCTTCTGGAAAGATCAGATCTAGCCATACCGGCACTCTTTGTTGCAACCCCGATTACGGCCTTTGTATTGTCTAATTTAGTTCTGATCTCGACATCATGGTAGATAATTTCTGATCCAGGAAGTTTACAGAAGCAGTCAAGAGGTTATGTTTATATTCCCTTGATTTCTGATTCCACAGTTCAGCCAATTCTTTTGAATAGTCCTTATTCATGAGATCAGGACGGCATTCCAGTTGGAATTTGCAAAAAGGCGGCAAATTTCCGTCATCTCTTAGACCATAGGCGATGCCTTCTGGAGCTTTTGCAATAGCTAGCTTCCCATTCATAATGTTTTTCAGTTCCCTTATTGCTCCAGATACTATATCCGTGAAATCCCCGGAAGTTTTGTCTTCTTCTTTTTTAGCCTCAGACGAAATATCCGTCAGTGGTAGTGTTAAATCTATTTCATCAGTGTCCATTGGTTCATTGAACAAGTCTTGCGATTTAGGAATATCCTCCTTGTTAGTTTTTTGCAATGATAATTTGTTCATCTTCTCAAGAAAAGGCGTGCAGTTCATTAAGGATTTGTATGCAACTAGACCTCCTCTGTTTTTTTATAATATTGAAAAAAGGTGGGAATGTTTTGTCTTAATTTGCTTCATAAATCTTACGAAGGTTCAACGGAGACCCATTTTTTACTACTAATCTTGCAAACGTCATCAAATTGTTTTATTTATTGCTGTCTGGAATTTCTCAGACCACCAAAATACTATATGGCGGGGTTGAGCAAACATTTTCCTTCATAAATGATCTTATCCCTTCACTTCATCCAAGAACAAAAACAACTAACTGTGAAATTGTTTGGATTTTGTTATGTGCATGTATATATTACATATGACATACATTAATTTAGGGAAGGATAGAAATGCCGGATGACCAACTAAATGATCATTCACGGGAAAGTTTCGGCGGGCAAAAGCCCAACTTAAACATTATAATAAAACGCAACTCGACATCCACGGATCCCCTTAGCTTCCAAAAATTAATGCTGCCAATTCATTCATTTAAACTGTATATTTCTACAGACAATTATGACATATAATTTCCTTGATCTTGGCACTTAGCAAAATGTCAATTTGACAGTTTTTAATTTGTTATTGCTAAATTTAAGGTAATATGCCTGCATCAATCCTATGCCAATCTAGCATTTCGGCGGTGATTATATTTTTTGAGTAAATATTACTCTTTTCTTTAGTAATTTGTATATAGGTCCGCCATCATCAGGGATTGTCCTATATAATGCTAATTAATTAGTGTCTCATCTTGGTCAAGGTTAGAATATCTGACAAATTCTTGTGCTTTGTATAAGCAATAATGGGAGTTTCCTTAAATATCTTACTACAAACCACATTTTCTCGTATGAGATGCCAGTTTTTCATAAGTTTTTTTTGCAATTTATTTATGCAAGGGTTATATTTAGTGATCATTACAAGGGGTATATCCCCTTTAATCTTTTTTGCATCGATCGAAAATAAAGTATCCCTGTCTTTAGATAATGCTTCATTGAAACATGTTATAATTTCTGTTTCTTTATATCCTCTCTTAATCAAATTTAATTTGAACTCTCCGAGGATTTCTCTAAGGTCATTATCATTATTTGTTAATCTTCTATAACGGATTACTTCTCCACGGATGAATGCTTTAAACACATGTTCCTTATGTGCCATATTACGATGCAAATATAAGAAGGAATTTGTTGGTTTGAAGTGAGTTTTCATATCTAGGATGTTATTTGTATAAAATCTATCACCTTTGAATAAATGTACATCTAAAAATGTGATGTCAGTTTCTGAATACTCATGTGTAAATTTGAGGTATTTGTGATGGCTATTAGCCAGTTCAAATAACATGTTTAATTCGTTGAAATCTCCGTGGTAGATTATAAACCCATCATCCATGTACTGTGCATAGTAGAATATGTTTCTTTGGTAGGGAAACTTGGATAATATATCTTTCATAATCTTATATAATAAAATGTTACAACATTCAGGTGCACAGCTGGTCCCTATAGCAAAGCCTAGACATTGTTTATAAAGCTGTTCATTAACTTCAAAGATATTATGTTGCAGTACAATTCCCAAGAGGAAAATTAAATCATCTGTGCTTGGATACTTTATATCATATTTTGATTTATCATATGCCTCGTAAGCTACTCTCACTGCTGACAGTCAATTGGACAGTTCGTAAACATTTGACTTACGTCAAAACTGCATAACAGACAATTATTTAATGGTTTTTTAGTCTCTATTATTTTAATGAAATCAGTGGAATCTCTGATATAGGTGTAATGTTCCTTGACAATTGGTACAAGGAAATAATCTATATAACGACTTATGTGTTCTGTTACGGTACCAATCTGTGAAATAATAGGACGCCCTGGTGGGACTATTTTGTTAATATTAAATCCATTTTTCATGACATCGTCAAAATCTTTAATATTTAATTTGTGTATTTTTGGTAGTAAATGCATATGTCCCGGTCTATTAATTTTCAGATTCCCTGTGATCAAGTACTGATAAGAAATTTCATCAAGTTCGTTTCGAACATGCATTCATGAGATGTACTTATTTACATCTTGTCTAAGAAACTCGAAATCGAAGCTATCAATTTTCTTATAATGGTATGATTGTAATTGTCTATTAGCTTCTAATAGATACATATCCTTATTAAGTATTATGAAATTTTTCCCTTTATCACTTTTCTTAATGACAATTGATTTGTCACGTAATAGTGAGGATATGCTCAACCTTTCTTCGTGTTTCAGGTTGTCTCTAAATTTCCGAGTCTGCATTGACGACAACTCGTGTTTTGTCTTGAAAATATAATCTTCAAGTACATCACAGCTATACTGTGGTTCATAATAGCTTTTTTTCTAAATGGATGTGATTTCTCTTTTTTGGAGTGATATAAAAATCTGCATCTCAATTTCCTTGCAAATTCATTAAAATCTCTTATTAAATCTTTTTTTGCTCCTTTTGTTGAGGGAGCAGGAATGAATTTCAGCCCTTTTGATAGCAATAAAAATTCATGATCAGTTAAAACTTTCGTAGAAAGATTAAGTACATGTTTTTTGGCCTGTTCTATTTGTGATTTCAATTTAGATTGTTGCATTGCAACTTTATTTCTTTGCCGCTTTGCATATTTTTTTCATTTTCTTGTGAAATTTAAACGACCTAGCCATGGCTGCTATCGCTAAATTATGGTTGTCTTCTATGTCAATGCAAACTGAGAATTCTCAGGGGGTGTAGCCCAGTTATGTGATTGGTCATTGCATAGTCAAATATTGTTTGCTGATTGATAGATAATAAACACATATTTTCTTTCATGCTTTATGTATCAAATTCCATGATAAATTGAATTCCATATTTAAATTGATCAAAACAATAATTATGTATTATTCGTAATAAATTATGGAATATACTTTTACATACCTTTCCATTGGAAAATTAAATTCTCAATATTGTTTATCATTATATGTAATTAATTAATAGATTGATTTATCCTTAAATTTAGCTTCCGGAGTGAATGTTATCAATAAACAATATAATTGTTATTGTTTATGGTTGACACATTATTGTCTTATCAATTGTAAGGTTTTCCTCTAAATTTAGCCACCTGTCTTTTTCTATAATTAATGTTGGTTCTTCTCCAAGAGCTCTTTGGCTGTTTGGTTCTTATATATGTTTTAAAATCTGCCAGTTCTTGTTCTTGTCTGTCCTTCAACATTAAAAATCTTCTGGAAAGATCAGATCTAGCCATACCGGCACTCTTTGTTGCAACCCCGATTACGGCCTTTGTATTGTCTAATTTAGTTCTGATCTCGACATCATGGTAGATAATTTCTGATCCAGGAAGTTTACAGAAGCAGTCAAATTTCCGTCATCTCTTAGACCATTGGCGATGCCTTCTGGAGCTTTTGCAATAGCTAGCTTCCCATTCATAATGTTTTTCAGTTCCATTATTGCTCCAGATACTATATCCGTGAAATCCCCGGAAGTTTTGTCTTCTTCTTTTTTAGCCTCAGACGAAATATCCGTCAGTGGTAGTGTTAAATCTATTTCATCAGTGTCCATTGGTTCATTGAACAAGTCTTGCGATTTAGGAATATCCTCCTTGTTAGTTTTTTGCAATGATAATTTGTTAATCTTCTCAAGAAAAGGCGTGCAGTTCATTAAGGATTTGTATGCAACTAGACCTCCTCTGTTTTTTTATAATATTGAAAAAGGTGGGAATGTTTTGTCTTAATTTGCTTCATAAATCTTACGAAGGTTCAACGGAGACCCATTTTTTACTACTAATCTTGCAAACGTCATCAAATTGTTTTATTTATTGCCGTCTGGAATTTCTCAGACCACCAAAATACTATATGGCGGGGTTGAGCAAACATTTTTCTTCATAAATTATCTTATCCCTTCACTTCATCCAAGAACAAAAACAACTAACTGTGAAATTGTTTGGATTTTGATATATGTGCATGTATATATTACATATGATATATATTAATTTAGGGAAGGATAGAAATACCGGATGACCAACTAAATGATCATTCACGGGAAAGTTTCGGCGGGCAAAAGCTCAACTTAAACATTATAATAAAACGAAACTCGACATCCACGGATCCCCTTAGCTTCCAAAAATTAATGCTGCCAATTCATTCATTTAAATTGTATATTTCTACAGAAAATTATGACATATAATTTCCTTGATCTTGGCACTTAGCAAAATGTCAATTTGACAGTTTTTAATTTGTTATTGTTAAATTTAAGGTAATATGCCTGCATCAATTCATTATAATTTTATATTATAATAAAACGAAACTCGACATCCACGGATCCCCTAAGCTTTCATAATTTTCTGTAGAAATATACAATTTAAATGAATGAATTGGCAGCATTAATTTTTGGAAGCTAAGGGGATCCGTGGATGTCAAGTTTCGTTTTATTATAATGTTTAAGTTGGGCTTTTGCCCGCCGAAACTTTCCCGTGAATGATCATTTAGTTGGTCATACGGCATTTCTATCCTTCCCTAAATTAATGTATGTCATATGTAATATATACACGCACATAACAAAATCCAAACAATTTCACAGTTAGTTGTTTTTGTTCTTGGATGAAGTGAAGGGATAAGATCATTTATGAAGGAAAATGTTTGCTCAACCCCGCCATATAGTATTTTGGTGGTCTGAGAAATTCCAGACAGCAATAAATAAAACAATTTGATGACGTTTGCAAGATTAGTAGTAAAAAATGGGTCTCCGTTGAACCTTCATAAGATTTATGAAGCAAATTAAGACAAAACATTCCCACCTTTTTCAATATTATAAAAAAACAGAGGAGGTCTAGTTGCATACAAATCCTTAATGAACTGCACGCCTTTTCTTGAGAAGATGAACAAATTATCATTGCAAAAAACTAACAAGGAGGATTTCCCTAAATCGCAAGACTTGTTCAATGAACCAATGGACACTGATGAAATAGATATAACACTACCACTGACGGATATTTCGTCTGAGGCTAAAAAAGAAGAAGACAAAACTTCCGGGGATTTCACGGATATAGTATCTGGAGCAATAAGGGAACTGAAAAACATTATGAATGGGAAGCTAGCTATTGCAAAAGCTCCAGAAGGCATCGCCTATGGTCTAAGAGATGACGGAAATTTGCCGCCTTTTTGCAAATTCCAACTGGAATGCCGTCCTGATCTCATGAATAAGGACTATTCAAGAGAATTGCCGGAACTGTGGAATCAGAAATCAAGGGAATATAAACATAACCTCTTGACTGCTTCTGTAAACTTCCTGGATGAGAAATTATCTACCATTGATGTCGAGATCAGAACTAAATTAGACAATACAAAGGCCGTAATCGGGGTTGCAACAAAGAGTGCCGGTATGGCTAGATCTGATCTTTCCAGAAGATTTTTAATGTTGAAGGACAGACAAGAAAAAGAACTGGCAGATTTTAAAACAGATATAAGAACCAAACAGCCAAAGAGCTCTTGGAGAAGAACCAACATTAATTATAGAAAAAGACAGGTGGCTAAATTTAGAGGAAAACCTTACAATTGATAAGACAATAATGTGTCAACCATAAACAATAACAATTATATTGTTTATTGATAACATTCACTCCGGAAGCTAAATTTAAGGATAAATCAATCTATTAATTAATTACATATAATGATAAACAATATTGAGAATTTAATTTTCCAATGAAAAGGTATGTAAAAGTATATTCCATAATTTATAACAAATAATACATAATTATTGTTTTGATCAATTTAAATATGGAATTCAATTTATCATGGAATTTGATACATAAAGCATGAAAGAAAATATGTGTTTATTATCTATCAATCAGCAAACAATATTTGACTATGCAATGACCAATCACATAACTGGGCTACACCCCCTGAGATTTCTCAGTTTGCATTGACATAGAAGACAACCATAATTTAGCGATAGCAGCCATGGCTAGGTCGTTTAAATTTCACAAGAAAATGAAAAAATATGCAAAGCGGCAAAGAAATAAAGTTGCAATGCAACAATCTAAATTGAAATCACAAATAGAACAGGCCAAAAAACATGTAGTTAATCTTTCTACGATAGTATTAATTGATCATGAATTTTTATTGCTATCAAAAGGGCTGAAATTCATTCCTGCTCCCTCAACAAAAGGAGCAAAAAAAGATTTAATAAGAGATTTTAATGAATTTGCAAGGAAATTGAGATGCAAATTTTTATATCACTCCAAAAAAGAGAAATCACATCCATTTAGAAAAAAAGCTATTATGAACCACAGTATAGCTGTGATGCACTTGAAGATTATATTTTCAAGACAAAACACGAGTTGTCGTCAATGCAGACTCGGAAATTTAGAGACAACCTGAAACACGAAGAAAGGTTGAGCATATCCTCACTATTACGTGACAAATCAATTGTCATTAAGAAAAGTGATAAAGGGAAAAATTTTATAATACTTAATAAGGATATGTATCTATTAGAAGCTAATAGACAATTACAATCATACCATTATAAGAAAATTGATAGCTTCGATTTCGAGTTTCCTAGACAAGATGTAAATAAGTACATCTCAGGAATGCATGTTCGAAACGAACTTGATGAAATTTCTTATCAGTACTTGATCACAGGGAATCTGAAAATTAATAGACCGGGACATATGCATTTACTACCACAAATACACAAATTAAATATTAAAGATTTTGACGATGTCATGAAAAATGGATTTAATATTAACAAAATAGTCCCACCAGGGCGTCCTATTATTTCACAGATTGGTACCGTAACAGAACACATAAGTCGTTATGTAGATTATTTCCTTGTACCAATTGTCAAGGAGCATTACACCTATATCAGAGATTCCACTGATTTCATTAAAATAATAGAGACTAAAAAACCATTAAATAATTGTCTGTTATGCAGTTTTGACGTAAGTCAAATGTTTACGAACTGTCCAATTGACGAAATTCTGTCAGCAGTGAGAGTAGCTTACGAGGCATATGATAAATCAAAATATGATATAAAGTATCCAAGCACAGATGATTTAATTTTCCTCTTGGGAATTGTACTGCAACATAATATCTTTGAATTTAATGAACAGCTTTATAAACAATGTCTAGGCTCTGCTATAGGGACCAGCTGTGCACCTGAATGTTGTAACATTTTATTATATAAGATTATGAAAGATATATTATCCAAGTTTCCCTACCAAAGAAACCTATTCTACTATGCACAGTACATGGATGATGGGTTTATAATCTACCACGGAGATTTCAACGAATTAAACATGTTATTTGAACTGGCTAATAGCCATCACAAATACCTCAAATTTACACATGAGTATTCAGAAACTGACATCACATTTTTAGATGTACATTTATTCAAATTTATACAAATAACATCCTAGATATGAAAACTCACTTCAAACCAACAAATTGTTTCTTATATTTGCATCGTAATAGTGCACATAAGGAACATGTGTTTAAAGCATTCATCCGTGGAGAAGTAATCCGTTATAGAAGATCAACAAATAATGATAATGACCTTAGAGAAATCCTCGGAAAGTTCAAATTAAATTTGATTAAGAGAGGATATAAAGAAACAGAAATTATAACATGTTTCAATGAAGCATTATCTAAAGACAGGGATACTTTATTTTCGATCGATGCAAAAAAGATTAAAGGGGATATACCCTTGTAATGATCACTAAATATAACCCTTGCATAAATAAATTGCAAAAAAAAACTTATGAAAAACTGGCATCTCATACGAGAAAATGTGGTTTGTAGTAAGATATTTAAGGAAACTCCCATTATTGCTTCTACAAAGCACAAGAATTTGTCAGATATTCTAATCTTGACCAAGATGAGACACTAATTAATTAGCATTATATAGGACAATCCCTGATGATGGCGGACCTATATACAAATTACTAAAGAAAAGAGTAATAATTACTCAAAAAATATAATCACCGCCGAAATGCTAGATTGGCATAGGATTGATGCAGGCATATTACCTTAAATTTAGCAATAACAAATTGAAAACTGTCAAATTGACATTTTGCTAAGTGCCAAGATCAAGGAAATTATATGTCATAATTTTCTGTAGAAATATATAATTTAAATGAATGAATTGGCAGCATTAATTTTTTTTGAATGTTTAAGTTGGGCTTTTGCCCGCCGAAACTTTCCCGTGAATGATCATTTAGTTGGTCATCCGGCATTTCTATCCTTCCCTAAATTAATGTATGTCATATGTAATATATACACGCACATAACAAAATCCAAACAATTTCACAGTTAGTTGTTTTTGTTCTTGGATGAAGTGAAGGGATAAGATAATTTATGAAGGAAAATGTTTGCTCAACCCCGCCATATAGTATTTTGGTGGTCTGAGAAATTCCAGACAGCAATAAATAAAACAATTTGATGACGTTTGCAAGATTAGTAGTAAAAAATGGGTCTCCGTTGAACCTTCGTAAGATTTATGAAGCAAATTAAGACAAAACATTCCCATCTTTTTCAATATTATAAAAAAACAGAGGAGGTCTAGTTGCATACAAATCCTTAATGAACTGCACGCCTTTTCTTGAGAAGATGAACAAATTATCATTGCAAAAAACTAACAAGGAGGATATTCCTAAATCGCAAGACTTGTTCAATGAACCAATGGACACTGATGAAATAGATTTAACACTACCACTGACGGATATTTCGTCTGAGGCTAAAAAAGAAGAAGACAAAACTTCCGGGGATTTCACGGATATAGTATCTGGAGCAATAAGGGAACTGAAAAACATTATGAATGGGAAGCTAGCTATTGCAAAAGCTCCAGAAGGCATCGCCTATGGTCTAAGAGATGACGGAAATTTGCCGCCTTTTTGCAAATTCCAACTGGAATGCCGTCCTGATCTCAGGAATAAGGACTATTCAAGAGAATTGCCGGAACTGTGGAATCAGAAATCAAGGGAATATAAACATAACCTCTTGACTGCTTCTGTAAACTTCCTGGATCAGAAATTATCTACCATTGATGTCGAGATCAGAACTAAATTAGACAATACAAAGGCCGTAATCGGGGTTGCAACAAAGAGTGCCGGTATGGCTAGATCTGATCTTTTCAGAAATTTTTAATGTTGAAGGACAGACAAGAAAAAGAACTGGCAGATTTTAAAACAGATATAAGAACCAAACAGCCAAAGAGCTCTTGGAGAAGAACCAACATTAATTATAGAAAAAGACAGGTGGCTAAATTTAGAGGAAAACCTTACAATTGATGACAATAATGTGTCAACCATAAACAATAACAATTATATTGTTCATTGATAACATTCACTCCGGAAGCTAAATTTAAAGATAAATCAATCTATTAATTAATTACATATAATGATAAACAATATTGAGAATTTAATTTTCCAATGGAAAGGTATGTAAAAGTATATTCCATAATTTATTACAAATAATACATAATTATTGTTTTGATCAATTTAAATATGGAATTCAATTTATCATGGAATTTGATACATAAAGCATGAAAGAAAATATGTGTTTATTATCTATCAATCAGCAAACAATATTTGACTATGCAATGACCAATCACATAACTGGGCTACACCCCCTGAGATTTCTCAGTTTGCATTGACATAGAAGACAACCATAATTTAGCGATAGCAGCCATGGCTAGGTCGTTTAAATTTCACAAGAAAATGAAAAAATATGCAAAGCGGCAAAGAAATAAAGTTGCAATGCAACAATCTAAATTGAAATCACAAATAGAACAGGCCAAAAAACATGTAGTTAATCTTTCTACGAAAGTTTTAACTGATCATGAATTTTTATTGCTATCAAAAGGGCTGAAATTCATTCCTGCTCCCTCAACAAAAGGAGCAAAAAAAGATTTAATAAGAGATTTTAATGAATTTGCAAGGAAATTGAGATGCAAATTTTTATATCACTCCAAAAAAGAGAAATCACATCCATTTAGAAAAAAAGCTATTATGAACCACAGTATAGCTGTGATGTACTTGAAGATTATATTTTCAAGACAAAACACGAGTTGTCGTCAATGCAGACTCGGAAATTTAGAGACAACCTGAAACACGAAGAAAGGTTGAGCATATCCTCACTATTACGTGACAAATCAATTGTCATTAAGAAAAGTGATAAAGGGAAAAATTTCATAATACTTAATAAGGATATGTATCTATTAGAAGCTAATAGACAATTACAATCATACCATTATAAGAAAATTGATAGCTTCGATTTCGAGTTTCTTAGACAAGATGTAAATAAGTACATCTCAGGAATGCATGTTCGAAACGTACTTGATGAAATTTCTTATCAGTACTTGATCACAGGGAATCTGAAAATTAATAGACCGGGGCATATGCATTTACTACCAAAAATACACAAATTAAATATTAAAGATTTTGACGATGTCATGAAAAATTGATTTAATATTAACAAAATAGTCCCACCAGGGCGTCCTATTATTTCACAGATTGGTACCGTAACAGAACACATAAGTCGTTATGTAGATTATTTCCTTGTACCAATTGTCAAGGAGCATTACACCTATATCAGAGATTCCACTGATTTCATTAAAATAATAGAGACTAAAAAACCATTAAATAATTGTCTGTTATGCAGTTTTGACGTAAGTCAAATGTTTACGAACTGTCCAATTGACGAAATTCTGTCAGCAGTGAGAGTAGCTTACGAGGCATATGATAAATCAAAATATGATATAAAGTATCCAAGCACAGATGATTTAATTTTCCTCTTGGGAATTGTACTGCAACATAATATCTTTGAATTTAATGAACAGCTTTATAAACAATGTCTAGGCTCTGCTATAGGGACCAGCTGTGCACCTGAATGTTGTAACATTTTATTATATAAGATTATGAAAGATATATTATCCAAGTTTCCCTACCAAAGAAACCTATTCTACTATGCACAGTACATGGATGATGGGTTTATAATCTACCACGGAGATTTCAACGAATTAAACATGTTATTTGAACTGGCTAATAGCCATCACAAATACCTCAAATTTACACATGAGTATTCAGAAACTGACATCACATTTTAGATGTACATTTCTTCAAAGGTGATAGATTTTATACAAATAACATCCTAGATATGAAAACTCACTTCAAACCAACAAATTCCTTCTTATATTTGCATCGTAATAGTGCACATAAGGAACATGTGTTTAAAGCATTCATCCGTGGAGAAGTAATCCGTTATAGAAGATCAACAAATAATGATAATGACCTTAGAGAAATCCTCGGAGAGTTCAAATTAAATTTGATTAAGAGAGGATATAAAGAAACAGAAATTATAACATGTTTCAATGAAGCATTATCTAAAGACAGGAATACTTTATTTTCGATCGATGCAAAAAAGATTAAAGGGGATATACCCCTTGTAATGATCACTAAATATAACCCTTGCATAAATAAATTGCAAAACAAAACTTATGAAAAACTGGCATCTCATACGAGAAAATGTGGTTTGTAGTAAGATATTTAAGGAAACTCCCATTATTGCTTATACAAAGCACAAGAATTTGTCAGATATTCTAACCTTGACCAAGATGAGACACTAATTAATTAGCATTATATAGGACAATCCCTGATGATGGCGGACCTATATACAAATTACTAAAGAAAAGAGTAATAATTACTCAAAAAATATAATCACCGCCGAAATGCTAGATTGGCATAGGATTGATGCAGGCATATTACCTTAAATTTAGCAATAACAAATTAAAAACTGTCAAATTGACATTTTGCTAAGTGCCAAGATCAAGGAAATTATATGTCATAATTTTCTGTAGAAATATACAATTTAAATGAATGAATTGGCAGCATTAATTTTTGGAAGCTAAGGGCATCCGTGGATGTCGAGTTTCGTTTTATTATAATATACGATTTGATGCATTATCTAGAAAATCTTTATAAAACAGGTCTACTTTTGATGATTGATTTTGAAAAAAAAACATTTTACTCAGTCTTAAGAATGGGCTTTTTGAAGAAAGCAATAAAAAGCTTTGGTTCCTTAGTATGCAGATGGTTCAAGACTCTCTATTCCAGTGCCAAAAATTGTTTAATAAACAATGGCCACCTTTCGAGTTTCTTCGATCTCAGGTGAGGATGTCGCCTTATCTTTTTATTATTGGAGCAGAATTGTTATCTATAAAATTAAAAGCAAACCCAAAAATTCAGGGTATCGTAATTGACAAAAAGGAAATACTTTTGAATCAATATGCTGATGATACCTATCTTATTTAGATGGCAGTGAGGAATCCCTACAGGAATGCCTCAGATGTCTCGATTCTTTCCACGCTATATCTGGGCTGAAAATGAATAACTCCAAGACACGTGCTCTCTGGATTTGTGACGAAAAATACTCAGATCATATTATTTGTCCTGGATATAACTTGTTGTGGTCCCATGCAAATTTTCGACTACTTGGAATATAATTCTCTCTTAATTAAAAAAGCATTCTTGATATAAAATTTAAAAAAAACATTGAAATTTCAATGATTCTTAAAAGTTGGCAATATATAAATTTATTTTAATAGGTAAAGTTACTGTGATCAAAACTATAGCACTGTCAAAACTGATTTATTTGTTCACCTCTCTATTAAGCCTACCACAAGCTCAGTTATAAGAGCTGAGTACTATGTTTTTCAACTTCATTTGGGATGGAAGATTGACAAGATAATACGTAACACAATTATTGGAGATATTTCACAGTGTGAGCTAAACATAGTACATTTAGAATCGTTCAACGTTTATTGGGTCAAAAAGTTTCTGGATCACCAAAAAGAAGACAATCCATCCTACAAGTTAAATTAAATCAGTTTGGTGGTGAAAGGGTATTTTCTTTGCAAAGACCCTTTTTGAAACATATACTTTGTTCCCTATATATTACAAAGCCATGCACAAAGCTATGTATTAATGGCATTTTGTCGTTAGATATTTTTAACTTTATACATTTAGACTATTTTTCTATCGATAAAAACTGGAAAAATCAAGGTGTCCAGATGTTAAAAGACATTGTAGATTAAAAAAAAACTTTTTCAACAGTTTTCAACAAATCAAGGAAAAACTAATATTGAACTACCAGTATTCCCAAACATATAAGGGAATTAATTCAACATCAATGTAATAACGTCAACAACCTTGTACCAGCAGATTACTTTTGTCAGAAAATTATATCAAGTGTTAAACTGAATTTTTTATATAGGGACCTTGTGAATAAAACTTTTGGTGTATACTCATCAAACTTTTTCAAAGTGGGAAGAATTACTAGATGTAGACATAGAGAGTGGTCATAATATTTCACT
Source organism: Limnoperna fortunei (assembly GCA_944474755.1). NCBI lineage: Eukaryota > Metazoa > Mollusca > Bivalvia > Mytilida > Modiolidae > Limnoperna > Limnoperna fortunei. The sequence continues at coordinate 59,888,873 of OX104123.1, forward strand.
ATTCTAAAAAGATGTTGGAAAGATTCTTATTTACGTAATTTTCGGTACAAACTGCTAAACAAAATTTTGCCTGCAATTCCATTTTGCACAAAAATAAACTTATTCCAAGCAATGTATGTTCTTTTTGCAAAAACAACGAGGAAACTTTAGAGCATTTGTTCTATGATTGTGCTGTTATCTACTAACTTTAACTATCTTTGGTGAACAACATCAGAGGGCATGATAGAGACTTATTTGCAAAAAATAATCGTTTTAGGATTTACACCAGAAAGTTTATTTATAAATTCATTATTTATTATTGCATAAAACTATGAATGCAAATGTATACAAATTAATTCTATTGCAAATATGAGAACGTGGTTTTTTTATATTTATTTATGGTTAAAACGTCTTTATTTACATATACTCAATATTGATAGTATAGAAAATGTCTAACAATGAGGACACAAGTCTACAGTTAAGAGTTAAGAGACAGTCGGGTATACAAAAAACACTTCAATAATGAACTAAAATGCATTTGTCTGAACGGCCTAACTAATCTAGTGTTGAAAGTGCGTTACAAACTATTTAATAGCTTTACAACTTTATGTTTAAGTTATTCAGTATTATTTATTTCTTTACTCCATGGCCTCTTGGCTGTTACGTTACTTGTGTTAGTTGGCGCCGTTGAAGATGAGTGCTATCAAATCAAATATAAAATATAATATAATACAACATTTATTACGTTATTTTAATAGGAAATACTAATGCATACTATACTCTTATTTGATGACATTAAATAAAAATACAAGTTTATGTTATGTTGGACTTGCTTAAAGCAATTTTATCGCCTATTAAAATTGTGTTTAATGTTACTGGAAAATGTGATTATATGCAATCATCAATTGCGTCTGTCTAACGCGTACTTCATGTGTTTAATATAATGATCACTATGGAACGTCCTATTACAAAATTGTCTATAACAAATGTGATAAAACACTTCCTGGAATAAACAGCAGAGAAACAACACAGAAATGTCGGATGTATGAAAATAAAATGTCATAAAAGATAGCAAGGTTAATAGAATTTACTACGCCAGACGTGCGTTTCGTCTTATCAAAATTTAAAATCCAAATGATTAAGATGTTGTATAGCTTTTATCATCTGAAGTCCGAAACATTATACCAAATCAGGCTAAGGCTATCTACCCCTTGAAAATATAAAAAACTTAGAATTTAAATAATTTTCAAAATTGCAGGGCAGTAAATTTAGACAATGACTACCGGGTATATCACAGAAAGAATTAATGATATTCCTGTCAGCACCGAATTGTGACTACTGGGCTGAAAGTGATAGTTATTACTGCCCATTAAAATCCCTTGAATATCATTTTGCTAACATTCGCTTCAATTTCCAATGCAGACAAGTACCGTAAATATCCTAGCGTAATTATCATATTTGAAAAAAAATAATTCACGGAGGCTGTCGCTCAGGATAAAATCATGCGACGTAAATGGCCAGCCCGCTGTAAAACAAAGATAAGCGATTTTTTTTAATAAACTGGAAAATGGGATTGCTCATTGGAAGAAAAATAATAAATGCCATTGGAAGAATAAAGATTAAGTCATATCCTGGAAGAATTCATAGTCCAGAAAGAAGGTGATAAAACGGTAGCGACACACGGAGTGTTATTAAGTTTAACGCAGTCATGACCGGGATTGTAAAATTTTATAAGTGATTGTTAAGAGGTACTTATTAGTTTGGCCTTGAATTTGTATTTGTGCTATGTATTTGTTTTGTACATTGTAATATTTTTCAGTAATTGTTATTTGTTTATTTGAGAAAAGAAGATTATTCTATAACTGTTATTACAGAATAATAATAAACAAGTTAGCTACAAAATTCTACAACATTTATTTAGGAAATATGTACAAGGGCAGATACATGTGAGAGGATTTTTGCATTTCATAACAGTGGATAAAATTTAGTTTGAATATTTTATTACTATTGAATTACATTATACAAGTTTACTGATCCGGACTGTTTAGGAATTCAACTTATTTCGGATATAACATTTGGAATTTCGTTTATTGATTTGTATTTGTCTTTTGTTGGCTATTCTAAAGGTTATTTCTACATGTAACAGTGATGAATTTGCCACTGTGGAACCCCGCTTATGTAGCCTTTCAATTTGATTTATAACTAATGCAATTGGTAGAAAAGATAATGTAGATGATATAAATATTTTTACAGGTTATATAAGATGTAAGGCATGTAGCGGTGTTCCAAAATGACTGATTATGATCATACAAAGACGGGCAGAGACTATGAGGTATGTCTTATCATATCGACACTGTAATAGTGACAAAATACGCAGATTTTAAGCTCAAATCAAAGAGTTGTCAGGACTTTAAGGGGCTAGGATTATTATATGGAAAGCATAACCAACATAGTGATACGCGAGTGCCATGATAAAATTCCGTTATTTTGTACATCTTGGAAGTAGTAGTTGCTTGTAAATGCTAACAACTTCGTCTGCATATATTGCTTCATTTTTTCTATTGGAGGTTAAAATTACATCTCAGAATCATTTGAAAAAAAATATAATGTATTGATATAACAATCAATGGAAAATCATTCCCCTTGTGATAAGATCTGTAACAACAACATTACAGGTATTAAAATGAGCATCACATGTCCTTTAAAACAAAGTAGTGTTCACAATCCAAACTATTTTACCTATTACGTTTATCTATTAGTGTATTGGGATTTTTATACATTGACTTTCATCACTAATACACTACTATTGATGAAACATTTCGGACATAATTTCTCCATATGCAGGAACAATGAGTGTTACCGTTCTCTTTAACATTCGAAATACTATTTGCATAACTGGAAGGCATTATATCATTAGATCAACATAGCATCTTGGCCGGTCCACAGGATTTGTCTTACAAGGATACGAAAAACGCTCTCGTAGGAGTGGCTGTTGCCTGTCAAGTTTAACATGTAATTAATAAAAGCCATGTAGCGTATCATACAGCGCGATGAGTTTTAAATGTTTCACGCTCTTTGCTCGTTAAAGCTGATATTGAAAAATAGTCCTAACTCAACTTTTACAATTAGGTGCATTCTCCGTTCTTACTTAATTCTACTTACTTTAAAATAAAAGTAAGGTTTTATCTGGGTATTGCGATGGCACCAAGATCACTTTCTAAAAGGTTTATAATTATGGGGATATAAAATGTTTTCTCATTGGTTTGGGTTGTCAGGTTATGTATATAACGGAAAACTGACCACGAATCAGTGACCACTTTCGTAGATTTTAAAAGAAGTCGCCCTACATCCAAAGCTATTTTTTTCGTCCTTCAACACTTCTTACGTTTTAAAGCTGTATAATATCTATAATTCGAGTTATTCTGCTCATACTATATAATTTCTGTCTAAATTTGTATGTGTGTTACCAATGTCGATCAAATTAACATTGCCTTAAAATATGTAGATAATATGTCTTGTGGAAAAACAATAAATAACAATTCATCTATTTACTTTTTAATCGTGCCATTTTTACAGTAAGTTCTATTCCACGGCGGATTTTCAATATTTAGTCACAATTCACGTAAATAGTGATTTTGTGGTGAACGTTCAAACAAGGTATTCTACTTCTTATTAGATATATTTATTGATTGGAGTTATGAACTTCCGTCGGAATATCACAAATCATCACTTGTAACTATTAATCATTTATAACAATATGAAATAAGATCTGTTCATGTTTTGTACAATAATGTTCACAATCTGTAGTCCAATTGAAATTAACACTTAATACTGTAACTTATACCATTTTTCTCCAACCAGTTTAAATGTGATATGTTATTTGACTTCAACTCATGGGAAACTATGTCTTATCATTAGAGTGTTGGGGCTTTTGCAAGAACACGTGTGGAGTGGAAGTTTCTTACCCTTCCGAAGCACCTAAACTCTCCTGATGTCAGAAGCTCGTAAATGGTGAACAAAGGTGTCACGTTGCCTGCACCAAAACAATCTCATAAAGCAAGCTCATTAACTGATGTCAGAAGAATAAATTTAATGATCTTATAAAGTGTATCCACTTTCATAAAGTATAATAAATATCATATTCAGGTATTTTGAGATTATTTGACCTTTGACGTTCAACTGTAATAATTGCATTTTTTAAATAATAAGCATACGATATGGAGTTAGTGTGGGTAGCGTATTGAAACGGATAATATTACGGGAGACTATGTGTATTCACATACAGAAATGACAAGTTTAATGATGCATCTGCAGCATTAATGAAATCATTTTATTTTCTTATAGAAACAATAATACTGCTTGTCCACTTGGGATAGAAGCTTATCCAAAATCTGCAAATAATATAAAACAAATGTAAAATTCGAATTTCAAACACTGCAAGACTTTCCAATAAGAATACGTGTATACTCAGTGCTTATTTAAAAAAATAAATTGTTAATCAGAATCAGAAATCTGGCATGGTTTCTATCAACGAAATTAAAGAGGACCATATATTAACATAGAAAATTTCAACAACCGTTTATAAAAACAAAAAATAATAATGATACTTTATTGTTTCCGACTGAGCAAGAATTGTTTTATAGGCTCTTATCATGCAGACAGTCATAACAGAGCTATTTTGTGTTAATCTGTAACACTTAACCTTATCCAACAATACTATAACTAAAATGAACGCATCGGTTGTCGAGTGGTTAAGGTCATTCGTCTACTATGTGATCAGTGCTCTGTTGCGGGTTTGAGTCTCACTGCGTGCGGGGCATGCTTGACGCAAATCTTAATTCACAAGAATTCGCAGTTTTCCTTCCAAAAGTCTGGATTTTCTCCGAGTACTCTGCCTCCTACCCCAATAAAAACTGGACGCCATGATATAACTGAAAAAGTGTTGACCGTGGTGTTAATCACCAATCAAACAACAAACAAACAGATAAAACTAAAATCTAATTTTTTAACCAGACGATACGTTTGAGCAAATCTATTATGTCACTCGGGGTCATACTATAGTTATCAGCTGACAAAAATATCATAACGATTGTATGCCGGTAAAAAATTAAAACGTGATTATTTAGAAGGCATTCATCCGTGTAAAGCTATAATGCAATTTATTATTATATTTTCCAGCGGACGTTATTCTGTTTCGGCGGCAAAACAATAATGTTCATCCTTATCATACAATACGGAAACTAACTTTCGATTCATCACTGGTTTTGAATTTTGTGCCGTCTATACACAAAAAGTGCATATTTTATCTTCTTTAACTCTGTCCATTTTAATTTTATAAAGAACTTTATATCCGAAACATTGGTCATGACGATAGTTCGTTCATGGTTGGCATTTCGTTTTATCCTTACTAAGTGTTTACATATGATTTTGTTTTGTTATTTTTGGACTAATTTTAAGTTATAATATACATTGAAATCTATTTATCCGACTTACTTGGAACTGGGGGTTGAACTATTGCAACTGCCGATGCTTGTCCATTCTTATTAGTTAAAATGCAAGTCCATGTACCATAATGGTCCTCCGTGATGGTCATGTTGGCAACTTGCCTATCCTCCAAATAATTCACGGGTGGTTGTGTAATAATATGTTTTGCCTTTTACAAAACAAAGATATGTTATATAATATTTGTTATACTGCTATTATACAGAGAGGCATATGTATTTGTACATACATTATATATTTCCGCCAAAATATCTTTTTTTACTAGAAAAATCATTTGAATAGTTTATCGATTAGTTTATTTAATTGCAAGAAATATTACAAAATCTGTGGCTGATGTTATATTTATGTCCAGATACTATGAGTCTTAACATAGCAACAATGATGTAATTTCAGAGCAAGTTTAAAATTAAGTAGCACGCAATGTGAAACTGTTTCTTTGTTTTACATTGTGAAAGCAGTGATTGCAATTGTTTAGAAATGCGTTAAATTGATTGGTATGACTTCTCATACGAATAAACAAATAAAGACAATTGTAGCATCGAAATTGTCTTGATTCAATCCAATTCACGGAATCCATATACTTTGAATATTTATACTTTAAATAGTAAACTATTGTTGAAATGTAGTTGATATGATTAACCATTTAAATCATGCAATGCTTTTAAAAAATAAAGACACCTCACAGGTACCCATTTCATTTGTTGTTCTTGAATTTGTAACCTTAATCTAGTCCCAAATATAGGCAAATATAGACATTTTGTGTACATTTGACATTAACAGAAAATCAGAATACAGCAATGATGTCTGCTGTTTTACTTATTGACACTTCGGAACATGCACATGTACATCTAGGTTTTCTACATCTATAACAAACATAGATCAAGCCTACAAGCTTTAACAAATATCACCAGATTTGGGAAAGAAACGTTCAAATAATATAAATAGTAAATAAATCAAAGATACTCACAGTCTCGTGTTTCCACGTGATTATTACTGGTAAACCAACTATCTGCAACGGTCTGCATTGTAGAGCAATTGTGTCATTAGGTTGTACAACTCTGTCTTGTGGTTTTGTTATAAATATTGGCATCACTTTGAAAGTTAAAATACTGATGATAATACATATAACAATAGTCTACTAGCAAACTCTGTAAAGTCATTTTATATCTGTTCTTTTTATTCTAGTGGAGAAGAGTTGCTTACCATAGTGGCACACACGGACTCAACTGTTAGTGGAGCATGTGTCACTCAGGTGTGGTTTCCGTGATGTGTCTGTTCGGTTTGTAGTTTGTGTCTCTTTTGTTTTTGTCTGTCCCTGACCTATTGTCTACTGAATACTTTCTTTGGTTGATTTAAATTTGAGTTATTGACTTCTGAAAATAACTTATATTCACTTATTGTGTCCGAAGGGCGAGGTGAATTCTATTACTTTTAAAAGTCAATAACTAAATGCATGCAGTAATTGTTATTCAGTATTCGATATTTAACTTGTATAGGTATCAGGTTTTGATTTGAATATTTCACCCGACTTGCCTTTGTAAGAAAATTTCCTTGTACAATCTCGATTTTGCATGCTATGTTTGTTTTTTTTACTATGTCGGTTTGTTCCTTACAAGTAAAAGTGAAACGAATGGTAGACGATAATAATTAGTTTGTCACTACATGCAGACCAAGTAAATAACCGCGTAATGTTACAATTAGTTAAAACGTGATCAATAATACATACCCTTTTCGGCAAATCCACATAGCTGTGTGTTACAGTAAGGATTAGTACAACATCGAACACAGAAATTATCTGTTGTGTTCGTAGTATTCAGTACATTGCACGCCTTCATATTAAAAAACAAAAAAAGATTTATTCATCTCCTTCCATGGCAACAACATTCTGTCCTAGACATTTTATAGAGTTTACATATCTCAACAATTCGTTTGTTATAACTTCCTCCGGTAATTGGGATACTGATGATAGAGTGATCCAATGGGTTAACTTGTTTCCTATCAAATCAAAATTCAAATATGTGTCTTCCTATGTTTAATTGTGAAGAATTTTAACATTTTTCCTCCACATATAAGCTGATTAGGTATCCAACATAGAAAATTGCGTAATAAAGCATATTTTCCCGAACAAATGATATCTGATGACTTACTGACAAATGTTTATTGTTAAAAAGTTAATCCTAATAGAGGTGCAACTTCTTTTTATGTCTCAACTGTATGCTTACAAATCAGACATACAAATGTAAATGGCTTTGTGCAAGTTTGTTTCTAATTGTTATAAAACAACAACCATAAGTAAACAACTCTCTTTAAATAGTCTGCATAAATCAACATAAATCAATACTTTTTTTTATTTTTGGAAGAACTGAACTGATTCAGAAAAGAACAAAGCGATGAACAAAGTGATAGATATATAGATCTTATAACATGTATACGCTCTAGAATGTCCAATGATTACTTCCGGGATTAGTTGCAGTAATAGTATAAATATAAGGTAAACATTTTATTGACAATCACACAACCTTGTGTCACCTTGTTTTTTTTCTATGTAGTACGAAGCCTAACAAAGAACTATTTTAATTTCAACAAATGAAACAAATATACTGGAATTCAAGGATCAGGTATCTTTTATCTTTTATTCAAAACCTCAATACATACAAGATCTTACTTTTAAATTGTTTACTACTATTAAGCTCCCAAAGCGGCATGCACTCCATTCAGACAATCGCACCGTCAATGTGTATAAAAAGACTCAAATAATTCCATTCACGTGAAATAATAAAGAGCGAAATGATCCGGTTAATAGGATCCGTTACTGTTAAGTTGAAGAGATAAATAAGTGTTGTCTCTCTTTTCATTGCACTTTACTTGTACAAGGATGTTATTTATAGTGCTAATCAACCTGAGGCTATGCATTAAAATAACTCTATAAGAAACATTTTTGCCTCAGGTATGTCAGTTTGCACCTAGACCTTGACCTGCTAAGTTGTATTAGATTTTGAGCACATCATTGGTGCAAATTTGGAGATGGAAACTTATTATTGTCATAGTTCAATATAGTAATAAAATATATAAGAGATTTCCGGGTTATACTAGCTTTACGGTTTTTTTTTAAGTTTCAAACGGGTTTCGCATGTAAAATCGCTTGCCTGCGCGTTATAGACATTATATGTATTAATAATGAGGGTTCAATTACTAAAGTGCATTTAGCTCAAAAGAAGTATTCACCGGGATTTTGTGATTCCAACTTGATTTTGGAGTGCCCATTACCTTTGATTTGTCCGTCAGATTACAAGTTTGATGTATGCCCCTTAGATGTGGGATTAGGTACAGAGATAATGTCCCCAATATTAGATGACATGCAAGGAGTACCTTTAGATGCATAGATGAAATATGATCATGGGTTGAAGATAAGAAAATAATTTATAATCACTATTTTTCGATATTTTTTGCCCAGACTTTTTTCACTTGTATTGATGGTGTCTAGGAATAAGTATAAGTTCGATGACAACTTACATTGTTTCTATCATAGAAATTCAAGCAGCTTCTTACCTAGACCTTCTCAGAATTCTTGGATTTCACTGTTAACAGACATGACTATGAGTAGCTTCACGTCAGTCTTATTATTGGCAAGCACTTCGTTCTCAATCGTAGCCCCGAGGTGTACCCAAGATTTCTGTTGGTTTCTTGTTACTCTCTTTTTTGGTGGTTTTTTTTGGTTCTATTTGGCTTTTTTTACTGTCCTATGTTTTTGGAACTTGTTAGCAGATCGTATTTCTTCTACTTGTTCCACTTTTAATGGCCTAACCACACAGAAATTAATAAACATATTACACTAACAAAATAAATACACCGGCACAATACTAGTATATTCGTCCCCTTTTCTTAAATCTTGGTATAAAGTGTGATTGTGAAAACACTTACATCAGTTCTGAAGCAGTCTAGATTATATCTGATTTCAAAGGTTGTCTTCGACTGATACATCGATGTTTTGCATTGCTGGAAAAAAATATATAAAAGAGTAATACGAATATAACACAGAAACAACCCATCATTTTTGGACCATATTAACATATCAATAAAATCAATTTCTAAAAAAGTATATAGCTGGTACATTCTGCTTTTGGGAAAAATCTGCCCGGACATATTTTATTCAAATCATTGCAAAATGTTTTTATCTCAACATAGAAGTAAGGCAATGATATGTATATTTGATTTTATGATATCCGTACAATGTTAAAAAATATTATGTTTATGTTTACGTCTTAGAAGAAAGTGCAATTCTCTGTGGAGGTAAATTTTAAATTTGCTGACATGATACCGATATTAGTTTTATCCGGTAACGGACTAAAACATTTTTTTGCGAGATCTAGTTATAACATTACCTCACAAAAACCTGTGAAATATAGTAGAATGTGAGAACAAGTGAATTTAAACAGTCTATTCGTATACTAATCGGATCAAGCAAAAATTATTCGCCTACATTTGAACAGTTTTTTCGTCAAGGGGGGAATGTACAATATGGCACTTTGTAATTCAAAAGGTATATTAAAATGTGTAACATTCTTACATAATCTGATTCACAAGTTCTTAAATAAGTGCAATCTTCTGGCCTCAGTACATCATTACAAGAGAAGCATTCTGTGGTACCATTTAGGACGACGGCTACAAGTAAATAAAAAAACATGCAATCAAAGTATTTATTATATGTTAACTTGTATGTTAACTTTTGAGTTTATGGATAAATATGAAATACTGCTGGTTTGATGTTACATTAAACAATTTGAATGATTTTTAGGGCAGGGATTAATTCGTATGTATTAAAGTTTACAAATAGTATCTGGCTTACACGGCCTTTTAATACATCCCGTTTTGGGAAAATGTGATTCAATTTATGGATATAATATACCAAAAAATCCAACTAGTTAACATTATGTAGGTGGACCCTATCCGTTGTAATCTCTTTACCCGGTTGTAATCAAAATGTCGTTATTTTTTGTCTAACATTAATGCCGAAATTGAAGATAAATTCTAATTTGCTGACAGTTTGAAGCATTTTAGTGCAAGACATTTAACATTCTTTGTAGGTTTTGAAACACTAAAGAGCGTAGAAAAATTCACAATCACTAAACCAAGAGAATAAATCAAAACACTGAGTGCAATGACCACTGTAGTAAAATGGAGACTATAATGGCTTTTATATTGTAAGAAAAAATTGCCACTCTCATAAGTCCTCGACGGAATTAAAATATGCATTAAACGTGAGCAACAAACTCAAACCTCGGGATGTTTAAGAAAAATCTGCGCAAAAGTACATTCAGTCTCAAATTTTCATTTCGTACGTTTATTTATAGACATGGCAAAATTAAAACTAAAATTGCTTCAGACACTCAAGACTCTTTAGATTTTCTTTAGATATATTTACTAATATATAACATCTACGACAATTCAGTATTTAAATTACGTAATTTAGGGCAAAGCAACATGACCAGAAGGCTGATTCCTTGCCCGAGTGGGTAAAGGCCTTGAGGTAATTGATTCAAATAAGAATAAGTCGTTTTAGAAGGTCTATGAGTACCAAAGCATCATCAATCTTCATTAATCTTGATGCGCTTAAAACTTTGTCCAACATTCATGACAAATAGGTTGTTGTGCCAGCTGATAAGGCCCCTAACAACATTATTTTTATCTGCAAAAAACATTACACAGAGTGTTTAATTAATGAGTTAGGCATGGACAGCTCACTTGTAAATCCTACACACTCATTCACTGCGCTTTCAAAAGAGATTATTAAAAATCACGTATCGGTATTGGCATCATTTGATCTCAAAATCAAAGTCGAAGATTGTGATCTCCCCTTATTGTATATGATTCCAAAACTTCACAAAAAACCATACAAACACGGTTTCACATCAGGATCGTCTAAGTTTACTCCAAAAACAATATCGCAACTACTGACCACTATTTTAACAACAGTACAAAGCGGGACTTCAAAAACACAGTGACACTTTCTACTCCAGGAGTGTAACAAATTAAATGTGGATATTAAAAAATTTAAAAGACCTGATAGACATCTTGAGGTCTGGATCTCTTTCCCATTGTAACACCATACAAAACATTTCATTTTTCGACACTCTATACGGCCATCCCTCATACGCAGCTTAAAACCAGGCTTAAAGATCTTATTAAACGCAAATTTTTCAAGACAAACGGAAAAATACGATATAAATGCCTAGTAATTAGATATGACAGAACTTACTTCATCAATGACTCTAAATCTAATACTAAATATACTGAAGACCAAATCTGTGACATGTCAGATTTTTTTATTGACAACATATTCGTTATGTTTAGAGGACATGTTTTTCAACAGACTGTTGGGATTCCAGTGGGTACTAATTTGCTCCTCTCCTCGCCGACCTTTTTGTGCTCTTATGAGGCTCAGTTCCTAGAAGGCCTACTGAAGAAGAAAGAAATGACACTAGCCCAGACCTTTAATTAAACATTCCGCTATATTGATGATGTTTTGTCCCTCAACAATGTTTAATTTGGTGACTATTTAAATTCAATTTACCCTAGCGAGCCTGAAATTAAAGACATCAGCAATACACTAAGGTCATCCTTTTACTTACACCTACTTCTAGATATAGACGTAGGTCTAGCAAAATTACAAACTAGACACGTGATGTTTGTTTGTTTGAACATTGTTTAACGCCACTTTCGGCAAATTTTCTGCTATATAATGACGTCCAGTTTTTATTGGGGAGGAAGCCGTAGTACCCGGAGAAAACCCCGACCTCCGTTAGGAAAACTGGCAATCCTTGTCAATTAAGATTGGAGTCGAGTACACCCTGCCCGCATTGAGACTCGAACCCGCAACCTCAGTGTTGACAGATCACGTGATCAATAGTAGACGAACTACCTTAACCACTCGGCCACTGAGGCCCCTCAAACATGATGACTTCAACTTTCCAATTGTCTACTCGTTCATCGACAGCAATATTCCAGCAGCTCCAGCGTATGGTGTGTACATTTCACAACGTTATTCTAGATCCTGCGATTGGTATTCCGATTTTCTAGACCGATCAGTGCTGTTAACTGCTTAACTACTCAAACAAGGTTTTGTTCTACCAAGGTTTGATGTTATCTCTCCAGAAGTTCTATGGTCGTCACCATGAATTAATTGATCGTCATGGGAAATCCCAAATACGATCTTACATTTTCTCATGTCATAGGTAGTGTTTTCTTTTCCTTGATTTGACTTTTCCCTAGTCATGACAATAAGTAACTCGCCTGGTGTCTAATTAAAGGCGGGCACTGCTGACTCGTCCGGGGCATCTGAGTGCACCCATGATTTTTATGGGGTTCGCGTTACTTTCTATCTGTTGTTTATGTTTTTAGTTTTTTGTGTTGTGTTTCTCTATATCCGGATTTGTAACTGTCACTTGGCTTTGGCTAATGTCGTTCAGTTGGGTTTCTTTGCTATTTTCTTATATCTTTGTATGCACATGTCAGCGCTTAACGTCTGGAGAAAAACATATTTACGAAAAATGAAGTATATATGTTTCATTGATATATTTAAGAACTCACGATTAGAAGTACATAGATGTCTGTTACATATGTCAGCATTACAACATTGAAAACAAGTAACACTGTCACGTCTGCTTCTTTCTGCACTTCTTTTACCACTGCCAATAATAGAGCAGGTCTAAAACAGAAATGAATATATATTTATGACATATTCAAAGGTGGGGTCCTTCAGACGCATTGAAAACAAATAAGATTTTAAATATTCAATAAAATTTTGTCCGTTTATATTTACTTTCAATACACATCTAAACCGCGATATTTGTGAGTTTAGACCTAGAAAGCTCCAGGCAGCGTAATGTCCATTTTATCCAGGGTGTGTAGGCAGATATTTTTACATTTTTATTTTTCGTCCTCGATTCCAAAAGTCATTTGTCATTTGTTTAAGATGTCATATGACCTGATGGACAACTATTATTTCTTTCGTTTGTGGAATGACATTGAGATTATTAATTGGAAAAGTAATAGACGTGAAGTCGCAAGCCATGGTTAGATTTTTTTCTCGTACCTTAATAGACAGTTTCTCTACACTTATAAAAACGTTTAATAGAGGTCGTTTTACAAGCTGATCTCAAATTCAAAAGGCACATAAACAACTAATAGATGTGTGACAGACGTATCTTCCTTAAAGAAATTCAGATCAGCCGCAAAAACATTTATATTTTTTTTAATTTAACAAAAAATCACGCTACTGAATGTTATGGTGCTACTAACTCACCCTCCGACTTTGCAACAGAGGACGTACACGAAACGTAGATGATTACACGCAGTTAAATATTCTCGTTTTTTTTCTTTCTAGAGTATATATCACATTTCAATGTGTACTACATGTTCATATTAAATTTAATCAAACATTATCTATCTTTACTTCATAATTTAAAAATATTCTATAAATTTATTTAATTGCGCTAGATTCCTGACCCCTACTCAAGTACAACAGTACCTATATATTTATTTATGCATATATTTTGAGATACTTAAAATCTTAGTCATACGAAACGTTTCAATTTAGGGTGACTTCTCTGTGATCGTCTTTGCATCATTATTTTATCTACATTTATTGAAATCCTAAATTGCCTCAATTGCATTTTATATGGTGAACTGCACATAAAATCAAATACCATATAGTTTTTCTCTGTCAATCCCATACGATTGGTATTATAATATACACGTTATACCTCCAGAAGCTATATCACATACCTTGGGTGTGCTAATACAGCAGACTAAGTGGTGTTCTCTGTTTTTATATAATTACATTATTAAATGAGTAACATGCTGCAGATTGTTGATGATGAGCTCAACTTGTGTTAACTACTCATTTAATATTACCTGAGGAAGCTGCATCACATACCCGAGGTAACTGATAATGCAGCTCCCTTATAGTTCTCTAATGATAACACTACTTATGTTATATGCATATATCTGTGTCATTCTAAAATTGTAAAAATATAAATATAGTGTTGTGTGTACGGTGTATACATATATAAATTACTATTATTATTAGATTTTATTATTATTATTATTATTATTATTATTATTATTATTATTATTATTATTATTATTATTATTATTATTATTATTATTATTATAGTAAATTATTTCTACTTAGATTTCTTGCAATTACTCCAATAAGAAAAGTTTATATCTCTTCAACTCCTATTTAATTAGAAATTTAGCTTCTATGGTACAGTTTTTATAATTTTTTCTCTATTTCTTGTATCTGCATGTACGTATTAAATATGTTCAACATTGTCCTATTGTGGTTTCGTCTGTGTATGTCAACTCTCATCAACTTTCATAATTTGTATTCCTTTGTCTGCCCGCATTATCCTTATAGACATTTGAAGTACCTTATAGGTAATAGCTCAGTATCCTACAGGCAGCCATTTCATGTTTCAACAGATCAAAGTCAATGCGGAACCATAGACGATATTTCCGTATTTCACGTACTAGAACATACCAAGAAATTCTGCAATCTTTCCGTGTGCATTTCTCGTCTTACCCTTAACTGTTCTTCAAACCTTAAGTCCAAATGTTAATCTGGTATATTACACGTTATGTTACATTTTGGTAACTTTGAATCAAATCAAGGCCAACTCACTTTTTTGCAATGAATTTGTACCCATATGCAAAATTAATATCCATAGTGTAAGGAAAAGCTGGAATTTATACTAAACATTACTGATGAATTTGATATCCATATGGCTGAAACTCATCAGGATCCAAATATCCCTAATTATAAAATTGATTTAAGCACCTTTTCAAAAACCATTATCCGTAATGACTGAAATAATTTTGGTAGTGGTTTACTGATATATACACAAGATGACAATTATGTTTCTAAATGTGAAACACATAGACGAAACAATATGGGTTTAAATAAATGCACGTGGACAGTAATGATGTGTTCCAAATGTTAACCGATATATACATTAATTAGCCAAGGGGTGCATTTTAAAAAAAAAATGTAATAACTCGAGTCAATGATTAACCAGTTAGACAATATAATCCTAGAAAACTCAGAAAATCCTAAAACATATTGGAAATTAATGAATATGCTCGTAGAAAGATCAAAGAATATTTTACATTTTAAAAATACTATCAGGAAATATAAGTGTGATTATATACGAAGATGACGACAAATGCACTCTGCTCAACATATATTTCTCTCAAATTCCAAAAGTAAATGATACTGATTTTAAACCAGGTTTTCAGTCTAACACAAATTAACATTATCAACATCATTAAAGTAATTGTGCGGGAAATTATTGATATAATCGGGTTACTTAAACTAAATAACCTGTCAGGTCCCGACAAGATAAGTCAATGTATTCTTAACCTCTATGAATATCATATATTATACCAACTTTTGAATAGACTTCAAAACAATGAGAATATTAGAGATTACAAATGCTAGACAACTTGAAAAACCTGTCTAGAATCTGCTCGTATTATTACAGGACTACCATCGTTTACTAAAACTGATGTTATTTGTAAAGAAATTGTTTTGGAAACCCGACAAAAACGCAGAAAATTACACATGTTTCATTTAATTTCTTATAAAAGGATACTTGAATATTTAAATGTGTTAACTCTTCCATCTATCAAAACAATTACTGTATATACTTTAAGAAATGGCGAAGATTTAATTGTTCCATATTGCAGAGTATCTCTCACGAGAAACTCTTTTTTCTCCTTAGCCACTCAAATTGGAATGACTTTAAACCTATCAACTAGAAACATGAAAGCTCTTCTTAATTTAAATCATATTTACAAAAATCGTCTGAAAAATTACCAGTCCTAATGTGCTTTTTATTGGTCCGGGAAATTAAATATTATACTTAAGCACCTTTTCAAAAACCATTATCCGTAATGACTGAAATAATTTTGGTAGTGGTTTACTGATATATACACAAGATGACAATTATGTTTCTAAATGTGAAACACATAGACGAAACAATATGGGTTTAAATAAATGCACGTGGACAGTAATGATGTGTTCCAAATGTTAACCGATATATACATTAATTAGCCAAGGGGTGCATTTTAAAAAAAAATGTAATAACTCGAGTCAATGATTAACCAGTTAGACAATATAATCCTAGAAAACTCAGAAAATCCTAAAACATATTGGAAATTAATGAATATGCTCGTAGAAAGATCAAAGAATATTTTACATTTTAAAAATACTATCAGGAAATATAAGTGTGATTATATACGAAGATGACGACAAATGCACTCTGCTCAACATATATTTCTCTCAAATTCCAAAAGTAAATGATACTGATTTTAAACCAGGTTTTCAGTCTAACACAAATTAACATTATCAACATCATTAAAGTAATTGTGCGGGAAATTATTGATATAATCGGGTTACTTAAACTAAATAACCTGTCAGGTCCCGACAAGATAAGTCAATGTATTCTTAACCTCTATGAATATCATATATTATACCAACTTTTGAATAGACTTCAAAACAATGAGAATATTAGAGATTACAAATGCTAGACAACTTGAAAAACCTGTCTAGAATCTGCTCGTATTATTACAGGACTACCATCGTTTACTAAAACTGATGTTATTTGTAAAGAAATTGTTTTGGAAACCCGACAAAAACGCAGAAAATTACACATGTTTCATTTAATTTCTTATAAAAGGATACTTGAATATTTAAATGTGTTAACTCTTCCATCTATCAAAACAATTACTGTATATACTTTAAGAAATGGCGAAGATTTAATTGTTCCATATTGCAGAGTATCTCTCACGAGAAACTCTTTTTTCTCCTTAGCCACTCAAATTGGAATGACTTTAAACCTATCAACTAGAAACATGAAAGCTCTTCTTAATTTAAATCATATTTACAAAAATCGTCTGAAAAATTACCAGTCCTAATGTGCTTTTTATTGGTCCAGGAAATTAAATATTATACTAACAGAACTTAGATGTTTGGCCTTATTTTAAAACATTGTTCCCTTTAGGAATGTTATCATCGTACATATATGGCGCTAAAAATGTATACTTTACAATGATGCTACGACTACTATTAATTAATAACCTAGCTGTGGGTTGAAGAATTCTGCAATATAGACAATAACTTTCGTTTGGGATTAAGTGCAGCACTTTCGTTTAAACTGTTTTACATCACGTCATTGTTATTATATTAAGAAAACAAATCGATTCCACGCTGTGTTACTCCCTTAATCCCACACACACATACAAACCGTACATGCCAATTGTTTATTTTGATTGTATTTACATTTAGTTCTTAAATGGAACTATACAATGTTTGTTAATTTAATACTACGCATGCATATTATGATACATGTATTATAATACCAAGCGGTAAACCGGAGTGGACTTCATAAGTAAGTACTTTTGTCCAATCTATTTTTGTGAATATAATTACAAATAAAAAATATTTAAACCGGTCTATGATCTGCATAAATATTAATCCGCTACCTATATATATTTCTTCTCTTTGTATAATCAATTATAGGCAATGTCTATGATTTAGATAAAAAATATAATCTGAATCAATTAGGCATATTCCGATTGCTCATAATATTTATGGCGCTAACGCTCGCAAAATATTTATAAAAAACAAAACCTATCTGTATTTTAATAATCAAGAAAATACACGGTTATTTGTTTATCTGTATTAAGATCTTCAAATATCACGATACTTGTTTAATGTAAAAGCCAACATAGAATGTAAAACCAACCGAACAACGAGAGCACAAAGTCAAGGAACGATTACAAAACCGGATTTAAACAGATACAACGCAAAACAACGCCAAAGCACCCAGAAAGTGAGTATACCGAACCCAATAAAAACCATATGCCGAAGCTGCTGGGATATTGCCATCGATGAAAGGGAAGTCGACAAAGGTCATCGAGTTCGTCGTAAAGTATATTTGTAGTTTTTCCAAGTCTATTGCTATAAGTAGGTCTGAGAAAGAGGCCGACTTAAATGTTTTGGTGGTGTCTTTAATTTCAAGCTCGCTAGAGTATATTACACTTTTGTTTACCGATACCTGGTCCCACTTGAATACACAATCAAATTATGATTTTCGAATGCTTATTTTTTCCTCTAATATAATTTCTTTGCTGAAAATTTGAGTTCAGGAACAATCAAAGAAGTCCTAAAATTATATGTTTTATGAAACTGTGACCTTTACTATAGTATAGTATCAAAACAATATCTCGTTACTTTTGACGCCACGGTTTATGACACAGTTCAGATTTACATCTTAAGACATACTACATTCAGGTGCTAAAAACTTATTTCGCTATGAAGGAATATTTTATGTCATGTTTGAGTAAAATTCATGTTGACGTCATAAACCTAATAAAAATAATTATAGTTTTTTTTATTGGATATGGTTTTAGACTGTATCGTAGCATCCATTTTTTATTGAGAATGGAAGGAAGCCGGAGTACTTGTATAAACCAATAGATTATTAGCATTACTAACTACCTAGAATGCTTGACCATCAGGGCCATTATTATTATTTAACAAAGCTCTGTCAGATAGGTAAATTTGTCAAATTAATATTACTCAATAGATGTTGCACGTGGCTAATGAGAACTTCATATAGTGCAAATTGAATAAATATGTATGTTTTTGTTTGTTTGAGTGGTGTTTTAACGCCACTTTCAGCAATTTTTCAGCTATTTCATGGCGTCCAGTTTGTATTGGGGGAGGAAGCCGGAGTACCCGGAGAGAACCACCGACCTGTGGTAGGAAAACTGACCATCCTTGAAAATTAAGATTGTCGAGTACACCCTGCATGCAGTGAGAATCCAACCCGCAATCTCAGTGTTGACAGACCACGTGCTCAATAGTAGACGAACTACCTTGACCACTCGGCCACCGAGGCCCCTAAATATGTATGAGAACACACAAAAAACACTATAGGTGTAACATGTTGGTACGGTACTTTATATGTTGATAATAACATTAGCACTTTGTTTATTAAGATCGATATTTACACCAGTTAAATTTTTTGTCAAATGCCTATAGCATTGGTCAATGACAAATTTCCTTTTGGAATCTTCTATGCAATTTTTCAAGGACATCGTTTAATTTTTGTGATTATTATAGGATTAAACCCTGGGTTTTAGGAAATTATCAATGTGTAAACTCCGGCGACTCACAAAGGACTTTATGTCAAGTTTGTGAGGGAGTCGCCGGAGTTTACACATTGATAATTTCCTAAAACACAGTGTTTAATTCTTATAATTCTGTGAAATAATCGTTGCGATTTTTAAAACAGCAAAAACATTTACAGAAACCCATCTAGACCTCAAAACGTACCTAGGCCGGAAAGCGTAGGGATATGCAAAACATAGTACCAAGGAAATCGCCGTTCTGTAAAATATTGATAGGATAAAAACAAAATGAAACACTGACTTGTATTTATATTATATTTTATTTGAACTCTCGATCGATTTAATTGGAAATCATTGGGGCAGAGAATACATTGTCCCCCTCTCCCTGGATACGCTAGGAGGACGCCATCTTGTTTACATTGGATACTGAAAATAGTCCGCTCAGAGGAAATATCGATATATAAATTATCTGATAAGTGTTTTTATCCAATCAAAGCACTTAATTTAAATAAATTACAGCATGAATAGAATTATTTGTTTATGTCTTACCTCCTTCGACATACATCCAGATTCATATAAAACATTGCCCAATGTTCCAACAGTCCTCTTCGTGTAACATTCCTATAAATTATTGAAACAAGTAATTAGACTTATGTTTTCGATCTCAGGAACAGAGTTCATATCCGATTGCTTATTTCGATCTTTTTGCAAGGGCTAAGCAAAGAACATTCTATTTTCTAATGTTTTGTAAAGAAAAATACAACATTAGCCAAATAAAAACTGTAAACAAATATTAGGTTCAGCTCGGTAAACCCTTTTAAAAATATTATTTCTGATACTCTTTCTAGTGAGAAAATGGAACATAGGACTTCAAGTCTATTTCATGCACTTTATGAAATCAGGGAGTTGCATATCTGCCTCCTTAAAATTTAAATTTGCATTATTGGCGCTTTAATAAGTCGTTTTAATTGTTTTTATACACACCGATATTTTAATATTGTGTACGAAAGCTTCATATGCTCGCAAATGAAAAACATATAATCTTGTAACTACAAAATTATTGTCTCGCAACTACGAAATAATAGCTTGTTATACCGAGAAAGTTAATTACGAGATAACTGTTTTATTAATAACGAGATATTTAACCTGTTCTAGCTGAAAACTATCCCACAATCCAGAGATAACTATCTAGTTATTTCAGGATAACTATTTGCGAGTTATTTTTATAGACGAGGTATTGCCAAAAAACTAAATATTTTTGAGGTCATATATTAATCTTTTAAATTTGGGTTACCATGTTCATTTAATCTACCATAGTAAGCTGGAAATTGAAAAACCATTTTCACACTTCTTAAGGAGACCGTTCAAATCGACGAGCACTTAATACATTAGGTTTGTTGCAATACTAAACTGCTGACCATAAACAGTATAAATATCAAAATTGTGTTTCAAAATCGTTAATCTAAGAATTAAGAGTAAAGTAGTAATGTATGCATGTAATATAAAGCTCATTAAAATTAGCGATACTTCGTTGCAATTCGTGTTGTATGTATATATGCCCATAGACTGTTTATTATTTTAAATAAATGTCATTCGTAATTTGAAGCAATATAACCTATACATTTTTCTACAAAATTGACGTGTTTTTCATAGGAATGACAAAATAGAACATAATCCCTAACTCTACTACATTCACCTCGTTATGACCGCACGTCATTACATGATCGCAGTCCTCCATCTTTGGTACACCAGAACATGCCTTGCATCTTATTTTGACTAAAACATATGAGCATTAATTCTGCATATGGTTAATACATGAAAGACATCACTAAAATAATATAATAATTTCCACCTTGCTTGCATATTTGCCGAATTCCATTTATTCATTGTAGTAGAAGATACTTGTAAACAAAAGCCTTCGTGGAAAAATGGCCTAAGTAGTAAGTTATCAAATACTGCGCTTCATGTTTGAGCCATAGTGCTGAAAGGACTAAACTAAAAAGAATTGTCAATATTGCTACCAATAGGTGGATTTCTCTGGCCTAATAAGTCCAAATAAACTGGACGCCTCACAACAATTGATAACTGGCATACACCCCTTTCAAATAAAAGGACGTGTTTAAAGGCAAATAAGGTTCGTTGTTATTTGTCAAAAATTTGAGATTTTTCCTGTTGATTTCAAAACAGCGAACAGTGAATTTTACTTTCTATGGCTTTTTAAAACGATGACCACTGTTTTGAATATAAAACTCCCATACGCTTATTAGTTTTAATTTGTCAGTACAAACCATCTACCCCTATGGCTGTGGGTATCAATATGCACAAAAATATTGATGATAAACCTGCAAAAAAAAAATACGCACAATAGCACCCCAAAAGACAGAACATTATTAGTTAACATATTTTATTTGTATTCATATATCAGTATATTTACAAGAAAATACAGACAAGGATTCAGAAAGAAGCTACAAAGCTTATATAAATCCGTCTTCTGAAAATGAAAGACATATTACAGTTTACGACGAAGTCCTGTAGTACATTTAGTATGAATATGCAAAAATGAATTAATAAATATATAAATGATAATAATTAGAATAATAACAACAATGAAACCGCCATTTGTTCTGAGAACGAATGAAAAGGTCTTTCCCACTGTTCCTCTACAGTCAGATAATATATGGGATGCTATACGCTTTTGTGTCTTACTAAGCACAAACCGTCAATTCCAGTCATAAAAATGAGTTATTTGAGTAAAGAAAGTGCTCTCTAGCAAAAAACAGATGGTTGTTAAGGACTCTGGTGCCCGTTGCTAGGGACAAAATGCCACTTCCGGTCATGAAATGACACATTTTAGTAAAGTACATCATTCTGATTCTAAAAATGTATGGTCGCTAAGGACTTTTTATAACAGTCACCTTGTTGCAATGTATGACCTTTGACCTTTGGCTTAAATTGAAGCTCTTTTCATACTGATCACTTTATACCTTATGTTTACTATATTATCTCTAACCGTTTTCAAGTTTTAACCAAAAAATACGATTAACCAAAACGCGTCAAGGGCAGTAACTCAAAAAGGTCTATCGCACAGCTTTGGGTCAAATGTACCAAATAAAGGTCTTAATAAGTGGAGTATTTTTCCATTTGTTGTCCGCTTCTATCTTTATGGTTTGTGAAATATAGTGCTAACAAGGCCTATGGTGACCTTTGACCTTGACATTTTTTAAATAACATATGTCACTTAGGATCAATGGTAGTGGTTCCAAGTCTCTAGGGCTTACAGTTTTTCAGAAAAAAATTTTGACGCGTTGCGACATTTTTCTGGTCAAAAACACGTAAACAGGATGTCGATTTTAAAAAAAATTGCTTTATACGAATCGATTACGGTTTCTGAGTTTATCTGCTAACAAGGATTTACGGTGTTGGGGCAGATAACTCTGTTACTAAAAATAGATCGGTTTCACAGGGTGAACTGAGTCATCTGCCAATATGACCTATTAATGTTAGCAAGTATCAAAATATGTCGCGACACTTTTTTGCAAATGATGGCGGAAAAAAAAGAAAAAAATAATAATTAAAACGCATTTGTTCCGAGAACAAATGTGAGGTTTTTCCCTGCATTTTGTTAGTGTTATGTCAAGGTATATGGTTGCCAATGACTTTACCGTCAGTTGCTATGGATTTTGTGTACAAAGCAAGTGGTCCCAAGTGAGAAAATGTATGGTTGCTAAGGACTTTTAGTCGATTGTTATGGATAAAATGTCACTTCCGGTCATAAAATATTAAATTTAAATTCAGTTAGTGATCCCGATTCAGTTTGTTATGTATTGTCAACTTCAATTTTGTACGGTTAAAGTGTTATTTTATTAAAAAAAACTGTTTACTGTGTTTGTCATTTGAAGATGGCTGCCCATATCCATTCGACTTTGGTCTTAAATCGAAGTGCTTGGCATATCGGTTACAAAAAAACTTATATGTTTACTATATAATCTGTGTAACGATTTAAAGGTTATTGACAAATAACGCAGTTTACGATATGTTTTTGGCCGCCATTTTGAAACCACTCAACCGAATCATGTACTTCTTGTTATCAAATTTAGGTCTTTTTATTCTCTTTGAAATAAACTATATGTTTCATTCATCATCTGTAACGTTTAAAAAGTTATTAAGAAAAATACATTTTCAAAATACGACTCAAGGGCAATAACTCAAAACGACAAGTTTTAGGCTTTCGTACCTGAAAAAGTTTTTGTACATTTCGATGTGACAAACATTTTTCCCTTTTATTGTCTGCTTCAATTGTGTACGGTTTACGTGTTATTCTATAAAAACTGTTTACGTTGTCGGCCATTTGAAAATGGCTGCCCATAACAAATCGACTTTAGTCTTAAATCGAAGGGCTTATGACAGTCACAAAAACCCATATGTTTACTATATTATCTCTGACGGTTTAAAAGTTATACTCCAACAACTGATTAGCCGAAACGTGTCAAGGGCCATAACTCGAAAACGGTTTGTCTCACAGTTTTTGACCATTATAATAAATGTAGATATCAATGAGAGGAAAATTTTTACTATATTATCTCTGACGGTTTAAAAGTTATACTCCAACAACTGATTAGCCGAAATGTGTCAAGGGCCATAACTCGAAAACGGTTTGTCTCACAGTTTTTGACCATTATAATAAATGTGGATATCAATGAGAGGAAAATTTTTCTGATATATTGTCTGCTTCAATTTTTAATGGTTTTTTTTAGTTATATAGAAAACAAAATTTCAATGGCAGCCATTTTTGAAAACAGTGGACCAAAAACAAATTTTGATCCTGGATAAGTAATTAGGACCTCATATCTACTTGAAAACCAAATTTTGTGGAAATCAAACAACTTCGACAAACTTCGTGTCAAAATCGCGTAACCAGGAATTTGCTTGAATTTTTTCCCCGTGATTAATCATTGTCAGGAGTCAGGTGACAATTTCCACACCTTAGAATTTTGATATCGGTTACGGTTTATGAGTTAAATTGAAAACAAGGGTAAGCAGTGTTTGGGGAGATAACTCCGTTGTTAAAAAGGATCGGTTTCGAATGGTGACTCTGGTCGAGCCCAGGTGTCGGTTAAGTGTGCCAAGTTTCAAAGCGATACATCAAGACACTTTTTAGACATCTGCGGCAGAAAAAAAAATAATCATAAGAAATGCAGTAATGTCTTTCCCTTGGAGAGGGGGAAGTCCTTAATAATAATAATCAGAAGAAAGGTAAGAATGTCTTTCCAATGTAATAATCATAAGAGAGGTAAGAAGGTCTTTCCACTGCAGTGGGAAACACCTTAATAACATTGAAAATAATACTTATTATTAGTTTAACCACCGTTTCAACCATTACAAAACTAGCATCAAGATTGTATTTACAGAAGAAAAAAGGAATATAGTATAAATATTATTATTACGAATCTAAACATCGCTTGTTTTTCAAAATGTGATCTTGCACCTTAAGAAATATTTCAATATTTTGTTGGAGTGATATAGTATCAGATTCGTAAAGAAGGAGGTCTAAGTCAATTTGCACATGAAAATTCAAGCGGAAGATGTGTTTTCGAAAGATAGTATAGTTTAAACGGAACGATAAGAAATGGCTGGTTGACTCCCTTATGCCACATGTACAGTTAGGGTTGTCAACAAAGTTTCGCACAAACAGGTACTCTTTTAATGAGCTCCTGTTCGTGCGCAGCCTGGTACGATATACCTGCCCTATTCTACTGCCAACGTTATAGTACGGTGGACGCTTAGAAATATATTTAGCGAACTTCTATTGGGAGGCTATTCCATAGTTTAATGGTATATGGAAGAAAAAAGTTTGAATACAGCGATGTTCTCGTCCGTAGGTTGGCAGTATTGTGTGATTGACTTGTAAAACGTTGATGGAGGTCGGACAGATTATCCGGCAAAAGATTGCACAGATACTCAGGAGTCATCCTATCAACTATCTTATACATAATTATAAGTTTGTGCCGTTTTCTTCGCTCAGCGAGACTATCCCAAATCGTTTCGTTGTAAAGTTTTCCAAGAGATGTTAGCTTTGTCCCTCCAGTAACTCTACGCATTGCTTCAATCTGAAAACGCTCGAGTTATCTACTAAGAACATTATTAACATTGCAATAGGTTGTTTTACTGATGTTATTTACAAGAAGTGGTTAAGATTTCTATTAATGTTAAATATCCACTTTTACTTTTATGAATGACAAAAAGTGGTTAAGACATTTGCTTATTTGTGTTCTATTTAATATTAAGACATAATATTACACTCTGATATTATATTTTAAATTAGTTAAGTAGTAAAAATGAATTTGGTATGGGTTAATAGATTAAAGTTTAATTTTTATTAAAAGGGAAATACTTTTGTAAATTTATAATTTATTAGCTTTAACTAGTGGTATTCCAATAAAAAATTAAAAAAAACATTGATTCCCTAATGTTGTTTCTTGTATGCATACGTACATCAATTGTCGGAGAGTAAAAACAAATTGTTCGAACTTAGTTGAATAGAATTTTGTAAACAAATAAATATGTCGCTTTAAATTCTCTAACCTGCATAATTCATTTATTAAACTTTCTATTTCTAAATCGAAGCAAGCTCTAAAACATTCTCTATTAATTTGAATAATTAATTCTTATATATACAACTAGCAAAATGGCAAGTTAAAAGAAAATTGATTTGTTGTTATTTGTTTGTGGTTCAGACATTTCTCTACTGATTTGCTTCTATAGAGCTCGTGGGTAATACATTTCCTTGATTGAGCTATTTGATTTAGGCGGTAACTGCGACCCCAGGGTTTTGTTGATCCCATGTTATTGTTTTCATTGAAACAAATTTGTGGAAGACAAATACTCGATATCTGTCTCTTAAATTGGTACAGGTGTAGGATTGACGAAGTGTTTGTGTATTATATTCCTTTACCGGACTAGAATTACCTTGGATTGATTGCCACCTATACGACTTATTTTTCCGGAGCACCCGAGTTCCTCTCATTTCCTCGATAATTCGTGCCGCTAGCTTGTTTCTTGTTTTCTTCTATCTTATGTCTTTTTTGTGTGTCCCGTAGTTTTGTATGAGTATTTTGGACCAAGAGTTTGTATTGTACTTTTTGGCATTTGTTTGCTTCATTACTAAAATTATCTAGTTGATAAAAACAGTGTTGAAGCGAGTTGTTTAATGTTTTGCATCTCAGGATGAAAGCTCACAGCACATGCGTCTTTGTGCCAGAAATATATGAAGATGGGTCAATAAATGGATACTTCTGTTATACAATATTGATATTTTCACTTTTTTATCAAAAAAGATCAAATATATATTTGTGAAGACATAATATAACGATGAAATTTCAGCTTACCTTCCATTTTCAAACAACTATGTAGTCGTGACCCTATGATCGCCTTATCTCCACGATTTATGTAAACTGTTACAGGTTACGTTGTTCGAGAATATCAGATTACACGTCCTCTTGTGGATAATATCTCCCAGTGATAAGTTTAAATCCTAATTTCGTTGATGTGACGCAGATAGGGAAATTCTTGTTTAATCGAATACACTTAGTACCTCTTATTTACAATTTTTAGCTTACATCTTTTAGATTAAATATTATTATGTCCAAATATTCTTGTTGGGGCAAAAAAAATAGCAGGGTGATCTGTTAAGACAACAACTGTTATAGATGTATATAAAGTACTATTTAAGAGTATTACGAGAGGCGTCTCGTGCTCAAACCAGTGGATGTGATACAATTAAGCAATTTAATCAACTATTATGAGAGTAGAAACGACATTAAAGTTCACAATTGGATGAACAATATTTAAAGGATCTTAATTATGAGCATTTTCTCTTATGCTCTTACGCCATAGCCAGGCTTTATCGATGAACAACCAAGACAGTTTAGATACGGCAAAGCGCTAAAATGTACTCGTATTCAGATGTTTTAAAATAAAAAAAAATTAACGGTACAAAGTAGGAATGAAGAGACTAGTTTTGAATGAAAGTTTATTAGGTTGGGAGATTTGAAGAATTTACCCATAGCTTTATGAATAAAATTTTTAAAAATGGTTTTACGCAGACAGCCCAACAAATATAGGAAAATTTATTTTTTTCTAGATAAATAAAAACAGTAAAAATTCTGCCATAAGAACATGTGTTGGTATTTACCCTCCTTATATTAAATATTAACTATGCATGTTGTTGCTCGTTTGGAAATATAAAAATATAAACAAACTAGCAACTGTGTATGGCTCAGAAAGGTAGATGTGTGAATTCTTTTAAGAATCTGAGACAGAGGAGGTTTATAGAAACTGTCCGAAAATGTCAATGAATTTCCAGAATCTTGCGATCCAATTCAGGAATACATAGTATGTTATTAGTTGATGGAAGCAATTGATGGCACAGTGGAAGAGCGCTACCTGAACAAAAAAAGAGTTCTTAAACATTTTATAGTAGAGTTTTCTTTAATGTGTATACATTGGTTTTACACTGTTTGGGTCACTATTTGTTTTCTCGTTGTTGGTTTTTGTTGGTTTTGTAATATGTGTGTATGAATTTGGATCTGTAATTGTCCCTTGACTTTCGGTTCTTGTCGTTCGGTAGGTTGTTTACTTCTTTTTTTAATTACATTTCGGTATATTTAAAATTGTTTATCACAAGGTTTACTAAGGACTAGATCTTTTTGATATGAATATATTCGTATTAAGGGTTTTGATAGTCAAACACATAATACATGTTGATTTATTTGTATTCAGCACATGATTTACATTTTGAAGATAGATGGTTTGAAGCAAGTGAACTGTCTTTTTACAGCAGTTTCTATTAAAACAAATATGTTAACTTATTGGTTTGTTTTCATTTTCTTAGGCATACTTTCTCTCCAGTAACAACTTTTTTATAAATACTTTAGAAAGCATATCAAGCTATAATCGGTATCAATTTTAGGTCAAATGTTTAACTTTCAAGGGTTTTACTTAGGTTAAATATTTTGTATAACATTATTTCCTAAATATAAATGGTTTTTGCATTATTAATTGGACAATAATAATTCAACTTGGTCAATAATAGCATACAAAAGAAAAAAACAATCTTTACATTAATACCACTTTTTTCTCCAGTTTAAAAGTAAACAAACGACAATGTGCAGAAAAGTCTACAATACAATCATATTATTTAAGAAGACTTTATATAAATAAGTATAAAGTACAAATAAGCAAACCAAATTACTAAAGTATCCAGGACTTTGAGACTTATTATATTGTTGTGCTCATCAAACATTTTTTGTACCGAAGTTATGTTATATTAAGGTGCTTTTGTATCTTATCCTTAACAGCTTTATGGACTTAGTACAGTTAAATGTCACCGCCATTTTCCGTTTCCTGACAAAGGCCACCAACTCTTACATTCTAACAAAGTCCATGTGTTACCCTTTAACAAATGACGGTTAAAAATATATATATATACAGAAAATAGAAATACAAATAGAAATTAAACAACTTACCATTATATATGCTTACAATAAGCTTGTCATTACAAATATTTCATAAAACATGTTGATAACACAAAAAATCTGTAAAAGAGTTTTCATTATTGATATACCTAACGTAGGCAGATTCGTTTGACAACCAGGCACGGACGCTCGACCTGAGTTCCGGAAGTGGGTCTGTCTGTCCGCCTCCGGTCTAAAGGTGCTGCATGGTCACGTAGGTGGCCATGTTCGCCTGGTTAGCAATCCATAGGTACAGTCATCTTTGGATCCTGTAGGTTTTCGTCCATTATTGCATGTTGATACATTCTCCCAAACACGACTGAACGATTTTCCATCACCATTGGTTGTCTCATCGTCTCTGGACAGCCGCCCGTGGATGATCCGAGGTTGCCATGGATCAGCTGGAATATATCTCCTAACTGGACAGCTATCCGATTGACAGCACCGTTGGGATTTTAATTTGGTCAAAATACCACGTGACCTTGGTCTTTTGATTTTTGTGGATATATGTGGGTCTTCTGTGGATAAATGATCTGTTTATTACCTTTTGTCTAAACAGATTATATTTTGGAAAAAAGGTCATATTGTGTCGTTCACCTTTTAAAAAAAAGTTAGATTAGAAATGGTAAACTTTGCAACACCTTTCAAAAGTGGACCATTTCGACTGACTTTTTGTATTTTTTAAAAAGGCTTCTAACAACATTGTGTGTGTATGCCAGTCACATTACTATGAGTGCTTCATTTTAGAACTAGGCATCAATAATAACTCTAGTAATTCCACATACAAACGTACCACATTTGACAAAGATGACATCCTAGCTAATCGTAAATCCTTCATGACATCCTTGAATATTAATTAATTCTGAAGACATGGTATACATGTATTCCAAAATTACATACAAATCCTTACAATTAAAGATACATTGCCGCTTATCTATGTCCTCTACCAAAGAGCTGTCAAAACAGGTGACTAAGATATTGTCTGCAGTGACAGAAGAATATTATTCGGTATTATTGGCTTGTATCAGTTTAAACTGACATTGATCAGTTGGACAAAGTATTTTGTTATTTCGATCGTAGTTTCATATACTTGGGTTTATGGTCAATATAATTATATGTATTTTCAAAATGGTTAATTGTTAATTAATTTTTTATAATATTTTACATGTGAGGATTATGTATTTATGTAATATGATGTAATTGTGATTTAATGTGTTAATTATCTTTATCCTCATCCTCCTTCTCTTCTTCTTCTTGAAGGGATAGGACATGTTTTTCAGGGCTTCTCATAAATCATTTATTTATTGTTTACTATATTGGTGAGTTCAAACAAAGAAGCACTTTCATTTTGTGAATTTTTTTATTGTATTTTCATCTCAAATTTCCGAGATTGTTTGTGGACTGACATTTTTTTTTATTGTTTATTGATTTGGTTTTGTTTAAAGATGGCGTCGCCTTTATTTTTGTGTCGCAATGAATAGTAAAACTGCCTAGTCGGCTGTTGCCTCGGGTAATTGCTAAGTAAAACGTAAGGTCAAACGGAACTTTAATTTATTTAACAGAATAATACCACCAAAGGTTGTTGGAAAATCATTGTCTAAGGCAAATGTAAATAAAACAATATTGAGCTGAAAGGTCAGGATCAAATTTATCAACTGAAAATAATGTCAATACTTTTGTCAAAAGATCAGTCTCAATTGAGCAGTATGTTGTTGCTATTGCCAATGTTGTAAAACCAGAAAAAATAGTGGTTGCATCTCGTATGAGGTCTGGGGTTGTAGTGTTCTATGCAACCTCGATGATGGCGAAATGTTGTGTTCAAATGGCCTCAGTATTGGGGACGAATTCGTATTCATTTACTTCAAAATGTGTTGATCCGATATGGACTCCTTGTTCTGCAACCTATGTTATAATATCGGAATACTTTGATATGTATTATCAAAGACAAAACTTGAGGATTGTGTTAAAGGGAAACTTCGCGAAAAGATGACAATTTGATATATTATTCTTCAAATGAAAGAAACACTTTTGCCTCTTGATGTTTTATTATATTTTCAATGGTTAAGTTATTCCACTGAATTTACCGTGTACAAAATGCACTTATGGAGGTCCGCCATCTTGTCACTATCTCGTCACTAGATGGCGATACTAGAGATCCCTGGACATCCAAGTACCTTAAAGTCGCCGTATGATAATAACGTGACATGGTCAATAACAGAAGGTTGTACTATAAGACAAGGTTGTGGCAAGATTACATTTCGTATTCATGATCTAAGCAAAAAAAACCCCGATCAATGTCCACAGCAGAAACAACTTCATGCGAATATCATATTCCAGAATTAAATGGAGGTAAGTTAATGGTATGGAGACCTCATGTATTATCGAATATTCGTTTGAACTTTGTCCATAAATATTAATTATATTGAAAATTCTTAATCAGATTATGAAACTTATTGAACAAACCTTTTTTTATACAAAATCTTGGCGAAGTTGACTACTGTAGTTTCATTTTTATTCGTGGGGTGCCAATTTTCGTCGCTTTCGTGGGTGGAGACAAACCACGAAATTAAGAATTCAACGAATAATGATCTTATGAAATCTATAATGACGGTACGCCGACATAAGAAACTGCTATGGGACAACTGTTTACATCATGGATAATGACGACTAATGTTCAAGATACATCGTTATATTAATGTGTTTTGAATAGATATGACAAGTTTTCATTATGAACAACTTTAGTGTGTTGATGACACTAAATAGAAATAAAATTGATAAAAAAAACATCGTGGTTATTTTCAATTCCGTAATCCCGTCAGTAGTAAACGTACTTCCTGTTGTGCCTTTTCGTTGTAAAGTGTTGATGTATACCCAAATATTAAAGTAACTGTCTCAATTGAAAAAAAGATCAATAATGCAATTTATCTTTAATACCTTTTATACTGATTTCCATCTAAAAAAAACACTAATTATATCTTCAAGTTTATTGTCAAACAAACAAATTTAATCTTTGCCCCAGGGAATGTACGACGAATTTACAATGAACTGTTTACAAAGATTGGTTTAAATAAAATAACATGTTTATTAATTAGTTTAATTCTGTTTACGGCTACAAAACAAAATCTGTTTAATCTTTATAACTTCATATTTCTTTGAAAAAAAAACAGTCATTACGCCGTTTCCAAGATAGCTAGCGGGATATATGGTATCGCATGATTTTATTCTGGGCATTTTACTCAACGCACCGTCTTATAAAATTGTGTTTACAAACGACTTAATACGGCATAAACGCAACTCTTTTCTTAAATTTATGTTTAGTGTGGGCTTTGCACCACGCCACAACAAAAACAGGTTTCGTTTTGCATCATCTTTCTTAAGCCGTTCCATTTCGTTTTAATGTCTCCGCTTTCCAATAAAAGTACCGTAAATTTCTATGAAATTCCGTGATCAGCATTACAATTATCACCTCCCGAGAGCGATTATATCTTGAAAATGACGTGTTCGAAAATGTCCAGACTAACCCTGTATGAATACCGAAAATTTGTAATCAATTCACCCATTTTTCATTTTTGATGTTTTGTTTGATTCCGCGAACCACGAATTTAAGAATCCCACGAAATGTCTTTTTTCATCCAACCACGAAAATTGATACCAACGAAAATAAATGAAACCACGGTATTTTAGAAATAACGGTTATAGTTACAATAAACCAAATATTTAACATTGCGCCTTCCATATGGGGTACCTGCAATTAAGATTTTATGTTTGAAAATCCTCTCAAATTAAACCCCCGAAAGCAGTTGCTTGTGGAAGTTGAAATGTTAGACTTCATTATTAACAAATAAAAAAATATAAGTCGTGCGGCAAAAATGTTCGAAAATTTTGGGTGAAAAATCAGCACTGAATGAAACTAACAAACTGTCTAACCTCCCCCTTTTTTTAAAAAAGAGCTCTATTTTCCCAGCTCTTACTAATGTTCCCCCAAATGTAGAAGATTTTCAATCAATTATGTTTCTATTTTTAAATTGTGCTATTTTCAGAACCCCAACATCCAATCAGATGTATCCGTGTATTTTCTTCTGATTACTATTTTTGATTCAAAACTTTCCCGCTGTAATGTAAACAAATAATTGGCTTATTGTAACCTTATAAACGAAATATTTTTAAATACCCTGCTTTCGCGCATTAAAATTTCACTTCACGTTTAATTATTATTATTGGTAACATTTATTGTGCGTGTGCGTAACACAGTTTCCAAAATTGTACATGTGTATATTTGGGTTAACGTATTAGTTTTAAGTTTCCTCTGACATGGTATCTAAAGGTATTCGAAATCTTATATACATCATGTGTTCTGACAATTCGGTGTATTAAAATCATAACTGTCCTTGGCAAGAGGGGGCGTGCCGTTCTAATATCGAAGTACATGATTAACCTGCAATCTGATTAGCTTTAGAAAATGTCCGAATATTCATACTTCAAAGTCGCCGGCAAATGATCTAGTAATTGCAATAAACATCCTGTTTGTTTACCTGCTAATTCTGTTAATTACCCTTCAAAAACGAGTAATGATTTACCTGTAAAATTTTCACGTCCAGGTACAACTGCCGTATCAAGACGTGCGAACTTGTGTACGGAATTTTATTTTATGTTAAAAAAATTAATATACAAATATATCTTCTATTACACTTATTATTAAGGTTATTATCTGAGTTAAATAAAGACAGGTTAAAATTTGTGTCTAAAAATACTTTTATTAATAAAAAGATCATTCAAACATTAAGACGTATTTGGTAATCTTATGTTGTCAGCTGGTTATTAGTCATCGCCACAGTTTTAATATTCTTCAAAGAGCAAAGGCAGAAAAACATATTTTAAACTGGATTATAAATCATATTTACTGGATAATTACATTTATCACGTCACAAACGCTGTCACGTGATAAAATACTGTCAATATGGCAGCCCCCATACACAAAATTTTACCACCTTTAATTCACTCTAGAAGCGTAACGGTAAAGAATACAATAAAACATCAAAAGGCAATTATATTTCTTTTTATTTGAAGACTAACATATCAAATTTTCAATACATGCGGACTGGACATATTCAAAGCAGATGTCCAGAGAACAAAACAACAACCGACAACAGCAATTCTGGGGTAAATACTCGTGTCTCATTTGGGCTAAACATGTGCCCCAAATGAGACGGCAGATCACAACGCCAATGAAGACGAGGTTGTAGACGCTGAGTCTATATCTTCTGATTTAGCGGAGCAAAACTGATCCCAAATGGTAGAGAATACCGATCAAAGTTATCAACTGAAGAACTGAAGAACTTGATCGACTTCTTTCTGAGCTCAAAAAGCAATACTAGTCCCATTGAAAGTGTGTTGAATATATGACAGACATACATCAACTTTGTCTTCATTGGACGCATACGAAAATGGCGTATATTATCTTATGCTTAGAATTAAATTTCATGTATGTCTATATGGCTTTTCTAATTAAGTATGCGTTACTGCGTTTTTTCCACTAATATTGTAATGTAAGGTTTTTTTGTTAGTTTTACTGAACACTCAAGTTGATAGGGATTCTTTTAAAAGATATTTTATATTAGATTCTTTGAAATTTAATTGAAATGCAGACATAGTTTTCTCCTTGATACTCATAACATTCCTTATTATGAAGGCATTTGGGAAATTCTATGAGGAGAAATAGCATCCCCTCAGCTTTCAAGTAATTCGGCTGATATTTTGTCAAATAATCTATAATAAAAGTCAGCGTACTTTGGCAGAAGTATGACAAATTAAAAAAACATTATAAATTAGAATGCGATTGTTGCCTGCTCGAAAACAATTCGGACAATGCCGTTTGCATTTTATGCGGGAAAAGTCTCGTAGTAATAGCCAACGACGATTTGTCACATGTAAACAACAGAGGCATAGTAAAAGCATGAAATATAGATAAGATATCATGGATAAATTTTTCTCCTGGATTATCGTATTGCAAATGTATAATATGGAATAATACAAACAAAAAATGCAATCAACTGGAGTGTGACTTTTTTTAAAGAATATTCTATCTTTCGACATCATATATTAAAACACATTAGCAAACTGTATATTTGTTGAATGATTATTCTCTAACAAGAATTCATTTAAGAATGGGGATGGGGTTCAGTTTTTCCTTAGGGCATCTAAGGAAAAACTGAACCCCATCCCCATTCTTAAATGAATTTAAAAATATTGTCAAACGTTTTAAACTTACGTTTGGTAATATTTACATCCATACGATACAATGTTTTCTTGCTCGAGAAATGATGTTGTCGCAGCAAGACTTGATCGAATTTATGTCTTAAAGTATTATATGGGTCATCAGAAATTAGAAAAAAATAGTGAACATACTCTGAACATGAAATGCAAGGTCAACACAATAGTGCTTACAAATGTCTGAATATATCTCTTTTATATGAGAAAAAGTATGTTAATATTATTAATAACTTCTGGATTTCAGGGCGATTAAAGAAATCAGTTTAAATGTATTCAACAGTGGTTGGGTCGTGGTAAATACAATGGGAAAGAAATTTCACAAGAGTTTTCAATTAAAAAGAATTACGATTTTAAATGTAAATTTGATATTTTGCAATCCGACATTCCGTTATAAAAATCAAATATGCTAACATATCCTGCCAACAATGCCATTTTAATTGAGAAACAGCATCAGTTGAATGTCTGAACTTTAACATATCCAGGTCCGGGTGCTTGAGTTTGTTCCAGATTCAAATATATTAATGGTTCCAATAAATATACACAATATTTTTTTGACCTTGAAAAGAAGAGTGGTTCAAAGAAATTATTTTCTCATTTAATATTGCCTGATGGCAGTATAAATGATTCAGATCAGGAAATAAAAACTCTTGCCGGAAATTTTAACTCCGATTTGTATAGCCCGGATCATGTTGATGATCCAATTAATTCCGAAAAGGTGATAGCAGTTTTTGTTGAAAAATTAGACACAAGTCTCTCTTCTCTTTTGGGACTATGAAATTGTAACTAGGACATTCTCACTTAGACTCTAAACCGTTCTATCTGATATATTACATATCGATCAAAGTAATTGTGTTCCCGGTCGTCATATAATTGACAATATTCGTTTTATTTCTGATCCTGCATGTTATTCTTATCAAGGAAATATCCCCTTTATATTATTTCCTTTGATCAGGAGAAAGCTTCTGATCGTGTTCATCATGACTATTTGATGAAGACTTTAGAAGCCTTCGGATTTTATATCCTGTATAAAATCTATTTATA
Organism: Limnoperna fortunei; assembly: GCA_944474755.1. NCBI lineage: Eukaryota > Metazoa > Mollusca > Bivalvia > Mytilida > Modiolidae > Limnoperna > Limnoperna fortunei. The sequence goes on from OX104123.1 coordinate 59,925,376, forward strand.
CAGATGTTCCCTGATGGTCAATTATATGCCATTTGTTTTGAACCTCTTTTACTAATGTAAAAAGATGGCCGATCAGTCCATGAACTACCATTATCTGACGGTAAGAAAAGTTTATTTTTGCTAATGCAGATGACTTGGATACTCTTTTTTGCACAGGACCTTTTTTCTGGTTGGATATTTACCAGAAAGCTTCATATTAAAACATTAAAGTCCGAAAGGTTTATGATTTAATAGTTAGCCAAATAGAAATGATTGCCCACTAGGTCTCAAGAGGAATAATAAATGTTTAAAGATTGTGGGTACTTTTTGGAAACAGTAAGGATGATATTCCAAATAAACACAATTTGGAAGGGATGGAGGAGGATGCTATTGTGAAATTTGACAGGTGGAAACCATGTGCCAGCGCTTTGTCACTCAGAGGACGAACACTTGTTATTAATTTACACTTTATGTCAACATTGTGAAATCGATTTGTTCGTGTCCGTTGAAATTATTAGTGTAATTTAAAATAAATTTGTGGATTTCTGTTGCAAGGAAAACATTGCATTTCCAACGAAATTTTATATCTTTCTGCATGCACTGGAGGACAGGATTTAGTTTATATTTCGAATATGGTTTATGTACAGATTTTTTTACATAAACCGTGCTACTATTTTGTAAATATTTTTGTCTATTGTTTCTAATTTGAATTATGTTGTTCATTTGTTACTTCTTGATGTGGATTTGCAGTATCCTAAAATACCAAGCTTTATCAGGATTAAATAAAAGCCTCGAAATATTTTGAATCATCAAGAATAAAAATAGATGAACCCCTAGTTGCTGATATTTTAAAAGAACCATTGTTTTTAATCCTTCAACATGATGGTGGACTGAGTGAACATATTGTGGATTGAGAAATGTGGTGTGTTTATGATTACTAAAAGTGAATCGATTGAATGGGAAATAATCATAAGAACAATAAAAAATGAAACAGGATTTAAATGCAAATTCATGTTTGATTTCCCCTAATAAAGAAAAAGTCAACATGGCTGCGATGAACCCTAAGTTTCACCGACATTGAGCCAAGCCCACGATTCTTTATATCAAATACACAACATCTCTAATATTGGAGGAAACCCAAATGACAGTACACGACCTAGGCCATCAATAATACAAATAATACCCGGATCCTTTTTTCCAATCAGGATACGAGCCACCGAGACAAAGCTCCCAGGCTGCACCAAAATAGCGTCACAAGTTTAATTTAGCAGACTGATCGTGGACACATATTCATCTAATTCACAACATATTGTACAACGAGAATTGAATCTACAAAACTTTTCAAACACTATAAGTCATTCGAGTGCTCTCCAAACATGTAAGGTTTTCAACACTCAACATTTTAAAGCAGCGATTTGACACTTTTCACATCCAAACTGGTCAAAAGCTCTTAAAACCACAAATGCTTGAAAATATATATCGAAGATTGTCTACACTCGAAAGCGGACTAAACGACATTAAACACGACATGAAAACAATGAAAGCGGCTATACGTGAACATGACAAAAAGCTAGAATCCGAAGAACAAAACCATCATGAATTGGAAATTAAAGTTATAGGGCTTTGATCTAGACCGTGTTTATCTTCTTCAAGAAAGTGAAGACATGGGTGAAGAAGTTTTGCATCTTCATACAAGGTCTATGAAATATAACTTCATCTTCGAGGGTCTTCTCGAGGACGAAGGTGAAGTAACAGAGACTGTAGTAAAATATTTTATTAAAGAAACTCTCAAAATAGGCGATGAGATTGTGTTTCAGAATGTACACCGACTTCGAAAGATTTCCGACCGTTTCCCTAGAGCCATAGTTACCCGATTTTCCTGTTACTCCAATCATGAGAAGGTCCGTCAAGCGTTCCTCAAAACCTTTAGGGTACACCTTTTAAAGCATATTAACAGTACCCCAAGGAAATAGCTGTCAGGCCAAATGCATTGTATCCGCAATAAAAAGAATACATGCGACAAGAACGCCGAGACAAAATTGTAGTCGACCAGCTCTACGTTGATGGCGTGCACTACCCGATTTTTGATCCGCCCATGGAAATGTGCCGAATGAGAGGAAGAAGAAGGGACATGCCCGTCTGGGCCAACACATCAGACAGTTATGAAATGGTTACAAATAAACTATCTTGTAAATTTTTAAATGTTTGTGGTTTAAAAAATAAACTGTTACTAGCAGATTTTACAAATGAATTACAAAACTATGACATTATATTCTTATGTGAAACTAAGTTAGATGATCTTGATGTAATACAAGTGCCAAATGGCTACTTATACTTTTTGAAAAAATAGAAAACTTTACAAAAGAAAATCAAGTGGTTTAGCAATTCTGTTTAAGAAAAAAATTAGAACTGAATTACATTTATTTCAAGCAATTGTCACTTTGTTCAGTGGATAAAGTATCTAAGAAAATTTCTACTGAAGATTTAATTATTGTGTGTGTATATATACCCCTTGAGAAAGTATTATTCAAATGAAGCTTTTGATGAATTAGTAAAAGAGATAATAACAAAGTCAAATAATTCAAAATTTATTGCTTTAATTGGTGATTTTAATACCTTAAGTTCAGTACTAGACGACTACATCGTACCAGACAATGATTTGTTTGAATTATTAGATTTTGATAACGACCCAGATTTTACGAATGATTTGTTCGACTTAGAAAATTTACCTAAATATGGAATTTCCCTTAAACGTTTTTCTGACGATAAAAATCGTTCAAATAAATATGAGTAAAAGCTAATTGAATTATGTCAAAAATGTTTAATACTAGCAAGCTCACGATTTGGTCTGGATAAAAATGTTGGTAGAAATACATGTAAAGATTGTACTTTTTAATTTTTTCCAGTGATTTCATAATTTGAAATTGTGGAGTTTAATTACTTACATAATTAAATGCGTTTTACTAGAGAGGATACAATACAATGTAAACATACCCCTAGTACCGTTAAAACGATTCATGACCATAGCCAAACGAACCCACCAATTATTAGTTAGAACTCGTCCAAGGGTGAGGAATTCAAGCGTATACTACTTGTAGAGAACGAGGTCAAAATAAGTGACGTCGAACAGAAGTTAGACAATTTTATTGAACATTTAGTTAGTAATTTAAACAACAATGAACTAAATAGCATTGTTGATGATATTGTAAAATTGTTTGTAAATTGTGCAAGTTCTGCTTTTGGTCACAGGAAAAGCAAATAATGGATAAGGGTGGAAAATCATGTTTTACAAAACAATGTTATTTAAAGAGACAAGCTTTTAATAAAGCGAGAAAAAAATATAATAATGTCAAAAACGATGAAAATAAGAGCGAAGTAAACCGAACTTCGAAATCTTTTCGTCAAGAAGTTGAAAAAAATTAATAATAAATGTAAAGAAGAAATGCGTAAAAGTCTTTATGGAGGTTGTTGAGTAAATATTCTGGACAAAGTAGGCAAACTCCAGATATTCACCTTAACAATTTCTATGAATACTTTAAAAATCAGAACTTAGGCTTATACCTAATTTCTAAATTTAATATCTTTCCAGTCACTGAAACCAGACATACTCAAATAATCAAATATGGAATATTACATCCCCGCCCAAAAATAAATTTTACGAAAAATTTTCATCTGGTTTCCGGGAATGGAGAAGTGTACCTAAAATAATTGAAAAGCAATGCAACCTTTTACCATGAATGTACATGTATGCGTATGTTTCTACCATATATTTCAGTTTCAATAATTACTAATAATCTAGTAGCATCTCTTAAATGTGAACTTAAACTCTGAAGTTGATCATTCAATTAGCAAGTGATTTACAGTTTTTTCCATTGTGAATAAAGCAGAGATCCCGAACACTTTATAACAATTCTAATGATAATATCAAAGCCTTCTTAATTAAACGTCAAATATTCTAGACCTGCTAGAGCCATTTCATTATAACATCGTAATCTCTCAGTTTTGATAGTAACCACAGAAAAGGGATTTGTTTCTTACATACACATAGAACTAAAAATACACAATTGCCTTACACAAGTATTTGTTCACATACTAAAGTTGTTTCGTAACTGATTGTTGGGCTCAAAGCATACATGACATAGGCAGAAACTAAATTTCTATAGGTTACCGTTTAGATATATACTTTAAATTTTCAAAACTGATGAAAAAAAACACAAAATAGCACAAAATAATACAATTATGAACAATTAATACAATGCACTTAAATAAAATAAACATCACAAGACATCTTGTACATCTTGGTACACTATCTTTTCAGCTCAGGTATATCCAAATCAAACCAGAAAAAATCAACTGTTGCCATATATAACTGTAATCGCTGCTACAGGTAGTGTTAAAGGGACGAAATAGGCATTGCTGTAATTGCCAACAAATTGTTCACAGTACCAGAATAGCTTTCCTTAAAACGCAACGTTAGTGGGGATACAATAATCGCACAACCAATGGGTGGATGAAATTTGGCTGCTTCTATCAATTATAGGTGATAATTAAATGTCATCATCAAACATATATCAAATAAACATGTAAACTAAATCTTCCTTGATCAAATGAAACGAAACAAGAACTTTACATAAAAATACAGTTAAGTGGCAAAATGGAACATGGCAGGACAATAATTGCCAACATTTATTAATATTCATCCTGGCCTATAAGAGGCGGTGGCCTTGCTACAATCATACCATGTGCGTTAGGCCGCAATTCCGCAAGTGTTAGCCATTGGGCAATTTCCGCGGGTTCACCAACTTTTTGAATTAAATATTGAAAGTCATTCTTTGTCTTTCTTTTTGCGAGAATACGTTTTATTTTGAAATTACTGTCTGTTTCAGTTGTGGCATCATGTGCGGAAGAAACAAAGTCGTTAAACCGAGCCGGTTTACACTTTTTGCGTACTGTATCAATGCGATTTTGCATTTCTTTCATGTATTCTGTACAATCTTTCGGAATATCATTTAAGTCCAACGCATGAACGGCAAATAGCGGAAAAGTTGGTCTCCTTCCAAAGACTATTTCGTACGGCGAATATTGAGTGGATGGGTTGACCGAAGCGTTCATAAAAAATATTATCGCAGGTAACAGAGTTTCCTATCCTGAATTATTAGAAACATAAGGTGTTAGCCGTTCGGCTAAGGTTCTATGTGTTCACACAAGCCAAGATAATGATGCATTATGCTGGGCGTGTAATCCTGATGAATTCGTAGAATATTACATACTTCTTTCGGACATTTGCCGATAAACTCTGTCCCTTGATCTGAAATCAAAATTTCGCATACTCGGAACTGAGAGACCAAATTAAAAATTGCACTAGAAACTGTAAGCATATCTTTATTACGTATTGGTTGTGCTGATATAAATTTCGAAACCATGTCGACGGCTGTAAAGATATACTGATTTCCGTTATGTGACGTTTGAACAGGACCATACATATGAATCTGCCATATTTGAAATGGTTCATTTGGAGTCTTATAAGAGACGACTTTTGCCTTAGTTTTCAAGTTTGATACCTTTCTTGATTGACATTCGTGGCAAGATCTCACATAATCGGTAACTATTTGGACCATCTTTTTAAAGAAAAAGTTCTCCCGGATTCTGTCAAGTGTATTTTGTATTCCACTGTCTCCTCCAAGAACAGAATCGTGCGCTAGTCGCATAATATCACCTATCATAGAATTCGGAATAACTAATTGAAATTTTTGAGCAGCTTTTGTTCGGGCAGATTTTGCTCTACGTGTATGATACAGCGTACAGCTTCTTTCTTAGATGCCGGCAAAACATTTTTTCTCTAAATAGTCGATCAAAGGTATTAAGCTTTTGTCTACTCTTTGTTCGTGTTTTAGCTTGGTCATATCTACGATTTCAGGTGATAACATTTTATTAGCATCGGAATCTGTGACGGCTGTTTCGGAATAGTATGTTTTATGTTTCTTTCCCGGATTACGCCATTTGGCCAACATATCATCCGATTCATCCGTGTCCGCGTCATACGGATCGTCACAAACCACGGACTTTTGTATTGACTGAACAATTAACAAACTACAGTTCTGTTCAGGCTCTTCAGAATCCGACGCTTGATCAGGGCACTCTTGCTGACTTTTTCTAGTCTATCAATAAAATCGGTTCCAAAGGGCAACTCAATCGTTGCCGTTTTATCTGGAACATACGGTATGTACGGATCATCTTCGTTCGGACTTTCAATAACTTCATTTTTGCTATTTTCGCAACGTGACAGAGGGTCCGTGACTTGCATCTTTTCCGCTGGCTTGTATTGAATTTGAAACGAAAACTGCTGTAATATCGCGAGCCATCGCTCATAAATAGCTCCTTTGAATTTCTTTTGAAAGAGAGGCTGAAGAGCTTGGTGATCACACTCGACTATAAATTCTTGTCCTCTAAGATAATCTGCACAATCTAAAATGCTTGTAGTCATGCCTAAAAAGTTCCAACTTGGTCGGACCGTAAGATTGTTGCCATGGCGACTAGGCCTTTGACCTAAATCGTATGATTCTCGGTTTTTCCTCACCGGATTTTAACTGATAGAGCATATATCTGATTCCACGGGACGACGTTTCAACTGCAACCCGGAAAGGTGAATCAAACGACGGGAAGCAAAGAATATCAGAGTTAACCAAACTTTCTTTCAAATCCTTAAATGCAACTTGTTGATCTATCATCCATTCAAATTTCTAAGATTTCTATAAATAGCGATTGTGTCCGTGAACTGTAATGCGGTATGTATTTTCTGAACCAGTCGTCTCAATTGTTTAACATTTTTCGGTTGTGGATAGTCGACAATAGCTTGAACTCTATCTTTAAGTGGGCGTATTCCCTCTCGTGAAATCTCGTGACCAAGGAAAATACATGATTTCGCAGCGAAATTGCATTTATTCGGACCAAGTTTGAGTCCTGCACTACGGAAGCGCAAAAAGAAGTCAGACAAATGTTGTTCGAAAGTTTCACTACACACTAAAACGTCATCAAGGTAACACAAAACTTTAGTCCGTGCAGTATTTTGTCCATCAATAACTAGAACGTATTTGGAGCAGTTTTCAGACCCATCGGTAACCTCAAGAACTTGTAAGTGCCGAAATACGTATTAAAGGCGGTGTATTTAGAAGAATCAGCGCACAAACTCATCTGGAAAAATCCAGAAGAACGATTAATTGATGTTATGTAATTTGGTTTTATTTCGGAATAGGACTACGTTAGTTCCTGTAGACTGGGTATAGTGTATTTGAAGTCTTCTCTTTGTGAATTTAGATGTCGAAAATCGCAGCAAAATCTAAAGTTTGCGATTCCTTTCGGTTTCCCGTACCGCCTCTTTTCGTCACTAATACGACAGCACTCGATATAGGCAGATCCTCGGATTCACTAACAGGGACAAAAATTCGCTATTTCAACAGGTTGTCTAATTGCGCACATACAATCTCTCTTTTATATGGAGGAAGACTATGAGGTTTCTGGTGAGTAGAAACCGGATTCGGTTTTAACGTAATATGATGCTCTACGACATCCGTGAACCCAAGATCAGGGTGTTCATTTGTGACAATCAGATCTCGATTTTTATATAAGAGTTTCTGAATTTCATATCTCTCCTTCAGAGATAGATCATGAGAAATATTTAAGCTTTCACAAAACTGTCCTATTTTGGTGTCATCATTTTGGAGACTATCAGTTTCCGTATCACACTGTCCGTTTTCGAAACTGGACTTGTCAAATATACAGTCCGCCAAAAGTTAAGCATCACCTAAATATTTTCTTAAATAATTTTATTACAAAACGATTAATTCAGCTTCTGATGCATTTATTCAATGCTTTCAAACAATACCTTTATAAAACAAACAGGTAAGATGTCAATAATTAGAGTTTTTAAGTGTAAAAACCGGTTTCAAAAACCTGTCCCTCTTCTAATTAACAGACTGACTTTGAATGAGATAGCCTTGTCCGATTGCACGTGGATATGGTGGTTAGTTATTATCTTTTAAAGACTTTTCAACATGGTAAGACGAAAATTAAGTATCTCCGAACGCTGGCAAGCAATTGGAATGGAAAATGCTGGAATGAGTAACCGCCAAATAGCAGCCAATTTTGGGGTGAACAACTCTGTTATTATTAGCACTTATTGCGAGGCATAGACAGACAAGGTCAATCGAGGACCGCCCGTGATCTGGGAGACCACGTAAAACAACCCCTAGAGAGGACCGCTTTCTTGCTCGTCAAGCCAGATTGCACCCCTTCTCAACAGCAGGCCAGTTACGAGGAATGTGGCCTACTGGTGGTCAAAAAAGTGACAGAACAGTTATTCGGAGGCTTCACAGATCTCGATTACGTGCCCGCAGGCCTTTGAAACGACAAGAACTGATAAGAATGCACCGCCAAGCACCAGTGGAGTGGGCAAGACATCATCGTCACTGGAATATAAGAAGCTTGAGACGTATTCATTGGTCAGATGAAAGCTGCTTTCTGTTGAAGCCTTTTGACGGTCGGATACGTGTTTGGCGGCAAAGGAATACAGCTTTGAATAGAAACCATATTGTAGGAACAACTGCATTCGATGGTGGCGGCGTTACCGTGTGGGGATCCTTTTTTCATGACTGCAAGCTCCCTTTACAGATTCTTAACGGTACATTGAATGGTCTGAAATACCGCGATAACATCTTGGATGGTCACGTTAGGCCACATTTTGACAACCATGCTCTTGCAGACAGACCAATGTTTCAAGACGACAACGCTCGACCCCATCGAGCCCGTGTTGTGAGGGACTTTATTGAAACAGAAGCCATTGACACACTTCCATGGCCAGCCATGTCACCGGACATGAATCCGATTGAGCATGTGTGGGACTTTATCGGGCGAAAAGTCAATCAACGGAACCCAAGATGCCAAAATGTTCGCGAATTAGAAGTCGCACTTGTGAAAGAATGGCAGAGATTTCCACAGTACAGACTTACGCGTTTCGTTGCTGGAATGAGGCGGTGTGTTGAACATTTACACCGGAAGCGTGGAGGTTATACCCGATATTGATGGAAAATACGCCAAACGACAGTCCACTTGTTACTCTTTCACCTCAGGACTTGTTGAATGAATGTAATTTTGTAAACAATGAAAAATTATGTGTCAAACTAAAACTTAAAATCACCTATTGTTTTGTTGTTTTTGGCCTATTTTTGTCATCATTATTAGACCACTAGAATTTAATTTTACAGTTTGAGGATTTTGAGGATTTAAATAACGAATTTTACAGGTTCAAATTACCTACTGATATATACATTTTCAAACAAATTAAACAGTTTCTCATTTTTTTTATATTATTGAAAAAACATTAGATCCGGAAAAGTAGGTGATGCTTAACTTATGGCGGACTGTATATAAGATCCCCGACATTGTGCACATTATTACCAACATTATGATTGGCAAGCTGGATATTTTGTACGGACGGAATGTCACTGTCACTGTCGAAATAGGAACACATATATTCGCTTGTTAGTACCGTAAATTCAGCGATATTTTTGCCCTTTCGTTTGGGACAGTTACTTTAAAGTTTGTAACATTAAGTATCTTAATTGGCACTTTACGATTGTATGGGACTACCACAACTGATTTTGCTACCATAAGTCCATGATTTAGGGCAAATTTGCTATTTGAACAAATGCCTTGCAACCCAATTGTTAAATTTCCCGGAACTTTACAATATGTCAAAAGCTCACTGTTCGGCTCTATAATCAGCGTTTTGTGGGTTTGAATACATACTTGTTGATCTCCAAATGTACAGTCATCAAATTGAATAATATTGTTTCGGGGCAAATCTTTAATTCCATTAATTATAAGAGGGTGAGATGTAACCGCAAGTATGTAAAACTGTAGAATTTGCTCATCTCCACGAATAATTGTTTTATTTTTAGCAGTACCAAATATTTCAATTTTAGAATCGTTTTCCAATCTTACGACTGGATCATCCATTTGTTCAAAGTACAATTTTATATTGTCTGGTATTGAGTCAAATAAAGATTTATTCATTAGGTTAATTGAACTTCCGGAATCAATTAACCTGGCAACTTGCAAAGTTTGGAAATAAACAGGTAAGTATCTAAATGGTGAGCCGTTTTCTACATCGGCACTGACTTGAGCTAAACCGGACGACTGTGCCCATCCCCCGGGGTATGGGTGTTTCCCTGATCAGGTTTGTTCAAACTCATGCATCTCACAGCAATATGGCCGTATAGCTGACCCAACTGACATTGCTTATCGGGTTGTGATTGTTCTTTACCATACCGGTTGCAGACTCCTTAAAAGTGATCATGACCATGACATTTATTGCATGTTTTCGGTCTATATCGTGGTCTAGAATTCGCATCATTACTCTTGATCTCGGTTTTTGGTAAGTCGGTGGACCCTTTGTGCAATGACATGTCGCGGACTAACTTTTCAAGTGACTGAATTTTTTGTTTCAATTCATCTATGTCTGATTTTGAGCAGTTCTGTTTTAGGCTTACGCCTTGGGTTTGTTTTACCATGTCGGTCGAAGTTGCGACTTTCTGCAGAAAACTTACCAAATACTCGCTTGATTGGTTAGTGTCAAACGGAGGCATAGCTTTAGGACTGCATGTACCGTCTCGAAAAAGATCGGTATCTCGGGTATTACCTAATGCATTCACAGAGTCCGGGTATTTTCTATACCCACTAGCTTCTGCAATTTTAGCTGACGTAAGTGCGCTTTGAATGTCTCGTGGTTGGCCGGCACGAACGAATAATGCCATTTTTTCTGGCAACGCACTAATAAACTTGGACACAAGTTCCTTCACTATGTCCTCCATGCTAAAGTTCTTGTATCTGTATTTGACGAAATGAACGCACCCTCCTCTTATAACCTGTCATTCCCAGGGACTATAAATTCCAATAGTCTGGTGGTGGAGGTGGTGGTGGTGGTGGGTGGTGGTGGTGGTGGTGGGTGGTGGTGGTGGTGGAGGTGGGTGGTGGTGGTGGTGGTGGGTGGTGGTGGTGGGTGGTGGTGGGTGGTGGTGGGTGGTGGTGGTGGCGTTTCATTTCCCATTCAATGGACCACCCGAATTTTTCGATTCGTTTGGAAGAGCGCCGGAAACGTATCATCCACGCTTCAGAAACGTACTGATCGTCAACGGAGCCCAATACAAGTTCAGCAGAGTGCAAGTGCAACCCGAGGATGGAGATAGCTGTGGCCTGTACTGCGTTCATTTCGTCAAATACAGATACAAGAACTTTAGCATGGAGGACATAGTGAAGGAACTTTCTGGTAGAGATCCGCTGATTATAGAGAACACACTGAAAGACCTGTACCAATGACTCTATCGTTGTATATATTCGTGTATTAAATTTTATGTCATTATTAATAAAAGTCATCTCTATAATCGTGTCGATTGATTTCGCCATTTAAAAATATTGATTGTTTAACCGGTAATCCCTGGTTTGTTTATTTAATCCTAATCAAATCAAGAGTATAGACGTCTGGCACGTGTCGGTGTTACTTGAGACAATGTTGTTGATTGTTATCAGTGTATATGAAAGGGTAATTTGAGGATAAACGCGGGGGATGACCATAGAAAAGTAAATATGAGAACTACATGATATTTCATATAACAGATTTGAGGATAAGCTCCACATGTTGATTTAATTGAACGTGAAAGATAATCGTATAAGCAATAAATAGGTTCACTAACGTGTTATGACTTGAGTGTATGGTAATTGATAATCGGCGCTATGTTTGAAATATTTGTTTCATCAATAAATTAATGGTTTAGATATAATAATTAAAATAATTTTTAACAGAAATACCAACGCTTAAAATAAAATTTTATCTGTTTATATACATAGACAATAATAAAAAATAATTGTTTAGAGAATGAATATTGTAAATAGAGAAGTAAATATGGGAACTACATGATATTTCATATAACAGATTTGAAGACAAGCTCTACATGTGGATTTAATCGAACGTTTGATTAATCGTATAGGCTATAAATAGGTTCACTGACCGAAACGCGTTATGACAGGTGTGTATGACCGGATCGATAATCGGCGCTATGTTTGAAATAATTTATCCAATAAAATGTTTTAGATGTTTAATTACGCAAATGGTAATTAATTCCTTAAAATATACGTTTTCATCGATTGAAAAAAAAATGGAATGGGTCATTATACGCCGCGCGATGACTCATGGTCGCGCGTCATGGAAGTATCCTTATTAGCAGTCACGATTGACTCACTGGAATCGGTTGACCAAATAAGGTTTTGCGCGATGATGAAATCTCCGATGACTCACGTACTTCCTGTGACGTCATGAGACACGTATGTTTTGCGCGATGGTGGAATTTCCGATGACTCACTTCCGGTGTATAGAAAAGGGGGCGGGGCATGCCCATATTTAGATGCGCCTGAACGTGTTGAGAAAATAACAATAATGTTCTGTTTGACTCATTTATTGGTCAACACTGACTAATTTTGAAGCCTACATAGTAAAAACCATTATGTCACAAATTTGGAGTACTAAATTTATTTACAAAGAAAGAAAATGTATAGCGAAATAAATAAGAGAAATATGTTTTCTATGATAGAGAATTGTCAGAATTTGGATAAAAACACTCTGTTTTTATGTCAGTATATTTGGAAATAAAAAAAAACAACACATTATTTGTGTCCCATAAAATGCTGTGAATTACGCTACAATTTCATGATAGTCGTATTGCAAACATATTTGATTAATACAGTAATGATTCGTGAACGAATATGTACAAAAATGCTTCAAAATATTTATAAATCATGATTAAAAGGTGTATGAATAATTTTGGCCTAAAAACTAGTCTTTGATTTCAATTTTTAATTTTTTGCATTTAATTGTGAATTACGTTACGGTACCTTCCTCATAATAAGTATATGCTATAAGCGTCAAACACTGTGAGTAATAAACACACTGATGTTAACCATAATTGCCATATAAACATTGATTTTAGCTGTTAAAACATTTCTCATATATTTGCAAATGCTTATGTCCGTAAATTACGTTGCGGTGAATTACGTTATGGTATATTCAGTAAAAATATATGCTTTAAAACTTATTTCCTAAGAACAAATTACCTGGAAACATTATTTTTTTACACCGCCTAAAATAAGGGCGTTTATTGAAAACTAAGTTGCCAAGCGGGAGACATTTAAAACATTTTCTTGTGTAAACATTACCATCACACGTAAGTACATATTTATTTAACAAGAACACATATTATATAGCATTAATTGTTAGCGAAAATTATTATTAAACGACACAATATATAATATACTGCAGAACTGTGAATATGGAATATTGATTCCATTTGTATTTACTGTATTTTGTGAGGGCACAAAGTTTAGTGTAACGTATTTTACGTTTTGTAACGTAAATCACATGCATATTTATGCTATAGTTTGTTTCCAAAAAATGGTAAAAGTTGATAAAATGATGTGAAAAAAATGTGTAAACACTAACCGAAGACAGGCATACAATTTAGAAGGAGTAAGGCATTTGGAAACGTTGACATTTCTTATCGATACTAACAAACACCAGTTGGATATATCATTTTGTTTTAAAATGGCACTTTCATTTTAAATTTTATCTTGCTATAATAGAAAGCAATTGCAAAAAATAAGTATAAATTTTAATACAACACCATGACAATAAATAGTTTAGAAAATCATGTAGTAAAGATCTATCACTCTTACTTTCTTGTGTAACGTAATTCACTGTTGTGTAAAAAGACAATTGGCAATACAACAGTACTGAAAACACAACCATTTGTTCCAAAACATTTAATGGTGTGAAATGATCATAGCCCATTGTTTATCTTTTAATCAAACCGTTGTGAACAGCACAATTTCATTTGTGTAACTGGGGATCTTTTTAATATTTCTTCGCATTGGGAATTTAATGTGACATTTTAAAAGATTTTATGTTTTATGTGTTAATATCGTTGCAAAGATATTGCAAATCATTGTACCAAAAAAAATAATCATAACCCAAAAGCTCTTTTTCTATAATGGTTCCAATTTACACATAAGATAACAAGATTTTATATATTTTATGGACTTCTGTGAATTACGTTACACATAGTATTACTACTGTAAAGTGTAATAAATATCTGTTTGGTAAAATTTCAAGTCTTTTAAATTTGTTAAGTATTATCTTAAATGGTCAACAAATGAACAGATTTATTTAAATGGTCTTTAGACTTTGAAAATAAAAGAGTATCAACATTGAAAAATAGACACTTTTACTTTAAAGCGTCTATTTTCCTTTTTATTATATTTTCCAAGTATCAAGGAGTTGACCGATATCTTTTAGAGTTGGTTAATGTAGGGTTTCTTAAATGTTTTATTTGGTAAATCAATCATATATCTATCATATAAATGTGTTTTATATGCAATTGTGGTTCTTTTTACGATAAAATGTGTTTGATATAGTTACAGTATACAGAAGTAACGTAATTCACCATCAAAAATACCACCACATGTATATTCATGTTTTTCTTGATGTGAATTTGTTATTCAAGAGCTACCTTTTTTGTTTTCTAATTGTTCAAATATAGTTCTTACAAAATAAATACATTTGTCTTGTTTTCAAAGCCGAAAATCTTCAGCCGTTTTTCCTGTGCAAATGGCGCACTTTAACAGACTTTGAACCAAAAATTGAATATGGAGGAATTTCAAGGAAAACACACTTTACTCGTGGGAATTGTCTTACAAATCCGTCAATATCGCGGTAACAGTTAATAACAGTTCTTACCGTCTCAAAATTTCTTGACCGTAAATAAATGTAATTCTGACCTTCTGGCTTCTCAGTCAGGTCACAAGTTCCTAGCCATACATATAAAACAATGTCACTATCATAAAGTTCAAGGGCACTTCTGAGATTTTCCACAAGAAATTGATATTGTTCCCTGCAACGGCCCCTGATTTTTCTCCACCAAACGATCTGTTTCTCAATGCCAAAATTTACTTCATCTTGTAAATAATTTCCATTACTGTCCGTTAAAACAATCGGAACATTTGAAATGTTATTTCTAGAAAAATGTGCAAGCCTTTCAATTTGTCTCCGTTCTTTCGAAAACGACATGTATCAACTATGGCGGCAAACTTCAATCATACGAATCACGAAACTGTTAAACTCGCCAATTCAGATAAAAAATGTCAGTTCAAGCACAGAATAAATCCATCCTCTATTAGGGTTTCTCCACCCTCTGACGTTCTTATTATTTGGGGAACTACTTAGAACTACTTTGTATCGATTTTCACATTTATTTTCCACTTCACAATTTTGCAATACGCTGTACAATTCAACAACTTCCAGAAGAGACCCCCAAAAACGTCATTTCTGATATGTCAATAAGATTTAGTAAATACCAAATTAATAACTTTTATCTCGGGCTTATACCTAAATTTAATATTTTTCCAGTCACTGAAACCAGACATACTCAAATAATCAAATATGGAATATTACAGCTAATACATCCTTACAACCATTGAAATTTAACAAATTGATGAATATTCTGAACGAATTTTATTTCTTGATTGGTTAGGTATTTTGTTTAATTGGTGTATAACATAGCTGTGACATTTATGGTGTAAAAGTTTAATTGTACTATATTTACCACATCAGAATTACACGTTACCAGATGGTCGCAATATACCATATTTGGCACACCGGCGCGTGCCTTGCACTTTATTCTACCTAAAAATATATTTGCTTATAAGAAAATGGCAAGGAAACCGACCTCACAAAAAAAGACACACATTACCACGAAACATAAAACCAAAAAAAATTACAAAAATGGGCTTGTAGTTTCAGATTTCACATGCATGTGCAGAAAAAATTATCTAATTAGTAAATAAAATTACAATTCCATATACATAATACTTTCAATCAATACGATAAGGATATCAATATAAAAAACAACAGCGATAAAAATCCTTAAATAGTATGTGTTTCATTGTGCTATTGTAAACAAATATTTGTTTTAAAACGACAATCAAAATGTTTTTGCAAAAGAAGGTTAAATACAGCTGATTATACACCACGTCTACAACTATTTATAACTTATAATCTAAATATAGAAAAGAACAAACTATTTTTTGCTATTGAGAGCAAAATTATGTTAAATCTGTATTTTCGTTTTAGTGTAATGTATGGGTTGCTTCTCTCGTGTTTAAGCACAAAATCCACATTCATATTAACAATATTTTCCAAAGCTTTAATTCATACAACTGTATGTGTCCTTCCCAGTGTGATAAAACGGCGGACAACAATTGTCTATTCTTGGTTGTTTGTGACAACCCTTAAAAGAAAGATTATTGAAACATTATTTAAAGAATACTTCAAATTTCTGAACAGATTATACGATATAATATGGTTTGGGTCTGTTTACGCCTAATGAACCGCGAAGCGGTTTATGAATGGTGTAAACAGACCCAAACCATATTATATCGTACAATCTGTTCAGAAATTTGAAATATTCCTTATAATTTAATTTTAACTATAAATCTTATCAATTTTGCGGTAAAAGCGTCGATGACGTCGTGGAACTGTTTGAATTTTAACGGCGTTAGAATACGTCAAAGGTCACGCAAGTTATTTCTTATAATATGGTTTGCCCGATTTGAATTGACCAATCAGATTTCTGCTTACAATGCAAATTAAATTATTTCCGTTTACTATACAATTCTCTACAGCTTTTTCTTTGAAAGGCGAGCTATTTTTTCCCCAAGAAGATAAATAGTTCATATATACTCAAAAAAGAAACGCAACATACACAAAATGGGAATCATACTTCATATATTATTTTAACAAATTATCATATTAATAATTGATACAGAAATGTAAAAAATCACGCAAAAAATGACAGTACCTGTTTTGCCCACCATTTGCTTGTAACACAGCCCTTACTCGTATTCTTTGCCACTCATACTGAAGTGCCTGCTCTAATTGTTGCAGATTTTGCGGCGTTAGGTGTCGTTGGCGCACGCGACGATCCAGTTCATCCCACAAATGTTCTATTGGGTTAAGATCCGGAGATCGTGATGGCCAACGGATCACATTGACATTATGTCGCTCTAAAATATCTACTGCTACACGTGCTGTATGTGGTCGGGCATTGTCGTGTTGAAAAATTTCTCTTTGGATGTCAATTACGAGCCATAAATGCGGCCGTATAGGTATCAATGTACTATTGCATAACGGTATGGGCGCTGCCATTTTATTAGCACAAAGTGTGAAAAAACATGTCAGGTTAAGCGCGATGGGTCAATAATGATTGTTAAAGTAAATATATTTTGAAAAGAAATGCAGTCTTTGGTATGAAAATAAACAAAAAAAGGAGTTTTATACACATTTTGGAGGAAGAAATCAAATTTCGAATACGTAGGGGCACCTCGAGGAAATTTGAAAAAAAAATTAGACTCCCCCTTTTTGACCTTCATTTATCAGCCAGAAAAGCAATGCGAACCTATATTTTTAATAACACCAAATAAACCCCCTATTCTTTAACATAAATAATCTCTCTTAATTTAACATTAAATTAACTTAGTTTGTCTTTCAACGAAATAATAATCGAAAAGGGGTACCCCATATGGAAAATAACATAGAACGGCCATTGGTCCATTGTATTCTATATTTTCGTCTCTATACCTAATAGCGTTAAGATTGCCTTGGATATGTATCAGCTGTTTCTGTTGCAGCAATAGTCTTGTACCGTAGATGGAATAATCTAATGTAACGATCCTGCGCCTTGAACGTAGTCGGTCTGTCGTAGTACCAAGCTGCTGGTAGCGTCTCCAAAGGCGAGAAATTGTGCTACGATGAACATTGTACGTTCTTGCAACAGCATTCTGTGATTTCCCGGCCTCGATTCAACCGATAGCTATATTCCGGGTCGTAGCAGCTAGCCTTGGAATAGCGTCATCTCATCAGAATTTTATTTTACTAATGAAATCAAGAAAAGGAATAGCAGGATTTTATACCGATTGTCCGAGTTAAAAAAAAATACCCATGATTGCACGTGAAAGTCAACCCCGTTTTTAGCAATGCGTAATCCATGGTGTGTCCCAGATTTCGACCACAGTCGTTCACGGATGGATGAACTTAAATTCTTTCACCTGGAAAAGTTTAATTAAGGTGTAATTATGATATTCGATCCGATGTTGCGTTTCTCTTTTGAGTGAGTATATTTAAAAAAAAAAACAAAGAGCATTGCTGCATTAGACCTATTAACTGTTAACAGCACCAACAGTGACATTTGAAGCTGACTGTTATGCAGGTTTGTTTTGCCTGTCTACATCCGTTTGGATTTTGGACTACTCAAAAAGTATAGGAGGTAAACCAGTGACCTCACAAATTAAGTTCTCCATTAATTTTCACTTAATGAAACGATATTATAGCACGCCGTTCTCGTCAAAAGTATGATTCAAAATATTATACAAATTACACACTCAATATTTTAAACTACGCACTCAAAATTAAAATATGTACTAAAAATTTAAAATTTCGCACTCAAAAATAAAATATGCACTCAAAACTTTACGAAAACACACTCAAGAGGAAGATTGAAATTCCACACTCAAAATTTTAATTCATGCACTCATTTTGAATCATACGTTTGTCGAGAACGGCGTGCCATACGATATGCCTTCATGTTTGTCAAAACAATCAAACTTGTGTTATGCAGTGATAATGGATGTTAATGTGTGATAGGTATACCCACCGATATTAGATTTAGTTGCGATTCTCTGTCTTTGTGTCGCCAGGGTATGAAATAAAAATGGGAGAAGTTCTAAAAGACACGAGAGCAAATACATTTTTATGTACGAAGTTGTCACTTTAATTTTTAAGTGTTACATTTGTTTTATAAAACATTTTACATTTTGGTAGCGAATGGACTGTTGTGTCAAGGTGGATGTACAATTACTTAAATTTATAAACGAAAATAGATGAAGAGTGCAAGTTTTCAAATCTTCGTTCGCAGACCTGTACTTAAAAGTACCCTTAGTGTAACCCCACACCCCCCCCCCCCACCCCTTTCCCCGTGTCCTAAGTCCACAGTTAATTAAATCGTCATTGAGTTACATGCGTATACAAAAGCTGTGTAATAACTTAGGGCTGTAAAGAAGATGTTGCTAAGTGCATTAACAAGGCACAGTGTACCATTAACGTATGCTTTTAAATAATACTTAAATTGGTCTGAACAGAGACATATTTAATTATGTGTCTCTGGTCTGAATGATACTGATTTCTAAAATAAATATCAAATAGTTGTAGAATACAATTGTTACGATATAAAAAACGACCAAAAGAAAATTTACCTTATGACTTTTTTATCTTCACGAACTAAGTGCAATATTACGTGGTTAATTTGTACGGGGATATTAGTGCTTATGTCCAGTTGTGAGTACTATCTCTCCATGTAGTCCGAGAATCCTCTGCCGTCCAACGCTTTTTTTGCGTGGGAAAAAAAGCGTTGAACGACAGAGTATTCTCGGACTACTCTCCAGGTTTTTATTATTATTACTAACAATCGAGATGTATCATCTAAAATAAGTGATATGTTTTTGTAAGGCTGCTTTTGGAACATATAGCTGATAAGTTTGAAGTTTCTAATTTATGTTGCAAAATAGTTAACTAAGGGGCACTATCATCGGGGTCCGTCCAGAGAAAAAAATTTCTATACTTCTAAATGTATAATAAGTACAACAGACAGTGTGTCCTTGCTACAATTAACAGAACGATAAACGTTTATCAAAACTTTTACAATCTATTGTTCGTGTAATACGTGGAATACTAATCAAAACTTCACGTAATATTAACAACGAGCTTATTTCTTGACATAAGGTGACTTAAAGGATTGGCTGATAAGATCCATACATTCAAACATGTCAGTATACGGTGCAATTACATTCGTATTATTTCTAGCTTCAGCTGAAGCGGATGACGGTAAGCCGTTTTATTTACATAACGTATTTACATGTAGTAGTTTACGTTTCCACAACTACTGAAAATGAAGAAATGTGTAAAACTACATGTAGTTAGTCATTGTTTACACAGGAAATTACGTCACAGATGTTTCCAAACAGTTAACCCAGACCGATACGTCATTAATTCTTCCTGTCATCCTTATGACTTCAGACATGGACCTTAGCTTTATATTTGCTTTGATGTCTATATCTTATGAAGAAAAACCAAAGACCTGAATAGATATATTGTATTCTTATTTGGAAGTTAACTACGACCAGTTATATTGTATATATTGACAGTTTTTATGTTTAACGTTGCTCCATATGGAAGCAGAATAAATGCCTTTATATTTGTTTAAATATTGTTTGAAAAGTAAAGACATGATTTCTTACAACTGTTATTGTTTGGATTTTGTATCAAATTACCCCCTAGTACTTTACATAACTATGAACACTATCACCACTGTTGTAATTGTACCTTTTCCATGCTTATACTTTCTAAAGTTTTTATGTTCCCGTTGTGTCGTTCTTATTGTAAGTTGAAAGATTAATAGATTATTGCATATATTTTGGGAAAGACCCGGTGATCATCCACAATGTTAATGTCTTTTTCTCGATTCGAAGATCACACAGTCTTTCCTAAAACGCAAGAAGTTACCTTTGTCTTGCATAAAACCAACCACTTTTACATCGTAATAGTCTATAGACGTTCCATTGTTAAATATCCAACTTCCAATCATAGCGTACGAAACACGGACATTCTTGTTACATCTGTTTTAATTGGATGACGCAACAAATACAGATGAATGCTTTTGATCTTCTAATTACTGGGTCATCTGTACGAGAAATCAGCTATTCAAAAAAGAATACTTGCGTTATAGTAAGCATTATTCAATTAATAATTGTATTTTCCATTCCTATTGTATCACATTTAAAGAACTGCTTTCGTGATGGTAAGCACCTCAGACAAAAAAAAATAAAATTTTATATTATTGGATTTTCAACACATTTGAGTTTGAGCGCCACTGATGAGTCTTTATAAGACGAAACGCGCATATGGCGTTCGTATTAAATTTCGTAACCTTGGTATCTTTGACGACATTTCATCATTTTTACATTGTAGATTGTCACGCACTATGGGGAGGAACTTGCGTCAATATGTACTTCACTCACTGTCTATCTGGATCATACTACTCCAGGAGTGGTTGTGGATTTCAGGAAATTTGTTGTATACCAGCAGCAAAGGCTACAGCCCCTCCCTTATTAGAAGGTATTCATGTCTACTGATCTATACTGTTTGATTTTGTATTACAGAAAGATTAGGCTGTGAATTGGGCTTTACGTTAACAGGTTAAGAGGATTCGAATATGGCTTTGATAATTGGAACAGGTATGTATACCTAAGTTGATGATATCCCTTCAGAAATTTTAAGGCCCACACGACTTTAGTTGATCTTTGTGTTAAATCGATCTCTCAAGTACGACCAGCATTTTTCTGAGTCAAAGGTAAACTTTCAACTTCTCACTAGACATGACAATGCAAAAACTCGACGTGTGTCTAATTAAAGGCGTACACAGCTTAGTACTCCAGAGTACCTAAGTGGTCGTACGGTTTTTATTGGGTTCTTGTTACTCACTTCCTGTTTTTGATTTTTGTGGTTTGTGTTTCGAGTTGTGTAAGTGTGTATATGTGTGTCTAAATCCAGATCTGCAATCGTTTGTTGACCTTCAACTCTTGTTGTTTTATCGGTTTCCTGGCCATTTTTCTTCTAATGATTTATAAAATATGGGTGGCTCTGTATTTGATTCTGTATTAGAAAAATGGGTCTTCGGATATTATATGGCAGGATGGAGTTATTTTGAGCTTTCTGACTTCCGACGTTAAAGTATATAAGTTCTAAACATAGCAAGCTAGGAAGCTTCTCAGTGAGTATACAATAAGGGTATTGCTGGGTTATATTTTTAATACAAGACGAACGTGTCTGTGTTTGATGACTTGAGTGTTTAACTTTTCTAGGCACTGTGAATATAAGAGGGATCGTATAACAAAGAAATATGTTGCAATTATGTGGAAGATAGAGAACGACCTTCTTGATTTCGTCGTGACAAATTAAAACACGGAAACCATGAAAACCAATAATAGTACATGATGTGTCTGGAAAAAAGTCTTTACTTGTTAAAAAACAAATTTGTAGATATCAAAAAGAATAAACGCTGTATAGCAATTGTTTCAATCAAGTTCCCTATTGATGTTGTTTGTAACTGGCTATCGTCATAAATATAGCTGAAATACTGCTTAATGGATGTGAATAAGACATCCATAAATTTAAGTGCATGTTTATATTTATTCCTTTAATGCATCGGACATGGTTTGTATTAATTTGACAGTTGTTGGTTTACGTCTTAGTAGAGGGTTTGGTTTTTCATTTGATGATTTAAATGAAAATGCATTATAGCCTTTTATCAATGTTTTAATTTTTAGGACAGTGTGGCATTAGTACACCTGTACTGCAACACACTAACAAAATAGTCGGGGGAACAGTAGCAGCATTAGGGGAATTCCCATGGCAGGTTAGTTTACAAAATAGCTGTAAGGGAATATCCCTGACTTGTATGCATGTAAAACAGCTACAAAAGTATGCAAATTACTGTGTTGTGTTGCGTAAAACACGTTAAAGGTGTGAAAATTTCCATTAATAGTTGGTTTTCATTACAATTTTAGCAGAAAATCAATTCACGTGGTATAGTAAGTATGCAAAACCGCTGTAACAGTAAGGAGTTCCCTTGGTGTGTTAGTATTTAGAACAGTAACAGTGAAGAAATTCCATTGTTTAGTTAGTATGCAGAAAGGCTGTAACAGTAAGGGAATTCCCTTGGTTAGTATGTGAACTAAATAAAGTATGTAGAAAAGCTGTAACAGTAAGGGAATTCCCCTGGTACGTTAGTTTGAAACAGTAAAGGAATTCACTTGGAATAAAGAATAATATGTAACAGTAGGCGAATTCCCTTGACACGTTAATATGTCGAACAGCTGTAATTTGTAACCGTAGAAGTCTCGGAATGAGTAAGTTTGTAACAGTAAAGAAATTCCATTGGTTGGTTAGTCTGTAAGAGTAAGGGAATTTTCTCGGTAAGTTAGTATGTAGAACAGTTCTAACAGTAAGGAATTTCCTTGGTAGACCAGTCTGTAACAGTAAGGACATTAAGAGTAAAGGTATCCCTTTGGTTAGTAGGGAGAACAGCTGTAACAGTAAGGAAATTCCCTTGGTTGTTAGTCTGTAACAGTAAGGGAAGTTCCTCGGTAGGTAATTATGCAAAATGGATGGGTAACAACAAACTAATTGAGATTAAGTCTTCAGACGTTTCCTTTTACCGATAAAACACGTTTGCTTTATTATATATGTATGTTCTTTAAGTATCTCATTTTACCATTGTAGGTGTCCCTGAGATTGCACGATACCCATATATGTGGCGGCACTTTGATTAACAATCAGTGGGTAGTTACCGCGGCTCATTGTTTTAGAGAGTGAGTTTACATTCCAACAAATGTTTATCTATTTTAAAGAATTTTTATTTAGTATTTTCGGTGGGCAGCAAGTCGAAAGCGCCGAAATGTGTGACAATCAAATAATCCAGTTTATATATAATGTGTCATGGCATTTATGACACAAAATATTATATAC
The DNA here is from genome assembly GCA_944474755.1 of Limnoperna fortunei. Classification (NCBI taxonomy): domain Eukaryota; kingdom Metazoa; phylum Mollusca; class Bivalvia; order Mytilida; family Modiolidae; genus Limnoperna; species Limnoperna fortunei. Next base: position 59,949,092 of record OX104123.1, read on the forward strand.
ATTCACGAGTAGAGCGACGACTGGTCTAGATGATAGTAACAGTACAAAGATTCACAATCGTATTTGTCTTGTTATAAGATTTTTGTTATTTGATTATCCTGCTTTGTATGTATGCATGCACAGTCTTTCGATTTAATTTTGGTTATGGGTATATATCTTGTAGAAGAAGAAGATATCGCAAGTTTCTTGTTGTTATATATATATAATATATATATATATATATATATATATATATATACGTCTACAAATTAAGCCCAACACTGTTTAAATTAGATTTTTTTAACACTGTCAAATTTTTGTTTTCCCTCAGCGGGATTCGAACTCACACCGTTGTGACACTGTGGCACCAATTCGCCTGCACTATGTCCAGCGGTCTAGACCCCTCGGCCAAATCCGCTATATATAAAATATAGCTTCATTAACCGGGGTGAATCGTAGACATAGACATAGTACATGTGTACTAGCGTGTGACGATGGAATTTTCGTAACCAATAATTTGTAGACGTATATATAAATATTTGATATTAACCCTGTATTTCTGATGTTTCAGAAATCCGCTGGATAGATATATTATATGGTTGTCACAATACTTAGACGTTTGTATATAATTTACTTACTGTGACTGTATGACGAGTAACTTTGTCATCCTATATAATATATACAAAAATGCTGAATTAGATTACTGTCAAATTAATACGTATTGGTTACGAAAATTCCATCTGAGGGAAAGCAAAAATTTGACAGTGTTAAAAAAATCTAATTTAAACAGTGTTGGGCTTAATTTGTAGACGTATATATAAATATTTGATATTAACCCTGTATTTCTGATGTTTCAGAAATCCGCTGGATAGATATATTATATGGTTGTCACAATACTTAGACGTTTGTATATATATATATATATAATATATATATATATATATTGTTATTACATCTTGTTGGAATATTTGAGCAAAGCAAAGTAACAGCACGGCACGTTCGCGGCTGGCGGACTTGTGAAGCAACTATTTTGGGTTAAGTTGGAAATGAGAAATTTCAAGATCAATATGTTATGACTTGTTTACGTCATTTATTTATATTGACATTCAATGACTAAGGCCATTCGTTGGTCAGTCTTTGTCTAAAGTTTTGACAAGAAACACCGTCATTTGTATCGTTGCAAAATCTTCTAGACTTGTATATTATTTTTTGTTTATGCTGTATCGTCATGTTTGTCGATCCGATACTTAATAAGCTTGCTGGTTGGTAGACTCTTTAGACTTCACAATAGATACACACGCTGCATCTTCCAGTCAATACACTGAATAGTTTATTATAAAAAGTAATAATACATCAAAAGTAATTATTTACGTACCACTTTCGAATACAGGGAAAAGAACCCGTATGCATTTACCGTCGTGGTAGGTGAACACGACAGAGCCTTCATAGAGGGAACAGAAATTCTGGAGAAAGTTGACACACTGTATATCCACGCTAACTTTGATCAACAAAACTTTGTAAACGACATTGCTTTATTAAAACTTGGACATCCTGTACCAGTCTTCAATCAGTTTATACGTCCAATATGTCTGCCAGATAATAAAACACGCTTTGATGACATGATCTGTACAATTACTGGCTGGGGAGCCAACCACAATGGTAAGTTATAAATAGTCTGTACAATTACTGGCTGGGAGCTAATCACAATGGTAAGTTATAAATAGTCTGTACAATTACTGGCTGGGGAGCCAATCACAATGGTAAGTTATAAATAGTCTGTACAATTACTGGATGGGGAGCCAACCACAATGGTAAGTTATAAATAGTCTGTACAATTACTGGCTGGGGAGCCAATCACAATGGTAAGTTATAAATAGTCTGTACAATTACTGGCTGGGGAGCCAATCACAATGGTAAGTTATAAATAGTCTGTACAATTACTGGCTGGGGAGCCAATCACAATGGTAAGTTATAAATAGTCTGTACAATTACTGGCTGGGGAGCCAATCACAATGGTAAGTTATAAATAGTCTGTACAATTACTGGCTGGGGAGCCAATCACAATGGTAAGTTATAAATAGTCTGAGGTACAATTACTGGCTGGGGAGCCAATCACAATGGTAAGTTATAATTGTATGTTAATTATTGGCTGGGGAGTAAATCACAATTATACGTTATAAAGTCTGTACAATTACTGGACGGGTCACAATGGTAAGTTATAAATAGTCTGTTCCATTACTGGACGGGGAACCAATCACAATAGTCTGTACAATTACTTTCGAGGAGCCAATCACGACGGTAAGTATTTAATACTATAGTTATCTTCAATGTTCCTTTTCTGATCCAGTTGCTGTAAAATTATTTTAGTCATATTCTCTATGTCACTATCGTTATTTCTTTAAAAGATTTCATACGAAAAGCGCAAGTTATCTTCATACTTCAGACTTCTGACTTCACACTTCAATGTTAAAACTCATTGTTTCATACTTCTGAATTCATACTTCTACATTGAGATTTGGATTGGTAGATCAAATGGTGAATTTCATACGCTCATTGATGGAATAATTGTTTAACGTCAGAAGAGCAGTATTTCAGGTTCACAACTAACAATAAATCCATTTGGAAATAAGACTGACTTGATTGGCAATGAACAAATCATTGAAGTATATGGAAGTCGCGGAAAACAACAAAATGATTAAAAGTACAATATACCGTAAAAGGATCGTGCACACTCTCCACAAGCACGTTCTGTGCTTTGTTATATCCGCCACCCGGTAATGCTCTCAGCAGCTTTGTGGGTCTAGCACTGGGGATCTACTTGTATAACAGAGAACATATAGTTACATTCTTTCGTTGGAAAAATTAAGGTAGGCGATTACTTCACCGGTAAACTTCCTTGTTTTATTTGACGCAAAACTCACTTAGCGCCCGAACTTGTAGAATACTCAGAATGCAATTTTACAATGTTGATGTTAAGATAAATATCTAGATAGGTATCAGAATTAATATGCTGGGATAAATACAATGCGTAACATGACCAAAATGTGATCAATGGCTACAATCCTAATGTGTAGACTGAATTAATTAATGACTCGTGTTTTCTTTGAATTCATTAGGTGGCGTTGGTACTCACGCTTTATACAAGGCGGATGTACCTCTGTTGTCCAATGAAATTTGTACTTACTTAATGGACAAAACAATACCAGAAACTGAGGTCTGCGCAGGACGGAAACAAGGTGGCGTTGACTCCTGTCAGGTATGCACAATTATCTGTTTGTGAAGCTATAGGTCTCTTTATTTTCTTGTTCATATCATTAAAATTGCTGTTCTGTTGCAAATTAAGCCTTTCGTTGCACACGTATCACATACGTGCATTTTATAAAGTGATTTGTGTGTTTGAAAGGGATTTAACGACATTTTTCAGCTTATTCATATATAACTATATGGTTTAGTTTGGGGAAAGCTATCCCGAACTTTTGGTTGAAATTATCAATGAAGATATAATTAAAATTTAAATTCCTCAATAGGAAATTGTACAACCCTTTTAAATTAGGATTGAAGTCGAGCACACTCTGCCGCAGTGAGACTCGAACCCGCAACTTTAGTTTTGACATGCTCGTGATCAATAGTAGATAACCAACTACCTTCACCACTCGGCCACCTTATTTCACATACAGAACACAACTCAAAAGTGGTATATTTGATCAAGAATCAGTATGAGTATGTGTGATTGAACCGGCTTGGTCTTCACTGATAATCCGGATCCTGGGCGTGAAACACCAAGTCCGCACCAAAGACAATGGAGCCATACGCTGAGAATTAAAAATTTCCGGTATTCGTCGCTCAAATTGTAAAATATGTTTTATCTTTAGCATAAACAAAGAAATTCTTTGAATACTTTGAGAAAATAAACCAAATATTTTGTTTTTAAAATAGTAATGTTCAAGATAATTTTGATGCATTTTTAAAGAAAATGCTTTATAAAACCAACTCTCAGTAACTGTGTTTTTGTTTTAGGGAGACTCTGGTGGACCAATGGTGTGCCACAAGAATGGCGTATGGAATCTGATAGGAATCACATCGTGGGGTTACACATGCGCAGGAGCGTACCAGCCTGGAGTTTATACCCGTGTCCAGTCTTATACAGACTGGATACAACAAGTCGTCGCATTGTTTTCTTCTACGCCGGCACTAGGGAAACGAGACACAAAGTCACCTGGACATTTTTATGTATGAATAAAAGTTTTTTGTCAATTCAAAGTTATTTATTTTAATAATTTAACGATTCGGATCTGACATTGGTTTCCGATCGCAGTTAGTTAAATATTGATAATATTTCTCTTGCAAACGATAGGTGTCCAAGGGCAATAACTTGTATAGACTTTGGACTAATAGAAATAATATGCTATTTAATTTGAGATCGGTGGGCTAAGGTGTTTTCAATACTTAATTTTTGGTCAAAGAACGTGGTTCATTGGTAGATAAAGACACAATAATTATTTTATACTGAATTCTATAATTACCCAAGGTCATGTTTTATTTAACCAATCTTTGTACTTTTTACTGTACCATACCCACTTAAATGAACATAATGTAAATATGTAGATAAGAAATAAATGTCAGGGATTTTCGATAAATGTAATGTGATGAAGTAGTACACAACTTTGATGCTATATGTTTAAATACATCATTTATTCGAGCCTGAGAGAAAGATCTGCATTAAATTTTATTTCGGTAACCTTTATATATGTATCATGGTATATTGTATGCTCGATAGCATTCGCCATTTGCCTATTAAACTATTGTCTATGGAACGCCAAATTAACATATATTCAATTAATTGTACCTTTCTTCAAATATTGAAGATATCTTCAATTGAATTATACCTATCTTCAATTCAGTTATAGATATCTTCAATTCAATTATACCTATCTTCAATTCAATTGTACCTAGGTACAATTCAGCACAATTAAAGATATCTTCAATTCAATTGTACCTATCTTCAATTCAATTATAGATATCTTCAATTGAATTGAACCTATCTTCAATCGAATTGAACCTATCTTCAATTGAATTAAACCTATCTTCAATTCAATTGTGCCTAGGTATCTTCAATTGCACTTAATCAAATTTGTATTATAATATAATTCAATTGAAGATAGGTGTAATTCAATTGAAGATAGGTGTAATTCAATTGAAGATATCTTCAAATGAATTGGAGATATCTCCAAATGAATTATGGAGATGTTGGAATTAGACCTATCTTCAAGTGAATTAAAGATATCTTCAATTTAATTGAAGATAGGTGTAATTGAATTGAAGATATCTTCAAATGAATTGAAGATATCTTCAAATGAATCAATTAAATTGCACCTAGGTATAATTCATTTGAAGATAGGTTCAATTGATATGAAGATATCTTTAATTATTTGAAGATAGGTACAATTGAATTGAAGATATCTTCAATTTATTTGAAGATATCTTCAATTTATTTGAAGATATCTTCAAATGATTGAAGATATCTTCAATTATTTGAAGATAGGTACCATTAATTGAATATATGTTAATTTGGCGTTCCATAATTGTCTGTATCTCATGCGTGTGTAGCTAGTCTTAAAACGTGAAAAAGACTTACGACCATGGAAGAATACAAGTCCTTATAAAAATAGTAACTAGGTAAATTACACATAAATGCCATTAAGAGCCTCTTAAAATGTTTTGATTGATTGATTGGTTGGTTGGTGTTCAACGTCCAGCAAGCAATTCAGCTATAATCAGGACAAGTTAATAATGGCCATTGGAATATGATAACTTCACTGGTGATATAGCGAGCATCGCAGATGCGAGATATATGGAAACATGCGTGCGTGTAAAAAAAAAGTCTCGTGATCCAAATGAACAAATCCATTTAAGATGGTATGTGAGCTATCCGAAGAAAATATTGTAGACAAACGAAAAAATAAATAATATAAAAGTAGACACAAATAATTTTGACATCGATATTGTTTAAATTACTACAAAAATGCCAGACAATTTTTTTTCAATCTGAAACGCTGCATTTGAAATTGAGTTTTGTGACGTCACAAACACATTAGAAAAGACGTCACGTCATCAATGGAATGTAGAGGCACTGTAAGGGGGGGGGGGGCTCTAAAGTAACGACATGAACAATGTGCGGTGCTCGCATTTAGGCTGTGCCTACATTCATATTAAATGAAAATTTCTCCCCTATAGACCCTAATGGTCTAATGGTAAATCTTAATGTCACGTGATTACTCTAAACAGACATTGCACATGACAACAGGGAAGAGAGGACCACAAGTTAAGTGATTATGAGATGAGGTCTACACCCAAGCATGAATTTGCATAAGAAAAATGGCTGAAATGATATTGGAAAAAATAAAAGTATATTAACTTATTGTTTGAAGTTGTATCACATATGTTAACCATGTCGTGTTTTAGGTTTTGGTACTTAACACGGAAATAGTAATGCACATGACAAGCAGAAATAAAAATAAAAAACCAGCTATCAAAAACACCTAAAGGGACCATAACGGTTTTCTCTTTAGGTATTATTACTTTTAAGTTATTGACCACAACGTGTGTTAACACCTATGTGATATTTTTAGTAACACCAGCCATCTTTGTCTATTGATCAACATCATGGGTTAACACCTATGTGATATATTTAGTAACAGCAGCCATCTTTGTCTATTGATCAACACCATGGGTAGTGCAAATTTGATACTAGCTATCCTAGGGATGATTGTGGCCAAGTTTAGCAAAAGTTGGCCAAGTGGTTTCAGTGAAGAATATTTTGAAAAAGTTTATGACGGACAATGGATGGATGTATGCCAAATGATGGCATACTTTGGTCCAGGTGAAAAAGTTTAGGAGTGATGATGTACGGATGATGGATGCCAAATGATAGCAAGAGATCACATAGACCTTTGGACCAGGTGAGGTAAAAGGGGGAAATTTTTAGCCCTCCCCCACCTGATAACAAAGTGGTTGACCTCCACATCGTTATATATAAATTACAATACAATTAAACTGTAATATGTCAATGGCAGGTAGTATGTCTCCAAACATTCACATATCTTATGAGTTAAATATTTCTTACAGTCAAGTTGAGGTTGTCCCTGGTTACAGATTATTGATTGATTGGGCATTATAGTGTATCCTTCACACAGAGGGTGGTAGATGATTGGTACATCCTCCTGTTCATAACCAGACAAATCTTGACCCATAATTACAGAACAAGTGTTATGAACAACATGCATTGAAAGTTCTGATAATATTCAATTTTAACCCAAAATTCACAAGTCAAAAACATAAATGAATTTATCACATGTTAACAAATACAACTATAAACTGTTGACAAAATAATTTGAACATTCTGATCATCATGGTTTATCAATGCAAAATGAAATTACAAATATCTATTGAACAAAATGTTGCTTGGTCTGAATGTAATCGCACCACTAATCCCAGAAACAAGGCACACATCCTTGATTGGTCTGACAGTTATCTACCATCTGTGTTGCGTGGCCAACCTAGTCCTTTGGTCTGATAAATGTGTATAATGGGCTGATGGACCTGACACTAACATCCTTCAAATGGTCATGAAAATCCCATGACTGAATCTAGAAAGGAAGCAAACTTCTGAGGTTCTCCCGGGGGAAATGGCTTCAATCTACTGAAATCACATTCTCTCAATGTATCGACTAGAGACCTGTAAGAACAATAGAATGTGTTTCATTGACAACAGTTATCTTTATATTTCAACAGCTATTTTGTAAGTTAAAGACTAAAAATGTATGTGCTAGAAACAAATGTCTAAATTGGACGATTCTTGATTAATGAGCCTAAAAAGATTTTGCCTTTATGTGTAATTATAAGTATTATTTTGAAGAAATTTTGAAAGTCCAAGGCCTGTAATTTCCGTAAAAATCAGCGGAGTGGAAAAAAATGTTAACTTGATCTTTAACTTATGGCTGTAGACTAAAATCATTATATCTACAAGAATTTACAAAAAGGTGCAGAAAACATATGGGATGGGCAGAATTACAGACAGTTTGACATACATGGGTAAAACAATATGCCCTCCCAACTGTTAGTTGTGAATGCATAATAAGAAGCATCAACACAAAGATTAGCCTGAGGTGGGAAAGACAGACAAACAAACACAATTTGTCAGGACATAAAATATGCTCTAACATTTATATTCAATAATGACTGCAACAACTGTCTGCAGCAGTGTTTTGGTTATAATTCCAACATTTAACTTTTTTTCCAACATCATATCAAAATCATTATGATAAAGTGTTTCATTAGAATAACCAACCAAACAAACCATGATAACACACACAACTAAGATTACATAGGATGGCACAGAACATAGTGAAGAGCATACAGTAACTATGGTAACAAATAACCATTGCTGCCATGCATACCAAAAGGCAGTGATTCATAAAATCTGTATACTGACCTACATGTACAATGATGTGTTGACCTGTATACTGACCTACATGTACAATGCTGTGTTGACCTGTATACTGACCTACATGTACAATGATGTGTTGACCTGTATACTGACCTACATGTACAATGATGTGTTGACCTGTATACTGACCTACATGAACAATGGTGTGTTGACCTGTATACTGACCTACATGTACAATGATGTATTGACCTGTATACTGACCTACATGTACAATGATGTGTTGACCTGTATACTGACTTACATATACAATGATGTATTGACCCATATACTGACCTACATGTACAATGATGTATTGACCTGTATACTGACCTACATGTACAATGATGTATTGACCTGTATACTGACCTACATGAACAATGGTGTGTTGACCTGTATACTGACCTACATGTACAATGATGTGTTGACCTGTATACTGACCTACATGTACAATGATGTGTTGACCTGTATACTGACCTACATGTACAATGATGTATTGACCTGTATACTGACCTACATGTACAATGGTGTGTTGACCCATTATCTAACCTACATGTACAATGCTGTATTCACCTGTATACTGACCTACATGTACAATATTCTATATGTCCATCTTTTTTCAGTTGATTGGCTAGTTCTAGTTGATGGTTGTCCATTAGTTCGTCGTTAATTACGACTGTCTGCAGCAGTGTTTTGGTTATAATTCCAACATTTAACTTTTTTTCCAACATCATATCAAAATCATTATGATAAAGTGTTTCATTAGAATAACCAACCAAACAAACCATGATAACACACACAACTAAGATTACATAGGATGGCACAGAACATAGTGAAGAGCATACAGTAACTATGGTAACAAATAACCATTGCTGCCATGCATACCAAAAGGCAGTGATTCATAAAATCTGTATACTGACCTACATGTACAATGGTGTGTTGACCTGTATACTGACCTACATGTACAATGATGTGTTGACCTGTATACTGACCTACATGTACAATGATGTGTTGACCTGTATACTGACCTACATGTACAATGGTGTGTTGACCTGTATACTGACCTACATGAACAATGATGTGTTGACCTGTATACTGACCTACATGTACAATGGTGTGTTGACCTGTATACTGACTTACATATACAATGCTGTGTTGACCTGTATATTGACCTACATGTACAATGGTGTGTTGACCTGTATATTGACCTACATGTACAATGATGTATTGACCTGTATACTGACCTACATGTACAATGCTGTGTTGACCTGTATACTGACCTACATGTACAATGATGTGTTGACCTGTATACTGACCTACATGTACAATGATGTGTTGACCTGTATACTGACCTACATGTACAATGATGTGTTGACCTGTATACTGACCTACATGTACAATGATGTGTTGACCCATATACTGACCTACATGTACAATGATGTGTTGACCTGTATACTGACCTACATGAACAATGGTGTGTTGACCTGTATACTGACCTACATGTTCAATGATGTGTTGACCTGTATACTGACCTACATGTACAATGATGTGTTGACCTGTATACTGACCTACATGTACAATGATGTGTTGACCTGTATACTGACCTACATGTACAATGATGTATTGACCTGTATACTGACCTACATGTACAATGATGTGTTGACCTGTATACTGACCTACATGTACAATGATGTGTTGACCTGTTTACTGACCTACATGTACAATGGTGTGTTGACCTGTATATTGACCTACATGTACAATGATGTATTGACCTGTATACTGACCTACATGTACAATGATGTGTTGACCTGTATACTGACCTACATGTACAATGATGTGTTGACCTGTATACTGACCTACATGTACAATGATGTGTTGACCTGTATACTGACCTACATGTACAATGATGTGTTGACCTGTATACTGACCTACATGTACAATGATGTGTTGACCCATATACTGACCTACATGTACAATGATGTGTTGACCTGTATACTGACCTACATGAACAATGGTGTGTTGACCTGTATACTGACCTACATGTTCAATGATGTGTTGACCTGTATACTGACCTACATGTACAATGATGTGTTGACCTGTATACTGACCTACATGTACAATGCTGTGTTGACCTGTATACTGACCTACATGTACAATGATGTGTTGACCTGTATACTGACCTACATGTACAATGATGTATTGACCTGTATACTGACCTACATGTACAATGATGTGTTGACCTGTATACTGACCTACATGTACAATGATGTATTGACCTGTATACTGACCTACATGAACAATGATGTATTGACCTGTATACTGACCTACATGTACAATGATGTGTTGACCCATATACTGACCTACATGTACAATGATGTGTTGACCTGTATACTGACCTACATGTACAATGATGTGTTGACCTGTATACTGACCTACATGTACAATGATGTATTGACCTGTATACTGACCTACATGTACAATGATGTATTGACCTGTATACTGACCTACATGTACAATGATGTATTGACCTGTATACTGACCTACATGTACAATTGTGTGTTGACCTGTATATTGACCTACATGTACAATGATGTGTTGACCTGTATACTGACCTACATGTACAATGATGTGTTGACCTGTATACTGACCTACATGTACAATGATGTATTGACCTGTATACTGACCTACATGAACAATGATGTATTGACCTGTATACTGACCTACATGTACAATGATGTGTTGACCTGTATACTGACCTACATGTACAATGATGTATTGACCTGTATACTGACTTACATATACAATGATGTATTGACCCATATACTGACCTACATGTACAATGATGTGTTGACCTGTATACTGACCTACATGAACAATGATGTATTGACCTGTATACTGACTTACATGTACAATGATGTATTGACCTGTATACTGACCTACATGTACAATGATGTGTTGACCTGTTTACTGACCTACATGTACAATGATGTGTTGACCTGTATACTGACCTACATGTACAATGATGTGTTGACCTGTATACTGACTTACATATACAATGATGTATTGACCCATATACTGACCTACATGTACAATGATGTATTGACCCATATACTGACCTACATGTACAATGATGTGTTGACCTGTATACTGACCTACATGTACAATGATGTGTTGACCTGTATACTGACTTACATATACAATGATGTGCTGACCTGTATACTGACCTACATGAACAATGATGTATTGACCTGTATACTGACCTACATGTACAATGATGTGTTGACCTGTATACTGACCTACATGTACAATGGTGTGTTGACCTGTATACTGATGTACATGTACAATGATGTATTGACCTGTATACTGACCTACATGAACAATGATGTATTGACCTGTATACTGACCTACATGTACAATGATGTGTTGACCTGTATACTGACCTACATGTACAATGATGTATTCACCTGTATACTGACCTACATGTACAATGATGTGTTGACCTGTATACTGACCTACATGTACAATGATGTATTGACCTGTATACTGACCTACATGTACAATGATGTGTTGACCTGTATACTGACCTACATGTACAATGATGTGTTGACCTGTATACTGACCTACATGTACAATGGTGTGTTGACCTGTATACTGACTTACATGTACAATGCTGTGTTGACCTGTATACTGACCTACATGTACAATGCTGTGTTGACCTGTATACTGACTTACATATACAATGATGTATTGACCCATATACTGACCTACATGTACAATAATGTATTGACCCATATACTGACCTACATGTACAATGATGTGTTGACCTGTATACTGACTTACATATACAATGATGTGCTGACCTGTATACTGACCTACATGAACAATGATGTATTGACCTGTATACTGACCTACATGTACAATGATGTGTTGACCTGTATACTGACCTACATGTACAATGGTGTGTTGACCTGTATACTGACGTACATGTACAATGATGTATTGACCTGTATACTGACCTACATGAACAATGATGTATTGACCTGTATACTGACCTACATGTACAATGATGTGTTGACCTGTATACTGACCTACATGTACAATGATGTATTGACCTGTATACTGACGTACATGTACAATGATGTATTGACCTGTATACTGACCTACATGAACAATGATGTATTGACCTGTATACTGACCTACATGTACAATGATGTGTTGACCTGTATACTGACCTACATGAACAATGATGTATTGACCTGTATACTGACCTACATGTACAATGATGTGTTGACCTGTATACTGACCTACATGTACAATGGTGTGTTGACCTGTATACTGACGTACATGTACAATGATGTATTGACCTGTATACTGACCTACATGAACAATGATGTATTGACCTGTATACTGACCTACATGTACAATGATGTGTTGACCTGTATACTGACCTACATGTACAATGATGTATTGACCTGTATACTGACCTACATGTACAATGATGTATTGACCTGTATACAGACCTACATGTACAATGCTGTGTTGACCTGTATACTGACCTACATGTACAATGATGTGTTGACCTGTATACTGACCTACATGTACAATGATGTGTTGACCTGTATACTGACCTACATGTACAATGATGTGTTGACCTGTTTACTGACCTACATGTACAATGATGTATTGACCTGTATACAGACCTACATGTACAATGATGTGTTGACCTGTATACTGACCTACATGTACAATGATGTGTTGACCTGTATACTGACCTACATGTACAATGATGTGTTGACCTGTATACTGACCTACATGTACAATGATGTGTTGACCTGTATACTGACTTACATGTACAATGATGTATTGACCCATATACTGACCTACATGTACAATGATGTGTTGACCTGTATATTGACCTACATGTACAATGATGTGTTGACCTGTATACTGACCTACATGTACAATGATGTGTTGACCTGTATACTGACCTACATGTACAATGATGTGTTGACCTGTATACTGACCTACATGTACAATGATGTATTGACCCATATACTGACCTACATGTACAATGATGTGTTGACCTGTATATTGACCTACATGTACAATGATGTGTTGACCTGTATACTGACCTACATGTACAATGATGTATTGACCTGTATACTGACCTACATGTACAATGATGTGTTGACCTGTATATTGACCTACATGTACAATGATGTGTTGACCTGTATACTGACCTACATGTACAATGGTGTGTTGACCTGTATATTGACCTACATGTACAATGCTGTGTTGACCTGTATACTGACCTACATGTACAATGATGTGTTGACCTGTATACTGACCTACATGTACAATGATGTGTTGACCTGTATACTGACCTACATGTACAATGGTGTGTTGACCTGTATACTGACGTACATGTACAATGATGTATTGACCTGTTTAGTGACCTACATGTACAATGATGTATTGACCCATATACTGACCTACATGTACAATGATGTGTTGACCTGTATACTGACCTACATGTACAATGATGTATTGACCTGTATACAGACCTACATGTACAATGCTATATTGACCTCTATACTGACCTTCATGTACAATGGTGTGTTGACCCATTATCTGACCTACATGTACAATGCTGTATTCACCTGTATACTGACCTACATGTACAATATTCTATATGTCCATCTTTTTTCAGTTGATTGGCTAGTTCTAGTTGATGGTTGTCCATTAGTTCGTCGTTAATAACGACCAGTAAAGGCTTTTTGGCTCCAAGGGCCTCCAAACAACTACCAGCGCCTGTACAAAGTAAAACAATACTGTCATATTTTAATTTCTTTTAAATAAGCTACAGCTGAGTAACATTGTCCATTTCATATAACCTAACTTGCTGTTTTAGCCACGCCCCCAGAATGTGACTTATTGATGACGTTGATGAAGTTGACGATAGACATGTATTCTTCCACAAAACAACATGTTTTACGAATTGTACATATTATTGATTATTTGTTGAATATCATTCTTTGTATTTCTTTTTATAATATCAAAATTTAAAATATTAGAATTGTTTAGGCTAGACATAACATAAATGTGTAAACTTGTTACCTACCATGGTTCAAATCTGACGATTCCATTGTGACAACCAGAAACCTTACCCACTTTTAAACATCCAGTGGTCAAGAATTCTGAATGAAGACTGACTTAGTTCACATGATATTACAGTTTTAGAGAAAAAACTTCACAAATTTATGAATTTATCACTCAGTGACCATGACTTTGTACCCAAACTATCACAAAGACAGCTTGCCAAAAAGTATAATGTAGACAAATCTACACAAATCTACTTACAACAGTTTCAACTAAATGCTAACCCAAACATGAAAAGATTCCAAACTAACGTCAAATTCCTGTTATCATGAATTTTTTAACACCTAACGTAAACATATACTGGTATATAACATGTCTAGCAATCCAGGAGCTGTAACTGAAAATGACAGAAAATTTTACTAAATTGGATACAGCTGTAAACCAGCCATGTATCACTGTCCCAATGGTGGCGGGTTTAGATAAGTTTCACTGTATATTCACAATTCGAAGAACAAGTTAGTGTTACTTGTCACATTTAAACATGGCATTAGAGTTGAGGGAGGAAGGGAGGCAGTCAGTACATATATAAACACACTTAAACTTGGGATTATAGCTGACAGAGTATGGGAGGCAGTCAGTACACACATTAGCACACTTAAACTAGGGATTATAGCTGACAGAGGAAGTAAGGGAGGCAGTCAGTACACACATTAGCACACTTAAACTTGGGATTATAGCTGACAGAGGAAGGGAGGCAGTCAGTACACACATTAGCACACTTAAACTAGGGATTAAAGCTGACAGAGGAAGTAAGGGAGGCAGTCAGTACACACATTAGCACACTTAAACTTGGGATTAAAGCTGACAGAGGAAGGGAGGCAGTCAGTACACACATAAACTCACTTAAACTTGGGATTATAGCTGACAGAGGAAGTAAGGGAGGCAGTCAGTACACACATTAGCACACTTAAACTTGGGATTAAAGCTGACAGAGGAAGGGAGGCAGTCAGTACACACATTAGCACACTTAAACTAGGGATTAAAGCTGACAGAGGAAGTAAGGGAGGCAGTCAGTACACACATAAACTCACTTAAACTTGGGATTATAGCTGACAGAGGAAGGGAGGCAGTCAGTACACACATTAGCACACTTAAACTAGGGATTAAAGCTGACAGAGGAAGTAAGGGAGGCAGTCAGTACACACATAAACTCACTTAACCTAGGGATTATAGCTGACAGAGGAAGGGAGGCAGTCAGTACACACATTAGCACACTTAAACTTGGGGTTATAGCTGACAGAGGAAGGGAGGCAGTCAGTACACACATTAGCACACTTAAACTTGGGATTATAGCTGACAGAGGAAGGGAGGCAGTCAGTACACACATAAACTCACTTAAACTTGGGATTATAGCTGACAGAGGAAGGGAGGCAGTCAGTACACACATAAACTCACTTAAACTTGGGATTATAGCTGACAGAGGAAGTAAGGGAGGCAGTCAGTACACACATTAGCACACTTAAACTAGGGATTATAGCTGACAGAGGAAGGGAGGCAGTCAGTACACACATTAGCACACTTAAACTAGGGATTATAGCTGACAGAGGAAGGGAGGCAGTCAGTACACACATAAACTCACTTAAACTTGGGATTATAGCTGACAGAGGAAGGGAGGCAGTCAGTACACACATTAGCACACTTAAACTTGGGATTAAAGCTGACAGAGGAAGGGAGGCAGTCAGTACACACATAAACTCACTTAAACTTGGGATTAAAGCTGACAGAGGAAGGGAGGCAGTCAGTACACACATTAGCACACTTAAACTTGGGATTATAGCTGACAGAGGAAGGGAGGCAGTCAGTACACACATTAGCACACTTAAACTTGGGATTAAAGCTGACAGAGGAAGGGAGGCGGTCAGTACACACATAAACTCACTTAAACTTGGGATTAAAGCTGACAGAGGAAGGGAGGCAGTCAGTACACACATAAACTCACTTAAACTTGGGATTATAGCTGACAGAGGGGATTATAGCTGACAGAGGAATTAAGGGAGGCAGTCAGTACACACATTAGCACACTTAAACTTGGGATTATAGCTGACAGAGGGGATTATAGCTGACAGAGGAATTAAGGGAGGCAGTCAGTACACACATTAGCACACTTAAACTAGGGATTATAGCTGACAGAGGAAGGGAGGCAGTCAGTACACACATAAACTCACTTAAACTTGGGATTAAAGCTGACAGAGGAAGGGAGGCAGTCAGTACACACATAAACTCACTTAAACTTGGGATTATAGCTGACAGAGGAAGGGAGGCAGTCAGTACACACATTAGCACACTTAAACTAGGGATTATAGCTGACAGAGGAAGGGAGGCAGTCAGTACACACATTAGCACACTTAAACTAGGGATTATAGCTGACAGAGGAAGGGAGGCAGTCAGTACACACATAAACTCACTTAAACTTGGGATTATAGCTGACAGAGGAAGGGAGGCAGTCAGTACACACATAAACTCACTTAAACTTGGGATTCAAGCTGACAGAGGAAGGGAGGCAGTCAGTACACACATTAGCACACTTAAACTTGGGATTATAGCTGACAGAGGAAGGGAGGCAGTCAGTACACACATAAACTCACTTAAACTTGGGATTATAGCTGACAGAGGAAGGGAGGCAGTCAGTACACACATAAACTCACTTAAACTTGGGATTAAAGCTGACAGAGGAAGGGAGGCAGTCAGTACACACATTAGCACACTTAAACTTGGGATTATAGCTGACAGAGGAAAGGGAGGCAGTCAGTACACACATAAACTCACTTAAACTTGGGATTATAGCTGACAGAGGAAGGGAGGCAGTCAGTACACACATAAACTCACTTAAACTTGGGATTATAGCTGACAGAGGAAGTAAGGGAGGCAGTCAGTACACACATTAGCACACTTAAACTTGGGATTAAAGCTGACAGAGGAAGGGAGGCAGTCAGTACACACATTAGCACACTTAAACTTGGGATTAAAGCTGACAGAGGAAGGGAGGCAGTCAGTACACACATTAGCACACTTAAACTTGGGATTAAAGCTGACAGAGGAAGGGAGGCAGTCAGTACACACATTAGCACACTTAAACTAGGGATTATAGCTTGCAGAGGAAGGGAGGCAGTCAGTACACACATTAGCACACTTAAACTAGGGATTATAGCTGACAGAGGAAGGGAGGCAGTCAGTACACACATTAGCACACTTAAACTAGGGATTATAGCTGACAGAGGAAGGGAGGCAGTCAGTACACACATAAACTCACTTAAACTTGGGATTATAGCTGACAGAGGAAGGGAGGCAGTCAGTACACACATAAACTCACTTAAACTTGGGATTATAGCTGACAGAGGAAGGGAGGCAGTCAGTACACACATTAGCACACTTAAACTTGGGATTATAGCTGACAGAGGAAGGGAGGCAGTCAGTACACACATAAACTCACTTAAACTTGGGATTATAGCTGACAGAGGAAGGGAGGCAGTCAGTACACACATAAACTCACTTAAACTTGGGATTATAGCTGACAGAGGAAGGGAGGCAGTCAGCACACACATTAGCACACTTAAACTAGGGATTATAGCTGACAGAGGAAGGGAGGCAGTCAGTACACACATTAGCACACTTAAACTTGGGATTATAGCTGACAGAGGAAGGGAGGCAGTCAGTACACACATTAGCACACTTAAACTAGGGATTAAAGCTGACAGAGGAACGGAGGCAGTCAGTACACACATTAGCACACTTAAACTTGGGATAATAGCTGACAGAGGAAGGGAGGCAGTCAGCACACACATTAGCACACTTAAACTAGGGATTATAGCTGACAGAGGAAGGGAGGCAGTCAGTACACACATTAGCACACTTAAACTTGGGATTATAGCTGACAGAGGAAGGGAGGCAGTCAGTACACACATTAGCACACTTAAACTAGGGATTAAAGCTGACAGAGGAAGGGAGGCAGTCAGTACACACATTAGCACACTTAAACTTGGGATTATAGCTGACAGAGGAAGGGAGGCAGTCAGTACACACATTAGCACACTTAAACTAGGGATTATAGCTGACAGAGGAAGGGAGGCAGTCAGTACACACATTAGCACACTTAAACTAGGGATTATAGCTGACAGAGGAAGGGAGGCAGTCAGTACACACATAAACTCACTTAAACTTGGGATTAAAGCTGACAGAGGAAGGGAGGCAGTCAGTACACACATAAACTCACTTAAACTTGGGATTATAGCTGACAGAGGAATTAAGGGAGGCAGTCAGTACACACATTAGCACACTTAAACTAGGGATTATAGCTGACAGAGGAAGGGAGGCAGTCAGTACACACATTAGCACACTTAAACTAGGGATTATAGCTGACAGAGGAAGGGAGGCAGTCAGTACACACATAAACTCACTTAAACTTGGGATTATAGCTGACAGAGGAAGGGAGGCAGTCAGTACACACATTAGCACACTTAAACTTGGGATTAAAGCTGACAGAGGAAGGGAGGCAGTCAGTACACACATAAACTCACTTAAACTTGGGATTAAAGCTGACAGAGGAAGGGAGGCAGTCAGTACACACATTAGCACACTTAAACTTGGGATTATAGCTGACAGAGGAAGGGAGGCAGTCAGTACACACATTAGCACACTTAAACTTGGGATTAAAGCTGACAGAGGAAGGGAGGCGGTCAGTACACACATAAACTCACTTAAACTTGGGATTAAAGCTGACAGAGGAAGGGAGGCAGTCAGTACACACATAAACTCACTTAAACTTGGGATTATAGCTGACAGAGGGGATTATAGCTGACAGAGGAATTAAGGGAGGCAGTCAGTACACACATTAGCACACTTAAACTTGGGATTATAGCTGACAGAGGGGATTATAGCTGACAGAGGAATTAAGGGAGGCAGTCAGTACGCACATTAGCACACTTAAACTAGGGATTATAGCTGACAGAGGAAGGGAGGCAGTCAGTACACACATAAACTCACTTAAACTTGGGATTAAAGCTGACAGAGGAAGGGAGGCAGTCAGTACACACATAAACTCACTTAAACTTGGGATTATAGCTGACAGAGGAAGGGAGGCAGTCAGTACACACATTAGCACACTTAAACTAGGGATTATAGCTGACAGAGGAAGGGAGGCAGTCAGTACACACATTAGCACACTTAAACTAGGGATTATAGCTGACAGAGGAAGGGAGGCAGTCAGTACACACATAAACTCACTTAAACTTGGGATTATAGCTGACAGAGGAAGGGAGGCAGTCAGTACACACATAAACTCACTTAAACTTGGGATTCAAGCTGACAGAGGAAGGGAGGCAGTCAGTACACACATTAGCACACTTAAACTTGGGATTATAGCTGACAGAGGAAGGGAGGCAGTCAGTACACACATAAACTCACTTAAACTTGGGATTATAGCTGACAGAGGAAGGGAGGCAGTCAGTACACACATTAGCACACTTAAACTTGGGATTATAGCTGACAGAGGATAGGGAGGCAGTCAGTACACACATAAACTCACTTAAACTTGGGATTATAGCTGACAGAGGAAGGGAGGCAGTCAGTACACACATAAACTCACTTAAACTTGGGATTATAGCTGACAGAGGAAGTAAGGGAGGCAGTCAGTACACACATTAGCACACTTAAACTTGGGATTAAAGCTGACAGAGGAAGGGAGGCAGTCAGTACACACATTAGCACACTTAAACTTGGGATTAAAGCTGACAGAGGAAGGGAGGCAGTCAGTACACACATTAGCACACTTAAACTTGGGATTAAAGCTGACAGAGGAAGGGAGGCAGTCAGTACACACATTAGCACACTTAAACTAGGGATTATAGCTTGCAGAGGAAGGGAGGCAGTCAGTACACACATTAGCACACTTAAACTAGGGATTATAGCTGACAGAGGAAGGGAGGCAGTCAGTACACACATTAGCACACTTAAACTAGGGATTATAGCTGACAGAGGAAGGGAGGCAGTCAGTACACACATAAACTCACTTAAACTTGGGATTATAGCTGACAGAGGAAGGGAGGCAGTCAGTACACACATAAACTCACTTAAACTTGGGATTATAGCTGACAGAGGAAGGGAGGCAGTCAGTACACACATTAGCACACTTAAACTTGGGATTATAGCTGACAGAGGAAGGGAGGCAGTCAGTACACACATAAACTCACTTAAACTTGGGATTATAGCTGACAGAGGAAGGGAGGCAGTCAGTACACACATAAACTCACTTAAACTTGGGATTATAGCTGACAGAGGAAGGGAGGCAGTCAGCACACACATTAGCACACTTAAACTAGGGATTATAGCTGACAGAGGAAGGGAGGCAGTCAGTACACACATTAGCACACTTAAACTTGGGATTATAGCTGACAGAGGAAGGGAGGCAGTCAGTACACACATTAGCACACTTAAACTAGGGATTAAAGCTGACAGAGGAAGGGAGGCAGTCAGTACACACATTAGCACACTTAAACTTGGGATTATAGCTGACAGAGGAAGGGAGGCAGTCAGTACACACATTAGCACACTTAAACTAGGGATTATAGCTGACAGAGGAAGGGAGGCAGTCAGTACACACATTAGCACACTTAAACTAGGGATTATAGCTGACAGAGGAAGGGAGGCAGTCAGTACACACATAAACTCACTTAAACTTGGGATTAAAGCTGACAGAGGAAGGGAGGCAGTCAGTACACACATAAACTCACTTAAACTTGGGATTAAAGCTGACAGAGGAAGGGAGGCAGTCAGTACACACATTAGCACACTTAAACTTGGGATTATAGCTGACAGAGGAAGGGAGGCAGTCAGTACACACATTAGCACACTTAAACTTGGGATTATAGCTGACAGAGGAAGGGAGGCAGTCAGTACACACATAAACTCACTTAAACTTGGGATTAAAGCTGACAGAGGAAGGGAGGCAGTCAGTACACACATAAACTCACTTAAACTTGGGATTAAAGCTGACAGAGGAAGGGAGGCAGTCAGTACACACATAAACTCACTTAAACTTGGGATTATAGCTGACAGAGGAAGGGAGGCAGTCAGTACACACATTAGCACACTTAAACTTGGGATTATAGCTGACAGAGGAAGGGAGGCAGTCAGTACACACATTAGCACACTTAAACTTGGGATTATAGCTGACAGAGGAAGGGAGGCAGTCAGTACACATATAAACTCACTTAAACTAGGGATTATAGCTGACAGAGGAAGGGAGGCAGTCAGTACACATATAAACACACTTAAACTTGGGATTATAGCTGACAGAGGATAGGGAGTCAGTCAGTTTCATAGCATGTATTGTAAATTGTAATACTTAATTTTGACTCTACTAACTTGTAGGCTATTCCCCCCTCCTCACCATGTTCACTGGTAATCACCAATGATATATAATGTATGATGGTGGCTCCTTTCACTACCATAAGCTAAAGACCAATCAATAGTTACCTGCATGGCTTATAACAAGTGATATACACTGTATGATGGCTCCTTTCACCACGATAAGCTAACGACCAATCAAAAGTTACCTGCATGGCTTATAACAAGTATATACTGTATGATGGCTCCTTTCACCACGATAAGCTAACGACCAATCAATAGTTACCTGCATGGCTTATAACAAGTATATACTGTATGATGGCTCCTTTCACCACGATTAGCTAACGACCAATCAATAGTTACCTGCATGGCTTATAACAAGTATATACTGTATGATGGCTCCTTTCACCACGATTAGCTAACGACCAATCAATAGTTACCTGCATGGCTTATAACAAGTGATATACACTGTATGATGGCTCCTTTCACCACGATAAGATAACGACCAATCAAAAGTTACCTGCATGGCTTATAACAAGTAATATACACTGTATGATGGCTCCTTTCACCACGATAAGCTAACGACCAATAAAAAGTTACCTGCATGGCTTATAACAAGTGATATACACTGTATGATGGCTCCTTTCACCATGATAAGCTAACGACCAATCAATAGTTACCTGCATGGCTTATAACAAGTGATATACACTGTATGATGGCTCCTTTCACCACGATAAGCTAACGACCAATAAAAAGTTACCTGCATGGCTTATAACAAGTGATATACACTGTATGATGGCTCCTTTCACCATGATAAGCTAACGACCAATCAATAGTTACCTGCATGGCTTATAACAAGTGATATACACTGTATGATGGCTCCTTTCACCACGATAAGCTAACGACCAATAAAAAGTTACCTGCATGGCTTATAACAAGTGATATACACTGTATGATGGCTCCTTTCACCATGATAAGCTAACGACCAATCAATAGTTACCTGCATGGCTTATAACAAGTGATATACACTGTATGATGGCTCCTTTCACCACGATAAGCTAACGGCCAATAAAAAGTTACCTGCATGGCTTATAACAAGTGATATACACTGTATGATGGCTCCTTTCACCATGATAAGCTAACGACCAATCAATAGTTACCTGCATGGCTTATAACAAGTGATATACACTGTATGATGGCTCCTTTCACCACGATAAGCTAACGACCAATAAAAAGTTACCTGCATGGCTTATAACAAGTGATATACACTGTATGATGGCTCCTTTCACCATGATAAGCTAACGACCAATCAATAGTTACCTGCATGGCTTATAACAAGTGATATACACTGTATGATGGCTCCTTTCACCACGATAAGCTAACGACCAATAAAAAGTTACCTGCATGGCTTATAACAAGTATATACTGTATGATGGCTCCTTTCACCACGATAAGCTAACGACCAATAAAAAGTTACCTGCATGGCTTATAACAAGTGATATACACTGTATGATGGCTCCTTTCACCATGATAAGCTAACGACCAATCAATAGTTACCTGCATGGCTTATAACAAGTGATATACACTGTATGATGGCTCCTTTCACCACGATAAGCTAACGACCAATAAAAAGTTACCTGCATGGCTTATAACAAGTATATACTGTATGATGGCTCCTTTCACCACGATAAGCTAACGACCAATAAAAAGTTACCTGCATGGCTTATAACAAGTGAAGCTTGGTTCATGTCGTCTTCCAACGATGGCTTATATCTGTAATACTCCACTAAGAAACCTTCCTCTGGACAATCTGTTGATGGTTCAAAGTCACACCTACCTATCTGTAGTAACAGCTTAGAGAAACCTTTGGACTTCAAAATCTGGAAAACAAAGTTTAATGTCATTAAGTTGAAGTAGAAAGAAATATTTACTGGACATAAAAACTTTTATAGTAAGTTCTATTGAAAGTTGATTGGTTTTTCTTATATTCACCTCATCCTGAATACAGATAAAATTTTGCTTGCTACATGTTAAGCAAAAATTTAATTTGTTATCACTACACTGATATGAGCTATTCTGATTAAAGGCACTTGTACATTAAACAAGTATTATATATACCACCACTTTTACCAGTTAATTTATTTCAACAAGACGGCATGCAATTTTTAATTTTCTACTGCCATACATAATTATCTTTGTTGAGACCATACAAAGAATATTGCTGTTTGGTTTCAAATGCTTCTATAGTTTTAGAAAGGAAGATATTTTAGACATTTTTCTATAGGTTTCTTTGTTAAATTAATTCCTACAATGCAGCCATCTTCTTGGATTTTTGATCAAATAAACAAGCATACACTTTTAAGAGAACCATTTAATAAACATTACCATAGAATATGGCTTCAATCAGCTTTACAGTTTCAGATAAGATGGCATCTGAAAATTCTTCCGATAGTCTCCTATTAAACTTAGTCTGTAATGGTAATGGTGGCCATTTTTTCTGTCTTATTGGCAACAAAAAAAATTTAGATAAAACGTTTTAAAACATTTTTCCATAGAGTCCTATGTTAAACTTAGTTCTCAAGTGATAAACTTTGGAATTTTCCGATAGGCATTAAAAACATAAACTTTATAGAGAACCATCCAATGAATACTTCAGATAGGTTTTTGTTCAATTGATTAACTGGTTTCAGAGAAGAAGCCTTTCTATTTAACATTTCCCCATAGGGTCATATGCTGGACTAAGTCCTGTGATGGTGGCCATTTTGAATTTCCTATTGGAAACACATACAAAACACAAAATTTATTGAGGACCATCCAATAAATCTTGGAAACAAGTTTTGATTCCATTGATTCCATTGGTTAATGGTTTCAAAGAAGAAGCACTTTTTTCCCTTAGGCTCCTATTTTAAACTAGACTTGTGGCAGCAGCCTTTTTTTTTTAAAAAAAAGGAATAAAATCATCAACTTTATTATAGAGGACCATCCAATAAACACTGGAGACATGTTTTGTTTCTTTTTTTAACCAGTTGCAGAGAAGAATCTTTCTAAACACCAATAGCATCAACACTAGAGGGCATAAAATGAAACTACTAAAAAAACATTCAAGGACGAAAAAGAGACAACAAACTTTCTCCCAAAGGATTGTTAACTATTGGAACAGCTTACCAGCCAGTACTGTGGAAGCCAAAAGTGTAAATAGTTTTAAAAGTTAATTAAACAGTGCTTGGAAAAGCCTAAGCATCAAGTTTGAGCCCGATATATATAGACCGGAAGCGGGTAGCAACAAAACACAAACGGGTCAGAGAGGCATATGTGCCTAAAGTAATGACCTCTAAAGAAAAAGTAAAAAGTAAGTAAGTAAACTTTTCCTATAGGGTCCTATGCTAGACTACGATAGCAGTCATTTTTAATTTTCGATTTTAAAATACATGAAATGAAAGCATTAATAATTACTCAAGCCAGATGGATTGAGGGATTGATGAGAAGCATTCCTATGTCCCCAATCCAAACTGCCATCCTACGTCATGTGTGTACATAATTCTAGTCACTTTGGTACCTGGTCTTTTCGGCAGCTGGACACTTCGGTACTCTGAACTGGACAATTGGGTATTAGGTTATGGACATTTATTTACAAGTAGTTAGTCAATTTAATGAGATGAAATACTTATATTTGCCAATTATATTGCTTAAATTTTGTATATTTCTGTTAATTAAACTGGTGAAAATGGAAATAAAACATGATATATTGTTTGTTTGTATGAATGGTGTTTAACACCATTTTCATCAATTTTTCAGTTATATCATGATGTCTAGTTTTTATTAGAGGAGGAAGAAAACCCCTGACCTGTGGTAGGAAAACTGGTAATCCTTTTAAATTAAGATGAATGAGATTGCTGTTTGGTGTTGGTTAGATGTATATCATTTTTCTTTCATAATAAAACAGTTATCAAGGTTGTTTTCAAAGAAACTGATCCCATAATGTGATTTGAATTTGCCACTTTATTATTGTACTATAAATAAATAGAGATTTCTGCTAAATATTATTTGATTACTTGTAAAATATTGTTCTTGTTACTTCATTTTTACTATAGAATTTAAAATATAAGGTTTGTTTTCAATTGTATGTTAGATTATTCGATTTACGCTGCAACATAAACCGCTTCGCGGTTTATTCAGCGTAAATCGACCCAAAGTCGTTTATATCCAATAATCTAACCAGCAATTGAAAACAATCCTTAAATAACTTATAATGTTTTATATAATAACTCATTTACGCATTCATGTATAACTTATAATGCATTAAATAACTAATTTACTTATTTTTTACATTTTATATATCCACCGATTTAGAGTCCCAATTAATATTTTTGTTTTAAGAATTTTTTTAGCTTACTGGCTGTTTTCTTTAAAACTTGTGATGTAGAGCAACAATAAATTGTCATATTTTTTGTAATCTTTGATGTTAAAGTCAGCTAGGATGCCGAGTAAATCACACAAAGCATATTCTACAGTTGTAAAGCAAACATTTAAATATAATCAAGGGTAATTAGCTCTTTATGCACCGATCAAAACTGTTATCATCAATTAATTAATTAAAACCAATATTTTGTATATTTAATTATTAAACTACTTTTAATTAACCATTTATCAATCTCTATATAATTAAAAACAATTAAAAGAAAATTTAATATAGTTATATACATATAATTATCTACTGGGGACGTATCGACCAAGACATAGGGGACGAATCAACTAGGGGACGGATCGACTGGGGACGGATGGACTAGGGGACGGAACGACCTGCTACCGCCTTAACCATGTCTGTACCATGAGTTTGTGCTAATAAATATTTGTATTTGTATTGAATCTATTTTAATATTTAATATGACAAAGGTTTAAAGTAAAAATTCTAACAATAATTTGTTACATTTAACCTTATAAATATCTTTGCATGTTATAGCCTGTATAAGGCTATCAAACTGAGTTGTTCCCACTGTGACAAATACTGTTTTGGACATATTGCAAGCACCTGTTCTTTTTCTCCGTCACTTCCGACATTGACTCTGATATTACAAATGTGTGTTTTTCTAACTCCTTTTTTTTCTTGATTTATATTTCTGGTGTTTCGTGGAATAAAAAAATCATACATATATAGACATTTCAGCGTTTTGAAACGATAATTTTTAGATTATATTATTAAAAAGTCTTATATTTTTAGCCTTGACCCTTTTTTAACCAATCGGCATCGAGAACGTGATTCACTGCACTAAAATCTGCCGAGATGGATTTAGGAAACAAAACAAATACAACATAGATTATTTGTACCTAAAACGAGGTATTTCATTGTACTTAAAGAAACAATGTATAAAATTATTTCACAACAACAAACAAAGAAACAATTTTCAATTGAATCTTGTCAAAAATGTCGTCCTTGGGTTTGGGAAATTAAAAACTACGACAGCTTTGTTTTTGTTTACTTCCAGTCCACATTTATTGATCTTTTCCTGGGCGGTAAACAAAGTCAGAATATTAAATTTTCTATGTCAATTAATTTTTGATAATTTTAGTAAAGATGTCTCTTACTGTGTTTTGAAAAGTTGAGGGCAAACATACTTTTCTGTCAGATTATAAAATCTGATGCCGTGATGGCTGGGACAATTTTTCTGATTGTGTTTTCATCATGGCAGAAAAAAACAGACATAGCTGAATTAAAATGTACAACTCAAAAATCTTTAATGTTATTTTTAATATCCAAACATAAATGATACAACATAAATTACTAATAAATATTTTATTAGATTTCTCTTGTGATTATAGGCCATTTTATTGTATTCCCTTCGCCTGAATATAGCTGAAATATTGCTGCTCGGGCGTTAAACACCATTAATCAATCAATCAATTGTATTCCCAAATGTTTATTTGCATGTGATACCAATGCAGACCTCTTATGAAGAAAACTCTGACTGTACAATAAGTCAACTCAAATATCCAAAGAAGTTCCTTCTATTACTTGTCTTTAGTTTCATTTTCACTTTAGATTTGCTTTATCTATTTCAACGAATGTCATGCACATAGCTGAAATATTGCATGCTGGATGTTAAACACCAACTAATCAATCAATGTATTTCAACGATCACACCCAGCCCTTCAAATTGTTTAATCAGTATTTTCAAAGTCATCATTAGGCAAAAAAAATATGTATGTTTCGAATGCCAGACAACTCGGCCTGATATTCGAGACAAATACATTTGAGTTGTCCCGGGCCAAGTTTTCTGGCTACCGCGTGTTTCCTGTTACATAGAATTATAAAATAGGTAGGTAGATCGATATTTTCTATTGAAAAAACAAAATCTATAGAGGATCATCCAGATAAGTTCTGGAGACAAGTTTTGTTTGCATTGGTTAATTGTTTCAAAGAAGAAGCACTTTTTTCCCCTTAGAGTTCTATGTTAAACTAAGACCTGTGGTAGTAGCCATTTTGAATTTTCTATAAGAATAAAAAAAATCATCAACTTAATTATAGAGGACCATCCAATAAATACTGAAGACATGTTTTGTTTCTTGTTTTACATACAGTACAATACATAAACACAGGTACAAGACATGCATAAAGGTTGTTAAGAACTTAATAATACAGTTGAACTTCGATGGCTCGAACTCGAAGGGTCCGACAAAAATAGTTCGAGAAATCGGGAGTTCGAGAAACCGGTGCTTGTGATGTCCGCAAAAGGTTCATGTGCGAACTGGAATCGATATCAGTTTATATATTTCTGTTAATTTCCTGGACATTGGATTAACAAAATTGTGTTTCTTCATTGCATTTCATATATAAATCTTATTTTTAAGTATGAGTTTTTGTTTTTATTAAAAAATAAAAGTGTTTACTGTTATATTTCTTGCTTAATTTTGTCTACGAGGATTGATGAGTATAATTGCATTACGTAATTATGTCAATGACCTCGATTCGGATTTGATAGCAATTTATTGGCACACATTTTAATTAATTAGAAACTACTTCAACGAATCTGCCTACAAAGGAGTACATAAATACAAATTGATGACATTAGGTTATTAATTAGGGATTATATCATTAAAGATCAAGCTTGGCATTTTACAGGTATGGCTTCGATCTTTACACCTTTTACGACCAATTAGTCATGCAAGCTTTCAATAATTTTAGTTCGAGTTATTCATGGTTTTTTCAATGGATTTTTAGTATTGGGACTGCTGATTTAGTTCGAGTTTTCGAGAAATCGAAGTAATTTTAACATTGATTATATAGGAGGAAAGGTCCGTACTTTGTTAGGTGTTCGAGAAATCCCGGGTGTTCGAGCCATCCGAGTTCGAGCTTCTGAAGTTCGACTGTACATGTATTTTCAATTCAGAATTTAAAAATAATGTAAGTAGGATATTGGTTACCGTTAAATTATGATATTTGTTGTAATAAATGCAGTCTTTCCCAAATGCCGTCAGACCGACGGACCTGTCCGACAAAATAACAGTGGGTCCGTCAATTTCCCATTCCCGACCGGACCGCCTGTCCGGCAAATTCTGTCACTTTTGTTTTTGTTAATTCCGGAACTTTGTCCGTTATTTATTATTTTTTATTCGATTTCCGCCGCACTTGCGCAGAACATTCATACAAAAACAAAAATCTTTGAAACGTTTGTATAGGTGTTATTTTATCGTGAATATCAAGCTTTCGAAGGATGACCTTTATCATATGAACTGGACATGTTCAGGGTCAGATGTTTAATCTAAAATATACAAGCGGGGCTATCCCCGGCAAACCATTAAAACAGCCGAGCAATGTCAATCATAAACGGAAATATGAAGAAACCCGGCCTGTCCGAAAATTTAACAGTGAATGGTTAAAAAACGAGCAATGGGGGAAATGGCTGGAGTTCGACAACATAAAAAATGTAATGTTTTGCAAAATTTGTATACAAAAATATGGAAGCGAGGTGTCAATCCATAAAAATCTAAAAAATCAGAATAAGTTTCTAACTGGTTACACCAATTTCCGGACAACAGCGTTGAGTGACTTGCTTTACAATTACTTTATTAACAAATCTCAATAATTACAATAGTGAATCCTTATAACAAATACAACTTTGGTTCCCTTTTTCTTACAGTTAAATAATATGAAGATTTTAAATATAACACAGATCAAAACGAATATTATACATATATCATTTGACGACAAAAATCAATATATTTCCTCAATACACTAAAATTGTCGGTCAGACAAAAAATTATTCGGTCAGACAAAACCTACATATCTGTCTGACCGAATCTCAGACAAAAGCAAAAACTATTTGGCACAGTCTGTAAATGTACAATATTAGTACATTGTCAGAAAATATATATTTAATATTTTATTTGTGTTATTTGTACTTGCACAAAACAGGTAAGATTTGACAGAGCCTCACATTTCTACCCGTTCCTAAGGCTCTTAAATTACAAATAAACTGTATATTTTCTGACAACATACTAATATTATAGGGTTATTGCATGAATATTGGGAAATATTGTCCCAAGCAAGTGTTATATTGCAAGAGCTTGCGAGTGCAATATAGCATCTTGCGAGGGACAATATTTTCCAATATTCATGCAATAACCCTTTTATTATATACATGTAGTAATATTTTTTTGTGCTTTTAAGTGATTATTCATTATCTTTGCTATTTTGTAATATTTTACTAGGTCCAATATTATCATATTTTCACTTGGTCAATATTACAGATATATATTTTGATGTAGATTTACATATGATTTTTTTCAATTTTGTGTTTTTATTTGTTGCTCCTTATTGTTGTGAATATATGGTCACACAATCGAATTTCGTCAATACTCGAAATTTGGCGATTACCCTTCATTCGGCAATGTAAACAATGATCCCATGGCTAAATTACTTTTAAAATATCTTGCATTTATTGCTCAAACCAAATGACTCCTAAATAATTATATACAACGCGTTTCAGCGAAATTAACGTACGTTAATATAAAGCGACACACTTTCATCGCCGAAATTCGAGTGTACTACTACTTGCATAAATTCCTGCTTTGAAACGAGCCACTTGTGCACCATATTTAAATCTCGTTTTGTACAGTTTACACTTGATTTTTTTTCCTTTGTTGGTCTATGAAATTTACTTTTATCTACAATCGAATTCACTTCCATTTGTTCAGTTTGAAGCGGTTCTGCAAATTTTCCCCTCTAGAGCAGTATCATGTATGTCACTTTCGGCCATGTTTGTTTACCAAACAACAGTAAAATATAAAAGGCAGATGTTCGGAACACATCTTTACTTTTCCCGGAAATTACATAAAAGGCGGAGATTCAGTTTAAAATATGAAAATATACTGCACTTTATTGCTATATGAAATACAATGGGGAAAAAATATTACTATATAATAATGTACATTTATTACAAGAAATATCATAATTTAACAATTTACAATACATATTCTGGATAATTTATCTAAAATTAAGTATGTATTTTATCAAAATAAGAAAAATTATTATAGGATTAAACACTGGGTTTTAGGAAATTATCAATGTGTAAACTCCGGCGACTCACTCACAAACTAAATAAAGTCAGAAGGACTTTATGTCAAGTTTGTGAGGGAGTCACCGGAGTTTATACATTGATAATTTCCTGAAACCCAGTGTTTAATCCTTATAATTCTGTGAAATAATTGTTGCTACATTTAAAACCACAAAAACAGTGACAGAAACCCGTCTAGACCTCAAAACATACCTAGGCCGGAAAGCGTAGGGATATGCAAAACATAGTACCAAAGGAATCGCGGCTCTGTAGATATTGATAGAAAAAAACCAAATGAAACACTAAATTGTATTTATTTTATATTTTATTTGAAATCTCAATCGATTTAATTGGAAATTATTGTGGCAGAGAAAACATCATCCCCGCTCCCTGACGATACGCTATGAGGACGCCATCTTGTTAACATTGGATACTGAAAGTAGTCCGCTCAGAGGAAATATCAATATATAAATTATCTGAGTAGACGCCATTTAAGTGTTTTTATCCAATCAAAGCACTTAATATAAATAAATTATATCATGAATAGAATTATTGAGTGATACAACCCTTGTGATACAAAACCTTGTATCATCTAAAAAGATGATACAAGATGTACTTTAGTCAGAACTACTTCTTGAGGTCACAATGAATTGGATAACCAATGATTTGGTAAAAGACTCTCATTTTATGAATGGAATATGACATCATAATACATGTGACATTATGGACTATATTTTATAAACAAATGCTTCGTTGAATGTTAAATTAAAAATTTTAAACATTCAGCTTTATTATGCCCTTCTTATACTTGCTTATTTAAGATAAACTTATTACATACATTTAAATGTAGGTACAAATACCTGTATCACGTCTTGACAGTTGCATACATTCCGCATCACAACTCTGCGCGTCTCGTAGTGAAACGAATGTACACAACTGTCTAGACGTGATACAGGTAGTTGTACCTACACATAATGTATGTAATGTGTACATGTATATACAACTTTGCTCTTGTCAGAAATAGTATTTTACACAATCTTTACTGGCTCTCAAAATCTCTACATTGGAACATTCCCAGCACAACTACTGGGATGTATTTACCAGTTAAGATAACAAAAAAATTATAGTTTTCAATATACATATTCAGAGATACTCACAAAACATCTAGATGCATAAAAAACATTTATCAAACGTAATATATTCATTTTCTAAATGTTATGGTAGCATAAAACAGTTGCCTGTGTTTTTGTATCATGGAATTTAATTTTCTGTTTAGGAATGGAGTCCACACATGTCAGCCCAGGAGACATGGATGACCCACCAACATGGAACAGTGAGACTGTGTTCCAAATAAAAACTGAGGTAATTCATTAAGGCTAAAAAAGAAGTTGTATTGTAGGCATTCAGAATTTTGAAATGTCTGTTCTGTCTGTTCATGTGTCCAAGCGTTGTTTTAGATGCAGATGATTTCACAGCTCCATGAAACATTGTACACAGTTACAGCATGATTAGATCTCTTAACTGCCAGAATTCTGTGGGTCTTTGCCAAATATTTCATGCTTAATTTGACATATAAAAAGAGGGGTGTTCACTATTATTTGCCGAGCAAAACATCAATTTCATCGAGAAAACATTATTTGTTTTCTTAAGGAGTGAGCTGGGTATCTAGGGTTATAAATTCATGGACCCAACTTTTTCACTAGTTTCTTTGTCAACAATGATATGATTACCTGTACAATTTTTTATCAAATTACCTACTAGTAAATGTAGAAATTCTTGTTTTATATTTTATTTTAGAAATAATCCATGGCTGCCCAAATTTTATTTGATTATTTAAGTATGGCTAGGCAGTACTAGTATATTTATGACTGCCACAAGCGTTTGCCATATTTTTTGACACAGACCCAAAACCTTCATACAAATTGTAAACCATTTACCATTTATTAAGTATATGTATTTAATTTTATGGCACTTGCTTCCCAACCTGGCCAATTCAGACTTTTGCTGTTTTTTCTCTCTTCAATTAAAAATATTGCCTTTCTTCATTAAATATGTGTATTGGCAATCAGCATTCATAAAGATATTTACCTGCATAATTGTACCATTTTTTGTTATATATGTACATATACATACTTGTATAAGAATAATGGGTCAACTGTAATAACGTTTTATTTAAGGAATACTTCAAATTTCTGAACAGATTATACGATATATATGGTTTGGGTCTGTTTACGCCTAATAAACCGCGAAGCGGTTTATGAATGGTGTAAACAGACCCAAACCATATTATATCGTATAATCTGTTCAGAAATTTGAAGTATTCCTTATAATTTAATTTTAACTATAAATCTTATCAATTTTTGCGGTAAAAGCGTCGATGACGTCGTGGAACTATTTGAATTTTAACGGCGTTAGAATAGGTCAAAGGTCACGCAAGTTATTTCTTATAATATGGTTTGCCCGATTTGAATTGACCAATCAGATTTCAGCTTACAAAGCAAATTAAATTATTTCAGGATGAAGCTGATAATATTATTGTGGATGAAGATTCTAAGGGGAGTAACTCAGTGCTAACAGCAGATAATTTGGTGGAAGAAATAACAGCACAGGCTGAAGTTATTGCTGAGCAGACTGTTGGTTTGTACTGAATATCAATGATGTACAAAAATGCTTCACTTGTTCAGGAACTTGTTGTTTCTTTATGCATCTTTTCTTAACTAGTTTGTAGAAAGAATTTGAAAGTAGTTTTTGGAATTCTTCAAACGATATACTGAATACCATTATTTAAACGTGCATCAGTACCATGCAATTACTACAATACGGTTTTGACACATTTGAATCTTCCTCCCTTGCATGGTGGAAGTGGGGGAACAGTTTCCTGCACTGAAACCTTATCCATTCCATTGGGTGTTTTTAGTGTCCTTGAATGTTATATATGACCAAAGGGAAATCATTATCATCCATCACTAACTAAGCCAAAACGTGTGCAATAGTTAACAGTTTTTATCCTCATTAATGCAGGGATTTTTCTTCTTTTTTTTCAAGTTGGGCCTGGGCCCCTGTTAATTGGGAAAATTACGACATAAACTCCACTATTTGGAAAAAAGTCTTAAATCGGAATCAAGTAAAAACAGTGCATTTTAAAATCAAAGTGTTTGACGCAAATGTTGCTTTTCTGTTAACATAAAGAGTGTGGAAAAAGTTAGCAAATTTACATTTGTAGCCAACTGTGCTTACATCATATTTTAAGAGAAAAATTTCCTGGAATCTTGGTGGAATTAATTAGAAATGAATTGCAAGTAAAGCAAATATCCAGTCAATCTATATTTGTTGACTAAATTAAAACTCATATTAGATCTGTAGAAATCAACACTTATTAGTATTATCTGATCTTTTTTTTTCAACTAGATTTATCAGAAAATGCTGCAGTGTGGACATCAGAAAGTGAAGTTGATGTTACCATGGAAACAACATCAGTGCCTCACAGTCCAAAAGGTGAATAAACACAAAATTTATTCTTAATAAAAAAACAATATGATAATATAAACTCTATATTTTGCAAGTTCTGGCCTTAGTTTCATAAAACTTCTCAAATTGAGATTTTCCTCAAATCCTTGAGTTTTTCCTCAAATTTGAAATTTCCAGCAATCTGATTGGTCAATATTTGAATTGAGGATGAGTTGAGGAAATCCTCAAATATGAGATGTTTTATGAAACCGGGCCCTGATGTCTTAATAGAAGTCATATTCATAAATGACAAAAAGATTTTTCTACATCTCAATTAATCTTTCCCACAATTAAAAAGTTAAAATTGGTTCTTAAAAGAACCTTGGATTTTGTTCCTTCTATCATGTTTGATTAAATG
The DNA here is from genome assembly GCA_944474755.1 of Limnoperna fortunei. NCBI lineage: Eukaryota > Metazoa > Mollusca > Bivalvia > Mytilida > Modiolidae > Limnoperna > Limnoperna fortunei. The sequence continues at coordinate 59,984,469 of OX104123.1, forward strand.
TATTTATTTTCATATCTTGGTCTTAAGAATGTTTTTGCAGCAGCTGTGAAAACTAACGAATGACAAGTGTCAATATAACATGGATCAAATGAAAACCTAGCTCATTTTTGTTTAAAACAGCTTCTTTTGAATTATTTCTTAGTCTCCTACCGGCTTAACTTAAGGGTAATAGAAGTTTACACTTCACACATATGTTTTTTGTCAGTAAGAAATTAAATTTTCCATAAGAAATACTATCCACATTTGTTTTATTATTACAAGGCAATAAATAAATTTTGCGAGAATACTGACTTTTGATTGGCTGGAAAATATTTTCTATCAGAGGATGGAAAACAAATTTAATCGTCATGGAGACACGCGCCATTTGACGTCATATATTACTCCACGGGAAAATAACAGTTTTTGTGTTGATCTCTTTTTTCAAAAATGTCCAGTTACAAAAATAAAATTGTTGAGTTTATTCTATTGTTTTAATTTATTTATAAGTATTAACTACAAAAAATATTTTCTCCATCGAGGGATAACAAAATTTCCGTTGTGCACATTTAATATAATCCACTACACGGATTATACAATGTGCAAAACGGAAATTTTGTTATCCCTCGATGGAGAAAATATTTTTTGTAGTTAATCCTTAAATAATTAATGTTTTTAAAAAGTCAAGACTTTCAAAATTGATTTCCTAACAGGTGACAAAGTTAAAAAAAACAACTGTCTATCTCCTGCTGAAATGTCACTTTTTATGTGTGACTAATGCGAATCCTAGAACACTGGGTTGAGGTTACATTGTTGTACCTATATTTTCTATTGATCACCTGTGTGTTATTACGAGGGCTCTGAGTATGATCAAGACTTCTGCTATGGTGTGCTTGACAAGGATGGACATTTTTACTGCAGAAGGTTACAAGTAGTGACCAGGTACTCTGACATTGTCTCCAATGAAACATAAAGGTCATCCTACAGCTAAAAAATAGCTTTGTGTTCAACTTTATACAAAAACATAGTGAGACTTGATTATGTAATGTAACCAAAGTACAGACCAACACTTTGCAGACAGGAGGAAATCTGTAAATCTTTTCTCCATCTTGGGTATTTTTTAAGTTTCATGTTTGTTATATATTTTTGTTTACAGATGAACTGATTGACACTGTAGCCTTAACACAGGAAGATGTGCACAGCACAGATCTAGTAGATACAGAGTTATCACCCCATCCTAATATGGCAGATAATTTTAGGTCATATATGGGACATTTGTCAGAGTTACGCCACGACCAGGATGTCATAGATATGTACTCCTCAGAGGACAGTGATACGGGTGAAAGGTCATGGTTGAATCAACAGTCCTGTCGTCATGACAATGCACGGCAACCAGTCATCCGAGAAAATTGTAGTCTAAGGATTGATCCTTTAATAAGTCCACCACTGTCAGATGAAAATAGTGAAGAATCTGCAGGGATTTATGACTCTTTAAATCCCTATTCATTATTTAATCTGCCTACCCCTGCTTCTGTCCGCTCAAATCAGCATTACCAAGATGATCGTGGCAATGGTCATAGTAACCACCATTTTCATCACCATACTCTGAATAATCGAGTTCCACATCGTACTATTCCTTTTCACCAACGGGAACCGCCTCAAAGTGACCATTATCACGATACAACCGATTCTTCTGTGATTAATCCCCTCTTTCGTTCTAATAATGTTGAATTTGGTGTGTATCGCCCAGATTTACCTGGTGGTAACACTACAACAGATCGGTGTTCTGTCATTCAGCCATATTCTAACACTAACAGACCAATGTGTCGGCCATGTGCTAGGAAACCATGGGAACCACAAGATCCAGGTCAGCAGGATTCTGGTTTGGATCTGTCAAGTGAATCTTCTCGTAATCGTGCATTAAACGAACTTCAGGGACATACAAAACCCTCGTCGAGTACTGGTGCTGACGTGTTAATGGATTTGGATGGTGACGAGGGCCATACACACGGTAATCCATTATATGGCATGCCTGGCTCGGCATTCAGACATTACAAACAAATGAAAGATGGAAATAGAACTAACTCTAATAAAGGAGAAAATAGTCAGCAAGATTTGTTTGCATTTTCCAGAGGGCAAGTTGATGACCAGAGGACAATTTCACCGGTTGTCCCAGAGGTCAACCTTTCTTCAGGATCTGAGGACAGTGATGTTGAAGTTTTACACATAGAAACTAACAGGTAAATAAACCAGACACAAACAAGTATATCTACATGTATATACACAGACAAAAATAAACCAGACACAAACAAGTATATCTACATGTATATACACAGACAAAAATAAACCAGACACAAACAAGTATATCTACATGTATATACACAGACAAAAATAAACCAGACACAAACAAGTATATCTATATGTATATACACAGACAAAAATAAACCAGACACAAACAAGTATATCTACATGTATATACACAGACAAAAATAAATCGGACACAAACAAGTATATCTATATGTATATACACAGACAAAAATAAACCAGACACAAACAAGTATATCTACATGTATATACACAGACAAAAATAAACCAGACACAAACAAGTATATCTACATGTATATACACAGACAAAAATAAACCAGACACAAACAAGTATATCTACATGTATATACACAGACAAAAATAAATCGGACACAAACAAGTATATCTATATGTATATACACAGACAAAAATAAACCAGACACAAACAAGTATATCTACATGTATATACACAGACAAAAATAAACCAGACACAAACAAGTATATCTACATGTATATACACAGACAAAAATAAATCGGACACAAACAAGTATATCTATATGTATATACACAGACAAAAATAAATCGGACACAAACAAGTATATCTATATGTATATACACAGACAAAATAAATCGGACACAAACAAGTATATCTATATTTATATACACAGACAAAATAAATCGGACACAAACAAGTATATCTATATGTATATACACGGACAAAATAAATCGGACACAAACAAGTATATCTATATGCACAGACAAAATAAATCGGACACAAACAAGTATATCTATATGCACAGACAAAATAAATCGGAAATTCGTACTGGCAGATAAGTTAGCCTTTTGTAGCGGCTGCAAACAATGAGAACAATTTCAAATTTGGCAGGGTGGTTCAGTATCATCGATGCTTCTAACTCAGAATCACAAGTTGCCACTTTCAGACCTGTCGGACAACTACTTCCTGTTTGGGACTTCATTTGTACATACGTACGTATGTCCGTCAGTACGAATTTCCGTTGAGCTTTTCTCAGAAACTGTACACATGGTACATGAGAACAATTTGAAATTTGGCAGGGTGGTTCACAAGTTGTACATCCTAAGCGACTTTCAGACCTGTCAGACAACTATTTCCTGTTTGGGACTTCATTTAGCAGGGGCATCTTTGTCCCATGGGCACATTCTTCGATTTTCATTCTTTGCATTTTGGTAAAGTGCTTGTTTTAAATATAGCTAAAATAGATTGCTCGGTGGAAAACAGGGTTCATCACACTCTAAAAAAGTTGGGAGAAGAGGTTTCTCCCTTGCAACTAAACAGGAAGTAAGGCCCTAATAGGGAGACTGTATGGAGACCATAAAAATACTTTAGTAAATACATGACATACATTTTTCCTTGATTTACATCAAATTGTTTATAATTGTGGTTTTCCATGATTATTTCTCTCATGTTTTTAAACCATAACACATAGATTAAGTTTTTTCTTGTTCATTATTATTCATAGTAAGCAATAACATCAAACAACGTACACCAATATTAATCATTTCTGAGCCTTATAGAAAGTATGTAAATCTACATTTAATCAATCTTTTCATCAGTGATTTCCACAATGATTACAAATGTTTTGATTTTATATAAAAAGAGTAAACAAAATGCTGGTACACTGAAAAAATGTCATTGTTCAGCAATAATGTATAAATAGAACTGTATTGGATGTCTTTTTTCAGACCAAGAAGAAGACTTATCGAGTCAAACGGGCGAGCTACAGTCGTTGTAGATTTAACAGAATCTGATGATGGTAATAAATCATGTATCATATTGGGCTGTTTCAGGAAAAAGGGGGAATTGGGGGTAGTGATAGGGTAAAATTCCTTTTTGAAGGGTTTGATTGGTGTTGAATCTGTAGTGTTAAATTGCAGCATTTAAATTACAAAATTTCCTTTTAGTTTTTTTCATAACTAAGAAAGTATGACATGTATCTATTTTTACATTGGCATTAACCAATTAACCAAGGTTATCATCGTTGTCATATTCAATAATTCCAATATGATTTGCATATCATGAAATACTTTCATACAAATGACTAACTGTAGATGTTTTGAAGGGTATTTATTTTTCTATATATAAAGTAACTATATTCAAAAACAAGATTGGCTAATAATCTTGTGCAAAAGAAACGTATAATTTAGATAAAACTTGTGATGATAAAATGAAGATTTTGTCGTTAAATATAATAATAAACACAGTTTTTAAGTGTTTCACTTGCAAAGATATTATAAAAGACCTTTGGACTTATGTTTGTTAGTGAATTTGTTTTGTTTATATATCGGTAAATCCATTTAAAACAATGTAAATCCTATAATATATTTTTGGTTATTTTTCCAGCTGACCAGTCAACTGAATCTTTGATGGTCTCATCACAACCCACAGATATCCAGGTCATCCAATCACATGAAGACGTTTCACCCAAGGACACACCTTCTAGTAACCATGACAACATACATACAAGTCCAGATCACACAAATCAAGGAATGTTTCAGGGTTTACCAAGACAGGCGTGGCGACAACCCCCACCTGCACATGTGCATGTTCACCCGAGGGTGCCACAAGGAGGCTTCAGGCCAGGTGACCATGGTGGTCAGACTTGTGGTCATAGTTGTCAACAGGTACAAGTTGGTTTGAAATTACAACAAAGCTCAGGTTTTCTCCCTTGTCCAGCCAGCCAATGTCTACTTACTTTGATGTCTTCCAGGGCTGTAAATTCAGTTGCACAGACTAGGAGGCAAGGGTCTCCTAGCCACTGAGGGGCCTCGGTGGCCGAGTGGTAAAGGTAGTTCGTCTACTATTGATCATATGGTCTGTCAACACTGAGATTGCGGGTTCGATTCTCACTGCATGCAGGGTGTACTTGACTCCAATCTTAATTGGCAAGGATTGCCAGTTTTCCTACCGCAAATCGGGGGTTCTCTCCGGGTACTCCGGCTTCCTCCCCCAATAAAAACTGGATGCCATGATATAGCTGAAAAATTGCTGAAAGTGGCGTTAAACAATATTCAAACAAACAAACAAAACCTAGCCGCTGAGGACATTTTGATAAAAATAAGACAAAAATAAAATCCCTTTTCACTCCACTTTCTTAAGCATTCATATTGTTTTTTTTTAATGAAACTTTGTGCACAGTTACAACATAATGAGATCTGTTGACCTGGAAAATAATACAAGGCATATCTTAATTGTTATGTGGTAGTCATTAAAGTTTGTAATGTTATGTTGCAGCGACCTAGACGTCAGACCTTCGTTCAACCTTTACATCGACCTCCATGTGGCTGTACCAGATGTTTCCATGAGCAGGCACAATCACACATGCACCTTCCACATCAGCCAAACAGTGGGCGTGGCCACCACACCCATCACGGACACATGCCTACCTCACATGGACAGTGCTCAAGTAAGTATCACAGTGGGCATGGCCACCTCGCCCATCATTGACAGTGCTCAAGTAAGTATCACAGTGGGCGTGGCCACCCCACCCATCATTGACAGTGCTCAAGTAAGTATCACAGTGGGTATGGCCACCACACCCATCATTGACAGTGCTCAAGTAAGTATCACAGTGGGCGTGGCCACCCCACCCATCATTGACAGTGCTCAAGTAAGTATCACAGTGGGCATGGCCACCTCACCCATCATTGACAGTGCTCAAGTAAGTATCACAGTGGGTATGGCCACCACACCCATCATTGACAGTGCTCAAGTAAGTATCACAGTGGGCGTGGCCACCCCACCCATCACGGACACATGCCTAGCTAACATGGACAGTGCTCAAGTAAGTATCACAGTAGGCGTGGCCACCACACCCATCACAGACACATACCTACCTGACATGGACAGTGCTCAAGTAAGTATCAGTGGGCATGGCCACCTCACCCATCATTGACAGTGCTCAAGTAAGTATCACAGTGGACGTGGCCACCACACCCATCACGGACACATACCTTACTGACATGGACAGTGCTCAAGTAAGTATTACAGTGGGCATGGCCACCTCACCCATCATTGACAGTGCTCAAGTAGGCATCACAGTGGTCGTGGCCACCACACCTATCACAGACACATTCCTACCTGACATGGAAAGTGCTCAAGTAAGTATCACAGTGGGCGTGGCCACCACACCCATCATGGACACATACCTACCTGACATGGACAGTTCTTAAGTAAGTATCACAGTGGGCATGGCCACCTCAACCATCATTGACAGTGCTCAAATAAGTGTCACAGTGGGCGTGAGTTGTGGTAAAATTCTGTCAAAATTGGTTAAAAAAAAATATTATTTCTATTTAAGGACTAACAAATATTTTTTCTATAAAAGGATTACAAAATGTGTGTTGTTCCCATTGTATGATCCATATAGCAGATCAAATGTACAACTGAAATGTGTTATCCTTTGATGGAGAAAATATTTTTGTAGTTAATGCTTCATTCTAATATGACGTCCTGCTTTAGCTATGTAGACAAAGCCGTGTCAAAATTCCAATAAGTTTAGTTCGCACATGCGTAAACTGCGTGTTTTGTGTAAATGTTAAAACTGACTTACAAATGCCGTTTGTTATGTGTTATCCATAATTATCGTTATTGTTAATAAATTAGTTATTTTTAGTCTGAATTCTGAGATTTATATGATTTAAACTACTCCCTATACATTTTTTTTTAACAATTCTACATTCGAATTAATATGACATCACAATTAGAATTCCGACGTCATATTACGCTGAACTGAAAATTTCAAACTGGAACGATGCAATTTCGTTAAGATTGCTCAATATTTTTGTTTAAAAGGTACGTACATTCAATAAAATGACGAGAAAATATGTTTAGGCCAATTTTATTTGCTTTAACATACTGTTTTGGGATATGTCGTATTAGTTTCAAAAAACAATATTACCACTGAAAGTGTCCTCTTAGAACCGCTTCGAAATTTTAAAACATTTGATAGACATATTAGAATCGAAATAGATTATTGTGAGCGGGCTTTATGGGAATTAGAACATGGTCAGACCTTATATTTGTCTTCATTTTATACCTCGCTATCGCTCGGTATAAAATATTGACAAATATAAGGTCTGACCATGTTCTAATTCCCATAAAGCCCGCTCGCAATAAACTATTTCTTAAACATATTCAAACATTATAGTAAACTCAACAATATTTGTTTAACCCTACTTATTTTCTGGAAAAAAAAGATGAACCCACAAACTGTTAAGTGTTCTGTGGAGTCAAATATTAGCAGACAGTATTTTTTCTTCCATTCTCCGATAGAAAATATTTTCTAGCCAAGTTCGTATTCTGTTGCTAGCCAATCAGAAGTCAATATTCTGGTTTTTAGCCAACCAGAAGAAAGTATTATGGTTTCTTTCTTATCAGAAGAAGTCAGTATTTACTAGCCATACATTTTTTTATTGGCACTAAACAATTCTTCTCATGATTTTTTTGTAGGTAACTGTGACCATGGCAGTCCAGCTAGCTTCCACTCATATCACCAGACACCTGTACATCACCACACCCACACAACACACCCACCCCTCCCCCCTAGAGCACACATTCATCACCACCACTACCACCCAGGGACATTTCCTTTGCCCCCCATTTTGCCTTTTATTGTACACCACCAACCAATGGAATTGCAAGCTCGAAACATCGAAGGACCGCCTCTCTTCCAGCATCAACCAATGCCTCCACCGACTCAAGTTAGTGGTGGTGATAGTTGCCTGGGAAACTCTCAGCCCTCACAGATGACTTGGGCACAATGGCAAGGACCAATGGTACCTCCACCAGTCCAGGGAACCTCCTGTGGTGCTGACAACAGACCTCCACAACATCAAGGTCCCATTGACCTGGCTGCCAGGATGTGGTATGTATAGTTGCGTTTTTTGACAGGTTCCTCCCATGTTTGTAATTGGCTATGAATGTTTGTACCATAGATATTAAAGCCTTTATATGAAGGGGTTTTCCTGTTTATGACAGCATATTAAACATGTTCCCCTGTTCCAGTTCATTAATGATTTTAAATTTAAGTATTTCCTAAACTCCAAATATTGACCATATTATCGAGAATGATAGTTTTGCTCGTTAAGCATATTTTTGCATAATTCTATTATGTTAGTACTTCTTGTCTGTCTTCATTTAGAAGTAATAATACTGTGGATAATTTCTGCATTGTATTGCCTGTCTTAGAATGCAGTAGTGATCTGATGACTGGTCATGAGGAACCAATCAAATGTTTACTTATACTGAACAAATAACAGCAGGTCGGGGGTTTTCTCTGGGTACTTCTGCTTTCTTCCCCCATAACAACTGAATGCCATGATATAGCTGAAAAATGTCTCAAAAGAGTTAAACAACATTCCAACATACAAAACAAACACCTTAATGATTACATTTCAATCTTCTTCAGTTTGTCTGACTATGACATTAATAAATAATTCAACAATATGAATTTATTTGAACAGAGAATGACCATATTCTTTGTTGTTGTCTGTTGATATGGAGGGTCTTTATGTATCTTGAAGAATGAACCAAAAGAAAGCTTGAATGTCAATAGCCAATCAGAGTACAGGAAATAAAATGTTTGATTATTTTACTGAATAGTAAAAACGCTGACGACTGGTTGAACAGCAAATACTATGACATGTTGGTAATTAGTAAATATGTTACCTAAAGGACTGGGGTTACTCCTAGTACTCGGTTTCTTTCCCCAATAAAACTGGAAGCCATGATATAGCTCGAAAATTGGTGAAAGTGGCATTAAACATCATTCAAGCAAACAATTAATTTACTAGAAAAAATAAATACTGAAGTATAATAAATGTTATTGACAACTTGATATTAATCACAGAGTCAGATGAGTCAGTTTCCACACTAATATTGATCACAAACTTTATTTTTACAGTGGACAGAGTCAGATGAGTCAGTTTCCTCACTAATATTGATCACAAACTTTATATTTACAGTGGACAGAGTCAGATGAGTCAGTTTCCACACTAATATTGATCACAAACTTTATATTTACAGTGGACAGAGTCAGATGAGTCAGTTTCCACACTAATATTGATCACAAACTTTATATTTACAGTGGACAGAGTCAGATGAGTCAGTTTCCACACTAATATTGATCACAAACTTTATATTTACAGTGGACAGAGTCAGATGAGTCAGTTTCCTCACTAATATTGATCACAAACTTTATATTTACAGTGGACAGAGTCAGATGAGTCAGTTTCCTCACTAATATTGATCACAAACTTTATATTTACAGTGGACAGAGTCAGATGAGTCAGTTTCCACACTAATATTGATCACAAACTTTATATTTACAGTGGACAGAGTCAGATGAGTCAGTTTCCACACTAATATTGATCACAAACTTTATATTTACAGTGGACAGAGTCAGATGAGTCATTTTCCACACTAATATTGATCACAAACTTTATTTTTACAGTGGACAGAGTCAGATGAGTCAGTTTCCTCACTAATATTGATCACAAACTTTATATTTACAGTGGACAGAGTCAGATGAGTCAGTTTCCTCACTAATATTGATCACAAACTTTATATTTACAGTGGACAGAGTCAGATGAGTCAGTTTCCACACTAATATTGATCACAAACTTTATATTTACAGTGGACAGAGTCAGATGAGTCAGTTTCCTCAGCATTTACAACACCAACACCTACATCATCACCTTCACTATCATCCACCTAGACCTTACCCGTTCTCTGTACCTGCAATACATCCTGACTTCCCTCCAGTGGTAAGTACAATGGTAAGTAGAATCACCTGTTCTCATCGTGTCAGCACTACAGTGGTAAGTACAATGGTAAGTAGAATCAACTGTTCTCATGGTGTCAGCACTCCAGTGTAAGAAGAATGGTAAGTAGAACTCTCCTCATGCTGACTTCCCCACAATTTAAGTAGAATCATCTGTTCTCAAGCGGACTTCCCTCCAGTACAATGGTAAGTAGAATCATCCTTTCTCATGGTGTCAGCACTCCAATGTAAGCAGAATTGTAAGTAGAACTGGCATCATGCTGACTTCCCTACAGTGTAAGTAGAATCATCCTTTCTCATGGTGTCAGCACTCCAATGTAAGCAGAATGGTAGGTAGGACTGTCCTCTTGCTGACTTTCCTACAGTGTAAGTCTGTTTCTTTAATTCATCTGTCCTCATCTGGACTATCCTTCAGTAGTTAGAATGTTTCTGCAATACATCAGCCTTTATACCAAGTTCCATCCATTTGTAAGTAGAGTGTAAAGAAAAATAATCCATTCTGAGTTCCTGCATTAATTACATCCATACTTACCTCCAGTGGTAAGTAGAATTATCAGTCCTCATCCTGACTTCCCACCAGTGGTAAGTAGAATCATCAGTCCTCATCCTGACTTCCCTCCAGTGGTAAGTAGAATTATCAGTATTCATCCTGACTTCCCTCCAGTGGTAAGTATAGTTATCAGTCCTCATCCTGACTTCCCTCCAGTGGTAAGTAGAATTATCAGTATTCATCCTGACTTCCCTCCAGTGGTAAGTATAGTTATCAGTACTTATCCTGACTTCCCTCCAGTGGTAAGTAGAATTATCAGTATTCATCCTGACTTCCCTCCAGTGGTAAGTAGAATTATCAGTCCTCATCCTGACTTCCCTCCAGTGGTAAGTAGAATTATCAGTCCTCATCCTGACTTCCCACCAGTGGTAAGTAGAATTATCAGTATTCATCCTGACTTCCCTCCAGTGGTAAGTAGAATTATCAGTCCTCATCCTGACTTCCCTCCAGTGGAAAGTAGAATTATCAGTATTCATCCTGACTTCCCTCCAGTGGTAAGTAGAATTATCAGTCCTCATCCTGACTTCCCTCCAGTGGTAAGTAGAATTATCAGTATTCATCCTGACTTCCCTCCAGTGGTAAGTAGAATTATCAGTCCTCATCCTTACTTCCCTCCAGTGGTAAGTAGAATTATCAGTATTCATCCTGACTTCCCTCCAGTGGTAAGTAGAATTATCAGTCCTCATCCTGACTTCATTCCAGTGGTTCATCTGTCTTCACTCTGATTTCCCTCCGGCATGAATGATATTTAACTTAATGACTAAAAAGAAAGTTTATGTATTCATGCTATGGTTTGATGAAACTTCTCAAATTGAGATGTTCATCAAATATCAGTTTTCCTTAACTTTGAATTTCAAGCATTCTGATTGGGCAATTTTTTAGTTGAGGACAAGTTGAGGAAATCCTCAAATTTGAGATGTTTTATGAAACCGGGCCCTGTATTAAAATGCTAAGGATTTGTTCAGGATAATGAACTTTTTTGTATTTTCTTCAGACAATTTTAGTATGATCTTTTACTTCTCAACCTATAAGTTACATTTTACATGTGTGTGTGGTGTTACTTCTAAGTCTAATTATATATTTTGTAGTACATTCCACCTCCTCCTATGAATCCGCTGTTGAATCTTCCTCGGAATATGCAAATGAGATTAAGAGGGATGATGCTTCATCACAGACCTTCATACGAGGTAAGATTTTCAAACAAATGTATACTACACAGTTCATTTTGTGTCATATGGTTTGTCTATGTCATAATTTTGAATTCTTTTTTTTTTTGGTGAAAATACAATTTTAACATATTGATATTATTGCTGTACATTGTCAGTTTTATCTAAGAGAAAAATTATGTGTATTTTTAAAATACTTTATTTGGTTTATACATCCAGTTAGAAGAACAATATACCCTACATGGGTTGTTAAGATTACATTTATTTTAGATTTCAATGTTTATCCAGTCACCATAACATAAGTAATAGTAATTTTAGCTTATATTTTGTTGTGTATTCACTTCAAGAATAAATGCACAATCTTAAATTAGCACACTATTTAGGAATTTTGAACAAATATCCTGTTTAACCCCACCTCCACATAAAGGGCCATCCACTGAAATAAATTAAAATTTTTGATGAAATTTTCAGTTTTTAACCACCTAACTTCAATCTATCTATAACATAGTTAATATCAAAAATAATCAGCAAGACAATGCATACAAATCCTTTGGTCTAAAAACCTGTCACTCTTTATAGAAGTTACTGCCCTTTAATGACAATTTTTGATGAAGTTTTTTAGTTTTTGTCATTTAACTTAAAAGCTATATCAGGGAGTATGAGACTAAATTGCGAAAATGATCAGCAAGACAAGACCTATAAATCACTAATTTTTTCCAAAATTGTCTAATTGCTGGGACCCATATTGTGAGTTCACTGTGCTCGATGCACAGAGCTGCCCAGCATGTCCCCAGGTGGAGGAAAAGGGATACCCTCTTGATGGGGGTTGTCACGTCAAAATACGGAAAGCCAAGCTGCAGACCGTAGTGGGTCTCATGTTATGAGAGTGCCATGCTCCTTTCACAATAAAGACTACTTTTGTAGATTTTGAAAAAGAGTAGGCTCATTGTAGCTACTGAAAAAAAGGAAAAATGCTCTGCCCTTACCCAATACTAAAAAAAAATAAGAAATTGTCTGGTGACTCCTTAATAAGAGTTATTGTCCTTTTATGACAATTTTTGATTATATTTTTTAGTGTTTTCCTTGTAACATACAAGCTTTTAACAGCTAGGTTAAAGCTGTAAATTTTGATAAAATATAAACTGAAGTTTTATACTTTGTTGTTAACTAACCACAGAATTGACCCCCATTACTTGTGTTGTAGCAGTGTAAGAAGGAATCAACCTTAGCACTAAATTCATACACCCTTTCTAAGAAAACAATGAGGATATAATCGTTCCTTTTGAACTAACACAGAACTACTGTAATGGTGAAATATAAGTGTAATGAGTAAGCACTGTACTGTATGATTTATTTACAGGAACTATTACATCTGGAAGAGAGGCTAGGTAACGTCAACAGAGGTGCTAGTCAGGAAGTCATTGAACAAAACACACTTCCCTATACATATAAAAAGGTAAAACATTCATACACTAGATTTTCTAATTAATCCAACAATAAGCAGTTATTTAAAATGGCTGTCCTACTCTGACAGATGACATACACGCAAGGCACATAACAAAATGTCTTTCGTAGGGTAAATTGCACACATTTTTTTAAAAATAACATGTAATATGGTCTCGGGTTGGCACCTGGTAATGGGGTTAAAAAAAAAGAACTGGGGAAGATCGAAGGACTAATTAGGGCCCCGCTAACTTGTGGCGGTTGCCATATAGTGATCAGTCTGTCTGTCAGTCCGAAATCGTGTCCAGTTTTGTCTTTTGATATTTGGTATGTAGGTAGATAATAAATATCAAGGTGATGTGTCGCATACTATGGTTGATGACCTTTGACCTCAAGGTCGGTGGGGCTCACAGAGATGGATACCAACTACCTGATACCTATTTATTTTCTGGAACAGCCCTAATTAAAAAACCCATTCAATTATTTGGCTGAAAAACTGATGACATTTGCCTTAAATCATTTCATCTGTGGTAAATCAGAATAATCATAATAAATTGTTAATAAAATTTAAGTGTTTACATGTCTTATGTTTACTTACAGGTAATAAAACATCCTGATGATGACACGGAAGACAATCTCCAGGAAAAATGTACAATATGTCTGAGCGAGTTTGAAGATAATGAAGATGTCAGGTATGCTGGCATTTTTTAAAAACCATATTTATTAATGAAATTTACTTGTTTGTAATGTGAAGTTATCCAGAATCTAATGTATTTACAGTTCAAAAAAAGTATTTTTTTACATGCCATGCATAAATTTTAATGACTTAGTTATAAATTCCTATCTTTTTATTAGAAGCATCATCAGCTGTAGATCTGATGGCTCCTAAAGTTACATCACAGATCTACGAAGAGTTACTTTCCTCTGTGGCATCATCGGCTATAGATTTGATGAAAAACCTTCCATTTCATGATGTACTTCTATTAAAGTCTAACATGCATACCATTGACTTGAAATATACCATTATGTTAAGTTATTAATGGTTTAAATACAAAGGTACAATTTTTAGCAAATGGAAATTTGAATTAGGCAAGAGAGGTCATTGTAAATAAAAGTCTGGCTTTTTATTCCTTTTTGACTAATTATTATACAATGATATACCGTATAACCTCATGCTCATGAAAGACATGTTGTTTTTTTTTCAGACGACTTCCGTGTATGCATTTATTCCACATAGAATGTGTTGACCAATGGTTGGTGACGAATAAAAAATGTCCCATCTGTCGAGTCGACATTGAAGCTGGAACAAAAGGTCACCTTGGACAGGAATGACTGGCAGCCATTAAAGGTCACCTTGGACAGGAATGACCGGCAGCCGTTAAAGGTCACCTTGGACAGGAATGACCGGCAGCCATTAAAGGTCACCTTGGACAGGAATGACCGGCAGCCATTAACTGTGTAATCACTAAGAAGGACTAATAAACACTTTTTTCAGTACCAAGCAATATATAAGATCAATTAATGTTATTTAATGGATGTATTCGCCTTTAGCCTTTTTCTTGGTAGAATTGTCTAAGGAATCCGTTTCTTATAATAATACTAATGCCAGTGTGATCGTTTCTTATGTTCTTGATTTTTTTCTGTTGGTGCTATTCCTCATTGAATCAATGCTGTCAGTTTGTGAAATGAATATCTGCAGTAATTTTGAAAAAATAAGATACTGCTTGTGTGGATTTTTTGTTTTCTAAACATTTCTATAAAACTTTTACTTCTTCTGCTCAGCCTACTAGTAGTGTGGATGGGCGAACAAAACATAATCCACATAGGGTAAACTGAATTAGACCACTTCTTGTCTTGTGGATTATTTCCCTTTACTTGTACTTGTTATATTTGTTCTTTGTATGGACACATAGAAGTGAGTTTAATAAATATCTGTTTGACAGTTTTTATGAGGCAAATTCTGTAGAAGCAATGCTTTTTGTTGGTATTAAGTTTACTTGTTTTGGAGTTAAAAAGTGAATGAGTTAGTAATAAAAAACAAAGACAAGATTTCAATTTAATGTAGAATCCTTTGTTTAAAACTGCATTTTTGGAAAGTTTTTTATCCCAGCTACCCTCCCCCTTTCTTTCAAAAAGAATAACAAGGGTCCAACAAAACAAATCAACCAAGTTCTCCACCTACAAATATAACTAAGATCTTTGATTTTGTTTTCCTGATTTAAACTTTTCTTAATGTATTTCCTTCCTTTCTCAAGAAAGAAACTTTAAATTTGAGAGGACACAGATCAAAAGCATCATTCTCTTGTAATTGTCTCAGAAACCAAATGTGATTCCAAAAGTTGAAATTCTCTTGCTAAAGTCTATTAACATACAGATGTAAATAAAAATATGTATGCAGAGATGTACTGTTCACGTAATCTGCCAACTGTACCATGTTTACTGTCACATGTTGAGACTTATTTTTAGTGTTTTTCTGTTGTTTGTTGATTTTTTGGGGATTTTTGTTATTTGTATTCACTTTTTAATTGGCTGTTATAAGGTCTTGTTTATAGCACCTGTTAAATATTTTCATTATCAATTTGTGTCTATACTTTCTATAAAAAAAAAACAACTATAAAAATCAAATTTATATATGTCATGTTTGCTTATATTGTTAGTGCATCTTATATTTTATTATTAACTTGCACAATATTTAAATATTTTACTAGTGCAATATAATACCAGCACATGTCAAATACTTTCTAATAGGAGAAAACTTACAACAATTTGACAAAATAGGGTAGGTATAATATTCAAGTTAAAAATGAATTGAGATTAAATGGCAAAAAGAGTTCTGCCAGATTTTTATGTATATTGAATTCTTATTTTTTTTATAATAAATTCATACATATTTTTTCTATCTGTCCTAATTCTAAATGCAGGAGTTGTCTTTCATTAACAGCAACAGTTATCGCCCACTAACAGCAGGAGTTATATCCCATTATAGCACATACAAGATCTTTTTTTTTATTTTCCATTCAGAATTTTTAATTTCAAATATTTTATAATCTGTTAGAAGTAACTTAATACCTACATCACTTTTTCAATCAGAAAAGAAATTAAATTCTGAAAACAAAAGGCCTATTTATTTATACTTGTTATTTTCATGTTGGTTTTACAATGTAGTGCAATTATTGGAACATTAAATTTTAGACTTCTTTCTTGTTGGGACTTGGGGGAGGTTTAGCTGTATTTTTATTATATTGGTGTTCTGTTGTTAAGTATAAGCATTATATTTGTAAATGAATTTCTACAGTTAGTGACAAGGTTGATTATGAACATTTATTAAGGATTGTATTTAATTTTGAGAAATTTTAAATGCGTATTTGTAGTTTTCATTGGACAATAACTGGTTGTGATATATTTTTTTGTAGGAAATCTTACAATTCATGTTAGGGCTGTTCCAGAAAGTACTATATCTCCCCCAACCCTCCCCATCCAGGACGGCAATTTATATTTTTTTAGGTAGGGGTCTTGTCTTGTGTGAATGAATCTTATTATCTTATTTATGGTGGTGGTCCACAAAACCTAGAATTGAATTATGTTAGTGGTCGGTATGATGAATTAAAAGGAAAATATGATATGGTTATTATGATGATGGAGGGAGGGGGGGGGGGGGTAATATCTTGGTTTTATTTCTATTAGGAATGCCATTATGATACGTTTTATATTTGTATTGTTTTCAATTTTTATATTTATATATTATTAGTTTCCGGTGGAGTTGTTTCCCTTTCCACAGTTTCGGAGAAATGCACTCAACTGGTGGAAAATAAAACAAAACGAAACTTATCAAATTATCCAATGATCGATTATTCGGTATTCAAATTTATGGCTTTGAGCCAACTGTTATAAAAACAAACAATTTTAAAACAAAAATAGATAAGATTTTCATAAAACAAATATAAATTATTTGTGTTTAAGTTCATTGAATCGTTAAGTTTGTTTCTCCTTTAAATCTTAATGGAAAGGGAGACCACTCAGCCTGAAGTCATTAATATCTAAAAAGCTAAAACGAACACATGGAGCAAAGACCAACATAAGTTAATTCTTGGATTGCTGGACTTACACCATAAATAAGATAAGATTCATTCTAAAGCTGGCTCACCCTGTAGCAAATACCTGTACCTAAATATAGTAAATATATACAAATTATTTTTTAAACATAATTAAAGTGGGGGGGGGGGGGGGGATTGTTAATGTAGCGTTACAATTCTAGGGGGCATTGTCATAGAGCTTAATAAAAAAATATAAAGTGGGGAGCTAAATTTTATTTTTGATTCTATATGTTGTGGGGTCTTTAAAAAAGTACCATCCTGGGGTGGGAGATAGTATTTTTTGGAACAACCCTTAGAAGAAATCTTGTGAGTAAAAAAATAATCATAGATTATATGTGTAATTAACACACAACAGTTGTCTACCCAGGTTGTTTTTGCATACTAACTTTTTTAACATTTCGGTGTGGTGATTTCTATAACAGTGCTTTCCTTGTGATGTGAGAAACACAATTAAAAAATAATTCATTGGGACACAAATATATACTGATTTTACCACCAGTTGGCAATTTATGTCTTTTATTTTAAAATGTGGGCATAAAGGGCAAATCCATGGTAAAATGTGGGCATAAAGGGCAAATCCATGGTCAAATAAGTATATACTCATGCCCCAATGAATTATTTCTGATTCTAATGGGACATGTTTATTAACTTTTTTTTTAAAACGTAACCTTTGAGTTGTCGGCCATCAAATGTGATTGTTACATCCTTAAAATTTGTGAAAAGTCTTACTATGATGTAGTCAGAAAGAGGGTTGATTGTTTATGATGTTGATTAGGAACATATACTCGTTTTACACCTAATGTAGACTTGGAAGTGTTTTAGGCACGTCATATTAGAGAATCCTTTCTTTCATGTCAATGGACCCAATAATTATCTCATTTTTCCATTTAAACTGTATACAGTATTTTTTGCTTAAGTAATTTCTGTTTTTACTTCAAAATTATTCCATTTTCTGGTATACCAAATTATCTCCCTTTTCCTTTTAATCTATGTACAGTATTATCTCATCTTTACTTTGAATCGTTCTTGTGCGCGTGGCTATATAAAATGTCTTGCATGTTAACTATTAATCTGTATTATTTAGACTTCCCAACTGAAAAGCATTAAAGACCTTGTTTGTCTTCCTGTTTTCATAAGGATACGATATCTAAGCTACAATGTAAATCTGTAATAGTTTATACTGCTATGGGTTGGCATTATTTTTATATTCCTGAATCACAGATGCGTTTGCTTCGTTTTACATGTATGATGTAGATGGGTTGAGATCCCATTATTTATATTTATATCATTGTGGTTTTTATATTCACATTTTTCCTCAAGGATTTTTATTACTGGTGTTATTTAATGTTGTGAATTGTATCTAATAATTATTCTGCAGATTATATATAAAATAAAATTAATAATTTCAACAGAGTCTTCTTTGAGAAAAATCACATGTAAGGAAAATGTAACTGAATATCCACAAGACAATGAAACAAGTTTGACCATCGTCAAAAACTATGTCCGGTCGCGTTGCCGGTTTGCTACCACTTACAGATTTTGGGCACACTTGGAGATATTTTCTCATTTTCCTGAGTATTGAATGTCTTATTCTAATTGCCAGTTTTCCTACCGCAAGTCGGGGGTTTTCTCCGGGTACTCCAGCTTCCTCCCCCAATAAAAACTGGACGCCATGATATAGCTGAAAAATTGCTGAAATTGGCGTTAAACTCCATCAAACAAACAAACAAACATCTTATTCTAATTGGTTGCTTGTACTTCCAGCGAAGCATGACAACAATTAAAAAAAGACATAACATACATGGTTTCGGTTAATAAATGTTTTATCCAATAAACATCGTTCCCATTGGCTAATTAAATTTAATGAATACTCATGAAAAGGAGAAAATATCTTCAAGTGTACATACAGTCGGTAAGTGGTAGCAAAGCCAGAACGCGACCATATGTCAGTTTCCGATGATGAAGTTTGACTTAATATCAAGACTGTGACCACAACAAACAAGTTAGACTAAATACCAACAAGACATGTGACCACAACAACAAACAAGTTTGACTTAATACCAACAAGACATGTGACCACAACAACAAACAAGTTTGACTTAATACCAACAAGACATGTGACCACAACAACAAACAAGTTTGACTTAATATCAAGACTGTGACCACAACAAACAAGTTAGACTAAATACCAACAAGACATGTGACCACAACAACAAACAAGTTTGACTTAATACCAACAAGACATGTGACCACAACAACAAACAAGTTTGACTTAAGACAATGTGACCACAACAACAAACAAGTTTGACTTAATACCAACAAGACAATGTGACCACAACAACAAACAAGTTTGACTTAATACCAACAAGACATGTGACCACAACAACAAACAAGTTAGACTAAATACCAAAAAGACATGTGACCACAACAACAAACAAGTGTGACTTAATACCAGCAAGACAATGTGACCACAATAACAAACAAGTTAGACTTAACACAAACAAGACAATGTGACCACAACAACAAACAATTTTGACTTAATATCAACAAGACCATGTGACTACTACAACAAACAAGTTTGACTTAATACCAACAAGACAATGTGACCACAACAACAAACAAGTTTGACTTAACACCAACAAGACATGTGACCACAACAACAAACAAGTTTGACTTAATACCAACAAGACAATGTGACCACAGCAACAAACAAGTTAGACTTAATACCAACAAGACAATGTGACCACAACAACAAACAAGTTTGACATAATACCAACAAGACAATGTGACCACAACAACAAACAAGTTTGACATAATACCAACAAGGCAATGTGACCACAACAACAAACAAGTTTGACTTAATACCAACAAGACAATGTGACCACAACAACAAACAAGTTTGACTTAATACCAACAAGACAATGTGACTAAAACAACAAGACAATGTGACTACAACAACAAACAAGTTTGACTTAACCAACAAGACAATGTGACCACAACAACAAACACGTTTGACTTAATACCAACAAGACAATGTGACGCCAACAACAAACAAGTTTGACTTAATACCAACAAGACAACGTGACTACAACAAACAAGTTAGACTTAATACAAACAAGACAATGTGACCACATTAACCAAAAACAAGTTTGACTTAATACCAACAAGACAATGTGACCACAACAACAAACAAGTTTGACTTAATACCAACACGACAACGTGACTACAACAACAAACAAGTTTGACTTAATACCAACAAGACAATGTGACTACTACAACAAACAAGTTTGACTTAATACCAACAAGACAATGTGACCACATTAACCAAAAACAAGTTTGACTTAATACCAACAAGACAATGTGACTACAACAACAAACAAGTTTGACTTAATACCAACACGACAACGTGACTACAACAACAAACAAGTTTGACTTAATACCAACAAGACAATGTGACTACAACAACAAACAAGTTTGACTTAATACCAACAAGACAATGTGACTACAACAACAAACAAGTTTGACTTAATACCAACACGACGACGTGACTACAACAACAAACAAGTTTGACTTAATACCAACAAGACAATGTGACCACAACAACAAACAAGTTTGACACCACAACAACAAACAAGTTTGACTTAATACCAACAAAACAACGTGACTACTACAACAAACAAGTTTGACTTAATACCAACAAGACAATGTGACTACAACAACAAACAAGTTTGACTTAGTACCAACAAGACAACGTGACCACAACAAACAAGTTAGACTTAATACAAACAAGACAATGTGACCACATTAACCAAAAACAAGTTTGACTTAATACCAACAAGACAATGTGACCACAACAACAAACAAGTTTGACTTAGTACCAACAAGACAATGTGACCACAACAACAAACAAGTTTGACTTAATACCAACAAGACAATGTGACTACTACAACAAACAAGTTTGACTTAATACCAATAAGACAACGTGACTACAACAACAAACAAGTTTGACTTAGTACCAACAAGACAACGTGACTACAACAACAAACAAGTTTGACTTAATACCAACAAGACAATGTGACCACAACAACAAACAAGTTTGACTTAATACCAATAAGACAACGTGACTACAACAACAAACAAGTTTGACTTAATACAAACAAGACAATGTGACCACATTAACCAAAAACAAGTTTGACTTAATACCAACAAGACATGTGACCACAACAACAAACAAGTTTGACTTAATACCAACAAGACAATGTGACCACAGCAACAAACAAGTTAGACTTAATACCAACAAGACAATGTGACCACAACAACAAACAAGTTTGACATAATACCAACAAGACAATGTGACCACAACAACAAACAAGTTTGACATAATACCAACAAGACAATGTGACCACAACAACAAACAAGTTTGACTTAATACCAACAAGACAATGTGACCACAACAACAAACAAGTTTGACTTAATACCAACAAGACAATGTGACTAAAACAACAAGACAATGTGACTACAACAACAAACAAGTTTGACTTAACCAACAAGACAATGTGACCACAACAACAAACACGTTTGACTTAATACCAACAAGACAATGTGACGCCAACAACAAACAAGTTTGACTTAATACCAACAAGACAACGTGACTACAACAAACAAGTTAGACTTAATACAAACAAGACAATGTGACCACATTAACCAAAAACAAGTTTGACTTAATACCAACAAGACAATGTGACTACAACAACAAACAAGTTTGACTTAATACCAACACGACAACGTGACTACAACAACAAACAAGTTTGACTTAATACCAACAAGACAATGTGACTACAACAACAAACAAGTTTGACTTAATACCAACAAGACAATGTGACCACATTAACCAAAAACAAGTTTGACTTAATACCAACAAGACAATGTGACTACAACAACAAACAAGTTTGACTTAATACCAACACGACAACGTGACTACAACAACAAACAAGTTTGACTTAATACCAACAAGACAATGTGACTACTACAACAAACAAGTTTGACTTAATACCAACAAGACAATGTGACTACAACAACAAACAAGTTTGACTTAATACCAACACGACAACGTGACTACAACAACAAACAAGTTTGACTTAATACCAACAAGACAATGTGACCACAACAACAAACAAGTTTGACACCACAACAACAAACAAGTTTGACTTAATACCAACAAAACAACGTGACTACTACAACAAACAAGTTTGACTTAATACCAACAAGACAATGTGACTACAACAACAAACAAGTTTGACTTAGTACCAACAAGACAACGTGACCACAACAAACAAGTTAGTCTTAATACAAACAAGACAATGTGACCACATTAACCAAAAACAAGTTTGACTTAATACCAACAAGACAATGTGACCACAACAACAAACAAGTTTGACTTAGTACCAACAAGACAACGTGACCACAACAAACAAGTTAGACTTAATACAAACAAGACAATGTGACCACATTAACCAAAAACATGTTTGACTTAATACCAACACGACAACGTGACTACAACAACAAACAAGTTTGACTTAATACCAACAAGACAATGTGACCACAACAACAAACAAGTTTGACTTAATACCAATAAGACAATGTGACTACAACAACAAACAAGTTTGACTTAATACCAACAAGACAATGTGACCACATTAACCAAAAACAAGTTTGACTTAATACCAACAAGACAATGTGACTACAACAACAAACAAGTTTGACTTAATACCAACACGACAACGTGACTACAACAACAAACAAGTTTGACTTAATACCAACAAGACAATGTGACTACTACAACAAACAAGTTTGACTTAATACCAACAAGACAATGTGACTACAACAACAAACACGTTTGACTTAATACCAACACGACAACGTGACTACAACAACAAACAAGTTTGACTTAATACCAACAAGACAATGTGACCACAACAACAAACAAGTTTGACACCACAACAACAAACAAGTTTGACTTAATACCAACAAAACAACGTGACTACTACAACAAACAAGTTTGACTTAATACCAACAAGACAATGTGACTACAACAACAAACAAGTTTGACTTAATACCACCAAGACAACGTGACCACAACAAACAAGTTAGACTTAATACAAACAAGACAATGTGACCACATTAACCAAAAACAAGTTTGACTTAATACCAACACGACAACGTGACTACAACAACAAACAAGTTTGACTTAATACCAACAAGACAATGTGACCACAACAACAAACAAGTTTGACTTAATACCAATAAGACAACGTGACCACAACAACATACAAGTTTGACTTAATACAAACAAGACAATGTGACCACAACAACAAACAAGTTTGACTTAATACCAACAAGACAATGTGACTACAACAACAAACAAGTTTGACTTAACCAACAAGACAATGTGACCACAACAACAAACAAGTTTGACTTAATACCAACAAGACAATGTGACTACAACAACAAACAAGTTTGACTTAATACCAACAAGACAACGTGACTACAACAAACAAGTTAGACTTAATACAAACAAGACAATGTGACCACATTAACCAAAAACAAGTTTGACTTAATACCAACAAGACAATGTGACAACAACACACAAGTTTGACTTAATACCAACAAGACAATGTGACTACAACAAGAAACAAGTTAGACTAAATACCAAAAAGACATGTGACCACAACAACAAACAAGTTTGACTTAATACCAACAAGACATGTGACCACAACAACAAACAAGTTTGACTTAATACCAACAAGACAATCTGACCATATCAACAAACAGTTAGACTTAATACCAACAAGACAATGTGACCACAACAAGAAACAAGTTTGACATAATACCAACAATACAATGTGACCACAACAACAAACAAGTTTGACATAATACCAACAAGACAATGTGACCACAACAACAAACAAGTTTGACTTAATACCAACAAGACAATGTGACTACAACAAGAAACAAGTTTGACTTAATACCAACAAGACAATGTGACTACAACAACAAACAAGTTTGACTTAATACCAACAAGACAATGTGACTACAACAACAAACACGTTTGACTTAACCAACAGGACAATGTGACCACAACAACAAACAAGTTTGACTTAATACCAACAAGACAATGTGACGCCAACAACAAACAAGTTAGACTAAAACCAAAAAGACATGTGACCACAACAACAAACAAGTTTGACTTAATGCCAACAAGACATGTGACCACAACAACAAACAAGTTAGACTAAATACCAAAAAGACATGTGACCACAACAACAAACAAGTGTGACTTAATACCAGCAAGACAATGTGACCACAATAACAAACAAGTTAGACTTAACACAAACAAGACAATGTGACCACAACAACAAACAATTTTGACTTAATATCAACAAGACCATGTGACTACTACAACAAACAAGTTTGACTTAATACCAACAAGACAATGTGACCACAACAACAAACAAGTTAGACTAAATACCAAAAAGACATGTGACCACAACAACAAACAATTTTGACTTAACACCAACAAGACATGTGACCACAACAACAAACAAGTTTGACTTAATACCAACAAGACAATGTGACCACAGCAACAAACAAGTTAGACTTAATACCAACAAGACAATGTGACCACAACAACAAACAAGTTTGACATAATACCAAGAAGACAATGTGACCACAACAACAAACAAGTTTGACATAATACCAACAAGGCAATGTGACCACAACAACAAACAAGTTTGACTTAATACCAACAAGACAATGTGACCACAACAACAAACAAGTTTGACTTAATACCAACAAGACAATGTGACTAAAACAACAAGACAATGTGACTACAACAACAAACAAGTTTGACTTAACCAACAAGACAATGTGACCACAACAACAAACACGTTTGACTTAATACCAACAAGACAATGTGACGCCAACAACAAACAAGTTTGACTTAATACCAACAAGACAACGTGACTACAACAAACAAGTTAGACTTAATACAAACAAGACAATGTGACCACATTAACCAAAAACAAGTTTGACTTAATACCAACAAGACAATGTGACTACAACAACAAACAAGTTTGACTTAATACCAACACGACAACGTGACTACAACAACAAACAAGTTTGACTTAATACCAACAAGACAATGTGACTACTACAACAAACAAGTTTGACTTAATACCAACAAGACAATGTGACTACAACAACAAACAAGTTTGACTTAATACCAACACGACAACGTGACTACAGCAACAAACAAGTTTGACTTAATACCAACAAGACAATGTGACCACAACAACAAACAAGTTTGACACCACAACAACAAACAAGTTTGACTTAATACCAACAAAACAACGTGACTACTACAACAAACAAGTTTGACTTAATACCAACAAGACAATGTGACTACAACAACAAACAAGTTTGACTTAATACCACCAAGACAACGTGACCACAACAAACAAGTTAGACTTAATACAAACAAGACAATGTGACCACATTAACCAAAAACAAGTTTGACTTAATACCAACACGACAACGTGACTACAACAACAAACAAGTTTGACTTAATACCAACAAGACAATGTGACCACAACAACAAACAAGTTTGACTTAATACCAACAAGACAACGTGACTACAACAACAAACAAGTTTGACTTAATACAAACAAGACAATGTGACCACATTAACCAAAAACAAGTTTGACTTAATACCAACAAGACAATGTGACTACAACAACAAACAAGTTTGACTTAATACCAACACGACAACGTGACTACAACAACAAACAAGTTTGACTTAATACCAACAAGACAATGTGACTACAACAACAAACAAGTTTGACTTAATACCAACAAGACAATGTGACTACAACAACAAACAAGTTTGACTTAATACCAACACGACAACGTGACTACAACAACAAACAAGTTTGACTTAATACCAACAAGACAATGTGACCACAACAACAAACAAGTTTCACACCACAACAACAAACAAGTTTGACTTAATACCAACAAAACAACGTGACTACTACAACAAACAAGTTTGACTTAATACCAACAAGACAATGTGACTACAACAACAAACAAGTTTGACTTAATACCACCAAGACAACGTGACCACAACAAACAAGTTAGACTTAATACAAACAAGACAATGTGACCACATTAACCAAAAACAAGTTTGACTTAATACCAACACGACAACGTGACTACAACAACAAACAAGTTTGACTTAATACCAACAAGACAATGTGACCACAACAACAAACAAGTTTGACTTAATACCAATAAGACAACGTGACTACAACAACAAACAAGTTTGACTTAATACAAACAAGACAATGTGACCACAACAACAAACAAGTTTGACTTAATACCAACAAGGCAATGTGACTACAACAACAAACAAGTTTGACTTAACCAACAAGACAATGTGACCACAACAACAAACAAGTTTGACTTAATACCAACAAGACAATGTGACTACAACAACAAACAAGTTTGACTTAATACCAACAAGACAACGTGACTACAACAAACAAGTTAGACTTAATACAAACAAGACAATGTGACCACAACAACAAACAAGTTTGACTTAATACCAACAAGACAATGTGACAACAACAAACAAGTTTGACTTAATACCAACAAGACAATGTGACTACAACAAGAAACAAGTTAGACTAAATACCAAAAAGACATGTGACCACAACAACAAACAAGTTTGACTTAATACCAACAAGACATGTGACCACAACAACAAACAAGTTTGACTTAATACCAACAAGACAATCTGACCATATCAACAAACAGTTAGACTTAATACCAACAAGACAATGTGACCACAACAACAAACAAGTTTGACATAATACCAACAAGACAATGTGACCACAACAACAAACAAGTTTGACATAATACCAACAAGACAATGTGACCACAACAACAAACAAGTTTGACTTAATACCAACAAGACAATGTGACTACAACAAGAAACAAGTTTGACTTAATACCAACAAGACAACGTGACCACAACAAACAAGTTTGACTTAATACCAACAAGACAATGTGACCACAACAACAAACAAGTTTGACACCACAACAACAAACAAGTTTGACTTAATACCAACAAAACAACGTGACTACTACAACAAACAAGTTTGACTTAATACCAACAAGACAATGTGACTACAACAACAAACAAGTTTGACTTAATACCAACAAGACAACGTGACCACAACAAACAAGTTAGACTTAATACAAACAAGACAATGTGACCACATTAACCAAAAACAAGTTTGACTTAATACCAACACGACAACGTGACTACAACAACAAACAAGTTTGACTTAATACAAACAAGACAATGTGACCACATTAACCAAAAACAAGTTTGACTTAATACCAACAAGACAATGTGACTACAACAACAAACAAGTTTGACTTAATACCAACACGACAACGTGACTACAACAACAAACAAGTTTGACTTAATACCAACAAGACAATGTGACCACAACAACAAACAAGTTTGACTTAATACCAACAAGACAACGTGACTACAACAACAAACAAGTTTGACTTAATACAAACAAGACAATGTGACCACATTAACCAAAAACAAGTTTGACTTAATACCAACAAGACAATGTGACTACAACAACAAACAAGTTTGACTTAATACCAACACGACAACGTGACTACAACAACAAACAAGTTTGACTTAATACCAACAAGACAATGTGACTACTACAACAAACAAGTTTGACTTAATACCAACAAGACAATGTGACTACAACAACAAACAAGTTTGACTTAATACCAACAAGACAATGTGACCACAACAACAAACAAGTTTGACACCACAACAACAAACAAGTTTGACTTAATACCAACAAAACAACGTGACTACTACAACAAACAAGTTTGACTTAATACCAACAAGACAATGTGACCACAACAACAAACAAGTTTGACTTAATACCACCAAGACAACGTGACCACAACAAACAAGTTAGACTTAATACAAACAAGACAATGTGACCACATTAACCAAAAACAAGTTTGACTTAATACCAACACGACAACGTGACTACAACAACAAACAAGTTTGACTTAATACCAACAAGACAATGTGACCACAACAACAAACAAGTTTGACTTAATACCAATAAGACAACGTGACTACAACAACAAACAAGTTTGACTTAATACAAACAAGACAATGTGACCACAACAACAAACAAGTTTGACTTAATACCAAGAAGGCAATGTGACTACAACAACAAACAAGTTTGACTTAACCAACAAGACAATGTGACCACAACAACAAACAAGTTTGACTTAATACCAACAAGACAATGTGACTACAACAACAAACAAGTTTGACTTAATACCAACAAGACAACGTGACTACAACAAACAAGTTAGACTTAATACAAACAAGACAATGTGACCACATTAACCAAAAACAAGTTTGACTTAATACCAACAAGACAATGTGACAACAACAAACAAGTTTGACTTAATACCAACAAGACAATGTGACTACAACAAGAAACAAGTTAGACTAAATACCAAAAAGACATGTGACCACAACAACAAACAAGTTTGACTTAATACCAACAAGACATGTGACCACAACAACAAACAAGTTTGACTTAATACCAACAAGACAATCTGACCATATCAACAAACAGTTAGACTTAATACCAACAAGACAATGTGACCACAACAACAAACAAGTTTGACATAATACCAACAAGACAATGTGACCACAACAACAAACAAGTTTGACATAATACCAACAAGACAATGTGACCACAACAACAAACAAGTTTGACTTAATACCAACAAGACAATGTGACTACAACAAGAAACAAGTTTGACTTAATACCAACAAGACAATGTGACTACAACAAGAAACAAGTTTGACTTAATACCAACAAGACAATGTGACTACAACAACAAACACGTTTGACTTAACCAACAGGACAATGTGACCACAACAACAAACAAGTTTGACTTAATACCAACAAGACAATGTGACGCCAACAACAAACAAGTTAGACTAAAACCAAAAAGACATGTGACCACAACAACAAACAAGTTTGACTTAACACCAACAAGACATGTGACCACAACAACAAACAAGTTTGACTTAATACCAACAAGACAATGTGACCACAACAACAAACAAGTTTGACATAATACCAACAAGACAATGTGACCACAACAACAAACAAGTTTGACATAATGCCAACAAGACAACGTGACTACAACAACAAACAAGTTTGAAATAATACCAACAAGACAATGTGACGCCAACAACAAACAAGTTTGACTTAATACCAACAAGACAATGTGACCACAACAACAAACAAGTTTGACTTAATACCAACAAGACAATGTGACTAAAACAACAAGACAATGTGACTACAACAACAAACAAGTTTGACTTAACCAACAAGACAATGTGACCACAACAACAAACACGTTTGACTTAATACCAACAAGACAATGTGACGCCAACAACAAACAAGTTTGACTTAATACAAACAAGACAACGTGACCACAACAACAAACAAGTTAGACTTAATACCAACACGACAACGTGACTACAACAAACAAGTTAGACTTAATACAAACAAGACAATGTGACCACATTAACCAAAAACAAGTTTGACTTAATACCAACAAGACAATGTGACTACAACAACAAACAGGTTTGACTTAATACCAACACGACAACGTGACTACAACAACAAACAAGTTTGACTTAATACCAACAAGACAATGTGACCATATCAACAAACAGTTAGACTTAATACCAACAAGACAATGTGACCACAACAACAAACAAGTTTGACATAATACCAACAAGACAATGTGACCACAACAACAAACAAGTTTGACTTAATACCAACAAGACAATGTGACTACAACAAGAAACAAGTTTGACTTAATACCAACAAGACAATGTGACCACAACAACATACAAGTTTGACATAATACCAACAAGACAATGTAACCACAACAACAAACAAGTTTGACATAATACCAACAAGACAATGTGACCACAACAACAAACAAGTTTGACTTAATACCAACAAGACAATGTGACTACAACAACAAACACGTTTGACTTAACCAACAGGACAATGTAACCACAACAACAAACAAGTTTGATTTAATACCAACAAGACAATGTGACGCCAACAACAAACAATTTTGACTTAATACCAACAAGACAACGTGACTACAACAAACAGTTAGACTTAATACCAACAAGACAATGTGACCACAACAACAAACAAGTTTGACATAATACCAACAAGACAATGTGACCACAACAACAAACAAGTTTGACATAATACCAACAAGACAATGTGACCACAACAACAAACAAGTTTGACATAATACCAACAAGACAATGTGACCACAACAACAAACAAGTTTGACTTAATACCAACAAGACAATGTGACTACAACAACAAACACGTTTGACTTAACCAACAGGACAATGTAACCACAACAACAAACAAGTTTGATTTAATACCAACAAGACAATGTGACGCCAACAACAAACAATTTTGACTTAATACCAACAAGACAACGTGACTACAACAAACAGTTAGACTTAATACCAACAAGACAATGTGACCACAACAACAAACAAGTTTGACATAATACCAACAAGACAATGTGACCACAACAACAAACAAGTTTGACATAATACCAACAAGACAATGTGACCACAACAACAAACAAGTTTGACATAATACCAACAAGACAATGTGACCACAACAACAAACAAGTTTGACTTAATACCAACAAGACAATGTGACTACAACAAGAAACAAGTTTGACTTAATACCAACAAGACAATGTGACTACAACAAGAAACAAGTTTGACTTAATACCAACAAGACAATGTGACTACAACAACAAACACGTTTGACTTAACCAACAGGACAATGTGACCACAACAACAAACGATTTTGACTTAATACCAACAAGACAATGTGACGCCAACAACAAACAAGTTAGACTTAATACCAACAAGACAATGTGATTGATTGTTTGATTGATTGATGTTTAACGTCCAGCAAGCAATATTTCAGCTATATTCAGGACGTGAACAATTTTATAAATTGATGACATTTAACAATTAGAAAGTTGGCATGGATACAACCCTGTGGAAATATAGTAAAACTGTAATCTCACACAATAGTATGAGGGTATATACACATAAAAATAACCTGATTAAAATCATAAAATATGAAATAACAGCATAGTTATGGTATGAAATTATATTTTATTATACAAATTAATTTCCTTTAAGAACTGTAGAATTTTGTCGCCAGCGACAGTTGTAAATAAATTGAAGTAAGAAGTCACAGTATAAAAACGTTCCCGAATGTGGGCCACGTCAACACAGTCCATCAAGACATGCTTGATTGAATACGGACTGTTACATGGCACACACTCGGGTCGTGGTTCACTATTTAAAAAATAATTATGGGTCGTCTTGGTATGACCAAGACGACACCGTGTAAAAACTACTTGGTCTCTACGACATGTAAAAGTGTTAAAATTTGTATGGCGAATAAGTGGTTGGATCTCATGAAGTTTATTATGAACTTCGAGATCCCAACCAGTTTGCCACAAATTATAAATATATTTTAAAATAAATGACTTAAAATCAGTATAAGGTAGTTTACAGTTGATAATGTCATTATTTAAGGCACTCCTAGCTTCCCTGTCCACGACTGTGTTTCCATAGATTCCCACATGACTGGGAATCCAGAAAAACACTACAACTTTACCTAAAGTTGTTAAGGACCTGTAGATTTGAATAATTTTAAAAATAAATGGATTTTTAACTTTGTTATTTTCAATGGCAAGAAGACACGATAAAGAATCGGAGCAGACAAGAAATTTATCCTCCACTGACGAGGCAACAATTTTTAGTGCAAGAAGAATGGCTTGGGCTTCTGCACTAAATACGGAAGAAGCAGATGGAAGACGGCGAGTTTCAACCCGCTCTCCGAAGACAGCGGCTGAAGCGACTTTATCACCATCCTTCGATCCATCCGTATAAATTGAGCTGTGATCAGGATAGCAAGATTTAATCTCTGCAAAATGTTGCTGAATAATCAAGTGGTTTGTGTCAGATTTTTTTATATTTTCGCAAATCATAAATAAAAACTGGTTTAGGATTTAACCATGGAGGATTGTGAGGAATTTCAATTGCGGCAATTTCATCTATACAGATACCAGAATTTTCCAAATGAGATTCAATTCTTAGGCCAAAAGGTTTAATTTTGTTTGGCTGATTATCGAAAATTGGTTTATAAAAAGGTTTGAAAACACAGTCATGAGCAGGATTGGTAGGATATGCATTAAGTTTTGTTGCATATTGCAAACCGAGCTTAATTCTTCTTTGATACAAAGAAGGCTCGTTTGCTTCCACATATAAACTATTTACAGGTGTGGTTCTAAAAGCTCCAAGACATAGTCGCAATCCTTGATGGTGAACGGTATCAAGGATTTTGACATATGACTTGCGAGCTGAGCCATAAATAAAACAACCATAATCTAATTTCGATCGAACCAGCGACCTATATAAATTCAGTAATGTATCGCGGTCCGCACCCCAGTCAGTGCTGGATACGACTTTTAAAATATCGAGAGCTTTAAGACACTTAGTCTTCAACATTTTGATATGGGGAAGAAAGGTAAGTTTGGAGTCGAATATCAAACCAAGAAAAGTAGTTTCTTTCACAATTTTAATAGGGTTGTTATACAATGTAAGTTCGGGATCAGGATGCATTTTTCTCTTGTTACAAAAATGCATACCGACAGTTTTGGAAGTGGAAAATTTAAATCCATTTTCCATTGCCCATTTCTCTATTCTATGTAAACATAACTGTAGTTGACGTTCAATATTGTTCATGTTTTTTCCCCGATAGCAAATGAGGAAATCGTCAACATAGAGAGAACCATCAATATTGTCTTTCAAGACTTGAGACAGACTATTAATTTTAATACTAAATAAAGTTACTGATAAAATACTGCCTTGAGGGACACCCATTTCTTGTTCAAATGGGTCCGATAATGTGGAATTAACCCGGACTTTAAATTCTCTGTTAGATAAAAAGTTTGAAATAAAGGTAGGAAGTCTACCTTTCAACCCCATATCAACAAGATCTTTTAAAATACCATATTTCCATGTTGTGTCATATGCTTTTTCTAAATCGAAAAAGATAGACACAACATGTTTATTTTTGGCAAAGGCGTTTCGAATAAAAGTTTCAAAACGTACCAAATGGTCCATGGTACTTCGTCCTTGTCGGAATCCACATTGTATATTTGATAGAAGGTTATTGGATTCAAGAAACCAGACAAGGCGATCATTAATCATCCGTTCCATGGTCTTACAGACGCAACTTGTAAGGGCTATAGGCCGATAGTTCGACGCTTCTGAATGATCCTTACCTGGTTTTGGAATAGGAGCAACGGTAGCCATTTTCCAAATAGAAGGTAAGTCACCCGTTTCCCAAATACTGTTAAGAAGATTTAAAAGACATTGTAAAGAAGACTGTGGGAGATGTTTAAGAAGTTGATAGTGTATTTCATCTGGGCAACATGCTGTATCGTGTGATTTGCTTAGAGAAATTATGAGTTCTTCCAAAGCAAAAGGTGTATTGTAATCTTCTAAATTTTTTGACTGGAAATTAAGTTTGGATTTTTCTTTTTGAGTTTTGATGCGCTGAAAATCGGGATGATAATTTTCAGCAGACGAGTGTTTTGCAAATGTTTCGGCCAATTTGTTAGATATATCTGTCTCTGATGTTAACAAGTCATGTCCATCCTTTAAATGATGGACATTAGCTTTACTGTTTTTGCCTTTAATTTTACGAATCATGTTCCAAATTTTATTTATAGGGGTATGGTTATTTAGTTTAGAAACAAAGTTACGCCAAGAGGTGCGTCGTCTTTGTTTCGTTACCCTGCGAGCTTTCGCTCGAAAAATTCGTAAGTGGCTAAGATTATTTTGAGTTTGGTGTTTATTAAAGCGTCGTTCGGCTTTTTTCCGATCTTTAATAGCGTCCTCACAGCTGTGATCGAACCATGGTTTACTAGGATGTTTTGGATTTGTCGAGGTCTTAGGAATTGTTTCATCAGCAATTGAAATAAGTGTTTCATTGAATTTTAAAATTGGATCAGAAATAGCTTTAAAAGTATGCAAGTTAAGTCGCTCCATACAGAGTTGTTCAAATAGAGGCCAATTGGCTTTCTTGAATTTATACCGAGGGGCTCGTTCTGTGATGGAAGAGTGCAAAGATTCCAATATAATGGGAAAGTGATCACTGCCGCAGAGATCATCATGGACTTTCCAGGAGAAATCGGGCAAAAGACAAGGATCTGCTATTGTAAGATCAATAGCCGAATATGATCCATTCCCAGGATGTAAATATGTATTGGTTCCATCATTAAAAATACACAGATCTTCCTGATTCATTAAGCCTTCAATAATTTTACCTTTATCGTTTATTGTGTTACTGCCCCACAAAGGGTTGTGTCCGTTGAAGTCCCCAAGTAATATATAAGGGGCCGGAAGCTGATCAGTAAGATGTTTCAACTGATTTAAATTTAATGAAGAATTCGGAGGGATATACACAGAGCATAAAGTAATTGTTTTGTCTAAAGATATTCTAACAGCAACCGCCTGAAGATCAGTGTTGAGATCTACAGGGCTATGTAGAACTTGATCTTTTACAAGAATGGTAGAGCCGCCAGCAGCTCTATCATTCTCGTCTACATATGTGCTGTATATAGAGTAGTTTTTTAAAGATATGTTGTCACTTCGTTTTAGGTGGGATTCTTGGAGGCAAAATGCAACAGGAAGAAATGCTTGAACTAATAATGTAATTTCAAGAAAGTTTATCTTAAGACCTCGACAATTCCATTGTATTATTGTACCCATTATGGTCTGCGAATAGGGGAATAGTTGACAGTTTTTTGGGGGCTATTCCGCCGGTTTCTGCTAGGGGATCTACTTTTAGATCCAGTATCTGGGGGTAGTGTATCCATGGGATCGCCCCAGATAGTAGTGTCTATATGATCTAGACTACCAAACCTGTTGTGGACCTTAATGGGATCCCGAAGCAGTTTTGGAGTACGATCTCCTTTTTGATTTGAGTTTTTATTAGAATTTGAAGAATTTGAATTGGAAATAGTTTTTGAATTTTTTTTTGGGCTGCTTGAAGAATTGGTTGAGGATTGAGAGGGTGCTGAAGACGTAGCAGTTTGAGAAGATGAAGATTTTCGTGAAGATTGAATGATTTTGTCAGTTGTTTCAACTGGAAGTCGTTCTGGGTCTTTTTTACCAATAGGCCAGGTGATCATAGTTTGCGTTTCAGTTGTTACATAAACGCGTTTGGTCACACTGGCGTATGATGTGGCAGAAGATGATGGATTGCTCGCCGAACTGTACAGACGACGAGCCTCAGGGTAGGTGATGTTTTTTTCGGTTTTTAATTTTTGGATTTCCTTTTCTTTTTTAAAGTGCTGGCAGTCTTTTGAGGAGGACATGTGGGCTTCACAACAGTTAGCACATTTTGGGGTTTTAGTGCAGGTAAAGCCCTCATGCCCTGGCTCTGCACATCTAAAACACACGAGTGCTCCTTTACATTGTCCCTTTCCATGTCCGAATTTCTGACATTTAAAGCAGCGCACAGGGTTGGGAATGTATGCGCTGACTTTAATATTTTGAAGACCTATTTTGATTGATTGGGGGACAGTTGGAGAGTTAAAATATAGAAGGAAAGTGTTCAGTTTAACCTGAACACCCTGTCTGTTGGCAATAAATCTTTTAACTTTTGTAATACCCTGAGGTTGTAATTCTGTACAGATCTCGTCGTCTGTAAGCTCGGCGAGATCATCGTCGCGATAATGAATAATTCCTTGACTTGATTTTAATGTTCTATGGGGGGAGGCCGAAATTTCTAAATCTATAATTTTTGTAAGCTTTAGCAAGTTCAAGGATTGGTGTTTTTTGTTGCATTCAATGAGAAGACCACCAGATTTCATCTTGGTGACGTTCTTAACATCTCCTGCACAACCTTTTATCACTTTTTCAATAACGAATGGAGAGATTTTGGTTATTGGTTTACTAGGATCTTTGCTGGATAATACAATGAATCTTGACCAGAAGTCTTCATCAACCATTTCTTCAAGCGGTAAGTCATTTTTTCTTTTTTTGGACCATTTTTTATATTTGTTTCAGAAGCCATGATGAGAAGAATGTGGTTCACCACCCTTGTCACCCACCCGCCACGGAGTGCCAATAGGGGCGATGCCTAGACTCTGCGGATCTCCTGCAGAAAGCATCAGGTGTTCCAAGGGTGGTATACTCAAACAGACGAATTTCTTGGCGAACGCAAGCCTCGTGCCAGAGCTAACTGGCGAAACAACCGTTCGAAATTCTGTGTACTTGATTGACCCATTAGCCACCGCCTTCTTAACAGCCTGTTATTGAACAACTTTGGTAGTAAGAATCACGAGATATAAACAAGTGTTAAGAAGCATGACGACAAGCTTGTTAAGGGCTCGGCGTGACCAGGCGATTGACCGAACCGGGTCCATCCGGCCTCCCGTCTAGTTGAAGTCAGGGCCAAAGTGGTGTATTGAAAATCGAAACCCGCTGACCCGCACTAATGGATGCAGCAGAGAGTGATCTCTCAACCACCAGGATCCCTTCCTCCACCATCACGGGTTGCAACACACGGCAAACATGTCGCCTCTATAAAGCTGAGGAAGCTTTGCCCTTCAGCCACCGCCTTCTTTGTAAATCCTTAAAGGAAGCTGTCTATAAATTGGTAAATACATTTCATGGAATAGTTTGGAAATTAATGTAATAGAATAGCTAAAATGAGAAGGATTAACAAAGGGCAAGACGTGACATGCCGATTCATCGAAGTCAGGGCTAACTCGATTTCCCGTCTAGAAAAAGTAAGGGTTCAGTAGGTTATCGAGACCGTTTACCCGGCCTACTGAAATCCCGTCCTGTAATCGACACGGGTCGCAACACACGGCAAGTGTTGCCTCTGTTAGCAGACTCTTACTGCAGGCTGAGGAAGCCGTGGGCCTATTCTCCTGTGCCCCGGGTCCCACACGGGGTCAAGACAATGTGACCACAACAACAAACAAGTTTGACATAATACCAACAAGACAATGTGACCACAACAACAAACAAGTTTGACTTAATACCGACAAAACAACGTGACCACAACAACAAACAAGTTTGACTTAATACCAACAAGACAATGTGACTACAACAACAAACACGTTTGACTTAACCAACAGGACAATGTGACCACAACAACAAACAAGTTTGACTTAATACCAACAAGACAATGTGACGCCAACAACAAACAAGTTAGACTAAATACCAAAAAGACATGTGACCACAACAACAAACAAGTTTGACTTAATACCAACAAGACAATGTGACCACAACAACAAACAAGTTTGACATAATACCAACAAGACAATGTGACCACAACAACAAACAAGTTTGACATAATACCAACAAGACAACGTGACTACAACAACAAACAAGTTTGAAATAATACCAACAAGACAATGT
Source organism: Limnoperna fortunei (assembly GCA_944474755.1). Lineage (NCBI taxonomy): Eukaryota > Metazoa > Mollusca > Bivalvia > Mytilida > Modiolidae > Limnoperna > Limnoperna fortunei. The sequence goes on from OX104123.1 coordinate 60,022,535, forward strand.
GACGCCAACAACAAACAAGTTTGACTTAATACCAACAAGACAATGTGACCACAACAACAAACAAGTTTGACTTAATACCAACAAGACAATGTGACTAAAACAACAAGACAATGTGACTACAACAACAAACAAGTTTGACTTAACCAACAAGACAATGTGACAACAACAACAAACAAGTTTGACTTAATACAAACAAGACAACGTGACTACAACAAACAAGTTAGACTTAATACAAACAAGACAATGTGACCACATTAACCAAAAACAAGTTTGACTTAATACCAACAAGACAATGTGACTACAACAACAAACAAGTTTGACTTAATACCAACACGACAACGTGACTACAACAACAAACAAGTTTGACTTAATACCAACAAGACAATGTGACCATATCAACAAACAGTTAGACTTAATACCAACAAGACAATGTGACCACAACAACAAACAAGTTTGACATAATACCAACAAGACAATGTGACCACAACAACAAACAAGTTTGACTTAATACCAACAAGACAATGTGACTACAACAAGAAACAAGTTTGACTTAATACCAACAAGACAATGTGACCATAACAACATACAAGTTTGACATAATACCAACAAGACAATGTAACCACAACAACAAACAAGTTTGACATAATACCAACAAGACAATGTGACCACAACAACAAACAAGTTTGACTTAATACCAACAAGACAATGTGACTACAACAACAAACACGTTTGACTTAACCAACAGGACAATGTAACCACAACAACAAACAAGTTTGATTTAATACCAACAAGACAATGTGACTAAAACAACAAGACAATGTGACTACAACAACAAACAAGTTTGACTTAACCAACAAGACAATGTGACCACAACAACAAACAAGTTTGACTTAATACAAACAAGACAACGTGACTACAACAAACAAGTTAGACTTAATACAAACAAGACAATGTGACCACATTAACCAAAAACAAGTTTGACTTAATACCAACAAGACAATGTGACTACAACAACAAACAAGTTTGACTTAATACCAACACGACAACGTGACTACAACAACAAACAAGTTTGACTTAATACCAACAAGACAATGTGACCATATCAACAAACAGTTAGACTTAATACCAACAAGACAATGTGACCACAACAACAAACAAGTTTGAAATAATACCAACAAGACAATGTGACCACAACAACAAACAAGTTTGACTTAATACCAACAAGACAGTGTGACTACAACAAGAAACAAGTTTGACTTAATACCAACAAGACAATGTGACCACAACAACATACAAGTTTGACATAATACCAACAAGACAATGTAACCACAACAACAAACAAGTTTGACATAATACCAACAAGACAATGTGACCACAACAACAAACAAGTTTGACTTAATACCAACAAGACAATGTGACTACAACAACAAACACGTTTGACTTAACCAACAGGACAATGTAACCACAACAACAAACAAGTTTGATTTAATACCAACAAGACAATGTGACGCCAACAACAAACAATTTTGACTTAATACCAACAAGACAACGTGCCTTCAACAAACAAGTTAGACTTAACACAAACAAGACAATGTGACCACATTAACCAAAAACAAGTTTGACTTAATACCAACAAGACAATGTGACCACAACAACAAACAAGTTTGACTTAATACCAACAAAACATGTGACCACAACAACAAACAAGTTTGACTTAATACCAACTGGACGATGTGACCACAACAACAAACAAGTTTGACTTAATACCAACAGGACGATGTGACCACAACAACAAACAAGTTTGACTTAATACCACCAAGACAATGTGACCACAACAACAAACAAGTTTGACATAATACCAACAAGACAACGTGACTACAACAAACAAGTTGGACTTAATACAAACAAGACAATGTGACTACAACAAAAAACAAGTTTGACTTAATACCAACAAGACAATGTGACTACAACAAGAATCAAGTTAGACTAAATACCAAAAAGACATGTGACCACAACAACAAACAAGTTTGACTTAATACCAACAAGACATGTGACCACAACATCAAACAAGTTTGACTTAATACCAACAAGACAATGTGACTACAACAACAAACAAGTTTGACTTAATACCAACAAGACAATGTGACTACAACAAAACACAAGTTTGACTTAATACCAACACGACAACGTGACTACAACAACAAACAAGTTTGACTTAATACCAACAAGACAATGTGACCACAACAACAAACAAGTTTGACTTAATACCAAGAAGACAATGTGACTACAACAACAAACAAGTTTGACTTAGTACCAACAAGACAACGTGACCACAACAAACAAGTTAGACTTAATAGAAACAAGACAATGTGACCACATTAACCAAAAACAAGTTTAACTTAATACCAACAAGACAATGTGACTACAACAAAACACAAGTTTGACTTAATACCAACACGACAACGTGACTACAACAACAAACATGTTTGACTTAATACCAACAAGACAATGTGACCACAACAACAAACAAGTTTGACTTAATACCAACAAGACAATGTGACTACAACAACAAACAAGTTTGACTTAGTACCAACAAGACAACGTGACCACAACAAACAAGTTAGACTTAATAGAAACAAGACAATGTGACCACATTAACCAAAAACAAGTTTGCCTTAATACCAACACGACAACGTGACTACAACAACAAACAAGTTTGACTTAATACCAACAAGACAATGTGACCACAACAACAAACAAGTTTGACTTAATACCAACAAGACAACGTGACTACAACAACAAACAAGTTTGACTTAATACCAATAAGACAATGTGACAACAACAACAAACAAGTTTGACTTAATACCAACAAGACAATGTGACCACAACAACAAACAAGTTTGACATAATACCAACAAGACAATGTGACCACAACAACTAACAAGTTTGACTTAATACCAACAAGACAACGTGACTACAACAAACAAGTTAGACTTAATACCAACAAGACAATGTAACCACAACAACAAACAAGTTTGACATAATACCAACAAGACAATGTGACCACAACAACAAACAAGTTTGACATAATACCAACAAGACAATGTGACCACAACAACAAACAAGTTTGACTTAATACCAACAAGACAATGTGACTACAACAAGAAACAAGTTTGACTTAATACCAACAAGACAATGTGAGCACAACAACATACAAGTTTGACATAATACCAACAAGACAATGTGAGCACAACAACATACAAGTTTGACTTAATACCAACAAGACAATTTGACGCCAACAACAAACAATTTTGACTTAATACCAACAAGACAACGTGACTACAACAAACAAGTTAGACTTAATACAAACAAGACAATGTGACCACATTAACCAAAAACAAGTTTGACTTAATACCAACAAGACAATGTGACCACAACAACAAACAAGTTTGACTTAATACCTACAAAACATGTGACCTTAACAACAAACAAGTTTGACTTAATACCAACAGGCAATGTGACCACAACAACAAACAAGTTTGACTTAATACCAACAAGACAATGTGACCACAACAACAAACAAGTTTGACATAATACCAACAAGACAACGTGACTACAACAAACAAGTTGGACTTAATACAAACAAGACAATGTGACCACATTAACCAAAAACAAGTTTGACTTAATACCAACAAGACAATGTGACCACAACAACAAACAAGTTTGACTTAATACCTACAAAACATGTGACCACAACAACAAACAAGTTTGACTTAATACCAACAGGCAATGTGACCACAACAACAAACAAGTTTGACTTAATACCAACAAGACAATGTGACCACAACAACAAACAAGTTTGACTTAATACCAACAAGACAATGTGACTACAACAAAAAACAAGTTTGACTTAATACCAACAAGACAATGTGACTACAACAAGAATCAAGTTTGACTTAATACCAACAAGACATGTGACCACAACATCAAACAAGTTTGACTTAATACCAACAAGACAATGTGACCACAGCAACAAACAGTTAGACTTAATACCAACAAGACAATGTGACCACAACAACAAACAAGTTTGACATAATACCAACAAGACAATGTGACCACAACAACAAACAAGTTTGACTTAATACCAACAAGACAATGTTACTACAACAAGAAACAAGTTTGACTTAATACCAACAAGACAATGTGAGCACAACATACAAGTTTGACATAATACCAACAAGACAATGTGACCACAACAACAAACAAGTTTGACATAATACCAACAAGACAATGTGACCACAACAACAAACAAGTTTGACTTAATACCAACAAGACAACGTGACTACAACAAACAAGTTAGACTTAATACAAACACGACAATGTGACCACATTAACCAAAAACAAGTTTGACTTAATACCAACAAGACAATGTGACTACAACAACAAACAAGTTTGACTTAATACCAACAAGACAATGTGACGCCAACAACAAACAAGTTTGACTTAATACCAACAAGACAACGTGTCTACAACAAACAAGTTAGACTTAATACAAACAAGACAATGTGACCACATTAACCAAAAACAAGTTTGACTTAATACCAACAAGACAATGTGACTACAACAAAAAACAAGTTTGACTTAATTCCAACACGACAACGTGACTACAACAACAAACAAGTTTGACTTAATACCAACAAGACAATGTGACCACAACAACAAACAAGTTTGACTTAATACCAACAAGACAATGTGACTACAACAACAAACAAGTTTGACTTAATACCAACAAGACAACGTGACTACAACAAACAAGTTAGACTTAATACCAACAAGACAATGTGACCACAACAACAAACAAGTTTGACATAATTGACATAATACCAACAAGACAATGTGACCACAACAACAAACAAGTTTGACATAATACCAACAAGACAATGTGACCACAACAACAAACAAGTTTGACTTAATATCAACAAGACAATGTGACTACAACAAGAAACAAGTTTGACTTAATACCAACAAGACAATGTGAGCACAACAACATACAAGTTTGACATAATACCAACAAGACAATGTAACCACAACAACAAACAAGTTTGACATAATACCAACAAGACAATGTGACCACAACAACAAACAAGTTTGACTTAATACCAACAAGACAATGTGACTACAACAACAAACACGTTTGACTTAACCAACAGGACAATGTAACCACAACAACAAACAAGTTTGACTTAATACCAACAAGACAATGTGACGCCAACAACAAACAATTTTGACTTAATACCAACAAGACAACGTGACTACAACAAACAAGTTAGACTTAATACAAACAAGACAATGTGACCACATTAACCAAAAACAAGTTTGACTTAATACCAACAAGACAATGTGACCACAACAACAAACAAGTTTGACTTAATACCAACAAAACATGTGACCACAACAACAAACAAGTTTGACTTAATACCAACAGGACAATGTGACCAAAACAACAAACAAGTTTGACTTAATACCAACAAGACAATGTGACCACAACAACAAACAAGTTTGACATAATACCAACAAGACAACATGACTACAACAAACAAGTTGGACTTAATACAAACAAGACAATGTGACCACATTAACCAAAAACAAGTTTGACTTAATACCAACAAGACAATGTGACTACAACAAAAAACAAGTTTGACTTAATACCAACAAGACAATGTGACTACAACAAGAATCAAGTTTGACTTAATACCAACAAGACATGTGACCACAACATCAAACAAGTTTGACTTAATGCCAACAAGACAATGTGACCACAGCAACAAACAGTTAGACTTAATACCAACAAGACAATGTGACCACAACAACAAACAAGTCTGACATAATACCAACAAGACAATGTGACCACAACAACAAACAAGTTTGACTTAATACCAACAAGACAATGTGACCACAACAACAAACAAGTTTGACTTAATACCAACAAGACAATGTGACTACAACAAGAAACAAGTTTGACTTAATACCAACAAGACAACGTGACTACAACAAACAAGTTAGACTTAATACAAACAAGACAATGTGACCACATTAACCAAAAACAAGTTTGACTTAATACCAACAAGACAATGTGACTACAACAACAAACAAGTTTGACTTAATACCAACAAGACAATGTGACGCCAACAACAAACAAGTTTGACTTAATACCAACAAGACAACGTGACTACAACAAACAAGTTATACTTAATACAAACAAGACAATGTGACCACATTAACCAAAAACAAGTCTGACTTAATACCAACACGACAACGTGACTACAACAACAAACAAGTTTGACTTAATACCAACAAGACAATGTGACTACAACAAAAAACAAGTTTGACTTAATACCAACACGACAACGTGACTACAACAACAAACAAGTTTGACTTAATACCAACAAGACAATGTGACCACAACAACAAACAAGTTTGACTTAATACCAACAAGACAATGTGACTACAACAACAAACAAGTTTGACTTAGTACCAACAAGACAACGTGACCACAACAAACAAGTTAGACTTAATACAAACAAGACAATGTGACCACATTAACCAAAAACAAGTTTGCCTTAATACCAACACGACAACGTGACTACAACAACAAACAAGTTTGACTTAATACCAACAAGACAATGTGACCACAACAACAAACAAGTTTGACTTAATACCAACAAGACAACGTGACTACAACAACAAACAAGTTTGACTTAATACCAATAAGACAATGTGACCACATCAACAAACAAGTTTGACTTAATACCAACAAGACAATGTGACTACAACAACAAACAAGTTTGACTTAACCAACAAGACAATGTGACCACAACAACAAACAAGTTTGACTTAATACCAACAAGACAATGTGACCACAACAACAAAGAATTTTGACATAATACCAACAAGACAATGTGACCACAACAACAAACAAGTTTGACTTAATACCAACAAGACAATGTGACTACAACAAGAAACAAGTTTGACTTAATACCAACAAGACAATGTGAGCACAACAACATACAAGTTTGACATAATACCAACAAGACAACGTGACTAAAACAAACAAGTTAGACTTAATACAAGCAAGACAATGTGACCACATTAACCAAAAACAGGTTTGACTTAATACCAACAAGACAATGTGACTACAACAACAAACAAGTTTGACTTAATACCAACAAGACAATGTGACGCCAACAACAAACAAGTTTGACTTAATACCAACAAGACAATGTGACTACAACAAACAAGTTAGACTTAATACAAACAAGACAATGTGACCACATTAACCAAAAACAAGTTTGACTTAATACCAACAAGACAATGTGACTACAACAAAAAACAAGTTTGACTTAATACCAACACGACGACGTGACTACAACAACAAACAAGTTTGACTTAATACCAACAAGACAATGTGACCACAACAACAAACAAGTTTGACTTAATACCAACAAGACAATGTGACTACAACAGCAAACAAGTTTGACTTAGTACCAACAAGACAACGTGACCACAACAAACAAGTTAGACTTAATACAAACAAGACAATGTGACCACATTAACCAAAAACAAGTTTGCCTTAATACCAACACGACAACGTGACTACAACAACAAACAAGTTTGACTTAATAGCAACAAGACAATGTGACCACAACAACAAACAAGTTTGACTTAATACCAACAAGACAACGTGACTACAACAAACAAGTTAGACTTAATACAAACAAGAAAATGTGACCACATTAACCAAAAACAAGTTTGACTTAATACCAACAAGACAATGTGACTACAACAACAAACAAGTTTGACTTAATACCAACAAGACAATGTGACCACAGCAACAAACAGTTAGACTTAATACCAACAAGACAATGTGACCACAACAACAAACAAGTCTGACATAATACCAACAAGACAATGTGACCACAACAACAAACAAGTTTGACATAATACCAACAAGACAATGTGACCACAACAACAAACAAGTTTGACTTAATACCAACAAGACAATGTGACTACAACAAGAAACAAGTTTGACTTAATACCAACAAGACAACGTGACTACAACAAACAAGTTAGACTTAATACAAACAAGACAATGTGACCTCATTAACCAAAAACAAGTTTGACTTAATACCAACAAGACAATGTGACTACAACAACAAACAAGTTTGACTTAATACCAACAAGACAATGTGACGCCAACAACAAACAAGTTTGACTTAATACCAACAAGACAACGTGACTACAACAAACAAGTTATACTTAATACAAACAAGACAATGTGACCACATTAACTAAAAACAAGTTTGACTTAATACCAACAAGACAATGTGACTACAACAAAAAACAAGTTTGACTTAATACCAACACGACAACGTGACTACAACAACAAACAAGTTTGACTTAATACCAACAAGACAATGTGACCACAACAACAAACAAGTTTGACTTAATACCAATAAGACAATGTGACCACATCAACAAACAAGTTTGACTTAATACCAACAAGACAATGTGACTACAACAACAAACAAGTTTGACTTAACCAACAAGACAATGTGACCACAACAACAAACAAGTTTGACTTAATACCAACAAGACAATGTGACCACAACAACAAAGAAGTTTGACATAATACCAACAAGACAATGTGACCACAACAACAAACAAGTTTGACTTAATACCAACAAGACAATGTGACTACAACAAGAAACAAGTTTGACTTAATACCAACAAGACAATGTGACCACAACAACAAACAAGTTTGACTTAATACCAACAAGACAATGTGACCACAACAACAAACAAGTTTGACATAATACCAACAAGACAATGTGACCACAACAACAAACAAGTTTGACTTAATACCAACAAGACAACGTGACTAAAACAAACAAGTTAGACTTAATACAAGCAAGACAATGTGACCACATTAACCAAAAACAGGTTTGACTTAATACCAACAAGACAATGTGACTACAACAACAAACAAGTTTGACTTAATACCAACAAGACAATGTGACGCCAACAACAAACAAGTTTGACTTAATACCAACAAGACAACGTGACTACAACAAACAAGTTAGACTTAATACAAACAAGACAATGTGACCACATTAACCAAAAACAAGTTTGACTTAATACCAACAAGACAATGTGACTACAACAAAAAACAAGTTTGACTTAATACCAACACGACGACGTGACTACAACAACAAACAAGTTTGACTTAATACCAACAAGACAATGTGACCACAACAACAAACAAGTTTGACTTAATACCAACAAGACAATGTGACTACAACAACAAACAAGTTTGACTTAGTACCAACAAGACAACGTGACCACAACAAACAAGTTAGACTTAATACAAACAAGACAATGTGACCACATTAACCAAAAACAAGTTTGCCTTAATACCAACACGACAACGTGACTACAACAACAAACAAGTTTGACTTAATAGCAACAAGACAATGTGACCACAACAACAAACAAGTTTGACTTAATACCAACAAGACAACGTGACTACAACAAACAAGTTAGACTTAATACAAACAAGACAATGTGACCACATTAACCAAAAACAAGTTTGACTTAATACCAACAAGACAATGTGACTACAACAACAAACAAGTTTGACTTAATACCAACAAGACAATGTGACCACAGCAACAAACAGTTAGACTTAATACCAACAAGACAATGTGACCACAACAACAAACAAGTCTGACATAATACCAACAAGACAATGTGACCACAACAACAAACAAGTTTGACATAATACCAACAAGACAATGTGACCACAACAACAAACAAGTTTGACTTAATACCAACAAGACAATGTGACTACAACAAGAAACAAGTTTGACTTAATACCAACAAGACAACGTGACTACAACAAACAAGTTAGACTTAATACAAACAAGACAATGTGACCTCATTAACCAAAAACAAGTTTGACTTAATACCAACAAGACAATGTGACTACAACAACAAACAAGTTTGACTTAATACCAACAAGACAATGTGACGCCAACAACAAACAAGTTTGACTTAATACCAACAAGACAACGTGACTACAACAAACAAGTTATACTTAATACAAACAAGACAATGTGACCACATTAACTAAAAACAAGTTTGACTTAATACCAACAAGACAATGTGACTACAACAAAAAACAAGTTTGACTTAATACCAACACGACAACGTGACTACAACAACAAACAAGTTTGACTTAATACCAACAAGACAATGTGACCACAACAACAAACAAGTTTGACACCACAACAACAAACAAGTTTGACTTAATACCAACACGACAATGTGACTACAACAAAAAACAAGTTTGACTTAATACCAACAAGACAACGTGACTACAACAACAAACAAGTTTGACTTAATACCAACAAGACAATGTGACTACAACAACAAACAAGTTTGACTTAATACCAACAAGACAATGTGACCACAACAACAAACAAGTTTGACACCACAACAACAAACAAGTTTGACTTAATACCAACAAGACAATGTGACTACAACAAAAAACAAGTTTGACTTAATACCAACACGACAACGTGACTACAACAACAAACAAGTTTGACTTAATACCAACAAGACAATGTGACTACAACAACAAACAAGTTTGACTTAATACCAACAAGACAATGTGACCACAACAACAAACAAGTTTGACTTAATACCAACAAGACAATGTGACTACAACAACAAACAAGTTTAACTTAGTACCAACAAGACAACGTGACCACAACAAACAAGTTAGACTTAATACAAACAAGACAATGTGACCACATTAACCAAAAACAAGTTTGCCTTAATACCAACACGACAACGTGACTACAACAACAAACAAGTTTGACTTAATACCAACAAGACAATGTGACCACAACAACAAACAACTTTGACTTAATACCAACAAGACAACGTGACTACAACAACAAACAAGTTTGACTTAATACCAATAAGACAATGTGACCACATCAACAAACAAGTTTGACTTAATACCAACAAGACAATGTGACTACAACAACAAACAAGTTTGACTTAACCAACAAGACAATGTGACCACATCAACAAACAAGTTTGACTTAATACCAACAAGACAATGTGACCACAACAACAAAGAAGTTTGACATAATACCAACAAGACAATGTGACCACAACAACAAACAAGTTTGACTTAATACCAACAAGACAATGTGACTACAACAAGAAACAAGTTTGACATAATACCAACAAGACAATGTGACCACAACAACAAACAAGTTTGACATAATATCAACAAGACAATGTGACCACAACAACAAACAAGTTTGACTTAATACCAACAAGACAACGTGACTAAAACGAACAAGTTAGACTTAATACAAGCAAGACAATGTGACCACATTAACCAAAAACAAGTTTGACTTAATACCAACAAGACAATGTGACTACAACAACAAACAAGTTTGACTTAATACCAACAAGACAATGTGACGCCAACAACAAACAAGTTTGACTTAATACCAACAAGACAACGTGACTACAACAAACAAGTTAGACTTAATACAAACAAGACAATGTGACCACATTAACCAAAAACAAGTTTGACTTAATACCAACAAGACAATGTGACTACAACAAAAAACAAGTTTGACTTAATACCAACACGACGACGTGACTACAACAACAAACAAGTTTGACTTAATACCAACAAGACAATGTGACCACAACAACAAACAAGTTTGACTTAATACCAACAAGACAATGTGACTACAACAGCAAACAAGTTTGACTTAGTACCAACAAGACAACGTGACCACAACAAACAAGTTAGACTTAATACAAACAAGACAATGTGACCACATTAACCAAAAACAAGTTTGCCTTAATACCAACACGACAACGTGACTACAACAACAAACAAGTTTGACTTAATAGCAACAAGACAATGTGACCACAACAACAAACAAGTTTGACATAATACCAACAAGACAATGTGACCACAACAACAAACAAGTTTGACTTAATACCAACAAGACAACGTGACTACAACAAACAAGTTAGACTTAATACAAACAAGACAATGTGACCACATTAACCAAAAACAAGTTTGACTTAATACCAACAAGACAATGTGACTACAACAACAAACAAGTTTGACTTAATACCAACAAGACAATGTGACGCCAACAACAAACAAGTTTGACTTAATACCAACAAGACAACGTGACTACAACAAACAAGTTATACTTAATACAAACAAGACAATGTGACCACATTAACCAAAAACAAGTTTGACTTAATACCAACAAGACAATGTGACTACAACAAAAAACAAGTTTGACTTAATACCAACACGACAACGTGACTACAACAACAAACAAGTTTGACTTAATACCAACAAGACAATGTGACCACAACAACAAACAAGTTTGACTTAATACCAACAAGACAACGTGACTACAACAACAAACAAGTTTGACTTAATACCAATAAGACAATGTGACCACATCAACAAACAAGTTTGACTTAATACCAACAAGACAATGTGACTACAACAACAAACAAGTTTGACTTAACCAACAAGACAATGTGACCACAACAACAAACAAGTTTGACTTAATACCAACAAGACAATGTGACCACAACAACAAAGAAGTTTGATATAATACCAACAAGACAATGTGACCACAACAATAAACAAGTTTGACTTAATACCAACAAGACAATGTGACTACAACAACAAACAAGTTTGACTTAATACCAACAAGACAATGTGACGCCAACAACAAACAAGTTTGACTTAATACCAACAAGACAACGTGACTACAACAAACAAGTTAGACTTAATACAAACAAGACAATGTGACGACATTAACCAAAAACAAGTTTGACTTAATACCAACAAGACAACATGACTACAACAAACAAGTTAGACTTAATACAAACAAGACAATGTGACGACATTAACCAAAAACAAGTTTGACTTAATACCAACAAGACAATGTGACTACAACAAAAAACAAGTTTGACTTAATACCAACACGACGACGTGACTACAACAACAAACAAGTTTGACTTAATACCAACAAGACAATGTGACCACAACAACAAACAAGTTTGACATAATACCAACAAGACAATGTGACCACAACAACAAACAAGTTTGACTTAATACCAACAAGACAACGTGACTACAACAAACAAGTTAGACTTAATACAAACAAGACAATGTGACCACATTAACCAAAAACAAGTTTGACTTAATACCAACAAGACAATGTGACCACAACAACAAACAAGTTTGACTTAATACCAACAAGACAATGTGACGCCAACAACAAACAAGTTTGACTTAATACCAACAAGACAACGTGACTACAACAAACAAGTTATACTTAATACAAACAAGACAATGCGACCACATTAACCAAAAACAAGTTTGACTTAATACCAACAAGACAATGTGACTACAACAAAAAACAAGTTTGACTTAATACCAACACGACAACGTGACTACAACAACAAACAAGTTTGACTTAATACCAACAAGACAATGTGACCACAACAACAAACAAGTTTGACTTAATACCAACAAGACAATGTGACTACAACAACAAACAAGTTTGACTTAGTACCAACAAGACAACGTGACCACAACAAACAAGTTAGACTTAATACAAACAAGTCAATGTGACCACAACAACAAACAAGTTTGACTTAATACAAACAAGACAATTTGACCACAACAACAAACAAGTTTGACTTAATACCAACAAGACAATGTGACTACAACAACAAACAAGTTTGACTTAGTACCAACAAGACAACGTGACCACAACAAACAAGTTAGACTTAATACAAACAAGACAATGTGACCACATTAACCAAAAACAAGTTTGCCTTAATACCAACACGACAACGTGACTACAACAACAAACAAGTTTGACTTAATACCAACAAGACAATGTGACCACAACAACAAACAAGTTTGACTTAATACCAACAAGACAATGTGACTACAACAACAAACAAGTTTGACTTAACCAACAAGACAATGTGACCACAACAACAAACAAGTTTGACTTAATACCAACAAGACAATGTGACCACAACAACAAAGAAGTTTGACATAATACCAACAAGACAATGTGACCACAACAACAAACAAGTTTGACATAATACCAACAAGACAATGTGACTACAACAACAAACAAGTTTGACTTAATACCAACAAGACACTGTGACGCCAACAACAAACAAGTTTGACTTAATACCAACAAGACAACGTGACTACAACAAACAAGTTAGACTTAATACAAACAAGACAATGTGACCACATTAACCAAAAACAAGTTTGACTTAATACCAACAAGACAATGTGACAACAACAAACAAGTTTGACTTAATACCAACAGGACAATGTGACCACATTAACCAAAAACAAGTTTGACTTAATACCAACAAGACAATGTGACTACAACAAAAAACAAGTTTGACTTAATACCAACACGACGACGTGACTACAACAACAAACAAGTTTGACTTAATACCAACAAGACAATGTGACCACAACAACAAACAAGTTTGACTTAATACCAACAAGACAATGTGACTACAACAACAAACAAGTTTGACTTAGTACCAACAAGACAACGTGACCACAACAAACAAGTTAGACTTAATACAAACAAGACAATGTGACCACATTAACCAAAAATAAGTTTGCCTTAATACCAACACGACAACGTGACTACAACAACAAACAAGTTTGACTTAATAGCAACAAGACAATGTGACCACAACAACAAACAAGTTTGACTTAATACCAACAAGACAATGTGACTACAACAACAAACAAGTTTGACTTAATACCAATAAGACAATGTGACCACATCAACAAACAAGTTTGACTTAATACCAACAAGAGAATGTGACTACAACAACAAACAAGTTTGACTTAACCAACAAGACAATGTGACCACAACAACAAACAAGTTAGACTTAATACAAACAAGACAATGTGACCACATTAACCAAAAATAAGTTTGACTAAACACCAACACGACAACGTGACTACAACAACAAACAAGTTTGACTTAATACCAACAAGACAATGTGACCACAACAACAAACACGTTTGACTTAATACCAACAAAACAACGTGACTATTACAACAAACAAGATTGACTTAATACCAACAAGACAATGTGACTACAACAACAAACAAGTTTGACTTAACCAACAAGACAATGTGACCAGAACAACAAACAAGTTTGACTTAATACCAACAAGACAATGTGACAACAACAAACAAGTTAGACTTAATACAAACAAGACAATGTGACCACATTAACCAAAAACAAGTTTGACTTAATACCAACACGACAACGTGACTACAACAACAAACAAGTTTGACTTAATACCAACAAGACAATGTGACCACAACAACAAACAAGTTTGACTTAATACCAACAAAACAACGTGACTACTTCAACAAACAAGTTTGACTTAATACCAACAAGACAATGTGACAACAACAACAAACAAGTTTGACTTAATACCAACAAGACAACGTGACTACAACAAACAAGTTAGACTTAATACAAAAAAGACAATGTGACCACATTAACCAAAACAAGTTTGACTTAATACCAACAAGACAATGTGACTACAACAAAAAAACAAGTTTGACTTAATACCAACACGACAACGTGACTACAACAACAAACAAGTTTGACTTAATACCAACAAGACAATGAGACCACAACAACAAACAAGTTTGACTTAATACCATGTTAATACCAACAAAACAACTTGACTACTACAACAAACAGGTTTGACTTAATACCAACAAGACAATGTGACTACAACAACAAACAAGTTTGACTTAATACCAACAAGACAATGTGACGCCAACAACAAACAAGTTTGACTTAATACCAACAAGACAACGTGACTACAACAAACAAGTTAGACTTAATACAAACAAGACAATGTGACCACATTAACCAAAAACAAGTCTGACTTAATACCAACAAGACAACGTGACTACAACAACAAACAAGTTTGACTTAATACCAACACGACAATGTGACCACAACAACAAACAAGTTTGACTTAATACCAACAAGACAATGTGACTACAACAAAGAACAAGTTTGACTTAATACCAACACGACAACGTGACTACAACAACAAACAAGTTTGACTTAATACCAACAAGACAACGTGACCACAAGAAACAAGTTAGACTTAATACAAACAAGACAATGTGACAACATTAACCAAAAACAAGTTTGCCTTAATACCAACACGACAATGTGACAACAACAACAAACAAGTTTGACTTAATACCAACACGACAACGTGACCACAACAAACAAGTTAGACTTAATACAAACAAGACAATGTTACAACATTAACCAAAAACAAGTTTGCCTTAATACCAACACGACAACGTGACTACAACAACAAACAAGTTTGACTTAATACCAATAAGACAATGTGACCACATCAACAAACAAGTTTGACTTAATACCAACAAGACAATGTGACTACAACAACAAACAAGTTTGACTTAACCAACAATACAATGTGAGCACAACAACATACAAGTTTGACATAATACCAACAAGACAATGTGACCACAACAACAAACAAGTTTGACATAATACCAACAAGACAATGTGACCACAACAACAAACAAGTTTGACTTAATACCAACAAGACAACGTGACTACAACAAACAAGTTAGACTTAATACAAACAAGACAATGTGACCACATTAACCAAAAACAAGTTTGACTTAATACCAACAAGACAATGTGACTACAACAACAAACAAGTTTGACTTAATACCAACAAGACAATGTGACCACAACAACAAACAAGTTTGACTTAATACCAACAAGACAATGGGACTACAACAACAAACAAGTTTGACTTAGTACCAACAAGACAACGTGACCACAACAAACAAGTTAGACTTAATACAAACAAGACAATGTGACAACATTAACCAAAAACAAGTTTGCCTTAATACCAACACGACAACGTGACTACAACAACAAACAAGTTTGACTTAATACCAACAAGACAATGTGACCACAACAACAAACAAGTTTGACTTAATGCCAACAAGACAACGTGACTACAACAACAAACAAGTTTGACTTAATACCAATAAGACAATGTGACCACATCAACAAACAAGTTTGACTTAATACCAACAAGACAATGTGACTACAACAACAAACAAGTTTGACTGAACCAACAATACAATGTGAGCACAACAACATACAAGTTTGACATAATACCAACAAGACAATGTGACCACAACAACAAACAAGTTTGACATAATACCAACAAGACAATGTGACCACAACAACAAACAAGTTTGACTTAATACCAACAAGACAACGTGACTACAACAAACAAGTTAGACTTAATACAAACAAGACAATGTGACCACATTAACCAAAAACAAGTTTGACTTAATACCAACAAGACAATGTGACTACAACAACAAACAAGTTTGACTTAATACCAACAAGACAATGTGACGCCAACAACAAACAAGTTTGACTTAATACCAACAAGACAACGTGACTACAACAAACAAGTTAGACTTAATACAAACAAGACAATGTGACCACATTAACCAAAAACAAGTTTGACTTAATACCAACAAGACAATGTGACTACAACAAAAAACAAGTTTGACTTAATACCAACACGGCAACGTGACTACAACAACAAACAAGTTTGACTTAATACCAACAAGACAATGTGACCACAACAACAAACAAGTTTGACTTAATACCAACAAGACAATGTGACTACAACAACAAACAAGTTTGACTTAGTACCAACAAGACAACGTGACCACAACAAACAAGTTAGTCTTAATACAAACAAGACAATGTGACCACATTAACCAAAAACAAGTTTGCCTTAATACCAACACGACAACGTGACTACAACAACAAACAAGTTTGACTTAATACCAACAAGACAATGTGACCACAACAACAAACAAGTTTTTAATACCAACAAGACAACGTGACTACAACAACAAACAAGTTTGACTTAATACCAATAAGACAATGTGACCACATCAACAAACAAGTTTGACTTAATACCAACAAGACAATGTGACTACAACAACAAACAAGTTTGACTTAATCAACAAGACAATGTGACCAAAACAACAAACAAGTTTGACTTAATACCAACAAGACAATGTGACTACAACAACAAACAAGTTTGACTTAATACCAACAAGACAATGTGTCCACAACAACAAACACGTTTGACTTAATACCAACAAAACAACGTGACTATTACAACAAACAAGATTGACTTAATACCAACAAGACAATGTGACTACAACAACAAACAAGTTTGACTTAACCAACAAGACAATGTGACTAGAACAACAAACAAGTTTGACTTAACCAACAAGACAATGTGACTAGAACAACAAACAAGTTTGACTTAATACCAACAAGACAATGTGACTACAACAACAAACAAGTTTGACTTAACCAACAAGACAATGTGACTAGAACAACAAACAAGTTTGACTTAATACCAACAAGACAACGTGACTACAACAACAAACAAGTTTGACTTAATACCAACAAGACAATGTGACCACATTAACCAAAAACAAGTTTGACTTAATACCAACACGACAACGTGACTACAACAACAAACAAGTTTGACTTAATACCAACAAGACAATGTGACCACAACAACAAACAAGTTTGACTTAATACCAACAAAACAACGTGACTACTTCAACAAACAAGTTTGACTTAATACCAACAAGACAATGTGACAACAACAACAAACAAGTTTGACTTAATACCAACAAGACAACGTGACTACAACAAACAAGTTAGACTTAATACAAAAAAGACAATGTGACCACATTAACCAAAACAAGTTTGACTTAATACCAACAAGACAATGTGACTACAACAAAAAACAAGTTTGACTTAATACCAATACGACAACGTGACTACAACAACAAACAAGTTTGACTTGATACCAACAAGACAATGTGACCACAACAACAAACAAGTTTGACTTAATACCACGTTAATACCAACAAAACAACTTGACTACTACAACAAACAAGTTTGACTTAATACCAACAAGACAATGTGACTACAACAACAAACAAGTTTGACTTAATACCAACAAGACAATGTGACCACAACAACAAACACGTTTGACTTAATACCAACAAAACAACGTGACTATTACAACAAACAAGATTGACTTAAGACCAACAAGACAATGTGACTAAAACAACAAACAAGTTTGACTTAACCAACAAGACAATGTGACTAGAACAACAAACAAGTTTGACTTAATACCAACAAGACAATGTGACAACAACAAACAAGTTTGACTTAATACAAACAAGACAATGTGACCACATTAACCAAAAACAAGTTTGACTTAATACCAACACGACAACGTGACTACAACAACAAACAAGTTTGACTTAATACCAACAAGACAATGTGACCACAACAACAAACAAGTTTGACTTAATACCAACAAAACAACGTGACTACTTCAACAAACAAGTTTGACTTAATACCAACAAGACAATGTGACAACAACAACAAACAGGTTTGACTTAATACCAACAAGACAACGTGACTACAACAAACAAGTTAGACTTAATACAAAAAAGACAATGTGACCACATTAACCAAAACAAGTTTGACTTAATACCAACAAGACAATGTGACTACAACAAAAAACAAGTTTGACTTAATACCAACACGACAACGTGACTACAACAACAAACAAGTTTGACTTGATACCAACAAGACAATGTGACCACAACAACAAACAAATTTGACTTAATACCACGTTAATACCAACAAAACAACTTGACTACTACAACAAACAAGTTTGACTTAATACCAACAAGACAATGTGACTACAACAACAAACAAGTTTGACTTAATACCAACAAGACAATGTGACTACAACAACAAACAAGTTTGACTTAATACCAACAAGACAACGTGACTACAACAAACAAGTTAGACTTAATACAAACAAGACAATGTGACCACATTAACCAAAAACAAGTTTGACTTAATACCAACAAGACAATGTGACTACAACAAAGAACAAGTTTGACTTAATACCAACACGACAACGTGACTACAACAACAAACAAGTTTGACTTAATACCAACAAGACAATGTGACCACAACAACAAACAAGTTTGACTTAATACCAACAAGACAATGTGACTACAACAACAAACAAGTTTGACTTAGTACCAACAAGACATGTGACCACAACAACAAACAAGTTTGTCATAATACCAACAAGACAATGTGACCACAACAACAAACAAGTTTGACTTAATACCAACAAGACAATGTGACCACAACAACAAACAAGTTTGTCATAATACCAACAAGACAATGTGACCACAACAACAAACAAGTTTGACTTAATACCAACAAGACAACGTGACTACAACAAACAATTTAGACTTAATACAAACAAGGCAATGTGACCACATTAACCAAAAACAAGTTTGACTTAATACCAACAAGACAATGTGACTACAACAACAAACAAGTTTGACTTAATACCAACAAGACAATGTGACGCCAACAACAAACAAGTTTGACTTAATACCAACAAGACAACGTGACTACAACAAACAAGTTAGACTTAATACAAACAAGACAATGTGACCACATTAACCAAAAACAAGTTTGACTTAATACCAACAAGACAATGTGACTACAACAACAAACAAGTTTGACTTAATACCAACAAGACAACGTGACCACAACAAACAAGTTAGACTTAATACAAACAAGACAATGTGACCACATTAACCATAAACAAGTTTCACTTAATACCAACAAGACAATGTGACTACAACAAAGAACAAGTTTGACTTAATACCAACACGACAACGTGACTACAACATCAAACAAGTTTGACTTAATACCAACAAGACAATGTGACCACAACAACAAACAAGTTTGACTTAATACCAAGAAGACAATGTGACTACAACAACAAACAAGTTTGACTTAGTACCAACAAGACAACGTGTCCACAACAAACAAGTTAGACTTAATACAAACAAGACAATGTGACCACATTAACCAAAAACAAGTTTGCCTTAATACCAACACGACAACGTGACTACAACAACAAACAAGTTTGACTTAATACCAATAAGACAATGTGACTACAACAAACAAGTTAGACTTAATACCAACACGACAACGTGACCACATTAACCAAAAATAAGTTTGACTTAACACCAACACGACAACGTGACTACAACAACAAACAAGTTTGACTTAATACCAATAAGACAATGTGACCACAACAACAAACACGTTTGACTTAATACCAACAAAACAACGTGACTATTACAACAAACAAGATTGACTTAATACCAACAAGACAATGTGACTACAACAACAAACAAGTTTGACTTAATACCAACAAGACAATGTGACTACAACAACAAACAAGTTTGACTTAACCAACAAGACAATGTGACTAGAACAACAAACAAGTTTGACTTAATACCAACAAGACAATGTGACAACAACAAACAAGTTTGACTTAATACAAACAAGACAATGTGACCACATTAACCAAAAACAAGTTTGACTTAATACCAACACGACAACGTGACTACAACAACAAACAAGTTTGACTTAATACCAACAAGACAATGTGACCACAACAACAAACAAGTTTGACTTAATACCAACAAAACAACGTGACTACTTCAACAAACAAGTTTGACTTAATACCAACAAGACAATGTGACAACAACAACAAACAAGTTTGACTTAATAGCAACAAGACAACGTGACTACAACAAACAAGTTAGACTTAATACAAAAAAGACAATGTGACCACATTAACCAAAACAAGTTTGACTTAATACCAACAAGACAATGTGACTACAACAAAAAACAAGTTTGACTTAATACCAATACGACAACGTGACTACAACAACAAACAAGTTTGACTTGATACCAACAAGACAATGTGATCACAACAACAACCAAGTTTGACTTAATACCACGTTAATACCAACAAAACAACTTGACTACTACAACAAACAAGTTTGACTTAATACCAACAAGACAATGTGACTACAACAACAAACAAGTTTGACTTAATACCAACAAGACAATGTGACCACAACAACAAACACGTTTGACTTAATACCAACAAAACAACGTGACTATTACAACAAACAAGATTGACTTAATACCAACAAGACAATGTGACTACAACAACAAACAAGTTTGACTTAACCAACAAGACAATGTGACTAGAACAACAAACAAGTTTGACTTAATACCAACAAGACAATGTGACAACAACAAACAAGTTTGACTGAATACAAACAAGACAATGTGACCACATTAACCAAAAACAAGTTTGACTTAATACCAACACGACAACGTGACTACAACAACAAACAAGTTTGACTTAATACCAACAAGACAATGTGACCACAACAACAAACAAGTTTGACTTAATACCAACAAAACAACGTGACTACTTCAACAAACAAGTTTGACTTAATACCAACAAGACAATGTGACAACAACAACAAACAAGTTTGACTTAATACCAACAAGACAACGTGACTACAACAAACAAGTTAGACTTAATACAAAAAAGACAGTGTGACCACATTAACCAAAACAAGTTTGACTTAATACCAACAAGACAATGTGACTACAACAAAAAACAAGTTTGACTTAATACCAACACGACAACGTGACTACAACAACAAACAAGTTTGACTTGATACCAACAAGACAATGTGACCAAAACAACAAACAAGTTTGACTTAATACCACGTTAATACCAACAAAACAACTTGACTACTACAACAAACAAGTTTGACTTAATACCAACAAGACAATGTGACTACAACAACAAACAAGTTTGACTTAATACCAACAAGACAATGTGACGCCAACAACAAACAAGTTTGACTTAATACCAACAAGACAACGTGACTACAACAAACAAGTTAGACTTAATACAAACAAGACAATGTGACCACATTAACCAAAAACAAGTTTGACTTAATACCAACAAGACAATGTGACTACAACAAAGAACAAGTTTGACTTAATACCAACACGACAACGTGACTACAACAACAAACAAGTTTGACTTAATACCAACAAGACAATGTGACCACAACAACAAACAAGTTTGACTTAATACCAACAAGACAATGTGACTACAACAACAAACAAGTTTGACTTAGTACCAACAAGACATGTGACCACAACAACAAACAAGTTTGTCATAATACCAACAAGACAATGTGACCACAACAACAAACAAGTTTGACTTAATACCAACAAGACAACGTGACTACAACAAACAATTTAGACTTAATACAAACAAGGCAATGTGACCATATTAACCAAAAACAAGTTTGACTTAATACCAACAAGACAATGTGACTACAACAACAAACAAGTTTGACTTAATACCAACAAGACAATGTGACGCCAACAACAAACAAGTTTGACTTAATACCAACAAGACAACGTGACCACAACAACAAACAAGTTTGACTTAATACCAACAAGACAATGTGACCACAACAACAAACAAGTTTGACTTAATACCAACAAGACAACGTGACTACAACAAACAAGTTAGACTTAATACAAACAAGACAATGTGACCACATTAACCATAAACAAGTTTCACTTAATACCAACAAGACAATGTGACTACAACAAAGAACAAGTTTGACTTAATACCAACACGACAACGTGACTACAACATCAAACAAGTTTGACTTAATACCAAGAAGACAATGTGACTACAACAACAAACAAGTTTGACTTAGTACCAACAAGACAACGTGACCACAACAAACAAGTTAGACTTAATACAAACAAGACAATGTGACCACATTAACCAAAAACAAGTTTGACTTAATACCAACAAGACAATGTGACTACAACAACAAACAAGTTTGACTTAATACCAACAAGACAATGTGACGCCAACAACAAACAAGTTTGACTTAATACCACCAAGACAACGTGACTACAACAAACAAGTTAGACTTAATACAAACAAGACAATGTGACCACATTAACCAAAAACAAGTTTGACTTAATACCAACAAGACAATGTGACTACAACAAAAAACAAGTTTGACTTAATACCAACACGGCAACGTGACTACAACAACAAACAAGTTTGACTTAATACCAACAAGACAATGTGACCACAACAACAAACAAGTTTGACTTAATACCAACAAGACAATGTGACTACAACAACAAACAAGTTTGACTTAGTACCAACAAGACAACGTGACCACAACAAACAAGTTAGACTTAATACAAACAAGACAATGTGACCACATTAACCAAAAACAAGTTTGCCTTAATACCAACACGACAACGTGACTACAACAACAAACAAGTTTGACTTAATACCAACAAGACAATGTGACCACAACAACAAACAAGTTTGACTTAATACCAACAAGACAACGTGACTACAACAACAAACAAGTTTGACTTAATACCAATAAGACAATGTGACCACATCAACAAACAAGTTTGACTTAATACCAACAAGACAATGTGACTACAACAACAAACAAGTTTGACTTAATCAACAAGACAATGTGACCAAAACAACAAACAAGTTTGACTTAATACCAACAAGACAATGTGACTACAACAACAAACAAGTTTGACTTAATACCAACAAGACAACGTGACTGCAACAAACAAATTAGACTTAATACAAACAAGACAATGTGGCCACATTAACCAAAAATAAGTTTGACTTAACACCAACACGACAACGTGACTACAACAACAAACAAGTTTGACTTAATACCAATAACACAATGTGACCACAACAACAAACACGTTTGACTTAATACCAACAAAACAACGTGACTATTACAACAAACAAGATTGACTTAATACCAACAAGACAATGTGACTACAACAACAAACAAGTTTGACTTAACCAACAAGACAATGTGACCAGAACAACAAACAAGTTTGACTTAATACCAACAAGACAACGTGACTACAACAAACAAGTTAGACTTAATACAAACAAGACAATGTGACCACATTAACCAAAAACAAGTTTGACTTAATACCAACACGACAACGTGACTACAACAACAAACAAGTTTGACTTAATACCAACAAGACAATGTGACCACAACAACAAACAAGTTTGACTTAATACCAACAAAACAACGTGACTACTTCAACAAACAAGTTTGACTTAATACCAACAAGACAATGTGACAACAGCAACAAACAAGTTTGACTTAATACCAGCAAGACAATGTGACCACAACAACAAACAAGTTTGACTTAATACCACGTTAATACCAACAAAACAACTTGACTACTACAACAAACAAGTTTGACTTAATACCAACAAGACAATGTGACTACAACAACAAACAAGTTTGACTTAATACCAACAAGACAACGTGACCACAACAAACAAGTTAGACTTAATACAAACAAGACAATGTGACCACATTAACCAAAAACAAGTTTGACTTAATACCAACATGACAACGTGACTACAACAACAAACAAGTTTGACTTAATACCAACAAGACAATGTGACCACAACAACAAACAAGTTTGACTTAATACCAACATAACAACTTGACTACTACAACAAACAAGTTTGACTTAATACCAACAAGACAATGTGACAACAACAACAAACAAGTTTGACTTAATACCAACAAGACAATGTGACTACAACAACAAACAAGTTTGACTTAATACCAACAAGACAACGTGACTACAACAAACAAGTTAGACTTAATACCAACACAACAACGTGACTACAACAACAAACAAGTTTGACTTAATACCAACAAGACAATGTGACCACAACAACAAACAAGTTTGACTTAATACCAACAAGACAATGTGACTACAACAAGAAACAAGTTAGACTAAATACCAAAAAGACATGTGACCACAACAACAACCAAGTTTGACTTAATACCAACAAGACATGTGACCACAACAGCAAACAAGTTTGACTTAATACCAACAAGACAATGTGACCACAACAACAAACAGTTAGACTTAATACCAACAAGACAATGTGACCACAACAACAAACAAGTTTGACATAATACCGACAAGACAATGTGACCACAACAACAAACAAGTTTGACATAATACCAACAAGACAATGTGACCACAACAACAAACAAGTTTGACTTAATACAAAAAAGACAATGTGACCACATTAACCAAAACAAGTTTGACTTAATACCAACAAGACAATGTGACTACAACAAAAAACAAGTTTGACTTAATACCAACAAGACAATGTGACTACAACAAGAAACAAGTTTGACTTAATACCAACAAGACAATGTGAGCACAACAACATACAAGTTTGACATAATACCAACAAGACAATGTGACCACAACAACAAACAAGTTTGACTTAATACCAACAAGACAATGTGACCACAACAACAAACAAGTTTGACTTAATACCAACAAGACAACGTGACTACAACAAACAATTTAGACTTAATACAAACAAGGCAATGTGACCACATTAACCAAAAACAAGTTTGAATTAATACCAACAAGACAATGTGACTACAACAACAAACAAGTTTGACTTAATACCAACAAGACAACGTGACTACAACAAACAAGTTAGACTTAATACAAACAAGACAATGTGACCACATTAACCATAAATAAGTTTGACTTAACACCAACACGACAACGTGACTACAACAACAAACAAGTTTTACTTAATACCAACAAGACAATGTGACCACAACAACAAACACTTTTGACTTAATACCAACAAAACAACGTGACTATTACAACAAACAAGATTGACTTAATACCAACAAGACAATGTGACTACAACAACAAACAAGTTTGACTTAACCAACAAGACAATGTGACCAGAACAACAAACAAGTTTGACTTAATACCAACAAAACAACGTGACTACAACAACAAACAAGTTTGACACCACAACAACAAACAAGTTTGACTTAATACCAACAAGACAACGTGACTACAACAAACAAGTTAGACTTAATGCAAACAAGACAATGTGACCACATTAACCAAAAACAAGTTTGACTTAATACCAACACGACAACGTGACTACAACAACAAACATGTTTGACTTAATACCAACAAGACAATGTGACCACAACAACAAACAAGTTTGACTTAATACCAACAAAACAACGTGACTACTTCAACAAACAAGTTTGACTTAATACCAACAAGACAATGTGACAACAACAACAAACAAGTTTGACTTAATACCAACAAGACAACGTGACTACAACAAACAAGTTAGACTTAATACAAAAAAGACAATGTGATCACATTCACCAAAACAAGTTTGACTTAATACCAACAAGACAATGTGACTACAACAAAAAACAAGTTTGACATAATACCAACAAGACAATGTGACCACAACAACAAACAAGTTTGACTTAATACCAACAAGACAATGTGACTACAACAAGAAACAAGTTTGACTTAATACCAACAAGACAATGTGAGCACAACAACATACAAGTTTGACATAATACCAACAAGACAATGTGACCACAACAACAAACAAGTTTGACATAATACCAACAAGACAATGTGACCACAACAACAAACAAGTTTGACTTAATACCAACAAGACAACGTGACTACAACAAACAAGTTAGACTGAATACAAACAAGACAATGTGACCACATTAACCAAAAACAAGTTTGACTTAATACCAACAAGACAATGTGACTACAACAACAAACAAGTTTGACTTAATACCAACAAGACAATGTGACGCCAACAACAAACAAGTTTGACTTAATACCAACAAGACAACGTGACTACAACAAACAAGTTAGACTTAATACAAACAAGACAATGTGACCACATTAACCAAAAACAAGTTTGAATTAATACCAACAAGACAATGTGACCACAACAACAAACAAGTTTGACTTAATACCAACAAGACAATGTGACTACAACAACAAAGAAGTTTGACTTAGTACCAATAAGACAACGTGACCACAACAAACAAGTTAGACTTAATACAAACAAGACAATGTGACCACATTAACCAAAAACAAGTTTGCCTTAATACCAACACGACAACGTGACTACAACAACAAACAAGTTTGACTTAATACCAACAAGACAATGTGACCACAACAACAAACAAGTTTGACTTAATACCAACAAGACAACGTGACTACAACAACAAACAAGTTTGACTTAATACCAATAAGACAATGTGACAACATCAACAAACAAGTTTGACTTAATACCAACAAGACAATGTGACTACAACAACAAACAAGTTTGACTTAACCAACAAGACAATGTGACCACAACAACAAACAAATTTGACTTAATACCAACAAGACAATGTGACCACAACAACAAACAAGTTTGACATAATACCAAGAAGACAATGTGACCACAACAACAAACAAGTTTGACTTAATACCAACAAGACAATGTGACTACAACAAGAAACAAGTTTGACTTAATACCAACAAGACAATGTGAGCACAACAACATACAAGTTTGACATAATACCAACAAGACAATGTGACCACAACAACAAACAAGTTTGACATAATACCAACAAGACAATGTGACCACAACAACAAACAAGTTTGACTTAATACCAACAAGACAACGTGACTACAACAAACAAGTTAGACTTAATACAAACAAGACAATGTGACCACATTAACCAAAAACAAGTTTGACTTAATACCAACAAGACAATGTGACTACAACAACAAACAAGTTTGACTTAATACCAACAAGACAATGTGACGCCAACAACAAACAAGTTTGACTTAATACCAACAAGACAACGTGACTACAACAAACAAGTTAGACTTAATACAAACAAGACAATGTGACCACATTAACCAAAAACAAGTTTGACTTAATACCAACAAGACAATGTGACTACAACAAAAAACAAGTTTGACTTAATACCAACACGACAATGTGACTACAACAACAAACAAGTTTGACTTAGTACCAACAAGACAACGTGACCACAACAAACAAGTTAGACTTAATACAAACAAGACAATGTGACCACATTAACCAAAAACAAGTTTGCCTTAATACCAACACGACAACGTGACTACAACAACAAACAAGTTTGACTTAATACCAACAAGACAATGTGACCACAACAACAAACAAGTTTGACTTAATACCAACAAGACAACGTGACTACAACAACAAACAAGTTTGACTTAATACCAATTAGACAATGTGACCACATCAACAAACAAGTTTGACTTAATACCAACAAGACAATGTGACTACAACAACAAACAAGTTTGACTTAACCAACAAGACAATGTGACCACAACAACAAACAAGTTTGACTTAATACCAACAAGACAATGTGACTACAACAACAAACAAGTTTGACTTAGTACCAACAAGACAACGTGAACAAAACAAACAAGTTAGACTTAATACCAACAAGACAATGTGACCACAACAACAAACACGTTTGACTTAATACCAACAAAACAACGTGACTTTTACAACAAACAAAATTGACTTAATACCAACAAGACAATGTGGCCACAACAACAAACAAGTTTGACTTAATACAAACAAGACAATGTGACCACAACAACAAACAAGTTTGACACCACAATAACAAACAAGTTTGACTTAATAAAGACAAGACAATGTGACCACAACAACAAACAAGTTTGACTTATACCAACAAGACAATGTGACTACAACAACAAACAAGTTTGACTTAACCAACAGGACAATGTGACCACAACAACAAACAAGTTTGACTTAATACGAACAAGACAATGTGACGCCTACAACAAACAAGTTCGACTTAATACCAACAAGACAACGTGACTACAACAAACAAGTCAGACTTAATACAAACAAGACAATGTGACCACATTAAATAAAAACAAGTCTGACTTAATACCAACAAGACAATGTGACTCCAACAAAAACAAGTTTGACTTAATACCAACACGACAACGTGACAACAACAACAAACAAGTTTGACTTAATACCAACAAGACAATGTGACCACAACAACAAACAAGTTTGACTTAATACCAACAAGACAATGTGACTACAACAACAAACAAGTTTGACACCACAATAACAAACAAGTTTGACTTAATAAAGACAAGACAATGTGACCACAACATCAAACAAGTTTGACTTATACCAACAAGACAATGTGACTACAACAAAAAACAAGTTTGACTTAATACCAACAAGACAACGTGACCACAACAAACAAGTTAGACTTAATACAAACAAGACAATGTGACCACATTAACCAAAAACAAGTTTGACTTAATACCAACACGACAACGTGACTACAACAACAAACAAGTTTGACTTAATACCAACAAGACAATGTGACCACAACAACAAACAAGTTTGACTTAATACCAACAAGACAACGTGACTACAACAACAAACAAGATTTACTTAATACCAATAAGACAATGTGACCACAACAACAAACAAGTTTGTCTTAATACCAACAAGACAATGTGACTACAACAACAAACAAGTTTGACTTAACCAACAAGGCAATGTGACCACAACAACAAACAAGTTTGACTTAATACCAACAAGACAATGTGACCACAACAACAAACATCTTTGACTTAATACCAACAAAACATGTGACCACAACAACAAACAAGTTTGACTTAATACCAACAGGACAATGTGACCACAACAACAAACAAGTTTGACTTAATACCAACAAGACAATGTGACCACAACAACAAACAAGTTTGACATAATACCAACAAGACAACGTGACTACAACAAACAAGTTGGACTGAATACAAACAAGACAATGTGACCACATTAACCAAAAACAAGTTTGACTTAATACCAACAAGACAATGTGACTACAACAAAAAACAAGTTTGACTTAATACCAACAAGACAATGTGACTACAACAAGAATCAAGTTAGACTAAATACCAAAAAGACATGTGACCACAACAACAAACAAGTTTGACTTAATACCAACAAGACATGTGACCACAACAACAAACAAGTTTGACTTAATACCAACAAGACAATGTGACCACAGCAACAAACAGTTAGACTTAATACCAACAAGACAATGTGACCAGAACAACAAACAAGTTTGACATAATACCAACAAGACAATGTGACTACAACAACAAACACGTTTGACTTAACCAACATGACAATGTGACCACAACAACAAATAAGTTTGACTTAATACAAACAAGACAATGTGACCACAACAACAAACAAGTTTGACACCACAATAACAAACAAGTTTGACGTAATAAAGACAAGACAATGTGACCACAACAACAAACAAGTTTGACTTATACCAACAAGACAATGTGACCACAACAACAAACAAGTGTGACTTAATACCAGCAAGACAATGTGACCACAATAACAAACAAGTTAGACTTAACACAAACAAGACAATGTGACCACAACAACAAACAATTTTGACTTAATATCAACAAGACCATGTGACTACTACAACAAACAAGTTTGACTTAATACCAACAAGACAATGTGACCACAACAACAAACAAGTTTGACTTAACACCAACAAGACATGTGACCACAACAACAAACAAGTTTGACTTAATACCAACAAGACAATGTGACCACAGCAACAAACAAGTTAGACTTAATACCAACAAGACAATGTGACCACAACAACAAACAAGTTTGACATAATACCAACAAGACAATGTGACCACAACAACAAACAAGTTTGACATAATACCAACAAGGCAATGTGACCACAACAACAAACAAGTTTGACTTAATACCAACAAGACAATGTGACCACAACAACAAACAAGTTTGACTTAATACCAACAAGACAATGTGACTAAAACAACAAGACAATGTGACTACAACAACAAACAAGTTTGACTTAATACCAACACGACAACGTGACTACAACAACAAACAAGTTTGACTTAATACCAACAAGACAATGTGACTACTACAACAAACAAGTTTGACTTAATACCAACAAGACAATGTGACCACATTAACCAAAAACAAGTTTGACTTAATACCAACAAGACAATGTGACTACAACAACAAACAAGTTTGACTTAATACCAACACGACAACGTGACTACAACAACAAACAAGTTTGACTTAATACCAACAAGACAATGTGACTACTACAACAAACAAGTTTGACTTAATACCAACAAGACAATGTGACTACAACAACAAACAAGTTTGACTTAATACCAACACGACAACGTGACTACAACAACAAACAAGTTTGACTTAATACCAACAAGACAATGTGACCACAACAACAAACAAGTTTGACACCACAACAACAAACAAGTTTGACTTAATACCAACAAAACAACGTGACTACTACAACAAACAAGTTTGACTTAATACCAACAAGACAATGTGACTACAACAACAAACAAGTTTGACTTAGTACCAACAAGACAACGTGACCACAACAAACAAGTTAGACTTAATACAAACAAGACAATGTGACCACATTAACCAAAAACAAGTTTGACTTAATACCAACAAGACAATGTGACCACAACAACAAACAAGTTTGACTTAGTACCAACAAGACAATGTGACCACAACAACAAACAAGTTTGACTTAATACCAACAAGACAATGTGACTACTACAACAAACAAGTTTGACTTAATACCAATAAGACAACGTGACTACAACAACAAACAAGTTTGACTTAGTACCAACAAGACAACGTGACTACAACAACAAACAAGTTTGACTTAATACCAACAAGACAATGTGACCACAACAACAAACAAGTTTGACTTAATACCAATAAGACAACGTGACTACAACAACAAACAAGTTTGACTTAATACAAACAAGACAATGTGACCACATTAACCAAAAACAAGTTTGACTTAATACCAACAAGACATGTGACCACAACAACAAACAAGTTTGACTTAATACCAACAAGACAATGTGACCACAGCAACAAACAAGTTAGACTTAATACCAACAAGACAATGTGACCACAACAACAAACAAGTTTGACATAATACCAACAAGACAATGTGACCACAACAACAAACAAGTTTGACATAATACCAACAAGACAATGTGACCACAACAACAAACAAGTTTGACTTAATACCAACAAGACAATGTGACCACAACAACAAACAAGTTTGACTTAATACCAACAAGACAATGTGACTAAAACAACAAGACAATGTGACTACAACAACAAACAAGTTTGACTTAACCAACAAGACAATGTGACCACAACAACAAACACGTTTGACTTAATACCAACAAGACAATGTGACGCCAACAACAAACAAGTTTGACTTAATACCAACAAGACAACGTGACTACAACAAACAAGTTAGACTTAATACAAACAAGACAATGTGACCACAACAACAAACACGTTTGACTTAATACCAACAAGACAATGTGACGCCAACAACAAACAAGTTTGACTTAATACCAACAAGACAACGTGACTACAACAAACAAGTTAGACTTAATACAAACAAGACAATGTGACCACATTAACCAAAAACAAGTTTGACTTAATACCAACAAGACAATGTGACTACAACAACAAACAAGTTTGACTTAATACCAACACGACAACGTGACTACAACAACAAACAAGTTTGACTTAATACCAACAAGACAATGTGACCACAACAACAAACAAGTTTGACTTAATACCAACAAGACAATGTGACCACATTAACCAAAAACAAGTTTGACTTAATACCAACAAGACAATGTGACTACAACAACAAACAAGTTTGACTTAATACCAACACGACAACGTGACTACAACAACAAACAAGTTTGACTTAATACCAACAAGACAATGTGACTACTACTACAAACAAGTTTGACTTAATACCAACAAGACAATGTGACTACAACAACAAACAAGTTTGACTTAATACCAACACGACAACGTGACTACAACAACAAACAAGTTTGACTTAATACCAACAAGACAATGTGACCACAACAACAAACAAGTTTGACACCACAACAACAAACAAGTTTGACTTAATACCAACAAAACAACGTGACTACTACAACAAACAAGTTTGACTTAATACCAACAAGACAATGTGACTACAACAACAAACAAGTTTGACTTAGTACCAACAAGACAACGTGACCACAACAAACAAGTTAGACTTAATACAAACAAGACAATGTGACCACATTAACCAAAAACAAGTTTGACTTAATACCAACAAGACAATGTGACCACAACAACAAACAAGTTTGACTTAGTACCAACAAGACAACGTGACCACAACAAACAAGTTAGACTTAATACAAACAAGACAATGTGACCACATTAACCAAAAACAAGTTTGACTTAATACCAACAAGACAATGTGACTACAACAACAAACAAGTTTGACTTAATACCAACACGACAACGTGACTACAACAACAAACAAGTTTGACTTAATACCAACAAGACAATGTGACTACTACAACAAACAAGTTTGACTTAATACCAACAAGACAATGTGACCACATTAACCAAAAACAAGTTTGACTTAATACCAACAAGACAATGTGACTACAACAACAAACAAGTTTGACTTAATACCAACACGACAACGTGACTACAACAACAAACAAGTTTGACTTAATACCAACAAGACAATGTGACTACTACTACAAACAAGTTTGACTTAATACCAACAAGACAATGTGACTACAACAACAAACAAGTTTGACTTAATACCAACACGACAACGTGACTACAACAACAAACAAGTTTGACTTAATACCAACAAGACAATGTGACCACAACAACAAACAAGTTTGACACCACAACAACAAACAAGTTTGACTTAATACCAACAAAACAACGTGACTACTACAACAAACAAGTTTGACTTAATACCAACAAGACAATGTGACTACAACAACAAACAAGTTTGACTTAGTACCAACAAGACAACGTGACCACAACAAACAAGTTAGACTTAATACAAACAAGACAATGTGACCACATTAACCAAAAACAAGTTTGACTTAATACCAACAAGACAATGTGACCACAACAACAAACAAGTTTGACTTAGTACCAACAAGACAACGTGACCACAACAAACAAGTTAGACTTAATACAAACAAGACAATGTGACCACATTAACCAAAAACATGTTTGACTTAATACCAACACGACAACGTGACTACAACAACAAACAAGTTTGACTTAATACCAACAAGACAATGTGACCACAACAACAAACAAGTTTGACTTAATACCAACAAGACAACGTGACTACAACAACAAACAAGTTTGACTTAATACAAACAAGACAATGTGACCACATTAACCAAAAATAAGTTTGACTTAATACCAACAAGACAATGTGACTACAACAACAAACAAGTTTGACTTAATACCAACACGACAACGTGACTACAACAACAAACAAGTTTGACTTAATACCAACAAGACAATGTGACTACTACAACAAACAAGTTTGACTTAATACCAACAAGACAATGTGACTACAACAACAAACAAGTTTGACTTAATACCAACACGACAACGTGACTACAACAACAAACAAGTTTGACTTAATACCAACAAGACAATGTGACCACAACAACAAACAAGTTTGACACCACAACAACAAACAAGTTTGACTTAATACCAACAAAACAACGTGACTACTACAACAAACAAGTTTGACTTAATACCAACAAGACAATGTGACTACAACAACAAACAAGTTTGACTTAATACCACCAAGACAACGTGACCACAACAAACAAGTTAGACTTAATACAAACAAGACAATGTGACCACATTAACCAAAAACAAGTTTGACTTAATACCAACACGACAACGTGACTACAACAACAAACAAGTTTGACTTAATACCAACAAGACAATGTGACCACAACAACAAACAAGTTTGACTTAATACCAATAAGACAACGTGACTACAACAACAAACAAGTTTGACTTAATACAAACAAGACAATGTGACCACAACAACAAACAAGTTTGACTTAATACCAACAAGACAATGTGACTACAACAACAAACAAGTTTGACTTAACCAACAAGACAATGTGACCACAACAACAAACAAGTTTGACTTAATACCAACAAGACAATGTGACTACAACAACAAACAAGTTTGACTTAATACCAACAAGACAACGTGACTACAACAAACAAGTTAGACTTAATACAAACAAGACAATGTGACCACATTAACCAAAAACAAGTTTGACTTAATACCAACAAGACAATGTGACAACAACACACAAGTTTGACTTAATACCAACAAGACAATGTGACTACAACAAGAAACAAGTTAGACTAAATACCAAAAAGACATGTGACCACAACAACAAACAAGTTTGACTTAATACCAACAAGACATGTGACCACAACAACAAACAAGTTTGACTTAATACCAACAAGACAATCTGACCATATCAACAAACAGTTAGACTTAATACCAACAAGACAATGTGACCACAACAAGAAACAAGTTTGACATAATACCAACAATACAATGTGACCACAACAACAAACAAGTTTGACATAATACCAACAAGACAATGTGACCACAACAACAAACAAGTTTGACTTAATACCAACAAGACAATGTGACTACAACAAGAAACAAGTTTGACTTAATACCAACAAGACAATGTGACTACAACAACAAACAAGTTTGACTTAATACCAACAAGACAATGTGACTACAACAACAAACACGTTTGACTTAACCAACAGGACAATGTGACCACAACAACAAACAAGTTTGACTTAATACCAACAAGACAATGTGACGCCAACAACAAACAAGTTAGACTAAAACCAAAAAGACATGTGACCACAACAACAAACAAGTTTGACTTAATGCCAACAAGACATGTGACCACAACAACAAACAAGTTAGACTAAATACCAAAAAGACATGTGACCACAACAACAAACAAGTGTGACTTAATACCAGCAAGACAATGTGACCACAATAACAAACAAGTTAGACTTAACACAAACAAGACAATGTGACCACAACAACAAACAATTTTGACTTAATATCAACAAGACCATGTGACTACTACAACAAACAAGTTTGACTTAATACCAACAAGACAATGTGACCACAACAACAAACAAGTTAGACTAAATACCAAAAAGACATGTGACCACAACAACAAACAATTTTGACTTAACACCAACAAGACATGTGACCACAACAACAAACAAGTTTGACTTAATACCAACAAGACAATGTGACCACAGCAACAAACAAGTTAGACTTAATACCAACAAGACAATGTGACCACAACAACAAACAAGTTTGACATAATACCAACAAGACAATGTGACCACAACAACAAACAAGTTTGACATAATACCAACAAGGCAATGTGACCACAACAACAAACAAGTTTGACTTAATACCAACAAGACAATGTGACCACAACAACAAACAAGTTTGACTTAATACCAACAAGACAATGTGACTAAAACAACAAGACAATGTGACTACAACAACAAACAAGTTTGACTTAACCAACAAGACAATGTGACCACAACAACAAACACGTTTGACTTAATACCAACAAGACAATGTGACGCCAACAACAAACAAGTTTGACTTAATACCAACAAGACAACGTGACCACAACAAACAAGTTAGACTTAATACAAACAAGACAATGTGACCACATTAACCAAAAACAAGTTTGACTTAATACCAACAAGACAATGTGACTACAACAACAAACAAGTTTGACTTAATACCAACACGACAACGTGACTACAACAACAAACAAGTTTGACTTAATACCAACAAGACAATGTGACTACTACAACAAACAAGTTTGACTTAATACCAACAAGACAATGTGACTACAACAACAAACAAGTTTGACTTAATACCAACACGACAACGTGACTACAGCAACAAACAAGTTTGACTTAATACCAACAAGACAATGTGACCACAACAACAAACAAGTTTGACACCACAACAACAAACAAGTTTGACTTAATACCAACAAAACAACGTGACTACAACAACAAACAAGTTTGACTTAATACCAACAAGACAATGTGACTACAACAACAAACAAGTTTGACTTAATACCACCAAGACAACGTGACCACAACAAACAAGTTAGACTTAATACAAACAAGACAATGTGACCACATTAACCAAAAACAAGTTTGACTTAATACCAACACGACAACGTGACTACAACAACAAACAAGTTTGACTTAATACCAACAAGACAATGTGACCACAACAACAAACAAGTTTGACTTAATACCAATAAGACAACGTGACTACAACAACAAACAAGTTTGACTTAATACAAACAAGACAATGTGACCACATTAACCAAAAACAAGTTTGACTTAATACCAACAAGACAATGTGACTACAACAACAAACAAGTTTGACTTAATACCAACACGACAACGTGACTACAACAACAAACAAGTTTGACTTAATACCAACAAGACAATGTGACCACAACAACAAACAAGTTTGACTTAATACCAACAAGACAATGTGACTACAACAACAAACAAGTTTGACTTAATACCAACACGACAACGTGACTACAACAACAAACAAGTTTGACTTAATACCAACAAGACAATGTGACCACAACAACAAACAAGTTTCACACCACAACAACAAACAAGTTTGACTTAATACCAACAAAACAACGTGACTACTACAACAAACAAGTTTGACTTAATACCAACAAGACAATGTGACTACAACAACAAACAAGTTTGACTTAATACCACCAAGACAACGTGACCACAACAAACAAGTTAGACTTAATACAAACAAGACAATGTGACCACATTAACCAAAAACAAGTTTGACTTAATACCAACACGACAACGTGACTACAACAACAAACAAGTTTGACTTAATACCAACAAGACAATGTGACCACAACAACAAACAAGTTTGACTTAATACCAATAAGACAACGTGACTACAACAACAAACAAGTTTGACTTAATACAAACAAGACAATGTGACCACAACAACAAACAAGTTTGACTTAATACCAACAAGGCAATGTGACTACAACAACAAACAAGTTTGACTTAACCAACAAGACAATGTGACCACAACAACAAACAAGTTTGACTTAATACCAACAAGACAATGTGACTACAACAACAAACAAGTTTGACTTAATACCAACAAGACAACGTGACTACAACAAACAAGTTAGACTTAATACAAACAAGACAATGTGACCACAACAACAAACAAGTTTGACTTAATACCAACACGACAATGTGACAACAACAAACAAGTTTGACTTAATACCAACAAGACAATGTGACTACAACAAGAAACAAGTTAGACTAAATACCAAAAAGACATGTGACCACAACAACAAACAAGTTTGACTTAATACCAACAAGACATGTGACCACAACAACAAACAAGTTTGACTTAATACCAACAAGACAATCTGACCATATCAACAAACAGTTAGACTTAATACCAACAAGACAATGTGACCACAACAACAAACAAGTTTGACATAATACCAACAAGACAATGTGACCACAACAACAAACAAGTTTGATATAATACCAACAAGACAATGTGACCACAACAACAAACAAGTTTGACTTAATACCAACAAGACAATGTGACTACAACAAGAAACAAGTTTGACTTAATACCAACAAGACAACGTGACCACAACAAACAAGTTTGACTTAATACCAACAAGACAATGTGACCACAACAACAAACAAGTTTGACACCACAACAACAAACAAGTTTGACTTAATACCAACAAAACAACGTGACTACTACAACAAACAAGTTTGACTTAATACCAACAAGACAATGTGACTACAACAACAAACAAGTTTGACTTAATACCAACAAGACAATGTGACCACAACAAACAAGTTAGACTTAATACAAACAAGACAATGTGACCACATTAACCAAAAACAAGTTTGACTTAATACCAACAAGACAACGTGACTACAACAACAAACAAGTTTGACTTAATACAAACAAGACAATGTGACCACATTAACCAAAAACAAGTTTGACTTAATACCAACAAGACAATGTGACTACAACAACAAACAAGTTTGACTTAATACCAACACGACAACGTGACTACAACAACAAACAAGTTTGACTTAATACCAACAAGACAATGTGACCACAACAACAAACAAGTTTGACTTAATACCAACAAGACAATGTGACCACAACAACAAACAAGTTAGACTTAATACAAACAAGACAATGTGACCACATTAACCAAAAACAAGTTTGACTTAATACCAACAAGACAATGTGACTACAACAACAAACAAGTTTGACTTAATACCAACACGACAACGTGACTACAACAACAAACAAGTTTGACTTAATACCAACAAGACAATGTGACTACTACAACAAACAAGTTTGACTTAATACCAACAAGACAATGTGACTACAACAACAAACAAGTTTGACTTAATACCAACAAGACAATGTGACCACAACAACAAACAAGTTTGACACCACAACAACAAACAAGTTTGACTTAATACCAACAAAACAACGTGACTACTACAACAAACAAGTTTGACTTAATACCAACAAGACAATGTGACTACAACAACAAACAAGTTTGACTTAATACCACCAAGACAACGTGACCACAACAAACAAGTTAGACTTAATACAAACAAGACAATGTGACCACATTAACCAAAAACAAGTTTGACTTAATACCAACACGACAACGTGACTACAACAACAAACAAGTTTGACTTAATACCAACAAGACAATGTGACCACAACAACAAACAAGTTTGACTTAATACCAATAAGACAACGTGACTACAACAACAAACAAGTTTGACTTAATACAAACAAGACAATGTGACCACAACAACAAACAAGTTTGACTTAATACCAAGAAGGCAATGTGACTACAACAACAAACAAGTTTGACTTAACCAACAAGACAATGTGACCACAACAACAAACAAGTTTGACTTAATACCAACAAGACAATGTGACTACAACAACAAACAAGTTTGACTTAATACCAACAAGACAACGTGACTACAACAAACAAGTTAGACTTAATACAAACAAGACAATGTGACCACATTAACCAAAAACAAGTTTGACTTAATACCAACAAGACAATGTGACAAGAACAAACAAGTTTGACTTAATACCAACAAGACAATGTGACTACAACAAGAAACAAGTTAGACTAAATACCAAAAAGACATGTGACCACAACAACAAACAAGTTTGACTTAATACCAACAAGACATGTGACCACAACAACAAACAAGTTTGACTTAATACCAACAAGACAATCTGACCATATCAACAAACAGTTAGACTTAATACCAACAAGACAATGTGACCACAACAACAAACAAGTTTGACATAATACCAACAAGACAATGTGACCACAACAACAAACAAGTTTGACTTAATACCAACAAGACAATGTGACCACAACAACAAACAAGTTTGACTTAATACCAACAAGACAATGTGACTACAACAAGAAACAAGTTTGACTTAATACCAACAAGACAATGTGACTACAACAAGAAACAAGTTTGACTTAATACCAACAAGACAATGTGACTACAACAACAAACACGTTTGACTTAACCAACAGGACAATGTGACCACAACAACAAACAAGTTTGACTTAATACCAACAAGACAATGTGACGCCAACAACAAACAAGTTAGACTAAAACCAAAAAGACATGTGACCACAACAACAAACAAGTTTGACTTAACACCAACAAGACATGTGACCACAACAACAAACAAGTTTGACTTAATACCAACAAGACAATGTGACCACAACAACAAACAAGTTTGACATAATACCAACAAGACAATGTGACCACAACAACAAACAAGTTTGACATAATGCCAACAAGACAACGTGACTACAACAACAAACAAGTTTGAAATAATACCAACAAGACAATGTGACGCCAACAACAAACAAGTTTGACTTAATACCAACAAGACAATGTGACCACAACAACAAACAAGTTTGACTTAATACCAACAAGACAATGTGACTAAAACAACAAGACAATGTGACTACAACAACAAACAAGTTTGACTTAACCAACAAGACAATGTGACCACAACAACAAACACGTTTGACTTAATACCAACAAGACAATGTGACGCCAACAACAAACAAGTTTGACTTAATACAAACAAGACAACGTGACCACAACAACAAACAAGTTAGACTTAATACCAACACGACAACGTGACTACAACAAACAAGTTAGACTTAATACAAACAAGACAATGTGACCACATTAACCAAAAACAAGTTTGACTTAATACCAACAAGACAATGTGACTACAACAACAAACAGGTTTGACTTAATACCAACACGACAACGTGACTACAACAACAAACAAGTTTGACTTAATACCAACAAGACAATGTGACCATATCAACAAACAGTTAGACTTAATACCAACAAGACAATGTGACCACAACAACAAACAAGTTTGACATAATACCAACAAGACAATGTGACCACAACAACAAACAAGTTTGACTTAATACCAACAAGACAATGTGACTACAACAAGAAACAAGTTTGACTTAATACCAACAAGACAATGTGACCACAACAACATACAAGTTTGACATAATACCAACAAGACAATGTAACCACAACAACAAACAAGTTTGACATAATACCAACAAGACAATGTGACCACAACAACAAACAAGTTTGACTTAATACCAACAAGACAATGTGACTACAACAACAAACACGTTTGACTTAACCAACAGGACAATGTAACCACAACAACAAACAAGTTTGATTTAATACCAACAAGACAATGTGACGCCAACAACAAACAATTTTGACTTAATACCAACAAGACAACGTGACTACAACAAACAGTTAGACTTAATACCAACAAG
Organism: Limnoperna fortunei; assembly: GCA_944474755.1. Lineage (NCBI taxonomy): Eukaryota > Metazoa > Mollusca > Bivalvia > Mytilida > Modiolidae > Limnoperna > Limnoperna fortunei. The sequence continues at coordinate 60,065,752 of OX104123.1, forward strand.
ACAATGTGACCACAACAACAAACAAGTTTGACATAATACCAACAAGACAATGTGACCACAACAACAAACAAGTTTGACATAATACCAACAAGACAATGTGACCACAACAACAAACAAGTTTGACATAATACCAACAAGACAATGTGACCACAACAACAAACAAGTTTGACTTAATACCAACAAGACAATGTGACTACAACAACAAACACGTTTGACTTAACCAACAGGACAATGTAACCACAACAACAAACAAGTTTGATTTAATACCAACAAGACAATGTGACGCCAACAACAAACAATTTTGACTTAATACCAACAAGACAACGTGACTACAACAAACAGTTAGACTTAATACCAACAAGACAATGTGACCACAACAACAAACAAGTTTGACATAATACCAACAAGACAATGTGACCACAACAACAAACAAGTTTGACATAATACCAACAAGACAATGTGACCACAACAACAAACAAGTTTGACATAATACCAACAAGACAATGTGACCACAACAACAAACAAGTTTGACTTAATACCAACAAGACAATGTGACTACAACAAGAAACAAGTTTGACTTAATACCAACAAGACAATGTGACTACAACAAGAAACAAGTTTGACTTAATACCAACAAGACAATGTGACTACAACAACAAACACGTTTGACTTAACCAACAGGACAATGTGACCACAACAACAAACAAGTTTGACTTAATACCAACAAGACAATGTGACGCCAACAACAAACAAGTTAGACTTAATACCAACAAGACAATGTGATTGATTGTTTGATTGATTGATGTTTAACGTCCAGCAAGCAATATTTCAGCTATATTCAGGACGTGAACAATTTTATAAATTGATGACATTTAACAATTAGAAAGTTGGCATGGATACAACCCTGTGGAAATATAGTAAAACTGTAATCTCACACAATAGTATGAGGGTATATACACATAAAAATAACCTGATTAAAATCATAAAATATGAAATAACAGCATAGTTATGGTATGAAATTATATTTTATTATACAAATTAATTTCCTTTAAGAACTGTAGAATTTTGTCGCCAGCGACAGTTGTAAATAAATTGAAGTAAGAAGTCACAGTATAAAAACGTTCCCGAATGTGGGCCACGTCAACACAGTCCATCAAGACATGCTTGATTGAATACGGACTGTTACATGGCACACACTCGGGTCGTGGTTCACTATTTAAAAAATAATTATGGGTCGTCTTGGTATGACCAAGACGACACCGTGTAAAAACTACTTGGTCTCTACGACATGTAAAAGTGTTAAAATTTGTATGGCGAATAAGTGGTTGGATCTCATGAAGTTTATTATGAACTTCGAGATCCCAACCAGTTTGCCACAAATTATAAATATATTTTAAAATAAATGACTTAAAATCAGTATAAGGTAGTTTACAGTTGATAATGTCATTATTTAAGGCACTCCTAGCTTCCCTGTCCACGACTGTGTTTCCATAGATTCCCACATGACTGGGAATCCAGAAAAACACTACAACTTTACCTAAAGTTGTTAAGGACCTGTAGATTTGAATAATTTTAAAAATAAATGGATTTTTAACTTTGTTATTTTCAATGGCAAGAAGACACGATAAAGAATCGGAGCAGACAAGAAATTTATCCTCCACTGACGAGGCAACAATTTTTAGTGCAAGAAGAATGGCTTGGGCTTCTGCACTAAATACGGAAGAAGCAGATGGAAGACGGCGAGTTTCAACCCGCTCTCCGAAGACAGCGGCTGAAGCGACTTTATCACCATCCTTCGATCCATCCGTATAAATTGAGCTGTGATCAGGATAGCAAGATTTAATCTCTGCAAAATGTTGCTGAATAATCAAGTGGTTTGTGTCAGATTTTTTTATATTTTCGCAAATCATAAATAAAAACTGGTTTAGGATTTAACCATGGAGGATTGTGAGGAATTTCAATTGCGGCAATTTCATCTATACAGATACCAGAATTTTCCAAATGAGATTCAATTCTTAGGCCAAAAGGTTTAATTTTGTTTGGCTGATTATCGAAAATTGGTTTATAAAAAGGTTTGAAAACACAGTCATGAGCAGGATTGGTAGGATATGCATTAAGTTTTGTTGCATATTGCAAACCGAGCTTAATTCTTCTTTGATACAAAGAAGGCTCGTTTGCTTCCACATATAAACTATTTACAGGTGTGGTTCTAAAAGCTCCAAGACATAGTCGCAATCCTTGATGGTGAACGGTATCAAGGATTTTGACATATGACTTGCGAGCTGAGCCATAAATAAAACAACCATAATCTAATTTCGATCGAACCAGCGACCTATATAAATTCAGTAATGTATCGCGGTCCGCACCCCAGTCAGTGCTGGATACGACTTTTAAAATATCGAGAGCTTTAAGACACTTAGTCTTCAACATTTTGATATGGGGAAGAAAGGTAAGTTTGGAGTCGAATATCAAACCAAGAAAAGTAGTTTCTTTCACAATTTTAATAGGGTTGTTATACAATGTAAGTTCGGGATCAGGATGCATTTTTCTCTTGTTACAAAAATGCATACCGACAGTTTTGGAAGTGGAAAATTTAAATCCATTTTCCATTGCCCATTTCTCTATTCTATGTAAACATAACTGTAGTTGACGTTCAATATTGTTCATGTTTTTTCCCCGATAGCAAATGAGGAAATCGTCAACATAGAGAGAACCATCAATATTGTCTTTCAAGACTTGAGACAGACTATTAATTTTAATACTAAATAAAGTTACTGATAAAATACTGCCTTGAGGGACACCCATTTCTTGTTCAAATGGGTCCGATAATGTGGAATTAACCCGGACTTTAAATTCTCTGTTAGATAAAAAGTTTGAAATAAAGGTAGGAAGTCTACCTTTCAACCCCATATCAACAAGATCTTTTAAAATACCATATTTCCATGTTGTGTCATATGCTTTTTCTAAATCGAAAAAGATAGACACAACATGTTTATTTTTGGCAAAGGCGTTTCGAATAAAAGTTTCAAAACGTACCAAATGGTCCATGGTACTTCGTCCTTGTCGGAATCCACATTGTATATTTGATAGAAGGTTATTGGATTCAAGAAACCAGACAAGGCGATCATTAATCATCCGTTCCATGGTCTTACAGACGCAACTTGTAAGGGCTATAGGCCGATAGTTCGACGCTTCTGAATGATCCTTACCTGGTTTTGGAATAGGAGCAACGGTAGCCATTTTCCAAATAGAAGGTAAGTCACCCGTTTCCCAAATACTGTTAAGAAGATTTAAAAGACATTGTAAAGAAGACTGTGGGAGATGTTTAAGAAGTTGATAGTGTATTTCATCTGGGCAACATGCTGTATCGTGTGATTTGCTTAGAGAAATTATGAGTTCTTCCAAAGCAAAAGGTGTATTGTAATCTTCTAAATTTTTTGACTGGAAATTAAGTTTGGATTTTTCTTTTTGAGTTTTGATGCGCTGAAAATCGGGATGATAATTTTCAGCAGACGAGTGTTTTGCAAATGTTTCGGCCAATTTGTTAGATATATCTGTCTCTGATGTTAACAAGTCATGTCCATCCTTTAAATGATGGACATTAGCTTTACTGTTTTTGCCTTTAATTTTACGAATCATGTTCCAAATTTTATTTATAGGGGTATGGTTATTTAGTTTAGAAACAAAGTTACGCCAAGAGGTGCGTCGTCTTTGTTTCGTTACCCTGCGAGCTTTCGCTCGAAAAATTCGTAAGTGGCTAAGATTATTTTGAGTTTGGTGTTTATTAAAGCGTCGTTCGGCTTTTTTCCGATCTTTAATAGCGTCCTCACAGCTGTGATCGAACCATGGTTTACTAGGATGTTTTGGATTTGTCGAGGTCTTAGGAATTGTTTCATCAGCAATTGAAATAAGTGTTTCATTGAATTTTAAAATTGGATCAGAAATAGCTTTAAAAGTATGCAAGTTAAGTCGCTCCATACAGAGTTGTTCAAATAGAGGCCAATTGGCTTTCTTGAATTTATACCGAGGGGCTCGTTCTGTGATGGAAGAGTGCAAAGATTCCAATATAATGGGAAAGTGATCACTGCCGCAGAGATCATCATGGACTTTCCAGGAGAAATCGGGCAAAAGACAAGGATCTGCTATTGTAAGATCAATAGCCGAATATGATCCATTCCCAGGATGTAAATATGTATTGGTTCCATCATTAAAAATACACAGATCTTCCTGATTCATTAAGCCTTCAATAATTTTACCTTTATCGTTTATTGTGTTACTGCCCCACAAAGGGTTGTGTCCGTTGAAGTCCCCAAGTAATATATAAGGGGCCGGAAGCTGATCAGTAAGATGTTTCAACTGATTTAAATTTAATGAAGAATTCGGAGGGATATACACAGAGCATAAAGTAATTGTTTTGTCTAAAGATATTCTAACAGCAACCGCCTGAAGATCAGTGTTGAGATCTACAGGGCTATGTAGAACTTGATCTTTTACAAGAATGGTAGAGCCGCCAGCAGCTCTATCATTCTCGTCTACATATGTGCTGTATATAGAGTAGTTTTTTAAAGATATGTTGTCACTTCGTTTTAGGTGGGATTCTTGGAGGCAAAATGCAACAGGAAGAAATGCTTGAACTAATAATGTAATTTCAAGAAAGTTTATCTTAAGACCTCGACAATTCCATTGTATTATTGTACCCATTATGGTCTGCGAATAGGGGAATAGTTGACAGTTTTTTGGGGGCTATTCCGCCGGTTTCTGCTAGGGGATCTACTTTTAGATCCAGTATCTGGGGGTAGTGTATCCATGGGATCGCCCCAGATAGTAGTGTCTATATGATCTAGACTACCAAACCTGTTGTGGACCTTAATGGGATCCCGAAGCAGTTTTGGAGTACGATCTCCTTTTTGATTTGAGTTTTTATTAGAATTTGAAGAATTTGAATTGGAAATAGTTTTTGAATTTTTTTTTGGGCTGCTTGAAGAATTGGTTGAGGATTGAGAGGGTGCTGAAGACGTAGCAGTTTGAGAAGATGAAGATTTTCGTGAAGATTGAATGATTTTGTCAGTTGTTTCAACTGGAAGTCGTTCTGGGTCTTTTTTACCAATAGGCCAGGTGATCATAGTTTGCGTTTCAGTTGTTACATAAACGCGTTTGGTCACACTGGCGTATGATGTGGCAGAAGATGATGGATTGCTCGCCGAACTGTACAGACGACGAGCCTCAGGGTAGGTGATGTTTTTTTCGGTTTTTAATTTTTGGATTTCCTTTTCTTTTTTAAAGTGCTGGCAGTCTTTTGAGGAGGACATGTGGGCTTCACAACAGTTAGCACATTTTGGGGTTTTAGTGCAGGTAAAGCCCTCATGCCCTGGCTCTGCACATCTAAAACACACGAGTGCTCCTTTACATTGTCCCTTTCCATGTCCGAATTTCTGACATTTAAAGCAGCGCACAGGGTTGGGAATGTATGCGCTGACTTTAATATTTTGAAGACCTATTTTGATTGATTGGGGGACAGTTGGAGAGTTAAAATATAGAAGGAAAGTGTTCAGTTTAACCTGAACACCCTGTCTGTTGGCAATAAATCTTTTAACTTTTGTAATACCCTGAGGTTGTAATTCTGTACAGATCTCGTCGTCTGTAAGCTCGGCGAGATCATCGTCGCGATAATGAATAATTCCTTGACTTGATTTTAATGTTCTATGGGGGGAGGCCGAAATTTCTAAATCTATAATTTTTGTAAGCTTTAGCAAGTTCAAGGATTGGTGTTTTTTGTTGCATTCAATGAGAAGACCACCAGATTTCATCTTGGTGACGTTCTTAACATCTCCTGCACAACCTTTTATCACTTTTTCAATAACGAATGGAGAGATTTTGGTTATTGGTTTACTAGGATCTTTGCTGGATAATACAATGAATCTTGACCAGAAGTCTTCATCAACCATTTCTTCAAGCGGTAAGTCATTTTTTCTTTTTTTTGGACCATTTTTTATATTTGTTTCAGAAGCCATGATGAGAAGAATGTGGTTCACCACCCTTGTCACCCACCCGCCACGGAGTGCCAATAGGGGCGATGCCTAGACTCTGCGGATCTCCTGCAGAAAGCATCAGGTGTTCCAAGGGTGGTATACTCAAACAGACGAATTTCTTGGCGAACGCAAGCCTCGTGCCAGAGCTAACTGGCGAAACAACCGTTCGAAATTCTGTCTACTTGATTGACCCATTAGCCACCGCCTTCTTAACAGCCTGTTATTGAACAACTTTGGTAGTAAGAATCACGAGATATAAACAAGTGTTAAGAAGCATGACGACAAGCTTGTTAAGGGCTCGGCGTGACCAGGCGATTGACCGAACCGGGTCCATCCGGCCTCCCGTCTAGTTGAAGTCAGGGCCAAAGTGGTGTATTGAAAATCGAAACCCGCTGACCCGCACTAATGGATGCAGCAGAGAGTGATCTCTCAACCACCAGGATCCCTTCCTCCACCATCACGGGTTGCAACACACGGCAAACATGTCGCCTCTATAAAGCTGAGGAAGCTTTGCCCTTCAGCCACCGCCTTCTTTGTAAATCCTTAAAGGAAGCTGTCTATAAATTGGTAAATACATTTCATGGAATAGTTTGGAAATTAATGTAATAGAATAGCTAAAATGAGAAGGATTAACAAAGGGCAAGACGTGACATGCCGATTCATCGAAGTCAGGGCTAACTCGATTTCCCGTCTAGAAAAAGTAAGGGTTCAGTAGGTTATCGAGACCGTTTACCCGGCCTACTGAAATCCCGTCCTGTAATCGACACGGGTCGCAACACACGGCAAGTGTTGCCTCTGTTAGCAGACTCTTACTGCAGGCTGAGGAAGCCGTGGGCCTATTCTCCTGTGCCCCGGGTCCCACACGGGGTCAAGACAATGTGACCACAACAACAAACAAGTTTGACATAATACCAACAAGACAATGTGACCACAACAACAAACAAGTTTGACTTAATACCGACAAGACAACGTGACCACAACAACAAACAAGTTTGACTTAATACCAACAAGACAATGTGACTACAACAACAAACACGTTTGACTTAACCAACAGGACAATGTGACCACAACAACAAACAAGTTTGACTTAATACCAACAAGACAATGTGACGCCAACAACAAACAAGTTAGACTAAATACCAAAAAGACATGTGACCACAACAACAAACAAGTTTGACTTAATACCAACAAGACAATGTGACCACAACAACAAACAAGTTTGACATAATACCAACAAGACAATGTGACCACAACAACAAACAAGTTTGACATAATACCAACAAGACAACGTGACTACAACAACAAACAAGTTTGAAATAATACCAACAAGACAATGTGACGCCAACAACAAACAAGTTTGACTTAATACCAACAAGACAATGTGACCACAACAACAAACAAGTTTGACTTAATACCAACAAGACAATGTGACTAAAACAACAAGACAATGTGACTACAACAACAAACAAGTTTGACTTAACCAACAAGACAATGTGACAACAACAACAAACAAGTTTGACTTAATACAAACAAGACAACGTGACTACAACAAACAAGTTAGACTTAATACAAACAAGACAATGTGACCACATTAACCAAAAACAAGTTTGACTTAATACCAACAAGACAATGTGACTACAACAACAAACAAGTTTGACTTAATACCAACACGACAACGTGACTACAACAACAAACAAGTTTAACTTAATACCAACAAGACAATGTGACCATATCAACAAACAGTTAGACTTAATACCAACAAGACAATGTGACCACAACAACAAACAAGTTTGACATAATACCAACAAGACAATGTGACCACAACAACAAACAAGTTTGACTTAATACCAACAAGACAATGTGACTACAACAAGAAACAAGTTTGACTTAATACCAACAAGACAATGTGACCACAACAACATACAAGTTTGACATAATACCAACAAGACAATGTAACCACAACAACAAACAAGTTTGACATAATACCAACAAGACAATGTGACCACAACAACAAACAAGTTTGACTTAATACCAACAAGACAATGTGACTACAACAACAAACACGTTTGACTTAACCAACAGGACAATGTAACCACAACAACAAACAAGTTTGATTAAATACCAACAAGACAATGTGACTAAAACAACAAGACAATGTGACTACAACAACAAACAAGTTTGACTTAACCAACAAGACAATGTGACCACAACAACAAACAAGTTTGACTTAATACAAACAAGACAACGTGACTACAACAAACAAGTTAGACTTAATACAAACAAGACAATGTGACCACATTAACCAAAAACAAGTTTGACTTAATACCAACAAGACAATGTGACTACAACAACAAACAAGTTTGACTTAATACCAACACGACAACGTGACTACAACAACAAACAAGTTTGACTTAATACCAACAAGACAATGTGACCATATCAACAAACAGTTAGACTTAATACCAACAAGACAATGTGACCACAACAACAAACAAGTTTGAAATAATACCAACAAGACAATGTGACCACAACAACAAACAAGTTTGACTTAATACCAACAAGACAGTGTGACTACAACAAGAAACAAGTTTGACTTAATACCAACAAGACAATGTGACCACAACAACATACAAGTTTGACATAATACCAACAAGACAATGTAACCACAACAACAAACAAGTTTGACATAATACCAACAAGACAATGTGACCACAACAACAAACAAGTTTGACTTAATACCAACAAGACAATGTGACTACAACAACAAACACGTTTGACTTAACCAACAGGACAATGTAACCACAACAACAAACAAGTTTGATTTAATACCAACAAGACAATGTGACGCCAACAACAAACAATTTTGACTTAATACCAACAAGACAACGTGCCTTCAACAAACAAGTTAGACTTAACACAAACAAGACAATGTGACCACATTAACCAAAAACAAGTTTGACTTAATACCAACAAGACAATGTGACCACAACAACAAACAAGTTTGACTTAATACCAACAAAACATGTGACCACAACAACAAACAAGTTTGACTTAATACCAACTGGACGATGTGACCACAACAACAAACAAGTTTGACTTAATACCAACAGGACGATGTGACCACAACAACAAACAAGTTTGACTTAATACCACCAAGACAATGTGACCACAACAACAAACAAGTTTGACATAATACCAACAAGACAACGTGACTACAACAAACAAGTTGGACTTAATACAAACAAGACAATGTGACTACAACAAAAAACAAGTTTGACTTAATACCAACAAGACAATGTGACTACAACAAGAATCAAGTTAGACTAAATACCAAAAAGACATGTGACCACAACAACAAACAAGTTTGACTTAATACCAACAAGACATGTGACCACAACATCAAACAAGTTTGACTTAATACCAACAAGACAATGTGACTACAACAACAAACAAGTTTGACTTAATACCAACAAGACAATGTGACTACAACAAAACACAAGTTTGACTTAATACCAACACGACAACGTGACTACAACAACAAACAAGTTTGACTTAATACCAACAAGACAATGTGACCACAACAACAAACAAGTTTGACTTAATACCAACAAGACAATGTGACTACAACAACAAACAAGTTTGACTTAGTACCAACAAGACAACGTGACCACAACAAACAAGTTAGACTTAATAGAAACAAGACAATGTGACCACATTAACCAAAAACAAGTTTAACTTAATACCAACAAGACAATGTGACTACAACAAAACACAAGTTTGACTTAATACCAACACGACAACGTGACTACAACAACAAACAAGTTTGACTTAATACCAACAAGACAATGTGACCACAACAACAAACAAGTTTGACTTAATACCAACAAGACAATGTGACTACAACAACAAACAAGTTTGACTTAGTACCAACAAGACAACGTGACCACAACAAACAAGTTAGACTTAATAGAAACAAGACAATGTGACCACATTAACCAAAAACAAGTTTGCCTTAATACCAACACGACAACGTGACTACAACAACAAACAAGTTTGACTTAATACCAACAAGACAATGTGACCACAACAACAAACAAGTTTGACTTAATACCAACAAGACAACGTGACTACAACAACAAACAAGTTTGACTTAATACCAATAAGACAATGTGACAACAACAACAAACAAGTTTGACTTAATACCAACAAGACAATGTGACCACAACAACAAACAAGTTTGACATAATACCAACAAGACAATGTGACCACAACAACTAACAAGTTTGACTTAATACCAACAAGACAACGTGACTACAACAAACAAGTTAGACTTAATACCAACAAGACAATGTAACCACAACAACAAACAAGTTTGACATAATACCAACAAGACAATGTGACCACAACAAAAAACAAGTTTGACATAATACCAACAAGACAATGTGACCACAACAACAAACAAGTTTGACTTAATACCAACAAGACAATGTGACTACAACAAGAAACAAGTTTGACTTAATACCAACAAGACAATGTGAGCACAACAACATACAAGTTTGACATAATACCAACAAGACAATGTGAGCACAACAACATACAAGTTTGACTTAATACCAACAAGACAATTTGACGCCAACAACAAACAATTTTGACTTAATACCAACAAGACAACGTGACTACAACAAACAAGTTAGACTTAATACAAACAAGACAATGTGACCACATTAACCAAAAACAAGTTTGACTTAATACCAACAAGACAATGTGACCACAACAACAAACAAGTTTGACTTAATACCTACAAAACATGTGACCTTAACAACAAACAAGTTTGACTTAATACCAACAGGCAATGTGACCACAACAACAAACAAGTTTGACTTAATACCAACAAGACAATGTGACCACAACAACAAACAAGTTTGACATAATACCAACAAGACAACGTGACTACAACAAACAAGTTGGACTTAATACAAACAAGACAATGTGACCACATTAACCAAAAACAAGTTTGACTTAATACCAACAAGACAATGTGACCACAACAACAAACAAGTTTGACTTAATACCTACAAAACATGTGACCACAACAACAAACAAGTTTGACTTAATACCAACAGGCAATGTGACCACAACAACAAACAAGTTTGACTTAATACCAACAAGACAATGTGACCACAACAACAAACAAGTTTGACTTAATACCAACAAGACAATGTGACTACAACAAAAAACAAGTTTGACTTAATACCAACAAGACAATGTGACTACAACAAGAATCAAGTTTGACTTAATACCAACAAGACATGTGACCACAACATCAAACAAGTTTGACTTAATACCAACAAGACAATGTGACCACAGCAACAAACAGTTAGACTTAATACCAACAAGACAATGTGACCACAACAACAAACAAGTTTGACATAATACCAACAAGACAATGTGACCACAACAACAAACAAGTTTGACTTAATACCAACAAGACAATGTTACTACAACAAGAAACAAGTTTGACTTAATACCAACAAGACAATGTGAGCACAACATACAAGTTTGACATAATACCAACAAGACAATGTGACCACAACAACAAACAAGTTTGACATAATACCAACAAGACAATGTGACCACAACAACAAACAAGTTTGACTTAATACCAACAAGACAACGTGACTACAACAAACAAGTTAGACTTAATACAAACACGACAATGTGACCACATTAACCAAAAACAAGTTTGACTTAATACCAACAAGACAATGTGACTACAACAACAAACAAGTTTGACTTAATACCAACAAGACAATGTGACGCCAACAACAAACAAGTTTGACTTAATACCAACAAGACAACGTGTCTACAACAAACAAGTTAGACTTAATACAAACAAGACAATGTGACCACATTAACCAAAAACAAGTTTGACTTAATACCAACAAGACAATGTGACTACAACAAAAAACAAGTTTGACTTAATTCCAACACGACAACGTGACTACAACAACAAACAAGTTTGACTTAATACCAACAAGACAATGTGACCACAACAACAAACAAGTTTGACTTAATACCAACAAGACAATGTGACTACAACAACAAACAAGTTTGACTTAATACCAACAAGACAACGTGACTACAACAAACAAGTTAGACTTAATACCAACAAGACAATGTGACCACAACAACAAACAAGTTTGACATAATTGACATAATACCAACAAGACAATGTGACCACAACAACAAACAAGTTTGACATAATACCAACAAGACAATGTGACCACAACAACAAACAAGTTTGACTTAATATCAACAAGACAATGTGACTACAACAAGAAACAAGTTTGACTTAATACCAACAAGACAATGTGAGCACAACAACATACAAGTTTGACATAATACCAACAAGACAATGTAACCACAACAACAAACAAGTTTGACATAATACCAACAAGACAATGTGACCACAACAACAAACAAGTTTGACTTAATACCAACAAGACAATGTGACTACAACAACAAACACGTTTGACTTAACCAACAGGACAATGTAACCACAACAACAAACAAGTTTGACTTAATACCAACAAGACAATGTGACGCCAACAACAAACAATTTTGACTTAATACCAACAAGACAACGTGACTACAACAAACAAGTTAGACTTAATACAAACAAGACAATGTGACCACATTAACCAAAAACAAGTTTGACTTAATACCAACAAGACAATGTGACCACAACAACAAACAAGTTTGACTTAATACCAACAAAACATGTGACCACAACAACAAACAAGTTTGACTTAATACCAACAGGACAATGTGACCAAAACAACAAACAAGTTTGACTTAATACCAACAAGACAATGTGACCACAACAACAAACAAGTTTGACATAATACCAACAAGACAACATGACTACAACAAACAAGTTGGACTTAATACAAACAAGACAATGTGACCACATTAACCAAAAACAAGTTTGACTTAATACCAACAAGACAATGTGACTACAACAAAAAACAAGTTTGACTTAATACCAACAAGACAATGTGACTACAACAAGAATCAAGTTTGACTTAATACCAACAAGACATGTGACCACAACATCAAACAAGTTTGACTTAATGCCAACAAGACAATGTGACCACAGCAACAAACAGTTAGACTTAATACCAACAAGACAATGTGACCACAACAACAAACAAGTCTGACATAATACCAACAAGACAATGTGACCACAACAACAAACAAGTTTGACATAATACCAACAAGACAATGTGACCACAACAACAAACAAGTTTGACTTAATACCAACAAGACAATGTGACTACAACAAGAAACAAGTTTGACTTAATACCAACAAGACAACGTGACTACAACAAACAAGTTAGACTTAATACAAACAAGACAATGTGACCACATTAACCAAAAACAAGTTTGACTTAATACCAACAAGACAATGTGACTACAACAACAAACAAGTTTGACTTAATACCAACAAGACAATGTGACGCCAACAACAAACAAGTTTGACTTAATACCAACAAGACAACGTGACTACAACAAACAAGTTATACTTAATACAAACAAGACAATGTGACCACATTAACCAAAAACAAGTCTGACTTAATACCAACACGACAACGTGACTACAACAACAAACAAGTTTGACTTAATACCAACAAGACAATGTGACTACAACAAAAAACAAGTTTGACTTAATACCAACACGACAACGTGACTACAACAACAAACAAGTTTGACTTAATACCAACAAGACAATGTGACCACAACAACAAACAAGTTTGACTTAATACCAACAAGACAATGTGACTACAACAACAAACAAGTTTGACTTAGTACCAACAAGACAACGTGACCACAACAAACAAGTTAGACTTAATACAAACAAGACAATGTGACCACATTAACCAAAAACAAGTTTGCCTTAATACCAACACGACAACGTGACTACAACAACAAACAAGTTTGACTTAATACCAACAAGACAATGTGACCACAACAACAAACAAGTTTGACTTAATACCAACAAGACAACGTGACTACAACAACAAACAAGTTTGACTTAATACCAACAAGACAATGTGACCACAACAACAAACAAGTTTGACTTAATACCAACAAGACAATGTGACTACAACAACAAACAAGTTTGACTTAACCAACAAGACAATGTGACCACAACAACAAACAAGTTTGACTTAATACCAACAAGACAATGTGACCACAACAACAAAGAAGTTTGACATAATACCAACAAGACAATGTGACCACAACAACAAACAAGTTTGACTTAATACCAACAAGACAATGTGACTACAACAAGAAACAAGTTTGACTTAATACCAACAAGACAATGTGAGCACAACAACATACAAGTTTGACATAATACCAACAAGACAATGTGACCACAACAACAAACAAGTTTGACATAATACCAACAAGACAATGTGACCACAACAACAAACAAGTTTGACTTAATACCAACAAGACAACGTGACTAAAACAAACAAGTTAGACTTAATACAAGCAAGACAATGTGACCACATTAACCAAAAACAGGTTTGACTTAATACCAACAAGACAATGTGACTACAACAACAAACAAGTTTGACTTAATACCAACAAGACAATGTGACGCCAACAACAAACAAGTTTGACTTAATACCAACAAGACAACGTGACTACAACAAACAAGTTAGACTTAATACAAACAAGAAAATGTGACCACATTAACCAAAAACAAGTTTGACTTAATACCAACAAGACAATGTGACTACAACAAAAAACAAGTTTGACTTAATACCAACACGACGACGTGACTACAACAACAAACAAGTTTGACTTAATACCAACAAGACAATGTGACCACAACAACAAACAAGTTTGACTTAATACCAACAAGACAATGTGACTACAACAGCAAACAAGTTTGACTTAGTACCAACAAGACAACGTGACCACAACAAACAAGTTAGACTTAATACAAACAAGACAATGTGACCACATTAACCAAAAACAAGTTTGCCTTAATACCAACACGACAACGTGACTACAACAACAAACAAGTTTGACTTAATAGCAACAAGACAATGTGACCACAACAACAAACAAGTTTGACTTAATACCAACAAGACAACGTGACTACAACAAACAAGTTAGACTTAATACAAACAAGAAAATGTGACCACATTAACCAAAAACAAGTTTGACTTAATACCAACAAGACAATGTGACTACAACAACAAACAAGTTTGACTTAATACCAACAAGACAATGTGACCACAGCAACAAACAGTTAGACTTAATACCAACAAGACAATGTGACCACAACAACAAACAAGTTTGACATAATACCAACAAGACAATGTGACCACAACAACAAACAAGTTTGACATAATACCAACAAGACAATGTGACCACAACAACAAACAAGTTTGACTTAATACCAACAAGACAATGTGACTACAACAAGAAACAAGTTTGACTTAATACCAACAAGACAACGTGACTACAACAAACAAGTTAGACTTAATACAAACAAGACAATGTGACCTCATTAACCAAAAACAAGTTTGACTTAATACCAACAAGACAATGTGACTACAACAACAAACAAGTTTGACTTAATACCAACAAGACAATGTGACGCCAACAACAAACAAGTTTGACTTAATACCAACAAGACAACGTGACTACAACAAACAAGTTATACTTAATACAAACAAGACAATGTGACCACATTAACTAAAAACAAGTTTGACTTAATACCAACAAGACAATGTGACTACAACAAAAAACAAGTTTGACTTAATACCAACACGACAACGTGACTACAACAACAAACAAGTTTGACTTAATACCAACAAGACAATGTGACCACAACAACAAACAAGTTTGACTTAATACCAATAAGACAATGTGACCACATCAACAAACAAGTTTGACTTAATACCAACAAGACAATGTGACTACAACAACAAACAAGTTTGACTTAACCAACAAGACAATGTGACCACAACAACAAACAAGTTTGACTTAATACCAACAAGACAATGTGACCACAACAACAAACAAGTTTGACATAATACCAACAAGACAATGTGACCACAACAACAAACAAGTTTGACTTAATACCAACAAGACAATGTGACTACAACAAGAAACAAGTTTGACTTAATACCAACAAGACAATGTGAGCACAACAACATACAAGTTTGACATAATACCAACAAGACAATGTGACCACAACAACAAACAAGTTTGACTTAATACCAACAAGACAATGTGACCACAACAACAAACAAGTTTGACTTAATACCAACAAGACAACGTGACTAAAACAAACAAGTTAGACTTAATACAAGCAAGACAATGTGACCACATTAACCAAAAACAGGTTTGACTTAATACCAACAAGACAATGTGACTACAACAACAAACAAGTTTGACTTAATACCAACAAGACAATGTGACGCCAACAACAAACAAGTTTGACTTAATACCAACAAGACAACGTGACTACAACAAACAAGTTAGACTTAATACAAACAAGACAATGTGACCACATTAACCAAAAACAAGTTTGACTTAATACCAACAAGACAATGTGACTACAACAAAAAACAAGTTTGACTTAATACCAACACGACGACGTGACTACAACAACAAACAAGTTTGACTTAATACCAACAAGACAATGTGACCACAACAACAAACAAGTTTGACTTAATACCAACAAGACAATGTGACTACAACAGCAAACAAGTTTGACTTAGTACCAACAAGACAACGTGACCACAACAAACAAGTTAGACTTAATACAAACAAGACAATGTGACCACATTAACCAAAAACAAGTTTGCCTTAATACCAACACGACAATGTGACTACAACAACAAACAAGTTTGACTTAATAGCAACAAGACAATGTGACCACAACAACAAACAAGTTTGACTTAATACCAACAAGACAACGTGACTACAACAAACAAGTTAGACTTAATACAAACAAGACAATGTGACCACATTAACCAAAAACAAGTTTGACTTAATACCAACAAGACAATGTGACTACAACAACAAACAAGTTTGACTTAATACCAACAAGACAATGTGACCACAGCAACAAACAGTTAGACTTAATACCAACAAGACAATGTGACCACAACAACAAACAAGTCTGACATAATACCAACAAGACAATGTGACCACAACAACAAACAAGTTTGACATAATACCAACAAGACAATGTGACCACAACAACAAACAAGTTTGACTTAATACCAACAAGACAATGTGACTACAACAAGAAACAAGTTTGACTTAATACCAACAAGACAACGTGACTACAACAAACAAGTTAGACTTAATACAAACAAGACAATGTGACCTCATTAACCAAAAACAAGTTTGACTTAATACCAACAAGACAATGTGACTACAACAACAAACAAGTTTGACTTAATACCAACAAGACAATGTGACGCCAACAACAAACAAGTTTGACTTAATACCAACAAGACAACGTGACTACAACAAACAAGTTATACTTAATACAAACAAGACAATGTGACCACATTAACTAAAAACAAGTTTGACTTAATACCAACAAGACAATGTGACTACAACAAAAAACAAGTTTGACTTAATACCAACACGACAACGTGACTACAACAACAAACAAGTTTGACTTAATACCAACAAGACAATGTGACCACAACAACAAACAAGTTTGACACCACAACAACAAACAAGTTTGACTTAATACCAACACGACAATGTGACTACAACAAAAAACAAGTTTGACTTAATACCAACACGACAACGTGACTACAACAACAAACAAGTTTGACTTAATACCAACAAGACAATGTGACTACAACAACAAACAAGTTTGACTTAATACCAACAAGACAATGTGACCACAACAACAAACAAGTTTGACACCACAACAACAAACAAGTTTGACTTAATACCAACAAGACAATGTGACTACAACAAAAAACAAGTTTGACTTAATACCAACACGACAACGTGACTACAACAACAAACAAGTTTGACTTAATACCAACAAGACAATGTGACTACAACAACAAACAAGTTTGACTTAATACCAACAAGACAATGTGACCACAACAACAAACAAGTTTGACTTAATACCAACAAGACAATGTGACTACAACAACAAACAAGTTTAACTTAGTACCAACAAGACAACGTGACCACAACAAACAAGTTAGACTTAATACAAACAAGACAATGTGACCACATTAACCAAAAACAAGTTTGCCTTAATACCAACACGACAACGTGACTACAACAACAAACAAGTTTGACTTAATACCAACAAGACAATGTGACCACAACAACAAACAACTTTGACTTAATACCAACAAGACAACGTGACTACAACAACAAACAAGTTTGACTTAATACCAATAAGACAATGTGACCACATCAACAAACAAGTTTGACTTAATACCAACAAGACAATGTGACTACAACAACAAACAAGTTTGACTTAACCAACAAGACAATGTGACCACAACAACAAACAAGTTTGACTTAATACCAACAAGACAATGTGACCACAACAACAAAGAAGTTTGACATAATACCAACAAGACAATGTGACCACAACAACAAACAAGTTTGACTTAATACCAACAAGACAATGTGACTACAACAAGAAACAAGTTTGACATAATACCAACAAGACAATGTGACCACAACAACAAACAAGTTTGACATAATATCAACAAGACAATGTGACCACAACAACAAACAAGTTTGACTTAATACCAACAAGACAACGTGACTAAAACGAACAAGTTAGACTTAATACAAGCAAGACAATGTGACCACATTAACCAAAAACAAGTTTGACTTAATACCAACAAGACAATGTGACTACAACAACAAACAAGTTTGACTTAATACCAACAAGACAATGTGACGCCAACAACAAACAAGTTTGACTTAATACCAACAAGACAACGTGACTACAACAAACAAGTTAGACTTAATACAAACAAGACAATGTGACCACATTAACCAAAAACAAGTTTGACTTAATACCAACAAGACAATGTGACTACAACAAAAAACAAGTTTGACTTAATACCAACACGACGACGTGACTACAACAACAAACAAGTTTGACTTAATACCAACAAGACAATGTGACCACAACAACAAACAAGTTTGACTTAATACCAACAAGACAATGTGACTACAACAGCAAACAAGTTTGACTTAGTACCAACAAGACAACGTGACCACAACAAACAAGTTAGACTTAATACAAACAAGACAATGTGACCACATTAACCAAAAACAAGTTTGCCTTAATACCAACACGACAACGTGACTACAACAACAAACAAGTTTGACTTAATAGCAACAAGACAATGTGACCACAACAACAAACAAGTTTGACATAATACCAACAAGACAATGTGACCACAACAACAAACAAGTTTGACTTAATACCAACAAGACAACGTGACTACAACAAACAAGTTAGACTTAATACAAACAAGACAATGTGACCACATTAACCAAAAACAAGTTTGACTTAATACCAACAAGACAATGTGACTACAACAACAAACAAGTTTGACTTAATACCAACAAGACAATGTGACGCCAACAACAAACAAGTTTGACTTAATACCAACAAGACAACGTGACTACAACAAACAAGTTATACTTAATACAAACAAGACAATGTGACCACATTAACCAAAAACAAGTTTGACTTAATACCAACAAGACAATGTGACTACAACAAAAAACAAGTTTGACTTAATACCAACACGACAACGTGACTACAACAACAAACAAGTTTGACTTAATACCAACAAGACAATGTGACCACAACAACAAACAAGTTTGACTTAATACCAACAAGACAACGTGACTACAACAACAAACAAGTTTGACTTAATACCAATAAGACAATGTGACCACATCAACAAACAAGTTTGACTTAATACCAACAAGACAATGTGACTACAACAACAAACAAGTTTGACTTAACCAACAAGACAATGTGACCACAACAACAAACAAGTTTGACTTAATACCAACAAGACAATGTGACCACAACAACAAAGAAGTTTGATATAATACCAACAAGACAATGTGACCACAACAATAAACAAGTTTGACTTAATACCAACAAGACAATGTGACTACAACAACAAACAAGTTTGACTTAATACCAACAAGACAATGTGACGCCAACAACAAACAAGTTTGACTTAATACCAACAAGACAACGTGACTACAACAAACAAGTTAGACTTAATACAAACAAGACAATGTGACGACATTAACCAAAAACAAGTTTGACTTAATACCAACAAGACAACATGACTACAACAAACAAGTTAGACTTAATACAAACAAGACAATGTGACGACATTAACCAAAAACAAGTTTGACTTAATACCAACAAGACAATGTGACTACAACAAAAAACAAGTTTGACTTAATACCAACACGACAACGTGACTACAACAACAAACAAGTTTGACTTAATACCAACAAGACAATGTGACCACAACAACAAACAAGTTTGACATAATACCAACAAGACAATGTGACCACAACAACAAACAAGTTTGACTTAATACCAACAAGACAACGTGACTACAACAAACAAGTTAGACTTAATACAAACAAGACAATGTGACCACATTAACCAAAAACAAGTTTGACTTAATACCAACAAGACAATGTGACTACAACAACAAACAAGTTTGACTTAATACCAACAAGACAATGTGACGCCAACAACAAACAAGTTTGACTTAATACCAACAAGACAACGTGACTACAACAAACAAGTTATACTTAATACAAACAAGACAATGCGACCACATTAACCAAAAACAAGTTTGACTTAATACCAACAAGACAATGTGACTACAACAAAAAACAAGTTTGACTTAATACCAACACGACAACGTGACTACAACAACAAACAAGTTTGACTTAATACCAACAAGACAATGTGACCACAACAACAAACAAGTTTGACTTAATACCAACAAGACAATGTGACTACAACAACAAACAAGTTTGACTTAGTACCAACAAGACAACGTGACCACAACAAACAAGTTAGACTTAATACAAACAAGTCAATGTGACCACAACAACAAACAAGTTTGACTTAATACAAACAAGACAATGTGACCACAACAACAAACAAGTTTGACTTAATACCAACAAGACAATGTGACTACAACAACAAACAAGTTTGACTTAGTACCAACAAGACAACGTGACCACAACAAACAAGTTAGACTTAATACAAACAAGACAATGTGACCACATTAACCAAAAACAAGTTTGCCTTAATACCAACACGACAACGTGACTACAACAACAAACAAGTTTGACTTAATACCAACAAGACAATGTGACCACAACAACAAACAAGTTTGACTTAATACCAACAAGACAACGTGACTACAACAACAAACAAGTTTGACTTAATACCAATAAGACAATGTGACCACATCAACAAACAAGTTTGACTTAATACCAACAAGACAATGTGACTACAACAACAAACAAGTTTGACTTAACCAACAAGACAATGTGACCACAACAACAAACAAGTTTGACTTAATACCAACAAGACAATGTGACCACAACAACAAAGAAGTTTGACATAATACCAACAAGACAATGTGACCACAACAACAAACAAGTTTGACATAATACCAACAAGACAATGTGACTACAACAACAAACAAGTTTGACTTAATACCAACAAGACACTGTGACGCCAACAACAAACAAGTTTGACTTAATACCAACAAGACAACGTGACTACAACAAACAAGTTAGACTTAATACAAACAAGACAATGTGACCACATTAACCAAAAACAAGTTTGACTTAATACCAACAAGACAATGTGACAACAACAAACAAGTTTGACTTAATACCAACAGGACAATGTGACCACATTAACCAAAAACAAGTTTGACTTAATACCAACAAGACAATGTGACTACAACAAAAAACAAGTTTGACTTAATACCAACACGACGACGTGACTACAACAACAAACAAGTTTGACTTAATACCAACAAGACAATGTGACCACAACAACAAACAAGTTTGACTTAATACCAACAAGACAATGTGACTACAACAACAAACAAGTTTGACTTAGTACCAACAAGACAACGTGACCACAACAAACAAGTTAGACTTAATACAAACAAGACAATGTGACCACATTAACCAAAAATAAGTTTGCCTTAATACCAACACGACAACGTGACTACAACAACAAACAAGTTTGACTTAATAGCAACAAGACAATGTGACCACAACAACAAACAAGTTTGACTTAATACCAACAAGACAATGTGACTACAACAACAAACAAGTTTGACTTAATACCAATAAGACAATGTGACCACATCAACAAACAAGTTTGACTTAATACCAACAAGAGAATGTGACTACAACAACAAACAAGTTTGACTTAACCAACAAGACAATGTGACCACAACAACAAACAAGTTAGACTTAATACAAACAAGACAATGTGACCACATTAACCAAAAATAAGTTTGACTTAACACCAACACGACAACGTGACTACAACAACAAACAAGTTTGACTTAATACCAACAAGACAATGTGACCACAACAACAAACACGTTTGACTTAATACCAACAAAACAACGTGACTATTACAACAAACAAGATTGACTTAATACCAACAAGACAATGTGACTACAACAACAAACAAGTTTGACTTAACCAACAAGACAATGTGACCAGAACAACAAACAAGTTTGACTTAATACCAACAAGACAATGTGACAACAACAAACAAGTTAGACTTAATACAAACAAGACAATGTGACCACATTAACCAAAAACAAGTTTGACTTAATACCAACACGACAACGTGACTACAACAACAAACAAGTTTGACTTAATACCAACAAGACAATGTGACCACAACAACAAACAAGTTTGACTTAATACCAACAAAACAACGTGACTACTTCAACAAACAAGTTTGACTTAATACCAACAAGACAATGTGACAACAACAACAAACAAGTTTGACTTAATACCAACAAGACAACGTGACTACAACAAACAAGTTAGACTTAATACAAAAAAGACAATGTGACCACATTAACCAAAACAAGTTTGACTTAATACCAACAAGACAATGTGACTACAACAAAAAAACAAGTTTGACTTAATACCAACACGACAACGTGACTACAACAACAAACAAGTTTGACTTAATACCAACAAGACAATGAGACCACAACAACAAACAAGTTTGACTTAATACCATGTTAATACCAACAAAACAACTTGACTACTACAACAAACAGGTTTGACTTAATACCAACAAGACAATGTGACTACAACAACAAACAAGTTTGACTTAATACCAACAAGACAATGTGACGCCAACAACAAACAAGTTTGACTTAATACCAACAAGACAACGTGACTACAACAAACAAGTTAGACTTAATACAAAGAAGACAATGTGACCACATTAACCAAAAACAAGTCTGACTTAATACCAACAAGACAACGTGACTACAACAACAAACAAGTTTGACTTAATACCAACACGACAATGTGACCACAACAACAAACAAGTTTGACTTAATACCAACAAGACAATGTGACTACAACAAAGAACAAGTTTGACTTAATACCAACACGACAACGTGACTACAACAACAAACAAGTTTGACTTAATACCAACAAGACAACGTGACCACAAGAAACAAGTTAGACTTAATACAAACAAGACAATGTGACAACATTAACCAAAAACAAGTTTGCCTTAATACCAACACGACAATGTGACAACAACAACAAACAAGTTTGACTTAATACCAACACGACAACGTGACCACAACAAACAAGTTAGACTTAATACAAACAAGACAATGTGACAACATTAACCAAAAACAAGTTTGCCTTAATACCAACACGACAACGTGACTACAACAACAAACAAGTTTGACTTAATACCAATAAGACAATGTGACCACATCAACAAACAAGTTTGACTTAATACCAACAAGACAATGTGACTACAACAACAAACAAGTTTGACTTAACCAACAATACAATGTGAGCACAACAACATACAAGTTTGACATAATACCAACAAAACAATGTGACCACAACAACAAACAAGTTTGACATAATACCAACAAGACAATGTGACCACAACAACAAACAAGTTTGACTTAATACCAACAAGACAACGTGACTACAACAAACAAGTTAGACTTAATACAAACAAGACAATGTGACCACATTAACCAAAAACAAGTTTGACTTAATACCAACAAGACAATGTGACTACAACAACAAACAAGTTTGACTTAATACCAACAAGACAATGTGACCACAACAACAAACAAGTTTGACTTAATACCAACAAGACAATGGGACTACAACAACAAACAAGTTTGACTTAGTACCAACAAGACAACGTGACCACAACAAACAAGTTAGACTTAATACAAACAAGACAATGTGACAACATTAACCAAAAACAAGTTTGCCTTAATACCAACACGACAACGTGACTACAACAACAAACAAGTTTGACTTAATACCAACAAGACAATGTGACCACAACAACAAACAAGTTTGAATTAATGCCAACAAGACAACGTGACTACAACAACAAACAAGTTTGACTTAATACCAATAAGACAATGTGACCACATCAACAAACAAGTTTGACTTAATACCAACAAGACAATGTGACTACAACAACAAACAAGTTTGACTGAACCAACAATACAATGTGAGCACAACAACATACAAGTTTGACATAATACCAACAAGACAATGTGACCACAACAACAAACAAGTTTGACATAATACCAACAAGACAATGTGACCACAACAACAAACAAGTTTGACTTAATACCAACAAGACAACGTGACTACAACAAACAAGTTAGACTTAATACAAACAAGACAATGTGACCACATTAACCAAAAACAAGTTTGACTTAATACCAACAAGACAATGTGACTACAACAACAAACAAGTTTGACTTAATACCAACAAGACAATGTGACGACAACAACAAACAAGTTTGACTTAATACCAACAAGACAACGTGACTACAACAAACAAGTTAGACTTAATACAAACAAGACAATGTGACCACATTAACCAAAAACAAGTTTGACTTAATACCAACAAGACAATGTGACTACAACAAAAAACAAGTTTGACTTAATACCAACACGGCAACGTGACTACAACAACAAACAAGTTTGACTTAATACCAACAAGACAATGTGACCACAACAACAAACAAGTTTGACTTAATACCAACAAGACAATGTGACTACAACAACAAACAAGTTTGACTTAGTACCAACAAGACAACGTGACCACAACAAACAAGTTAGTCTTAATACAAACAAGACAATGTGACCACATTAACCAAAAACAAGTTTGCCTTAATACCAACACGACAACGTGACTACAACAACAAACAAGTTTGACTTAATACCAACAAGACAATGTGACCACAACAACAAACAAGTTTTTAATACCAACAAGACAACGTGACTACAACAACAAACAAGTTTGACTTAATACCAATAAGACAATGTGACCACATCAACAAACAAGTTTGACTTAATACCAACAAGACAATGTGACTACAACAACAAACAAGTTTGACTTAATCAACAAGACAATGTGACCAAAACAACAAACAAGTTTGACTTAATACCAACAAGACAATGTGACTACAACAACAAACAAGTTTGACTTAATACCAACAAGACAATGTGTCCACAACAACAAACACGTTTGACTTAATACCAACAAAACAACGTGACTATTACAACAAACAAGATTGACTTAATACCAACAAGACAATGTGACTACAACAACAAACAAGTTTGACTTAACCAACAAGACAATGTGACTAGAACAACAAACAAGTTTGACTTAACCAACAAGACAATGTGACTAGAACAACAAACAAGTTTGACTTAATACCAACAAGACAATGTGACTACAACAACAAACAAGTTTGACTTAACCAACAAGACAATGTGACTAGAACAACAAACAAGTTTGACTTAATACCAACAAGACAATGTGACAACAACAAACAAGTTTGACTTAATACAAACAAGACAATGTGACCACATTAACCAAAAACAAGTTTGACTTAATACCAACACGACAACGTGACTACAACAACAAACAAGTTTGACTTAATACCAACAAGACAATGTGACCACAACAACAAACAAGTTTGACTTAATACCAACAAGACAATGTGACTACTTCAACAAACAAGTTTGACTTAATACCAACAAGACAATGTGACAACAACAACAAACAAGTTTGACTTAATACCAACAAGACAACGTGACTACAACAAACAAGTTAGACTTAATACAAAAAAGACAATGTGACCACATTAACCAAAACAAGTTTGACTTAATACCAACAAGACAATGTGACTACAACAAAAAACAAGTTTGACTTAATACCAATACGACAACGTGACTACAACAACAAACAAGTTTGACTTAATACCAACAAGACAATGTGACCACAACAACAAACAAGTTTGACTTAATACCACGTTAATACCAACAAAACAACTTGACTACTACAACAAACAAGTTTGACTTAATACCAACAAGACAATGTGACTACAACAACAAACAAGTTTGACTTAATACCAACAAGACAATGTGACCACAACAACAAACACGTTTGACTTAATACCAACAAAACAACGTGACTATTACAACAAACAAGATTGACTTAAGACCAACAAGACAATGTGACTAAAACAACAAACAAGTTTGACTTAACCAACAAGACAATGTGACTAGAACAACAAACAAGTTTGACTTAATACCAACAAGACAATGTGACAACAACAAACAAGTTTGACTTAATACAAACAAGACAATGTGACCACATTAACCAAAAACAAGTTTGACTTAATACCAACACGACAACGTGACTACAACAACAAACAAGTTTGACTTAATACCAACAAGACAATGTGACCACAACAACAAACAAGTTTGACTTAATACCAACAAAACAACGTGACTACTTCAACAAACAAGTTTGACTTAATACCAACAAGACAATGTGACAACAACAACAAACAAGTTTGACTTAATACCAACAAGACAACGTGACTACAACAAACAAGTTAGACTTAATACAAAAAAGACAATGTGACCACATTAACCAAAACAAGTTTGACTTAATACCAACAAGACAATGTGACTACAACAAAAAACAAGTTTGACTTAATACCAACACGACAACGTGACTACAACAACAAACAAGTTTGACTTGATACCAACAAGACAATGTGACCACAACAACAAACAAATTTGACTTAATACCACGTTAATACCAACAAAACAACTTGACTACTACAACAAACAAGTTTGATTTAATACCAACAAGACAATGTGACTACAACAACAAACAAGTTTGACTTAATACCAACAAGACAATGTGACGCCAACAACAAACAAGTTTGACTTAATACCAACAAGACAACGTGACTACAACAAACAAGTTAGACTTAATACAAACAAGACAATGTGACCACATTAACCAAAAACAAGTTTGACTTAATACCAACAAGACAATGTGACTACAACAAAGAACAAGTTTGACTTAATACCAACACGACAACGTGACTACAACAACAAACAAGTTTGACTTAATACCAACAAGACAATGTGACCACAACAACAAACAAGTTTGACTTAATACCAACAAGACAATGTGACTACAACAACAAACAAGTTTGACTTAGTACCAACAAGACATGTGACCACAACAACAAACAAGTTTGTCATAATACCAACAAGACAATGTGACCACAACAACAAACAAGTTTGACTTAATACCAACAAGACAATGTGACCACAACAACAAACAAGTTTGTCATAATACCAACAAGATAATGTGACCACAACAACAAACAAGTTTGACTTAATACCAACAAGACAACGTGACTACAACAAACAATTTAGACTTAATACAAACAAGGCAATGTGACCACATTAACCAAAAACAAGTTTGACTTAATACCAACAAGACAATGTGACTACAACAACAAACAAGTTTGACTTAATACCAACAAGACAATGTGACGCCAACAACAAACAAGTTTGACTTAATACCAACAAGACAACGTGACTACAACAAACAAGTTAGACTTAATACAAACAAGACAATGTGACCACATTAACCAAAAACAAGTTTGACTTAATACCAACAAGACAATGTGACTACAACAACAAACAAGTTTGACTTAATACCAACAAGACAACGTGACCACAACAAACAAGTTAGACTTAATACAAACAAGACAATGTGACCACATTAACCATAAACAAGTTTCACTTAATACCAACAAGACAATGTGACTACAACAAAGAACAAGTTTGACTTAATACCAACACGACAACGTGACTACAACATCAAACAAGTTTGACTTAATACCAACAAGACAATGTGACCACAACAACAAACAAGTTTGACTTAATACCAAGAAGACAATGTGACTACAACAACAAACAAGTTTGACTTAGTACCAACAAGACAACGTGACCACAACAAACAAGTTAGACTTAATACAAACAAGACAATGTGACCACATTAACCAAAAACAAGTTTGCCTTAATACCAACACGACAACGTGACTACAACAACAAACAAGTTTGACTTAATACCAATAAGACAATGTGACTACAACAAACAAGTTAGACTTAATACCAACACGACAACGTGACCACATTAACCAAAAATAAGTTTGACTTAACACCAACACGACAACGTGACTACAACAACAAACAAGTTTGACTTAATACCAATAAGACAATGTGACCACAACAACAAACACGTTTGACTTAATACCAACAAAACAACGTGACTATTACAACAAACAAGATTGACTTAATACCAACAAGACAATGTGACTACAACAACAAACAAGTTTGACTTAATACCAACAAGACAATGTGACTACAACAACAAACAAGTTTGACTTAACCAACAAGACAATGTGACTAGAACAACAAACAAGTTTGACTTAATACCAACAAGACAATGTGACAACAACAAACAAGTTTGACTTAATACAAACAAGACAATGTGACCACATTAACCAAAAACAAGTTTGACTTAATACCAACACGACAACGTGACTACAACAACAAACAAGTTTGACTTAATACCAACAAGACAATGTGACCACAACAACAAACAAGTTTGACTTAATACCAACAAAACAACGTGACTACTTCAACAAACAAGTTTGACTTAATACCAACAAGACAATGTGACAACAACAACAAACAAGTTTGACTTAATACCAACAAGACAACGTGACTACAACAAACAAGTTAGACTTAATACAAAAAAGACAATGTGACCACATTAACCAAAACAAGTTTGACTTAATACCAACAAGACAATGTGACTACAACAAAAAACAAGTTTGACTTAATACCAATACGACAACGTGACTACAACAACAAACAAGTTTGACTTGATACCAACAAGACAATGTGACCACAACAACAAACAAGTTTGACTTAATACCACGTTAATACCAACAAAACAACTTGACTACTACAACAAACAAGTTTGACTTAATACCAACAAGACAATGTGACTACAACAACAAACAAGTTTGACTTAATACCAACAAGACAATGTGACCACAACAACAAACACGTTTGACTTAATACCAACAAAACAACGTGACTATTACAACAAACAAGATTGACTTAATACCAACAAGACAATGTGACTACAACAACAAACAAGTTTGACTTAACCAACAAGACAATGTGACTAGAACAACAAACAAGTTTGACTTAATACCAACAAGACAATGTGACAACAACAAACAAGTTTGACTGAATACAAACAAGACAATGTGACCACATTAACCAAAAACAAGTTTGACTTAATACCAACACGACAACGTGACTACAACAACAAACAAGTTTGACTTAATACCAACAAGACAATGTGACCACAACAACAAACAAGTTTGACTTAATACCAACAAAACAACGTGACTACTTCAACAAACAAGTTTGACTTAATACCAACAAGACAATGTGACAACAACAACAAACAAGTTTGACTTAATACCAACAAGACAACGTGACTACAACAAACAAGTTAGACTTAATACAAAAAAGACAGTGTGACCACATTAACCAAAACAAGTTTGACTTAATACCAACAAGACAATGTGACTACAACAAAAAACAAGTTTGACTTAATACCAACACGACAACGTGACTACAACAACAAACAAGTTTGACTTGATACCAACAAGACAATGTGACCAAAACAACAAACAAGTTTGACTTAATACCACGTTAATACCAACAAAACAACTTGACTACTACAACAAACAAGTTTGACTTAATACCAACAAGACAATGTGACTACAACAACAAACAAGTTTGACTTAATACCAACAAGACAATGTGACGCCAACAACAAACAAGTTTGACTTAATACCAACAAGACAACGTGACTACAACAAACAAGTTAGACTTAATACAAACAAGACAATGTGACCACATTAACCAAAAACAAGTTTGACTTAATACCAACAAGACAATGTGACTACAACAAAGAACAAGTTTGACTTAATACCAACACGACAACGTGACTACAACAACAAACAAGTTTGACTTAATACCAACAAGACAATGTGACCACAACAACAAACAAGTTTGACTTAATACCAACAAGACAATGTGACTACAACAACAAACAAGTTTGACTTAGTACCAACAAGACATGTGACCACAACAACAAACAAGTTTGTCATAATACCAACAAGACAATGTGACCACAACAACAAACAAGTTTGACTTAATACCAACAAGACAACGTGACTACAACAAACAATTTAGACTTAATACAAACAAGGCAATGTGACCATATTAACCAAAAACAAGTTTGACTTAATACCAACAAGACAATGTGACTACAACAACAAACAAGTTTGACTTAATACCAACAAGACAATGTGACGCCAACAACAAACAAGTTTGACTTAATACCAACAAGACAACGTGACCACAACAACAAACAAGTTTGACATAATACCAACAAGACAATGTGACCACAACAACAAACAAGTTTGACTTAATACCAACAAGACAACGTGACTACAACAAACAAGTTAGACTTAATACAAACAAGACAATGTGACCACATTAACCATAAACAAGTTTCACTTAATACCAACAAGACAATGTGACTACAACAAAGAACAAGTTTGACTTAATACCAACACGACAACGTGACTACAACATCAAACAAGTTTGACTTAATACCAACAAGACAATGTGACCACAACAACAAACAAGTTTGACTTAATACCAAGAAGACAATGTGACTACAACAACAAACAAGTTTGACTTAGTACCAACAAGACAACGTGACCACAACAAACAAGTTAGACTTAATACAAACAAGACAATGTGACCACATTAACCAAAAACAAGTTTGACTTAATACCAAGAAGACAATGTGACTACAACAACAAACAAGTTTGACTTAATACCAACAAGACAATGTGACGCCAACAACAAACAAGTTTGACTTAATACCACCAAGACAACGTGACTACAACAAACAAGTTAGACTTAATACAAACAAGACAATGTGACCACATTAACCAAAAACAAGTTTGACTTAATACCAACAAGACAATGTGACTACAACAAAAAACAAGTTTGACTTAATACCAACACGGCAACGTGACTACAACAACAAACAAGTTTGACTTAATACCAACAAGACAATGTGACCACAACAACAAACAAGTTTGACTTAATACCAACAAGACAATGTGACTACAACAACAAACAAGTTTGACTTAGTACCAACAAGACAACGTGACCACAACAAACAAGTTAGACTTAATACAAACAAGACAATGTGACCACATTAACCAAAAACAAGTTTGCCTTAATACCAACACGACAACGTGACTACAACAACAAACAAGTTTGACTTAATACCAACAAGACAATGTGACCACAACAACAAACAAGTTTGACTTAATACCAACAAGACAACGTGACTACAACAACAAACAAGTTTGACTTAATACCAATAAGACAATGTGACCACATCAACAAACAAGTTTGACTTAATACCAACAAGACAATGTGACTACAACAACAAACAAGTTTGACTTAATCAACAAGACAATGTGACCAAAACAACAAACAAGTTTGACTTAATACCAACAAGACAATGTGACTACAACAACAAACAAGTTTGACTTAATACCAACAAGACAACGTGACTGCAACAAACAAATTAGACTTAATACAAACAAGACAATGTGGCCACATTAACCAAAAATAAGTTTGACTTAACACCAACACGACAACGTGACTACAACAACAAACAAGTTTGACTTAATACCAATAAGACAATGTGACCACAACAACAAACACGTTTGACTTAATACCAACAAAACAACGTGACTATTACAACAAACAAGATTGACTTAATACCAACAAGACAATGTGACTACAACAACAAACAAGTTTGACTTAACCAACAAGACAATGTGACTAGAACAACAAACAAGTTTGACTTAATACCAACAAGACAACGTGACTACAACAAACAAGTTAGACTTAATACAAACAAGACAATGTGACCACATTAACCAAAAACAAGTTTGACTTAATACCAACACGACAACGTGACTACAACAACAAACAAGTTTGACTTAATACCAACAAGACAATGTGACCACAACAACAAACAAGTTTGACTTAATACCAACAAAACAACGTGACTACTTCAACAAACAAGTTTGACTTAATACCAACAAGACAATGTGACAACAGCAACAAACAAGTTTGACTTAATACCAGCAAGACAATGTGACCACAACAACAAACAAGTTTGACTTAATACCACGTTAATACCAACAAAACAACTTGACTACTACAACAAACAAGTTTGACTTAATACCAACAAGACAATGTGACTACAACAACAAACAAGTTTGACTTAATACCAACAAGACAACGTGACCACAACAAACAAGTTAGACTTAATACAAACAAGACAATGTGACCACATTAACCAAAAACAAGTTTGACTTAATACCAACATGACAACGTGACTACAACAACAAACAAGTTTGACTTAATACCAACAAGACAATGTGACCACAACAACAAACAAGTTTGACTTAATACCAACATAACAACTTGACTACTACAACAAACAAGTTTGACTTAATACCAACAAGACAATGTGACAACAACAACAAACAAGTTTGACTTAATACCAACAAGACAATGTGACTACAACAACAAACAAGTTTGACTTAATACCAACAAGACAACGTGACTACAACAAACAAGTTAGACTTAATACCAACACAACAACGTGACTACAACAACAAACAAGTTTGACTTAATACCAACAAGACAATGTGACCACAACAACAAACAAGTTTGACTTAATACCAACAAGACAATGTGACTACAACAAGAAACAAGTTAGACTAAATACCAAAAAGACATGTGACCACAACAACAACCAAGTTTGACTTAATACCAACAAGACATGTGACCACAACAGCAAACAAGTTTGACTTAATACCAACAAGACAATGTGACCACAACAACAAACAGTTAGACTTAATACCAACAAGACAATGTGACCACAACAACAAACAAGTTTGACATAATACCGACAAGACAATGTGACCACAACAACAAACAAGTTTGACATAATACCAACAAGACAATGTGACCACAACAACAAACAAGTTTGACTTAATACAAAAAAGACAATGTGACCACATTAACCAAAACAAGTTTGACTTAATACCAACAAGACAATGTGACTACAACAAAAAACAAGTTTGACTTAATACCAACAAGACAATGTGACTACAACAAGAAACAAGTTTGACTTAATACCAACAAGACAATGTGAGCACAACAACATACAAGTTTGACATAATACCAACAAGACAATGTGACCACAACAACAAACAAGTTTGACATAATACCAACAAGACAATGTGACCACAACAACAAACAAGTTTGACTTAATACCAACAAGACAACGTGACTACAACAAACAATTTAGACTTAATACAAACAAGGCAATGTGACCACATTAACCAAAAACAAGTTTGAATTAATACCAACAAGACAATGTGACTACAACAACAAACAAGTTTGACTTAATACCAACAAGACAACGTGACTACAACAAACAAGTTAGACTTAATACAAACAAGACAATGTGACCACATTAACCATAAATAAGTTTGACTTAACACCAACACGACAACGTGACTACAACAACAAACAAGTTTTACTTAATACCAACAAGACAATGTGACCACAACAACAAACACTTTTGACTTAATACCAACAAAACAACGTGACTATTACAACAAACAAGATTGACTTAATACCAACAAGACAATGTGACTACAACAACAAACAAGTTTGACTTAACCAACAAGACAATGTGACCAGAACAACAAACAAGTTTGACTTAATACCAACAAGACAACGTGACTACAACAACAAACAAGTTTGACACCACAACAACAAACAAGTTTGACTTAATACCAACAAGACAACGTGACTACAACAAACAAGTTAGACTTAATGCAAACAAGACAATGTGACCACATTAACCAAAAACAAGTTTGACTTAATACCAACACGACAACGTGACTACAACAACAAACATGTTTGACTTAATACCAACAAGACAATGTGACCACAACAACAAACAAGTTTGACTTAATACCAACAAAACAACGTGACTACTTCAACAAACAAGTTTGACTTAATACCAACAAGACAATGTGACAACAACAACAAACAAGTTTGACTTAATACCAACAAGACAACGTGACTACAACAAACAAGTTAGACTTAATACAAAAAAGACAATGTGATCACATTAACCAAAACAAGTTTGACTTAATACCAACAAGACAATGTGACTACAACAAAAAACAAGTTTGACATAATACCAACAAGACAATGTGACCACAACAACAAACAAGTTTGACTTAATACCAACAAGACAATGTGACTACAACAAGAAACAAGTTTGACTTAATACCAACAAGACAATGTGAGCACAACAACATACAAGTTTGACATAATACCAACAAGACAATGTGACCACAACAACAAACAAGTTTGACATAATACCAACAAGACAATGTGACCACAACAACAAACAAGTTTGACTTAATACCAACAAGACAACGTGACTACAACAAACAAGTTAGACTGAATACAAACAAGACAATGTGACCACATTAACCAAAAACAAGTTTGACTTAATACCAACAAGACAATGTGACTACAACAACAAACAAGTTTGACTTAATACCAACAAGACAATGTGACGCCAACAACAAACAAGTTTGACTTAATACCAACAAGACAACGTGACTACAACAAACAAGTTAGACTTAATACAAACAAGACAATGTGACCACATTAACCAAAAACAAGTTTGAATTAATACCAACAAGACAATGTGACCACAACAACAAACAAGTTTGACTTAATACCAACAAGACAATGTGACTACAACAACAAAGAAGTTTGACTTAGTACCAATAAGACAACGTGACCACAACAAACAAGTTAGACTTAATACAAACAAGACAATGTGACCACATTAACCAAAAACAAGTTTGCCTTAATACCAACACGACAACGTGACTACAACAACAAACAAGTTTGACTTAATACCAACAAGACAATGTGACCACAACAACAAACAAGTTTGACTTAATACCAACAAGACAACGTGACTACAACAACAAACAAGTTTGACTTAATACCAATAAGACAATGTGACAACATCAACAAACAAGTTTGACTTAATACCAACAAGACAATGTGACTACAACAACAAACAAGTTTGACTTAACCAACAAGACAATGTGACCACAACAACAAACAAATTTGACTTAATACCAACAAGACAATGTGACCACAACAACAAACAAGTTTGACATAATACCAAGAAGACAATGTGACCACAACAACAAACAAGTTTGACTTAATACCAACAAGACAATGTGACTACAACAAGAAACAAGTTTGACTTAATACCAACAAGACAATGTGAGCACAACAACATACAAGTTTGACATAATACCAACAAGACAATGTGACCACAACAACAAACAAGTTTGACATAATACCAACAAGACAATGTGACCACAACAACAAACAAGTTTGACTTAATACCAACAAGACAACGTGACTACAACAAACAAGTTAGACTTAATACAAACAAGACAATGTGACCACATTAACCAAAAACAAGTTTGACTTAATACCAACAAGACAATGTGACTACAACAACAAACAAGTTTGACTTAATACCAACAAGACAATGTGACGCCAACAACAAACAAGTTTGACTTAGTACCAACAAGACAACGTGACCACAACAAACAAGTTAGACTTAATACAAACAAGACAATGTGACCACATTAACCAAAAACAAGTTTGCCTTAATACCAACACGACAACGTGACTACAACAACAAACAAGTTTGACTTAATACCAACAAGACAATGTGACCACAACAACAAACAAGTTTGACTTAATACCAACAAGACAACGTGACTACAACAACAAACAAGTTTGACTTAATACCAATTAGACAATGTGACCACATCAACAAACAAGTTTGACTTAATACCAACAAGACAATGTGACTACAACAACAAACAAGTTTGACTTAACCAACAAGACAATGTGACCACAACAACAAACAAGTTTGACTTAATACCAACAAGACAATGTGACTACAACAACAAACAAGTTTGACTTAGTACCAACAAGACAACGTGAACAAAACAAACAAGTTAGACTTAATACCAACAAGACAATGTGACCACAACAACAAACACGTTCGACTTAATACCAACAAAACAACGTGACTTTTACAACAAACAAAATTGACTTAATACCAACAAGACAATGTGGCCACAACAACAAACAAGTTTGACTTAATACAAACAAGACAATGTGACCACAACAACAAACAAGTTTGACACCACAATAACAAACAAGTTTGACTTAATAAAGACAAGACAATGTGACCACAACAACAAACAAGTTTGACTTATACCAACAAGACAATGTGACTACAACAACAAACAAGTTTGACTTAACCAACAGGACAATGTGACCACAACAACAAACAAGTTTGACTTAATACGAACAAGACAATGTGACGCCTACAACAAACAAGTTCGACTTAATACCAACAAGACAACGTGACTACAACAAACAAGTCAGACTTAATACAAACAAGACAATGTGACCACATTAAATAAAAACAAGTCTGACTTAATACCAACAAGACAATGTGACTCCAACAAAAACAAGTTTGACTTAATACCAACACGACAACGTGACAACAACAACAAACAAGTTTGACTTAATACCAACAAGACAATGTGACCACAACAACAAACAAGTTTGACTTAATACCAACAAGACAATGTGACTACAACAACAAACAAGTTTGACACCACAATAACAAACAAGTTTGACTTAATAAAGACAAGACAATGTGACCACAACATCAAACAAGTTTGACTTATACCAACAAGACAACGTGACTACAACAAAAAACAAGTTTGACTTAATACCAACAAGACAACGTGACCACAACAACAAACAAGTTAGACTTAATACCAACAAGACAATGTGACTACAACAACAAACAAGTTTGACTTAACCAACAAGGCAATGTGACCACAACAACAAACAAGTTTGACTTAATACCAACAAGACAATGTGACCACAACAACAAACATCTTTGACTTAATACCAACAAAACATGTGACCACAACAACAAACAAGTTTGACTTAATACCAACAGGACAATGTGACCACAACAACAAACAAGTTTGACTTAATACCAACAAGACAATGTGACCACAACAACAAACAAGTTTGACATAATACCAACAAGACAACGTGACTACAACAAACAAGTTGGACTGAATACAAACAAGACAATGTGACCACATTAACCAAAAACAAGTTTGACTTAATACCAACAAGACAATGTGACTACAACAAAAAACAAGTTTGACTTAATACCAACAAGACAATGTGACTACAACAAGAATCAAGTTAGACTAAATACCAAAAAGACATGTGACCACAACAACAAACAAGTTTGACTTAATACCAACAAGACATGTGACCACAACAACAAACAAGTTTGACTTAATACCAACAAGACAATGTGACCACAGCAACAAACAGTTAGACTTAATACCAACAAGACAATGTGACCAGAACAACAAACAAGTTTGACATAATACCAACAAGACAATGTGACTACAACAACAAACACGTTTGACTTAACCAACATGACAATGTGACCACAACAACAAATAAGTTTGACTTAATACAAACAAGACAATGTGACCACAACAACAAACAAGTTTGACACCACAATAACAAACAAGTTTGACGTAATAAAGACAAGACAATGTGACCACAACAACAAACAAGTTTGACTTATACCAACAAGACAATGTGACTACAACAACAAACAAGTTTGACTTAACCAACAGGACAATGTGACCACAACAACAAACAAGTTTGACTTAATACCAACAAGACAATGTGACGCCTACAACAAACAAGTTTGACTTAATACCAACAAGACAACGTGACTACAACAAACAAGTCAGACTTAATACAAACAAGACAGTGTGACCACATTAACCAAAAACAAGTTTGACTTAATACCAACAAGACAATGTGACTCCAACAAAAAACAAGTTTTACTTAATACCAACACGACAACGTGACAACAACAACAAACAAGTTTGACTTAATACCAACAAGACAATGTGACCACAACAACAAACAAGTTTGACTTAATACCAACAAGACAATGTGACTACAACAACAAACAAGTTTGACTTAATACCAACAAGACAACGTGACCATAACAAACAAGTTAGACTTAATACAAACAAGACAATGTGACCACATTAACCAAAAACAAGTTTGACTTAATACCAACACGACAACGTGACTACAACAACAAACAAGTTTGACTTAATACCAACACGACAATGTGACCACAACAACAAACAAGTTTGACTTAATACCAACAAGACAACGTGACTACAACAACAAACAAGATTTATTAATACCAATAAGACAATGTGACTACAACAACAAACAAGTTTGTCTTAATACCAACAAGACAATGTGACTACAACAACAAACAAGTTTGACTTAACCAACAAGACAATGTGACCACAACAACAAACAAGTGTGACTTAATACCAACAAGACAATGTGACCACAACAACAAACAAGTTTGATTTAATACCAACAAAACATGTGACCACAACAACAAACAAGTTTGACTTAATACCAACAGGACAATGTGACCACAACAACAAACAAGTTTGACTTAATACCAACAAGACAATGTGACCACAACAACAAACAAGTTTGATATAATACCAACAAGACGACGTGACTACAACAAACAAGTTGGACTGAATACAAACAAGACAATGTGACCACATTAACCAAACACAAGTTTGACTTAATACCAACAAGACAATGCGACTACAACAAAAAACAAGTTTGACTTAATACCAACAAGACAATGTGACTACAACAAGAATCAAGTTAGACTAAATACCAAAAAGACATGTGACCACAGCAACAAACAGTTAGACTTAATAACAACAAGACAATGTGACCACAACAACAAACAAGTTTGACATAATACCAACAAGACAATGTGACCACAACAACAAACAAGTTTGACTCAATACCAACAAGACAATGTGACCACAACAACAAACAAGTTTGACTTAATACCAACAAGACAATGTGACTACAACAAGAAACAAGTTTGACTTAATACCAACAAGACAATGTGAGCACAACAACATACAAGTTTGACATAATACCAACAAGACAATGTGACCACAACAACAAACAAGTTTGACTTAATACCAACAAAACAACGTGACTACAACAACAAACAAGTTTGACACAATACCAACAAGACATGTGACCACAACAACAAACAAGTTTGACTTAATACCAACAAGACAACGTGACTACAACAAACAAGTTAGACTTAATACCAACAAGACAATGTGACCACATTAACAAACAAGTTAGACTTAACACCAACAAGACAATGTGACAACAACAACAAACAATTTTGACTTAATATCAACAAGACCATGTGACTACTACAACAAACAAGTTTGACTTAATACCAACAAGACAATGTGACCACAACAACAAACAAGTTAGACTAAATACCAAAAAGACATGTGACCACAACAACAAACACGTTTGACTTAATACCAACAAGACAATGTGACCACAACAACAAACAAGTTTGACTTATACCAACAAGACAATGTGACTACAACAACAAACACGTTTGACTTAACCAACATGACAATGTGACCACAACAACAAACAAGTTTGACTTAATACCAACAAGACAATGTGACCACAACAACAAACAAGTTTGACATAATACCAACAAGACAATGTGACCACAACAACAAACAATTTTGAATTAATACCAACAAGACAACGTGACTACAACAAACAAGTTAGACTTAATACAAACAAGACAATGTGACCACATTAACCAAAAACAAGTTTGACTTAATACCAACAAGACAATGTGACTACAACAACAAACAAGTTTGACT
Source organism: Limnoperna fortunei (assembly GCA_944474755.1). Classification (NCBI taxonomy): domain Eukaryota; kingdom Metazoa; phylum Mollusca; class Bivalvia; order Mytilida; family Modiolidae; genus Limnoperna; species Limnoperna fortunei. The sequence goes on from OX104123.1 coordinate 60,106,676, forward strand.
TAATACCAACAAGACAATGTGACGCCAACAACAAACAAGTTTGACTTAATACCAACAAGACAACGTGACTACAACAAACAAGTTAGACTTAATACAAGCAAGACAATGTGATCACATTAACCAAAAACAAGTTTGACTTAATACCAACAAGACAATGTGACTACAACAAAAAACAAGTTCGACTTAATACCAACACGACAACGTAACAAAAACAACAAACAAGTTTGACTTAATACCAACAAGACAATGTGACCACAACAACAAACAAGTTTGACTTAATACCAACAAAACAACGTGACTACTACAACAAACAAGTTTGACTTAATACCAACAAGACAATGTGACTACAACAACAAACAAGTTTGACTTAGTACCAACAAGACAACGTGACCACAACAAAAAAGTTAGACTTAATACAAACAAGACAATGTGACCACATTAACCAAAAACAAGTTAGCCTTAATACCAACACGACAACGTGACTACAACAACAAACAAGTTTGACTTAATACCAACAAGACAATGTGACCACAACAACAAACAAGTTTGACTTAATACCAACAAGACAACGTGACTACAACAACAAACAAGTTTGACTTAATACCAATAAGACAATGTGACCACATCAACAAACAAGTTTGACTTAATACCAACAAGACAATGTGACTACAACAACAAACAAGTTTGACTTAACCAACAAGACAACGTTACTACAACAACAAAGAAGATTGACTTAATACCAATAAGACAATGTGACCACATCAACAAACAAGTTTGACTTAATACCAACAAGACAACGTGACTACAACAAACAAGTTAGACTTAATACAAACAAGACAATGTGACCACATTAACCAAAAACAAGCTTGACTTAACACCAACACGACAACGTGACTAAAACAACAAACAAGTTTGACTTAATACCAACAGGACAATGTGACCACAAGAACAAACACGTTTGACTTAATACCAACAAAACAACGTGACTATTACAACAAACAAGTTTGACTTAATACCAACAAGACAATGTGACTACAACAACAAACAATTTTGACTTAATACCAACAAGACAATGTGACGCCAACAACAAACAAGTTTGACTTAATACCAACAAGACAACGTGACTACAACAAACAAGTAAGACTTAATATAAACAAGACAATGTGACCACATTAACCAAAAACAAGTTTGACTTAATACCAACAAGACAATGTGACTACAACAAAAAACAAGTTTGACTTAATACCAACACGACAAATTGACTACAACAACAAACAAGTTTGACTTAATACCAACAAGACAATGTGACCACAACAACAAACAAGTTTGACTTAATACCAACAAAACAACGTGACTACTACAACAAACAAGTTTGACTTAATACCAACAAGACAATGTGACTACAACAACAAACAAGTTTGACTTAGTACCAACAAGACAATGTGACCACAACAAACAAGTTTGACATAATACCAACAAGACAATGTGACTACAACAACAAACAAGTTTGACTTAATACCAACAAAACAACGTGACTACTACAACAAACAAGTTTGACTTAATACCAACAAGACAATGTGACTACAACAACAAACAAGTTTGACTTAGTACCAACAAGACAATGTGACCACAACAACAAACAAGTTTGACATAATACCAACAAGACAATGTGACTACAACAACAAACAAGTTTGACTTAACCAACAAGACAATGTGACCAGAACAACAAACAAGTTTGACTTAATACCAACAAGACAACGTGACTACAACAAACAAGTTAGACTTAATACAAACAAGACAATGTGACCACATTAACCAAAAACAAGTTTGACTTAATACCAACACGACAACGTGACTACAACAACAAACAAGTTTGACTTAATACCAACAAGACAATGTGACCACAACAACAAACAAGTTTGACTTAATACCAACAAAACAACGTGACTACTTCAACAAACAAGTTTGACTTAATACCAACAAGACAATGTGACAACAACAACAAACAAGTTTGACTTAATACCAACAAGACAACGTGACTACAACAAACAAGTTAGACTTAATACAAAAAAGACAATGTGACCACATTAACCAAAACAGGTTTGACTTAATACCAACAAGACCATGTGACTACAACAAAAAACAAGTTTGACTTAATACCAACACGACAACGTGACTACAACAACAATCAAGTTTGACTTAATACCAACAAGACAATAAGACCACAACAACAAACAAGTTTGACTTAATACCACGTTAATACCAACAAAACAACGTGACTACTACAACAAACAAGTTTGACTTAATACCAACAAGACAATGTGACTACAACAACAAACAAGTTTGACTTAGTACCAACAAGACAACGTGACCACAACAAACAAGTTAGACTTAATACAAACAAGACAATGTGACCACATTAACCAAAAACAAGTTAGCCTTAATACCAACACGACAACGTGACTACAACAACAAACAAGTTTGACTTAATACCAACAAGACAATGTGACCACAACAACAAACAAGTTTGACTTAATACCAACAAGACAACGTGACTACAACAACAAACAAGTTTGACTTAATACCAATAAGACAATGTGACCACATCAACAAACAAGTTTGACTTAATACCAACAAGACAATGTGACTACAACAACAAACAAGTTTGACTTAACCAACAAGACAACGTTACTACAACAACAAACAAGATTGACTTAATACCAATAAGACAATGTGACCACATCAACAAACAAGTTTGACTTAATACCAACAAGACAACGTGACTACAACAAACAAGTTAGACTTAATACAAACAAGACAATGTGACCACATTAACCAAAAACAAGCTTGACTTAACACCAACACGACAACGTGACTAAAACAACAAACAAGTCTGACTTAATACCAACAGGACAATGTGACCACAAGAACAAACACGTTTGACTTAATACCAACAAAACAACGTGACTATTACAACAAACAAGTTTGACTTAATACCAACAAGACAATGTGACTACAACAACAAACAATTTTGACTTAATACCAACAAGACAATGTGACGCCAACAACAAAGAAGTTTGACTTAATACCAACAAGACAACGTGACTACAACAAACAAGTAAGACTTAATATAAACAAGACAATGTGACCACATTAACCAAAAACAAGTTTGACTTAATACCAACAAGACAATGTGACTACAACAAAAAACAAGTTTGACTTAATACCAACACGACAAATTGACTACAACAACAAACAAGTTTGACTTAATACCAACAAGACAATGTGACCACAACAACAAACAAGTTTGACTTAATACCAACAAAACAACGTGACTACTACAACAAACAAGTTTGACTTAATACCAACAAGACAATGTGACTACAACAACAAACAAGTTTGACTTAGTACCAACAAGACAATGTGACCACAACAAACAAGTTTGACATAATACCAACAAGACAATGTGACTACAACAACAAACAAGTTTGACTTAATACCAACAAAACAACGTGACTACTACAACAAACAAGTTTGACTTAATACCAACAAGACAATGTGACTACAACAACAAACAAGTTTGACTTAGTACCAACAAGACAATGTGACCACAACAACAAACAAGTTTGACATAATACCAACAAGACAATGTGACTACAACAACAAACAAGTTTGACTTAACCAACAAGACAATGTGACCAGCACAACAAACAAGTTTGACTTAATACCAACAAGACAACGTGACTACAACAAACAAGTTAGACTTAATACAAACAAGACAATGTGACCACATTAACCAAAAACAAGTTTGACTTAATACCAACACGACAACGTGACTACAACAACAAACAAGTTTGACTTAATACCAACAAGACAATGTGACCACAACAACAAACAAGTTTGACTTAATACCAACAAAACAACGTGACTACTTCAACAAACAAGTTTGACTTAATACCAACAAGACAATGTGACAACAACAACAAACAAGTTTGACTTAATACCAACAAGACAACGTGACTACAACAAACAAGTTAGACTTAATACAAAAAAGACAATGTGACCACATTAACCAAAACAAGTTTGACTTAATACCAACAAGACCATGTGACTACAACAAAAAACAAGTTTGACTTAATACCAACACGACAACGTGACTACAACAACAATCAAGTTTGACTTAATACCAACAAGACAATAAGACCACAACAACAAACAAGTTTGACTTAATACCACGTTAATACCAACAAAACAACTTGACTACTACAACAAACAAGTTTGACTTAATACCAACAAGACAATGTGACTACAACAACAAACAAGTTTGACTTAATACCAACAAGACATCGTGACCACAACAAACAAGTTAGACTTAATACAAACAAGACAATGTGACCACATTAACCAAAAACAAGTTTGACTTAATACCAACACGACAACGTGACTACAACAACAAACAAGTTTGACTTAATACCAACAAGACAATGTGACCACAACAACAAACAAGTTTGACTTAATACCAACAAGACAACGTGACTACAACAACAAACAAGTTTGACTTAATACCAATAAGACAACGTCACCACAACAACAAACAAGTTTGACTTAATACCAACAAGACAAAGTGACTACAACAAACAAGTTAGACTTAATACAAACAAGACAATGTGACCACATTAACCATAAACAAGTTTGACTTAATACCACGTTAATACCAACAAAACAACTTGACTACTACAACAAACAACTTTGACTTAATACCAACAAGACAATGTGACTACAACAACAAACAAGTTTGACTTAATACCAACAAGACAACGTGACCACAACAAACAAGTTAGACTTAATACAAACAAGACAATGTGACCACATTAACCAAAAACAAGTTTGACTTAATACCAACACGACAACGTGACTACAACAACAAACAAGTTTGACTTAATAGCAACAAGACAATGTGACCACAACAACAAACAAGTTTGACTTAATACCAATAAGACAACGTGACCACAACAACAAACAAGTTTGACTTAATACCAACAAGACAATGTGACTACAACAACAAACAAGTTTGACTTAACCAACAAGACAATGTGACCACAACAACAAACAAGTTTGACTTAATACCAACAAGACAACGTGACTACAACAAACAAGTTAGACTTAATACAAACAAGACAATGTGACCACATTAACCAAAAACAAGTTTGACTTAATACCAACAAGACAATGTGACAACAACAACAAACAAGTTTGACTTAATACCAACAAGACAATGTGACTACAACAACAAACAAGTTTGACTTAATACCAACAAGACAACGTGACTACAACAAACAAGTTAGACTTAATACCAACACAACAACGTGACTACAACAACAAACAAGTTTGACTTAATACCAACAAGACAATGTGACCACAACAACAAACAAGTTTGACTTAATACCAACAAGACAATGTGACTACAACAAGAAACAAGTTAGACTAGATACCAAAAAGACATGTGACGCCAACAACAACCAAGTTTGACTTAATACCAACAAGACATGTGACCACAACAACAAACAAGTTTGACTTAATACCAACAAGACAATGTGACCACAACAACAAACAGTGTAAAGAAGTAAGTTCTTTGGATTGTCAAATGGTCAATGTCATAACAACTACCTCAAACATATAAATTTAATATACAAAACAAAATAAAGACAATACACAATTAATGAAAAATGAAATGAATAAATACACATAAAATAAATACACATTCACAAGACTGAACTAAATATAATGTACTGTTACAAATAAACACAAATTGAGCCTTCGCACTACATCTCCCGGTTATCCTCCACATCGTTGGTACTGTAACACTGATGAACCATTAAATTAATTCCTTAGGAATTTTAACATATTTAACGGACAACGGATTAAATTCTATACAAGTTGCAATTTCTACATCGGTGACGAGAACACTAGATAATTAACTTCACTTCACTGATGTGTTCAGCTAACTGTGACGGATTTACTACACAACTTCTGCACGGGCTTTTACTAATATAACTACACATATTTTACACGGACCTTTAAACTATAAATATGCAGCAACGGAAATTTCCAAATAAACTAATCCAACAGCAGAACATATTACCACCGATAAACGACGTTGTTTCATCAAATTGAATATCATTGAAACCACCACGCTGTTTCCATTTCCATCAATCAAGTCGACGCTTTATTACTACTGTATGCTACAAGCATACCGAAACCGGGTCTAAAAACAAAAAACCCCTACAAAATAAACAATCTACAAATTACTTACATTTCTATACTTTATGCATATGACAACTATCTGGCCATTTTAGACCGCGAGCCGAAATACCATCTCGACGGCGTACTCGACCGTGAAATTAACCATAAAATAGAAATGACTTACCCGAGTGTGGTTAACAATAGCCTAAGGTATCCATGTCCTGTACTGACAATTATAACACCTAACTGCTATTTTAATTAAACTCAGCAACAAACACACGCTAGCATTGGGTGTCCATGTCCTGAACTGACAATTATAATACCCAACTGCTACTCCGCAGACGTGTGCTCTACTCAATGACCATTTGCCGACTGATTTACAACTCACCTGTGAAATTTCAATACGTACCTAATCACGAGATATACAAGTAAGGTCTGCTCGACTGGTAAACCGTCCGGTGTTAGTACAAATTTATCCTATAATTTATATCCTACCTATTTTACAAGTATACAAATAACCGAAGTTCGTTACAAACGTCCATTTCCCAAAGACTAAAGAACATTTTAGTCCGACCAGACCAACGAACTTCAAAAAAATATATCTGAAATTAAAATCACATGTAGTCGAAATAAAATATACATAAACTGAAAAGAAATAAAAATCTCAATTTCTTTGACACTCAGGGGTTTACTAAATGTCCTCAACTCTAGATAGTACATCTGCAACAATATTCGTCTTGCCTGCAATATAAAAAACAGTAAATTTAAATTCTGGCAGTATCAAGCTCCAACGGAGTAACCGTTGATTACTAGTTTTCATTCTTTGCAACCACTGTAAAGGGGCATGATCAGTATTAATAGTGAATTATTTACCCTCTAAGAAATTTCTCAATGTTTTTACAGCCCAAACAATAGCAAAACATTCTTTTTCTACAACAGCATAGTTGCATTCAGTTTCTGAAAGTTTCTTGCTGATAAACAAAATAGGGTGTCGTCCATCGTCAAACTCCTGCTCAAGAACTGCTCCTAAACCCTTCCCGGATGCATCAGTCTGCAAAATAAATTTTCTAGAAAAATCTGGACTTCGTAATACAGATTCACTACAAATGCATTCTTTTAACCTGTCGAAAGCTATTTGTTCTTTGTCTGACCACTGAACTTTGTTTGGTGCATTTTTCTTTGTAAGATCAGTTAACGGTACAGCTATTTCTGAAAACTGTGGTATAAAATTTCTATAAAATCCTACCAGACCAAGAAATGACCTAACCTGTTTCTTAGTTACAGGTACAGGAAACTGTCGTATAACACAAACCTTGTCTTGTACAGGTTTAATTTTACCACTACCCGCGATATGACCTAGAAATTCAAGCTCTCCGTAACCAAAGGAACACTTGCTCGGTTTGGCAACAAGCTTTGCCTGCCGCAATGAGTCAAATACCGTCCTTAAATGCTCAATGTGGTCTTGCCATGTGTCACTGAATATACCAATATCGTCAATAAACGAATCGGCAAAGTCTTCGTACCCTGCAAGGACTTTGTTCATCATACGAACGAATGTTGCACCTGAATTCATCATTCCGAATGGAGTGACTGTAAACTGATAATGTCCAAAGGGAGTAATAAATGCGCTTTTCTGTCGACTATCGACCTCAAGAGGTACTTGCCAATAGCCCTTGGTTAAATCTAGTTTGCTTATATACCTCGCTTTGCTAACTTTGTTTAATACTTCATCCATTCTGGGCATCAAAACTGGATCAAAAATAGTTTGCATGTTCAAGTCACGATAATCAACGCAAAATCGAATTGTTTGATCCTTCTTTTTAATTAATACTATCGGGGCTGCATAGGGACTGTCGGATGGCTCGATTATACCAGCAGATAACATATCGTCAATCTCTTTCTTTACCTTCTCCCTCAACGCGTACGGTACTTGATATGGTCGCTTATATATCGGTTTATTTGTTTTTGTAACTACTCTATGTTCTATAACATTTATTACCTTAGGTATATCACTAAAGATGTCTTCATATTCCACCAATAGTGCCTTAAGTTGTGTTCTATAACATTTGTTACCTTAGGTATATCACTAAAGATGTCTTCATATTCCACCAATAGTGCCTTAAGTTGTTGTTTCTCTGTAACATTTGTTACCTTAGGTATATCACTAAAGATGTCTTCATATTCCACCAATAGTGCCTTAAGTTGTGTTCTATAACATTTGTTACCTTAGGTACATCACTAAAGATGTCTTCATATTCCACCAATAGTGCCTTAAGTTGTTGTTTCTCTGTAACATTTGTTACCTTAGGTATATCACTAAAGATGTCTTCATATTCCACCAATAGTGCCTTAAGTTGTGTTCTATAACATTTGTTACCTTAGGTACATCACTAAAGATGTCTTCATATTCCACCAATAGTGCCTTAAGTTGTTGTTTCTCTGTAACATTTGTTACCTTAGGTATATCACTAAAGATGTCTTCATATTCCACCAATAGTGCCTTAAGTTGTGTTCTATAACATTTGTTACCTTAGGTACATCACTAAAGATGTCTTCATATTCCACCAATAGTGCCTTAAGTTGTTGTTTCTCTGTAACATTTGTTACCTTAGGTATATCACTAAAGATGTCTTCATATTCCACCAATAGTGCCTTAAGTTGTGTTCTATAACATTTGTTACCTTAGGTATATCACTAAAGATGTCTTCATATTCCACCAATAGTGCCTTAAGTTGTGTTCTATAACATTTGTTACCTTAGGTATATCACTAAAGATGTCTTCATATTCCACCAATAGTGCCTTAAGTTGTGTTCTATAACATTTGTTACCTTAGGTATATCACTAAAGATGTCTTCATATTCCACCAATAGTGCCTTAAGTTGTGTTCTATAACATTTGTTACCTTAGGTATATCACTAAAGATGTCTTCATATTCCACCAATAGTGCCTTAAGTTGTGTTCTATAACATTTGTTACCTTAGGTATATCACTAAAGATGTCTTCATATTCCACCAATAGTGCCTTAAGTTGTTGTTTCTCTGTAACATTTGTTACCTTAGGTACATCACTAAAGATGTCTTCATATTCCACCAATAGTGCCTTAAGTTGTGTTCTATAACATTTGTTACCTTAGGTATATCACTAAAGATGTCTTCATATTCCACCAATAGTGCCTTAAGTTGTGTTCTATAACATTTGTTACCTTAGGTATATCACTAAAGATGTCTTCATATTCCACCAATAGTGCCTTAAGTTGTTGTTTCTCTGTAACATTTGTTACCTTAGGTACATCACTAAAGATGTCTTCATATTCCACCAATAGTGCCTTAAGTTGTGTTCTATAACATTTGTTACCTTAGGTATATCACTAAAGATGTCTTCATATTCCACCAATAGTGCCTTAAGTTGTGTTCTATAACATTTGTTACCTTAGGTACATCACTAAAGATGTCTTCATATTCCACCAATAGTGCCTTAAGTTGTTGTTTCTCTGTAATATTTGTTACCTTAGGTATATCACTAAAGATGTCTTCATATTCCACCAATAGTGCCTTAAGTTGTTGTTTCTCTGTAACATTTGTTACCTTACGTATATCACTAAAGATGTCTTCATATTCCACCAATAGTGCCTTAAGTTGTGTTCTATAACATTTGTTACCTTAGGTATATCACTAAAGATGTCTTCATATTCCACCAATAGTGCCTTAAGTTGTTGTTTCTCTGTAACATTTGTTACCTTAGGTATATCACTAAAGATGTCTTCATATTCCACCAATAGTGCCTTAAGTTGTTGTTTCTCTGTAACATTCAATTCCTGTGATATATCGACGTCATCTGCACTTTCTTTTTTCTGTAAAACAGGAGTAATGGCTGTATGCGTATCAGCGTCGTCTATATTTTCGTCTGCACTAAGACCTGAAATAATATTTAAGCACGCAGAAACATCTGTTGTAACATCATTACTATTAGGTGACCTTTCATGCCATAGCTTTAACATATTTACATGAAATACTTTCTCTTTCCCACCTCTAACCTTTACTTTATAATCAACAGGACTAATTTTGTCAGTTATCATAAATGGTCCCTTCCTACCGGCTAACAATTTCGACGTATGCGTAGGCAGTAACACAAGCACCTTTTGACCTACTTCCAGCTTTCTATCTCTAGCCTTTTTGTCATAGTACCGTTTTTGTTTCTGTTTTGCTTGATTTTCATTTTCAGTTGCATATTCCGCCATCGTTTTCATTTTTTCCCTCGTTTCTAATAAATAACTTAATACAGAATGTTGGCAAGTACTCGGTTCCTCCCATTCCTCTTTTAGTAGTGCAAGTGGACCTCTAATGTGCCGCCCATATAACAACTCGAAAGGTGAGAAGCCAGTACTGTCATTTGGTACTTCTCTGTATGCAAACAGTAAATAGGGAATGTACTCGTCCCATGTTTTGGGTTTTGACCTTGCATACGTTTTCAACATTTTCTTTAAAACACCATTGAACTTTTCGCATAATCCATTGCACATTGCGTGATAAGGACTAGTGCGCAACTTACTGATTTGTAATAGTCTACATACCTCTTGCATTAATTCCGACATGAAGTTGCTTCCTTGATCTGTCAATATTTCTCCGGGTATACCAACTCTAGCAAAAAAACTAATCAAAGCATTTGCAACTGTACAAGCTTCTTGATCTTTTAAAGGAATTGCTTCTGGATATTTAGTAGCGTAATCAATGCAAACTAAAATGTAACGATTTTTGTTTTCAGTCATAGGCAAAGGACCAACAAAATCAATAGCAATGCGCTGAAATGGCTCTTCAATAGGTGGGATGCTAATTAATGGTGCTCGTGGCACTCTACCCTTGGTCTACAATATTCAGAAATATCATTAAAAATACCTGGCCAAAAGAAATGCTGCATAATTCGGTCTCTTGTCTTTTTATTTCCTAGATGTCCTGCTAGCGGGATATCATGTCCTAATGAAAGAACTGTATCTCTCAGTGGCAATACAATCTGATGAATAACTTCACCACTTGGTTTACGATATACTCTATAAAGTAAATTAGAATTGTAAACAAAATACGATTGTTGGTCTTGACTTTCCTCGGAATCATTTAAATATGATCTTATCTTGTCAAGAGTCTCGTCTGACTTCTGCAACTCGATCAGCTTTTTCCTGTCACAAATTTTAAAATCATTAGATATATCTGAAAAATCAATAGGTTGCGATAAAGGTGCATCTTCACGTAATCTTGCTGTTGTCTCACTTATCTTCCTATCAACTGCATCTTGTTTCTTTCTCTGAGATCTCGTTTCGACTGCTTGACACGGAACAAAGTCTCCTTCAACAGGAACATTTTCACCTCTAGTCACATATTTCATCACTACTGATTGGTACTGACGTGTTGACGTAGTTTCCAACTATCAAATCGGCAAAAGGTGTATCTAGAATTAATGCTAAAATGTCACCTGAAATAAATGGAGTTGAAACATTTATGGAAACTTCAGGACATTGCTTCTCTGTACCATCTGCTAAACATATGTCTTTAATTCGACCTGTCAACTGATTAGAGTTAGTAAACTTACTATTTACAAAGACAGTGGAACATCCTGTATCTCTTAAAACAGAAATTATGTTACTGTTTATCTTACCTTCAACTATATCAAGCCCATGTACTTGTACTTTATTGCCATCACATGTAACACCAGGCAACTTAACAGTTACACCACTAATATAATCACAACGTGACTACAACAACAAACAAGTTTGACTTAATACCAACAAGACAATGTGACCACAACAACAAACAAGTTTGACTTAATACCAACAAGACAACGTGACTACAACAACAAACAAGTTTGACTTAATACCAATAAGACAACGTCACCACAACAACAAACAAGTTTGACTTAATACCAACAAGACAAAGTGACTACAACAAACAAGTTAGACTTAATACAAACAAGACAATGTGACCACATTAACCATAAACAAGTTTGACTTAATACCACGTTAATACCAACAAAACAACTTGACTACTACAACAAACAACTTTGACTTAATACCAACAAGACAATGTGACTACAACAACAAACAAGTTTGACTTAATACCAACAAGACAACGTGACCACAACAAACAAGTTAGACTTAATACAAACAAGACAATGTGACCACATTAACCAAAAACAAGTTTGACTTAATACCAACACGACAACGTGACTACAACAACAAACAAGTTTGACTTAATAGCAACAAGACAATGTGACCACAACAACAAACAAGTTTGACTTAATACCAATAAGACAACGTGACCACAACAACAAACAAGTTTGACTTAATACCAACAAGACAATGTGACTACAACAACAAACAAGTTTGACTTAACCAACAAGACAATGTGACCACAACAACAAACAAGTTTGACTTAATACCAACAAGACAACGTGACTACAACAAACAAGTTAGACTTAATACAAACAAGACAATGTGACCACATTAACCAAAAACAAGTTTGACTTAATACCAACAAGACAATGTGACAACAACAACAAACAAGTTTGACTTAATACCAACAAGACAATGTGACTACAACAACAAACAAGTTTGACTTAATACCAACAAGACAACGTGACTACAACAAACAAGTTAGACTTAATACCAACACAACAACGTGACTACAACAACAAACAAGTTTGACTTAATACCAACAAGACAATGTGACCACAACAACAAACAAGTTTGACTTAATACCAACAAGACAATGTGACTACAACAAGAAACAAGTTAGACTAGATACCAAAAAGACATGTGACGCCAACAACAACCAAGTTTGACTTAATACCAACAAGACATGTGACCACAACAACAAACAAGTTTGACTTAATACCAACAAGACAATGTGACCACAACAACAAACAGTGTAAAGAAGTAAGTTCTTTGGATTGTCAAATGGTCAATGTCATAACAACTACCTCAAACATATAAATTTAATATACAAAACAAAATAAAGACAATACACAATTAATGAAAAATGAAATGAATAAATACACATAAAATAAATACACATTCACAAGACTGAACTAAATATAATGTACTGTTACAAATAAACACAAATTGAGCCTTCGCACTACATCTCCCGGTTATCCTCCACATCGTTGGTACTGTAACACTGATGAACCATTAAATTAATTCCTTAGGAATTTTAACATATTTAACGGACAACGGATTAAATTCTATACAAGTTGCAATTTCTACATCGGTGACGAGAACACTAGATAATTAACTTCACTTCACTGATGTGTTCAGCTAACTGTGACGGATTTACTACACAACTTCTGCACGGGCTTTTACTAATATAACTACACATATTTTACACGGACCTTTAAACTATAAATATACAGCAACGGAAATTTTCAAATAAACTAATCCAACAGCAGAACATATTACCACCGATAAACGACGTTGTTTCATCAAATTGAATATCATTGAAACCACCACGCTGTTTCCATTTCCATCAATCAAGTCGACGCTTTATTACTACTGTATGCTACAAGCATACCGAAACCGGGTCTAAAAACAAAAAACCCCTACAAAATAAACAATCTACAAATTACTTACATTTCTATACTTTATGCATATGACAACTATCTGGCCATTTTAGACCGCGAGCCGAAATACCATCTCGACGGCGTACTCGACCGTGAAATTAACCATCAAATAGAAATGACTTACCTGAGTGTGGTTAACAATAGCCTAAGGTATCCATCTCCTGTACTGACAATTATAACACCTAACTGCTATTTTAATTAAACTCAGCAACAAACACACGCTAGCATTGGGTGCCCATGTCCTGAACTGACAATTATAATACCCAACTGCTACTCGCAGAAGTGTGCTCTACTCAATGACCATGTGCCGACTGATTTACAACTCACCTGTGAAATTTCAATACGTACCTAATCACGAGATATACAAGTAAGGTCTGCTCGACTGGTAAACCGTCCGGTGTTAGTACAAATTTATCCTATAATTTATATCCTACCTATTTTACAAGTATACAAATAACCGAAGTTCGTTACAAACAGTTAGACTTAATACCAACAAGACAATGTGACCACAACAACAAACAAGTTTGACATAATACCGACAAGACAATGTGACTACAACAAGAAACAAGTTTGACTTAATACCAACAAGACAATGTGACCACAACAACAAACAAGTTTGAAATAATACCAACAAGACCATGTGACCACAACAAACAAGTTTGACATAATACCAACAAGACAAAGTGACCACAACAACAAACAAGTTTGACTTAATAAAAACAAGACAATGTGACCACAACAACAAACAAGTTTGACTTATACCAACAAGACAATGTGACTACAACAACAAACAAGTTTGACTTAACCAACAGGACAATGTGACCACAACAACAAACAAGTTTGACTTAATACCAACAAGACAATGTGACGCCAACAACAAACAAGTTTGACTTAATACCAACAAGACAACGTGACTACAACAAACAAGTTAGACTTAATACAAACAAGACAATGTGACCACATCAACCAAAAACAAGTTTGACTTAATACCAACAAGACAATGTGACTACAACAAAAAACAAGTTTGACTTAATACCAACACGACAACGTGACTACAACAACAAACAAGTTTGACTTAATACCAACAAGACAATGTGACCACAACAACAAACAAGTTTGACTTAATACCAACAAAACAACGTGACTACTACAATAAACAAGTCTGACTTAATACCAACAAGACAATGTGACTACAACAACAAACAAGTTTGACTTAATACCAACAAGACAACATGACCACAACAAACAAGTTAGACCTAATACAAACAAGACAATGTGACCACATTAACCAAAAACAAGTTTGACTTAATACCAACACGACAACGTGACTACAACAACAAACAAGTTTGACTTAACCAACAAGACAATGTGACCACAACAACAAACAAGTTTGACTTAATACCAACAAGACAACGTGACTACAACAAACAAGTTCGACTTAATACAAACAAGACAATATGACCACATTAACCAAAAACAAGTTTGACTTAATACCAACAAGACAACGTGACTACTACAACAAACAAGTTTGACTTAATACCAACAAGACAATGTGACCACAACAACAAACAAGTTTGACTTAATACCAACAAGACAACGTGACCACAACAAACAAGTTAGACTTAATACAAACAAGACAATGTGACCACATTAACCAAAAACAAGTTTAACTTAATACCAACACGACAACGTGACTACAACAACAAACAAGTTTGACTTAATACCAACAAAACATGTGACCACAACAACAAACAAGTTTGACATAATACCAACAAGACAATGTGACCACAACAACAAACAAGTTTGACTTAATACCAACAAGACAATGTGACCACAACAACAAACAAGTTTGACTTATACCAACAAGACAATGTGACTACAACAACAAACACGTTTGACTTAACCAACTTGACAATGTGACCACAACAACAAACAAGTTTGACTTAATACCAACAAGACAATGTGACGCCAACAACAAACAAGTTTGACTTAATACCAACAAGACAACGTGACTACAACAAACAAGTTAGACTTAATACAAACAAGACAATGTGACCACATTAACCAAAAACAAGTTTGACTTAATACCAACAAGACAATGTGACTACAACAAAAAACAAGTTTGACTTAATACCAACAAGACAATGTGACCACAACAACAAACAAGTTTGACTTAATACCAACAAGACAATAAGACCACATTAACCAAAAACAAGTTTGACTTAATACCAACACGACAACGTGACTACAACAACAAACAAGTTTGACTTAATACCAACAAGACAATGTGACCACAACAACAAACAAGTTTGACTTAATACCAACAAGACAACGTGACTACAACAACAAACAAGTTTGACTTAATACCAATAAGACAATGTGACCACAACAACAAACAAGTTTGACTTAATACCAACAAGACAATGTGACTACAACAACAAACAAGTTTGACTTAACCAACAAGACAATGTGACCACAACAACAATCAAGTTTGACTTAATACCAACAAGACAACGTGACTACAACAAACAAGTTAGACTTAATACAAACAAGACAATGTGACCACATTAACCAAAAAGAAGTTTGACTTAATACCAACACGACAACGTGACTACAACAACAAACAAGTTTGACTTAATACCAACAAGACAGTGTGACCACAACAACAAACAAGTTTGACTTAATACCAACAAAACAACGTGACTACTACAACAAACAAGTTTGACTTAATACCAACAAGACAATTTGACAACAACAACAAACAAGTTTGACTTAATACCAACACGACAACGTGACTACAACAACAAACAAGTTTGACTTAATACCAACAAGACAATGTGACAACAACAACAAACAAGTTTGATACCACAATAACAAACAAGTTTGACTTAATACCAACAAGACAATGTGACCACAACAACAAACAAGTTTGACAGCACAATAACAAACAAGTTTGACTTAATAAAGACAAGACAATGTGACGCCAACAACAAACAAGTTTGACATAATACCAACAAGACAACGTGACTACAACAAACAAGTTAGACTTAATACCAACAAGACAGTGTGACCACAACAACAAACAAGTTTGACTTAATACCAACAAGACAATGTGACTACAACAACAAACAAGTTAGACTTAATACCAACAAGACAATGTGACTACAACAACAAACAAGTTTGACTGAATACAAACAAGACAACGTGACTACAACAACAAACAAGTTTGATTTAATACCAACAAGACAATGTGACCACAACAATGAACAAGTTTGACTTAATACCAACGAGACAATGCGACTACAACAACAAACAAGTTTGAATACAAACAAGACCATGTGACCACATCAATGAAGTTTGGCATTATACTCTTGCTGGATCCCTTTACTTAGTATTGCCCTGCAATGGTAATAGGGACAGAAATAAAAAGAAGTAGCTAACATGAGTAGAAATTCTGTTTCCAGAAATCTAGCAAGACTCTCGGAGAAATTATAGCATTTATTTCTTTTATTGTTGTTCTGGTCTCGGTTGTAAGGATAGTCGCTGAAGGTGAAATATATATTTCAATCTAGCGGCAGCGGCGTTAAAAGTTGTAATTTTGCTTCATTTCTGTGTAAGCTTGATCAGGTCAATCGGATTTCGTCCAGTGGTAGCTTAAGAATATAAAGCATTTAAAAACTGGACGCCATGAAAAATTTCTGAAAGTGGCGTTAAACATCAAACAAATTAAGCTCTCGCTTAGATTCTAATCGAAATAAGGTATGACCATTTTAATACTATTTACATTTGTGAAGCATTGAATAAAAATTATTAAAAAAAGGTTTAAAACACTGAGTAAACATATGTTTATAATTAGTAGACGAATCACTATACGGTAGAAGCGAGTAAACAGACAATATACTAAATCTGATACTCTGAGTGAATGCGGTCACTTTGTGAAATACCGGTCTGCATGTTTAAAACGAGTGTCTCTTGTTTAAATTAAAGAAGATAAGTATAGCTTTGCAGTTAAAAACGATTTATTTAATAGAACGCAGAGGGGGATAATCAACTGGAAAGGGTCCACATAGAGTAATAAAAACTCGGGAGTTATCCAATGTTCGATCATGGACCTTTCCTCTTTCTTATTTTTATTAATGATTTTGTAAAAGAGGTAAATTGTCCCATTAAACTTTTTGCAGGTGAGTCAAATATATATGCGATCGTAGAAAACACATGAGTTGCATATATTCAATTAAACTTAAACCTTAATAATGCATAACTGACAGAAACCGTGACCATATCTACAAGAGTGAAGCACTACGACCCTACCCAAAAATGAATAATGAACATTAAAACATCTTACTTTTACATAAAAAGATCGATCAAACGTTCACATGCGGCAAAAATTGGTTGAAATTCACACATAGACGAAGTTGTTAGAACGCGAATTCGAGGTTAAATATTAATCGAAACATCTTAAGTAGATACACATTTAGAACGCTTTATTTACTAATTTAACTGGCATTGATCTTCTCGATCTTTCGTGAATGTTAATGGGAGACCTCAAAACATAAAAAGACATAAAATCTTGCGGTCTCTGAAATAATGAATAATGGTACTGCGGATAATCCCTCAACTTAATACCAGGTCATTTTCAAGACATTCACTAATATCAAACCTGAGACTGTAATAATATTGTACCAGTTCATGGTCGTTTGCAGTTCTCGGCAACGGGGTGTGGGGGACGGTCTATGAGGGGCCCTCCAGCCAGTTGTTAGAAAATGTTTGAAAGAATGGAATAATTTTGGGAACTTCAAGCGCTTTTTTTCTGAAGTAGCTAGGTTTATTGAATTATTGATAACATAACAAAAATTTTTAAAGGTGGACTTAAGCTATTGCACCCAACGCTCCCCAGTTACGACCGCCATGTAGTTCTAGTACAGCTTTTTATTTTATATAGCTTTCTTCCATTCTCCATTAATTTATGGAACGAATTTCTCACTGATATTTAAACCAACGGCTCTATAAGCTGCTTAAAGTCATTCCTAAATCTAAAACTTGCAATTCCCGTATATTTTTATGTTGGCAGTCGAATTGGTCTGATCGTACATGGGAGAATTTGTACTGACAGCACATCACTTGAAAACAAATCGAGTATTCCCCGAACATTTTCTTTTTACTTGTTCGCTGGATGTTTGAGATATATTTGGAATTCTAAACACAAGCATCTTACTACATTAAAATCCCGATTCATTAGACATTGACAATGGTCCAAGATTAAGCATTATGTAATGATGTTTTGTCCAGAATATAGACATGGTCACAACAGACAGAAATATCTCTTTTATCGTATAAATATACTTGATGTTATTAACAACCAGACAGAATTGTATTGTGTTACTAGTACATAAATAATTAATACCTATTGCGATATCGAACATAGTTAAATTTCATCTGCCTTGGTCGATATGAACAGTGGCGTAGCAATCCGTACGCAAAAACGTAGTACGAGAATCCTTTGCCGTCCAACGCTTTTTTCGCCGTAAAAAATGTTCAAAATTAAAATTGTTGCTCCTGGAAACAAGATTGTCCTAAAGGGAAGTTTAAGTGCCAGGACACAACAGCGTTATTTATGTCAGTGCTTCTGGGGATCTTCATACCCCAGGCGTAAAATACATTACGATGTGTTATTAAGTTAGTGTTTTTAATACACTTCATTTTGGGCTCAGACCCTTGTGAAAAAAATCACCTCTACCAGGTGGTATTAAGTTGATACTTTGAGTACACTCTTTGATTTTAGGCTTGTTATGCCCCTAACTATTATCGGTTTTGCTTTGTTACTTCTTTGCGTCCAGTTTTATAGGAAAGGAAGCAGGAGTACCTGGAGAAAACCCAGACCTTTGGTAAAAAATAAATAATAATATAAGATAATACTATGGCAATTATTAATTACTAATTAAATTCTCTTTTGACAGTTTCCTCTCTTTTCGGTATTTTGTTATTACCTTCGTCAACGGCTTTCCGTAGAAACCCGCTCTGTTCCTCTCAAATAGGATGTAATAAAATCAACATATTATAACATTACATAACGTCATAAACACATTTAGATCTATTACTACATTCTTAGTGAATCAATCTTATTTATTCGTGAATGCCTTCTGTCAACTAATGAGCCAGAACATAAAATATTGTTAAAATCAGGGACAGTCTATACTTAGTAGACTGTCCCTGAAAATATAACCCCGAATGGACCCGCTTATACTTTGAAAACTGACGTCAGTGAACACAACTCTATATTATTCGCAGTTTGTTTCAAGTAAGTGTACAGTTCAGATGTGTTTTTTTCTGGGGATGAAAATTTTTGAACAAATTTTTAAATTTTTTTGCAATGTTTAAAGTTTTTTAAAATTTTATTTTAAAGGTGTATTCGATTTGTTATTCGCGTTTCGCGTTTTTTGTTTCTGAACCCTTTTAAGGATGGTGGATGTTTGATGGAATTCAGCAGACGTTTAAAACGATGACTGGAGGGTTTTATAATGATTTAGAGATGGTAAAATGGTGTACTTAAAAAGGCTACTATGGTAAAATTGTGAACGAACTTGGATGACATGGTAACATTAGATTAAGATACATTTGTCCAAAAACTAACGTCAAAAAATGTTCACACAATGTCTCAAAACTACCACACACTAAAGAAAACGTTGAACAAAATAACAGATTTTCACCCAACCCCTTTTCGAAATCTACAATAATGGTCTTTGTCGTGTAAATGAGCCAAAGCGATCAGTCTTTCTGAATTATATTTAACTGACAATACCCTATAAATAAAAAGCCTCTTCTATCTGCCACCCATGGATGAACTAGGCGACTGTGGGTTGACCGCAGAGAACCCAGCCAGTATAGCACTGGATCTCAGCAATTGCATCAATTTTGTCAAAAAATTACAGTATAGTAAAATATACAACACCGGAACTGCCAAAACAAAACCAAAATGGATTGGAGCCATACAAGATAGAAAAAATCCAATGAAATACACCAATTATACAAACAATATTTTCTTAAAAAATACTGCTTTTGATAGAAAAATAGATTTTCAAAATTGGTACATACTTAAAAAGTAAACATGTATATTCAACTTGTTTTGTGTATATTTGCATGCATACGTGTATACTGTCTAAATATTAAAAGCAAACCATTATATTTTTCAGATTTGCTCACACAACAATCACAATGGCACCGTAAGTAATTGTTTATATACTTAAATTAAGAAATAAATCACGGAGGCTGTGCTTTATCATTGTTTTACCACGGGGTGACCATTTATGTGGTATTTTTTTCTGTTCAGTCAATGTAACACACAATATATTGCAACGGATAATTATAGCGTGTGTCGCTATTTCGTCATACGCAATAGCTTTCTGGTGGGAGTTACAGTTTTGTAATTGGAACAGCCATTTAAAACACGCCCTCCTCAGCGTGTTTTGCTCATATATAAATCATTTTTTTTACCACAGTTGTGGTCTCGAAGCCTTTAAAGCAAGTCATATTAGAATAGATAATATTGAATAATGCTAGTGAATAATGCAAGGGAGATACTATTATCTGCTACAATGTAACGTCACACAATTTGTTACTTGAGCTACATTATTATAGCTCACCAATCATTTGTATTTTTCCTCCACAATGTCAGCTTTCTAAAAAATAAAAATTTAATGAATTGTTTCAAGTAACAATGTATCCATGAAAGTCAAATGGTTAGCCTATATAGATACTGAAATGTACAAAGAATTGTCTCCGTTTATGAACCATGGTCAAAGGTCCATTCTGTTGTGTCTTGTAATAAGTTGTGTTGCTAGAGGCAGTATGAGTGACTCGACAATGCAAACTACATTACTTAGTCTCAGAAAAACATAGACGGTCCAATAAACTGAAGTGTTGGGCAAGCAGATAAACATGTTTAGAATAATGTTTAGCCCATGATAAAACATCCTTTTTTCTGTATTATCTAGAAAACTTCTGTTAAAATTATTCTCTTGGAGGCAGGACATTATCTAAAAAAGAAATCCTTGCCTAGCCTTATTTACATATTGAAGACCTCAAATAAACTGATTAGGGATCTGTATCATTAAATAATACTTGCAGTATATTTGAAGAGAAATCAATCTTAAGTGTATGAGAAAAAAAATTGTGAACTGGGGGTATTGGGATTAACTTCTGATTAAAAAAAATGTGAGCAAAGGGAGACAACTCAATATACAAAATAACATTTTTAAAAACTTTTTTTTTATATATTGACACCTACCAGTTTGTTTACTTAGCAAGGTATAATGTATGCTTAAGGATCTAAAGTGGGTAAGTAAAATTTTTGTTTGTACATTTTTAAAGTCTGCACATTTTTCTGTATGTATGATAAATGGAAATATAAATAACAGCAGGTGAACATATTATAACAAATCATCCGAGGGAAATTCTAAATCTTATTCATTTTCATAAAAAGGTGATAATATTAATATATATAATATAAATTAACAGCCTTTCTAAGTTGCGCATAGGGAGGGGGAAGTATTCAGGTACTTAAAAGGGGGAGGGGGAAGTATTCAGGTACTTTCACCTTTCTAATTCCAGACCAGATGACTTTTTTCTAATAGATGGTTTTTGTTACCTCCTACAAATGTTTGTCCAACAATTAGTCCACTCGGCTTGTAAGGGGTCATCCATAATTGTCAACATTTTCACAAGTTTGCAAAGAGCGCTCTTAGAAAACCCCCTCCCTCCCTCCAAAAGAGTATGTCAACATTTTTTGCAAGTCTGGACATCCACATTGCCGGAAGTTTAAAGAACGTACCGAGAAAATGTTGAAATTTAAACCCCCTCCCCCCAATAGTTCTCTTTGCAAACTCATAAAAATGTTGACAATTATGGATGACCCCTTAGCATTCTCTAGCCAACATTTCTTGTCAGAAGATTTTTTTTTAAATTTAAACCTCTAGACCGGTGTGGTAAAAATAGTTCTCGTCACTAGATGAAATGTGGTTCTCAGCAGTTGATTGGTTTAAAATAATAACATCATAATGAATTTTTAGTTGAATTTTAACTATCTTGTTTGGAGAAATCTAATAATACACTCACACCAATGCAAGGTCCTATATATCTTGGACAACTGGAAAATCAGTACCAATTGATCCTTTTTTTTGGACTTGCACCTTTATCAATGTAAATTTTCTGGAAAATTGTCCTGGAAGCACTCTTCTGTGGAGATGGTCAGTAAAGTCTTCTGTGGAGATGGTCAGTAAAGGCAAGACATATATATAGAAATCCTGCAATGGCGTTAACATTTGACATTTTGCTAATTTATATCTTTCTAATCGTAAGCCCTATGTCCATAAAATTCCCTCCAGTGGTACCTTATGATGAGTACTTGCCAGGCAGTCACCTGACCCTTGGTCTCAATTTCATGGTCAAGTAACTAAAGCTTTTTGATTAGAGAAGTTCCATGCCTGTATGAATGAAAATGTTTGGTATATAGGTTGCTGATGGATAGTGCATAACTGTCTGGTAGATGTCATATGACCTTGACATCAATTTCACAGTCAAGCTAATAAGTTAAAGTATTTGAATTAGGGCAGTTCCTCTGTAACCATGAATGGTATATTTTAAATGATGACAATTTAATGCTATGTACATGTTGCTCATGAAGTAATTTTCCATTTCTGATGTGGAATGCGAGCGAGGCATTTTTCTGTGACACACTTCTTACAATTTTTGTATTGAAATTACATTGTTACTGCTTGGTTTTTGATTTGTATTGTTTCCTGTCTGTTCCGTTTTTATTAGCTCACCTGACCCGAAGGGTCATGTGAGCTATTGCCATCACTTGGCGTCTGTCGTCGTCGTTGTCGTTGTCGTCGTCGTTAACTTTTCTTCAAAAATCTTCTCCTCCAAAACCACTGAAGGGATTGCTTTGAAACTTTGCATACATCATCAGTAAAATGCCCTCTACCAAGTTTGCCCAAATCATGGCCTCAGACCAACCAACATGGCCGCCATGGCTAAAAATAGAACAGAGGGGTCAAAATACAGTTTTTTGCTTATAGTTCAAAAAGTATAACAGATACAGGAAAACGGAAGAGACCTTCCTTCTTCAGCATCTTAAGCTCTACAAAACACTCCATTGGGTCAAAGTCGTATGATAACTCCTTGTAGGAGTTATTGCCCTTTAATTGTCAAAATTGATGATTTTTGCCATTTTTGCCTCAAAATCTTGAAAATTATTAGAACTAGAGAAAAAGTTAGCATTGCTTAATTGTTCTGCTCTATGAGGGC
This sequence comes from Limnoperna fortunei, assembly GCA_944474755.1. Classification (NCBI taxonomy): domain Eukaryota; kingdom Metazoa; phylum Mollusca; class Bivalvia; order Mytilida; family Modiolidae; genus Limnoperna; species Limnoperna fortunei. Next base: position 60,130,827 of record OX104123.1, read on the forward strand.
TACAAAAATGACTTAAGGGTCAAGATTGTCTGATTAACCGTTTAAGAGTTATTCCCCTTGAACTGTTTTTTTAATCGGTTTTAATTGATTTTTTAAAATCTTCTCCTCTGAAACAACTGAAAGTACTGCTTTGAAACTTTGTACACATCATCTGTCAAATGTCCTCAACCAAGTTTGCACCAACCATGGCTGCAGATTAACCAACATGGCCACCATGGCTAAAAATAGGATTGGGGGGGGGGGCGGTAAAATACAGTTTTTGGCTTATATTTAAAAAAGTGTAACAGATACTGGAAAACCGAAGAGACATGCCTTCATCTGCATCAAAAGCTCTACGAAACACTCCATTGGGTTGAAGTTGTATGATGACTCCTTATAGGAGTTATTGCCCTTTAATTGTCGAAATTGATTATTTTTGACATTTTTGCCTCAAAATCTTGAAAATTATTAGAACTAGAGAAAAAATTAGCATTGCTTAATTGTTCTGCTCTATGAGGGCTACAAAAATGACCTTAGGGTCAAGATTGTCTGATGAACCGTTTAGGAATTATTCTCCTTGAACATTTTTTTAATCAAATTTACTTGATTTTAAAAAATCTTCTCCTCTTAAACCAATGAAAGGACTGCTTTGAAACATTGCATACATCATCTTTAGGATGTCCTCTACCAAAATTGTCTAAATCATGACACCTGACTACCTACATAGCTACGTTGGATTAAAATAGAAAAAATGAAAAAAAGGGGGGGTGGGGTCGAGAGAGTTTTCGACTGATAGTTAAAAAAGTATAACAGGTACAGAAAATTTGAAGTGAACCTTCCTTCTCCCTCTAACCATCAGAAGATATCCTCCTTATAGGAGTTATTTCACTTAAAAGGTCAAAATTAATGATTTTTGCAGAAGTGTTGGGCAATTCCTTATAGCAAAGAAAAGCTGGATAAAAAAGGGTTGTTTGGTTTCAGGTTCAGGTGAGCAATACAGGCTGCTGGGAGCCTCTAGTTCTTTAATATTTTGAACCTGTCCGCATTAAATTTTGACATTTATTTCCGGTTTAAGCGTTTTGCTTTGTAACTATCGTAAACCAAAAATTCAAATCGTGAAAACAATTTGGTACATGAATGAATCACATGTGACACAAGTGTTGGAATATGATGACTATTACTATAAATTATCACAAATTATTGAAAAAAAATATTTTACTGACACTAGTCATTTAAGGATTGTTTTCAATTGTTGGTTAGATTATTGGATATAAACGACTTTGGGTCGATTTACGCTGAATAAACTGCGAAGCAGTTTATGTTCCAATAATCTAACCAACAATTGAAAACAAACCTTATATTTTAAATTCTATAGTAAAAATGAAGTAACAAGAACACTATTTTACAATTAATCAAATAATATTTGCAATCCACAATTTTAGTGTCGTCACTTGTTGTTTGAGGAAGAATTCATTTATAGTCAACGTCATCAATACATCTTATTATGACGTCACAATCAGTCACGTGCTGAAAAACCAAGTTAGGTTATACCAAATAACCAACTTTGCTCACGTATTTAAACGAAATTAAAATATTTGTTGTTAGCATCTGTGATAACATGTTTATATCAACAATTGCTCTAAGCATTTAAAAAAACCAGTATCAATGACGGGTGTATTATGTATTACAGATGTCTGTCCTCCTGACAATCCGCCATCCTCATTTTACACCATCTTGAGAATGCCTGCACACAGTTGTAAATTTTTTGGTAAAATTCTGAATTTTCACGGAGGTTATGGAACTATATGTTTGCAGAAAGGGAGGATTTTTTATTTTTTATTTAGTGTTCAGACTCGCTAAAAAAGCTTCCATTAGTTTTCTGGAAAGGAAAAATTTTGTAACAGATTTCTCGGCTTATAGTAAAAGAATTAATTTCAAATTTGGTGCACAGATTTAGCATGATGAGTTGCACCATGCCTCCCCTTTCCAGGTCAATCTGTTATCTACTTCCTGTTTCCGGAGCCGAAAAATGGTCAAGTGCCAGTATACTTTAGCACGACTTAGTGCTGGTCCATGGTACTATAGTAATAGTAGTTATACCGTATTCAAATATAAGTTGTATAACTAAGCAGCATTTTTTACATCAGATTTTTATGAATTTTTTTAAAGATTTATATCAACAATATCATAGAGATGAGTTGAATGAACAGAACAAGTCAAGTTTTATCAAGACCTCTGTCTACCTTCGAATAGTTTACTTGAATTCCTTTACGAACATTACAGTGCATGCTTTATGTGCCGCTGGGTTACATCGAATGGACTTCATTTGGTTTTTATACCCCTCCACACAAAGTGGCAGGGTACTATTATACACTCAGTATGGGTATCAGAGTGACTGTCCGTCTGTCTGTTTGTCTTTGATTATTACTTGAAAACGTGTCAAAAAATTTTGTTTAAATTTGCACAGCTGTAAAGTACTATAAAATGAAGCTCAAGTTCAATTTTCAAGAATCTCCCATTTGTTGTTTTTGAGTACGGCCAATTACAAAAAATGTCAAATTTGCATTTTTAAAAAAGATTACTTGAAAAACAGATTTTGTTAAAACTTGCACAGCAACTTGAAGGTGTAACTTCATATGAAAACCTACTGGCCCAGGAATTTCCTAGCTACCTAGCTAATTTGTCAGGGTTTCTTTGGACACATGTCAAGCTTTACTCAGAAACTGTACATGAGAACAATTTGAAATTTGGCAGGGTGGTTCAGTATCACAAGTTTTACGTCCTAAGCAACTTTCAGACCTGTCGGACAACTACTTCCTCCTGTTTGGGACTTCATTTAGTGAGGGCATCTGTGTCCCATGGACGCATTCTTCGATTTTTTTATTAAAAAGTTGTGTGTTGTTGGTATTTTGATGAATGATGTAGTTATTCTAAATTTTTGGTCAGGAAACATGAAATATACTTTTTAATCATGGCCTCTTGTGTTAATATACTGTTTTTACTCATCACACAATATTTTAATATGTGTTTGTAAAATTATATTTTTACAGAAACAGAGAAAGAATCTACGTTGACAACCAGACGAACCGACGATTAGGACGTGTAGGAAAGCCTTATGGGTATGTTGCCCCCAGACCTGTAGCTGAGCGTGTATCTAGACGACTGAGAGGCATGGAACCGGAGGAGGTTGTGGTACCAGGTGTTCAGGTAGTAGAGGTTGCCCCAGAGGTAGTTAGAGGTGTTCAGGTAGGTGTTTTGGATGTTGTTTTTGATGAGGGTGAGGTTGTGTTGGAGGAATCGGTGTCTGTTTCAGAGGAGGTTGTGTTGGATGTGTCAGTTCCTGAGGAGGTTGTGTTGGATGTGTCTGTTCCTGAGGAGGTTGTGTTGGATGTGTCAGTTCCTGAGGAGGTTGTGTTGGATGTGTCAGTTCCTGAGGAGGTTGTGTTGGATGTGTCTGTTCCTGAGGAGGTTGTGTTGGATGTGTCTGTTCCTGAGGAGGTTGTGTTGGATGTGTCGGCTTCTGGTGAAGCAGTGTTGCTGGATGTAGCTGGTGAGTCAGAGGAGGAGGTTGTGGAGGTGGTTACCCCAGCAACAGTAGAGGGGGTTCCCCCTTCCCCTCGGGGTGTCTTTAGGTTTTTCAGGGGTGTTAGGCCAGTATTAAGTTTTTTGTTAGATTTTTTTCTTGAAGGGTAATATAATGTGTATTTAATGTAATGGCAAAAACTTTATATATTTTTATCATTTGATTGTTTTGATTTTTTCGTATAATTTTTTTTGTTTTATATTTAAAGTACATATTCATACAATACTATTGTTTTGAAATTTGGTTTAACCTTTGACCTTAGACAAACATAAAAATACTTGTTTAATAAAAATGTCACTCCCTGATCTGACATGTCTCAAAATTTATAATGAAATAAAAATTATTTTAAACAATTTTAACAGTGCATGGTTAATTAAAATTTATATTTTGGTTGGTTGTTAAATATTTTGACATTACAAAATCAATTCTTTATGGGTTAAATCTGATTATTTTTCACAATTTTTAATCAAATTAAAAAATAGAAAGATATTAAAAAATTTAAATTTTTGTAATTAAGACTATCTATATACATTTTTGGTCTATTTTTACAGAATTTCACAAACGCTGTTCATTTAACAATACTAATTCTTACTAATAAATAACAAATTCTACTAATAAATAATAACAAAATAACAAACTTTACTAATAAATGGAAAGTATTTGTGGAACATGTAATATTTCTATTTTGGTCCTGTAAATTTATTGATTGACTAGGTGATTAATGATCAGATTTAGGTTTGGGAGAAATTTGGGAAATTTTGTTTTCATGTAATTGTTTTAATTTGTTTGTACTTGCAGACAGGGATATTAATTTTTTTCTCCATTTGTCTAATCGCAAATTATACCTGCAAAATTTCCAAGTAATTGAAAACAAAATATATTGTCCATTGCTACATATTTTCTGACAGATAAATTTTGAAAACTTATGTATTCAAATTAGTTTTATATGATACAGATGTCTGTAAAATTCTTATTGAAAAAATAAAATATTATTAAAAGCTTTTTGTTTTTATTTATAGATGATATCAATTTGTTTTATAAACAAAAAAAAATTGTTTTGACAGCATCTTCTGAACAATCTGATTTGCAAATTGAAAAACAAATTTATATGGCATGGAATCCATTCAATCAATTTTTTTTTCTTATTCAAAATTTCATGAAAAGTCGAATAATGGCCTGGTGATCAAATTTTGCAACAAAATTAATCCAATATTTTTTTGGTTTTCTGCTTCAAAGTAAAAGTCTTTTAAATAATCATATTAATAAAAAATTTCTTGTTTCAATTGTTACTTGTTTGGTATTGTATTGTTTATTTTTGGAATAAAAAATGGTTCATGTATTAATTACAAAATCAGTCATTACAAAATTCTCTCAGACATTTTTTTCTGGCAATTAATTTTTTTAAGATAATATTGTTTTTAAAAATTAAAGCTGATACATTTGGCTATTATATTTTTTTTCCACTCTACTGTTGCATGACCCCATGGAGTCCATTTCATTGTGGTAGTGCCCAGTGCTCTTCAGTAGGAGTTGTCCTTAGTTTTTGTTCTTTCAGTGGTGTTTGAGGCAGTGTCAAGCTCTTTGTGGTAGTGCCCAGTGCCCTTTGTTAGGAGTTGTCCTTGGTTTTTATTGTTTCAGTGGTGTTTGAGGCAATGTCCAGCTATTTGTGGTAGTGCCCAGTGCCCTTTGTTAGGAGTTGTCCTAAGTTTGTATTGTTTCAGTGGTGTTTGAGGCAGTGTCAAGCTCTTTGTGGTAGTGCCCAGTGCCCTTTGTTAGGAGTTGTCCTTGGTTTCTATTGTTTCAGTGGTGTTTGAGGCAATGTCCAGCTCTTTGTGGTAGTGGCCAGTGCCCTTTGTTAGGAGTTGTCCTTGGTTTTTATTGTTTCAGTGGTGTTTTAGGCAGTGTCAAGCTCTTTGTGGTAGTGCCCAGTGCCCTTTGTTAGGAGTTGTCCTTGGTTTCTATTGTTTCAGTGGTGTTTGAGGCAATGTCCAGCTCTTTGTGGTAGTGCCCAGTGCCCTTTGTTAGGAGTTGTCCTAAGTTTGTATTGTTTCAGTGGTGTTTGAGGCAGTGTCAAGCTCTTTGTGGTAGTGCCCAGTGCCCTTTGTTAGGAGTTGTCCTTGGTTTCTATTGTTTCAGTGGTGTTTGAGGCAATGTCCAGCTCTTTGTGGTAGTGGCCAGTGCCCTTTGTTAGGAGTTGTCCTTGGTTTTTATTGTTTCAGTGGTGTTTTAGGCAGTGTCAAGCTCTTTGTGGTGGTGCCCAGTGCCCTTTGTTAGGAGTTGTCCTAAGTTTGTATTGTTTCAGTGGTGTTTGAGGCAATGTCCAGTTCTTTGTGGTAGTGCCCAGTGCCCTTTGTTAGGAGTTGTCCTCGGTTTTCATTGTTTCAGTGGTGTTTTAGGCAATGTCCAGCTATTTGTGGTAGTGCCCAGTGCCCTTTGTTAGGAGTTGTCCTTAGTTTTTGTTGTTTCAGTGGTGTTTGAGGCAATGTCCAGCTCTTTGTGGTAGTGCCCAGTGCCATTTGTTAGGAGTTGTCCTCGGTTTTCATTGTTTCAGTGGTGTTTTAGGCAATGTACAGCTCTTTGTGGTAGTGTCCAGTGCCCTTTGTTAGGAGTTGTCCTCGGTTTTCATTGTTTCAGTGGTGTTTGAGGCAATGTCCAGCTATTTGTGGTAGTGCCCAGTGCCCTTTGTTAGGAGTTGTCCTCGGTTTTCATCGTTTGAGTGGTGTTTTAGGTAATGTCCAGTTCTTTTTGGTAGTGCCCCTTGACCCTTGTTAGTCGTCCTCTGTGTTCCATGCATATTTTATTATTTCAGTATCACATACATATCTATGCTGTGTGATTCTGTTGCATTGTTGTATACATCACCAAAATATTATAGCCCAATGTTTGTACAGAAAAAAACCATTTTGTTTGTTTGTGTGTTTGTTTGTTTGAACGATACTTAATGCCACTTTCAGCAATTTTTTCAGTTTTCAGCTATACCATGGCATCCAGTTTTTATTGGGGGAGGAAGCCAGAGTACCTGAAGAAAACCCCCAACCTTCGGTAGGAAAACTGGTCAATTACGATGTGAGTCGAGTACACCCTTCCCAGCCTCAGTGTTGACAGACCATGTGATCAGCAGTAGATGAACTACCTTAACCACTCAGCCAACATGGCTCCCAAGAAACCATTTTGTAAATGATTTGGAAACTTCTTGAGGTTAAAATAAAGATTCTATTTTGTTAATGTGAATTTCGGGTTTAATGATATCTATATCAGCAGACACCTTTTTTAAAACATAATCTTGTCCTTTTTTTGTTCTCTTTTATTTGGATTCATCATTGATCTCCTTTTTTGCAAAATTAATTCATATCGATTTATCCAGTAAAATGTATCATGGTTTATGAAATTTATGTATTAGGATTTGTTGTTTTTTGTATGTATACATTATAATTTATTGTTGTATAGAATATATTTTTGGTATCGAGGTAGATTGGACTGTCTACATGTCACAAGACCTAAGTATTTGTTGTTAATGGCGTAATATATAGGTCTATGGATATGTTGGACGTGGCCAATTTTGTCTTTATGCCTCAAAATATAGATTTTCTCATCAAGAATTATTTTTCAGTTAATCATAAATATTTGCAAATAATTTTGGAGCGTCATTGCTATTTATTGTTTTTTCTAGTTAGAGGACCTTCAGAAATTTTGAAATAAAATTGTAAAAGGATCTAACAAATATTAAAACAAATTTTATCAACTTTGCAATTTTTGGTGAGGAAATGGTCTTTAATATCGAGGTGATGTATGCAATGATGTTTTTATATTAAAAAAAAAAAAAAAAAAAAAAAAAAAAGAACAAAAGAAAAAAAAAAAAAAAAAAAAAAAAAAAAAAAAAAAAAAAAAACAAAAGAAAAAAATTAAAAAAAAAAAAAATAAAAAATAAAAAAAAAATTGTGCCATGTACTAATGTTTATACTTTCGTTTCAGATAATAGTTTGTAATGTTTTTAACATCAGCCGTTGTTAAGTTTTATTGACCTTGGAAGCCATATCACTGACCTTGGACATCTAAATTCAGATCTTTGGGGTTGGGTGGGGTGGAGGGAAGTCAATTATAAATTTGACATATTACCAGTTCAGTGCACTCTTTTTGTATGAATATTTTAAGAGGATTAGGACTATTAGTAAATTAAATTTAACATATCAGGCTTTGCATTTTCTGGGATAATCATATTTTTTGGGATGAGAAATAAATGTATTTCTAAATTTGGCATATTTGGCTGCCAGTCCAGTGCACTTTTTTTGGTATTTTTTTCTGAAATAAATTATAAATTTCCTTGCTACAACCTGTGGTAAACTAGTCAGATGGGACGAACCGTGCCAGGACCGACCACAGAGATGATTGGGCTGTACAGATTACCAAAAGGTCCATTAGAAAAGAAGCCATCATATGAAGAAACAGTGGTACATATGTTTTTCATTAATTTTTTAACACTGTATTATAGTAATAAAGGTTTCATCAGCTTCTGTCATTCGGTTAATTTATTATTTAATGCATAATAAAATTTGGAAACCATGACTTTACCACAGATATTTGGAAGCCATGACATGTTAGTAATTTTACCACAGATATTTGGAAGCCATGAAATGTTAGTAATTTTACCACAGATATTTGGAAGCCATGACATGTTAGTAATTTTACCACAAATATTTGGAAGCCCTGACATGTTATTTTACAACAGATATTTGGAAGCCATGACATGTTAGTAATTTAACCACAGAAGTTGTATTTTATATTTACCAGTGACTGGTGTGTATAGATTTATAATTGGTAAAAAGTTAAAGTTGGGATAATGGGGAGGGGGGATGTCGGAAGGGGGAGGGAAGTGGTACTTATATGAACAACTTAACCAGTAATGGCTATTATTTATTTTGGTATTATAGATTTATAAACCATGTTTAAAGAAAACAAACGGGCACACTTCACAAAAACCAAAACTTAAGCAACACACACCAAACTTGCGAGTCCAGGTACTCCAGAAGGGGAAGAACCTCCTGTTCCACACAGGGAACCTATCATAACAAATTGCCGAAAGTTTTTACATTTAGTGAATTAATGCTGACAGACTTAAAACACCTCAGTAGTCAAATAGCTTGAGGATCAGCCATTTTCGTAGAAGCAGGATAATAGCTTTGTTTAGCTTTTTCTTCTGACATATGGAGGGAATGAAGCATTACATGTACAAGATTAAGAAAATCTGAGACTAAAGCATGATTTGTCCTTTCTTACTCATCATCAGAAACCCATGTACGATCATGTTCCTGCTTTGCTACCATTGTGGGCACATTTGTAGATATTTTCTCGTTTTCATTAATGTTTAATATCCTATTTTGATTGGTTGCATGTATATGAGTTTCCGACAGTGTTTCTTACTTGGTAGAGCCTTGTTAAAAATGTAGGCAGATATTATATTTGGATGTGTTATATTTTCTTATCTTGTTACTGTTACTGATCTTAGAGTTTTTATGTCTTGCATTGATTCTGATTCAGTTTTTTACTAAAATATATTTTAGAGATGAAGATACCACCATTTCAAAAGATGACATCATGCCAAAAAAGATGCTGAAAAACCTACTAAAACTACAATGGTAAATTTATCTAGATACACAATGAATAATGTAATCACTGTGGTCCAAACTTATGAAACCAAACAATTTTTAAGTGCTTTGGATGTATATTTGTGCAAATAGTTTCTTATATTTTTTGGCCAATTTTGCGATTTAAAATTAAAATTGAAAGATTTCAATAAAATTATTTAACCACCATTAGCAGACTATTTAACAGCTGAAAATTTAATGGTAAGGTTAAAAGAGGTGTAAGCAAGAAATTCATTCCATATCAGACTACTGCAAACCATTTCCAAAATAAACAAAAACCCCTACCCAATTATCAGAGATGAACGTTTTCTGTGTATTTCTGCAATTTTTATGGACCAATTTGTTCGTTTTTGAGATGAGAGAAAATTTGTTTAATTTTTTAAATTAAATTTTTTAAAGGGAGTCCAATTCTGATGATTTACTTCCCAAATGTGTAGAACTTGGTTAGATACTAACCATCCAGCAAAATTTGTCAGTAAAATCAAATTGGTTTTTTTGGATGGTTCTTTGTATTTTATTCAATGACGATTAGTTAACATTGTACTGCTTGCTTTACATATTCTTAGATACTGTAACCAAGTGAATCTTAAACCAGTTCACACTGGTACCTTAATGGAAGTTGTAAGGTATCCATAAGTTTTAGAATATATGTAAACAGAATTGGTCAACAAAGTTCATCGTGGCTATTTTAACGGAACAGTTTTGGCAGCTCCCAACTCCCTGGCCAAAGTTTCAGATTTCTCCCCCAGGGATCTGCTTTTATCTGTGTATTATGGACTTTTTGATATAATACATGTAGTAATAATAGAAAATGATGCTGTCACTAAGGCTGCCATCTTGATAAGAGTTGTTTTTTTAATTTTTGCAGACAATGATGCCAAAAGATTTTGTTACCTTGTGCTAATGTGGATTTTACAAACAGGTAATGTTTGAGGGTCTTTTTTACCTATTTAAAACTATCTTGATTAGTCGACTTCAGTCTTATTGTTGATGGTGCACTCCTTCATTCTGTCATTGCATTGATTGTTGTAGGGCATATAATTCATATGGTGTCTCCATGGATTCTAGCTACTATGTATTATAGAGCATGTCAGTTTCTACCAATATACAGCAAAGTTTCTTTCTGTCCCGTTTTAAATTCTGTTACCAAATATGTAAAATCAGTGTATTTGGAAAGACTGATGACCAAGCTTCCTGGACTTCAATTAAACTGGAGAAGCATAAAATAATCTTGGTATTTGATGTCTCTATCTTCTTTCTTTGTGACCCTTCACATACTTTTGAGGTACTTCTTACCTCTGGACATTTTTCTCTGAGATGTATTAAGGTACTCCTTCAACATCCAAATTGTGTGTTTGGGTGGGTCCTTAATTTTGTTATAATATCAAGGTAAGTCGGTATCATTTGATTGGTTCAGTTTTAATCTCCTCTGGTGTATATGATGATGTAAAAATATTTTCACTACTCCGATGAACTCCTTGGTGTCCGGTACACACCAAATCATGTTCCAAACTTCCTCTATGTAACTTCTGGACATTTTGTTCTGAGATGTATTAAGGTACTCCTTCAGCATCCAGAGTGTGTTCCGTTAGGTCCTTATTGTTTGTTACAACATTTAATACAAGGTAGGTGGGTATCATCTGTTTAATGTCCTGTTTTAATCTCCTCTGTGTACATGCTAAAATTAAAACATTTTCACTGAATCGATGAACTTCTTGGTGTCTGGTTCTTCAGCATTCTTCAGATTGTCTTTCGGTGGGTCCTCAATATTATAAAAAAAATAATGCATCTGTTTCTTCCAAAAACTTGACTCACGCTTCTATCAAATCCAGTTTCTCCTGTTGCAGTCACTCAGCTGTTGAAATTGGCGGTCTGTGACTAAATGATCCTTCTCGAGGTAAATTCCAACAGCTATCTTTCCACTTATTTTCTATGGGTATGGTCTTGGCAAGGCTTCTGGGTCGCATTGGACCAAAACATTTACCACATTTACTGGTACTATGGACACTCCATAGATTTGGAACCAGATATATTTAGTTATAATTTGTTCACTAGTCTGATGTACTTCTAGGTGTCCGGTACACACCAAATCATGTTCCAAACTTCTCCCTCTATATAACCTCTGGACATTTTTCTCTGAGATGTATTAAGGTACTCCTTCAGCATCCAGATTATATGTTCAGATGGGTTCTCAATGTTCTCCTCTGGGGTATATCCTGATATTAAAACATTTTTTGCCAACATTTTATCCATGTTTGACCTTTTTTTCACACCACCTAATCTACAACTTGATCTTGAACACTTTAAATTCACTCTTTCAACCCAATTCCTCGCTTTGCGTAATTAAGCCAGCCTTACTACTTGTAGGTATGACTTGGACACTTTGTCCATCCGATACTTCAATACAGTTGTCATCATGTTCCTCTGTGTTATCCGATTTCTTGCCAAACAACTGTTTTATAGCCTGAGCATCGAAAAAACTTGAAATGCTTACACTGTTGCTGGTTCCTTGACTGATTTCCATGCTTACACTGTTGCTGGTTCCTTGACTGATTTCCATGCTTACACTGTTGCTGGTTCCTTGACTGATTTCCATGCTTACACTGTTGCTGGTTCCTTGACTGATTTCCATGCTTACACTGTTGCTGGTTCCTTGACTGATTTCCATGCTTACACTGTTGCTGGTTCCTTGACTGATTTCCATGCTTACACTGTTGCTGGTTCCTTGACTGATTTCCATGCTTACACTGTTGCTGGTTCCTTGACTGATTTCCATGCTTACACTGTTGCTGGTTCCTTGACTGATTTCCATGCTTACACTGTTGCTGGTTACTTGACTGATTTCCAGAAATGCTTACACTGTTGCTGGTTACTTGACTGATTTCCAGAAATTTCCATTTGTACTCCCATTTGCTCGATTACTCTGTGCATCTTTTGTCATTTTGTCTCATTGAACACTTCTTGTGAATCTTCTGCATGGTGGCTCCCTTTTTTCTCTGTATATGTTGAATAGATTGAAAGGTCAAAATTAGTACAGTATTAAATAACATATATTTTTTTATTCTTCATGCATGGATTGGAGCAATCATACCATAAAAGGAGAGGAGACCTTGCTGTGTCCTGGTGGAACGGCCTTAGAGGTTCAGATGGTGATGCAATAGACTGGTAAATTTATTTTCTTTTCTTTAACAATTCATATATGCATAAAATAGGTTTGTGTTCAAATAATTATATGTTGATTCTGCAGAATATTGTTTATTTGATCAAACCGAAGACATTACCTTTGTTTCTCCAGTATGCATACATCAGTAGGAAAGTAGGGCAGTGATGGGTTGATGTGGATAGTAATAAGGTACCTAAAAACTCCTGTTCAACTTACGAAGGTCGGGAGTTTTCTCCCGGTACTCCGGCTTCCTCTCCCAATAAAAACTGGATGCCACGATATAGCTGAAAAATTGCTGAAAGTGGCGTTAAACACCATCAAACAAAAAAACATCAACTTGGGATGGTTTTTCATATATGAAAATCTAATTAAACAATTTGGTTTTAAACACTGAAATGATACAAATATGTTTGATTCAGTAGTTACAACATCAGCATTCATGACTCACATATCATTCCTGTTATAAAATTAAATCATTTCAGAATAAAAAAAACGTTGGTGAGAAAATATATTGTGGTTATTTATTAAACAGATTTCTTATTGGCAGTTGAGTTATGCTATGGTGCAAAGCCATTACGTTCCTGATTTGTGAAAGACCATGCACAAATGAAAATAATGGTGTTATGTATTGAAAAATCAAACCAAGAATTGAAAGTAAAATGTATCAAAATTAATTCAAAGTGGATTGAATTATCTCCCCTTATTACATACATAATCCATGTGTCTCATTCACAATATTGGGACAGTAGTATTTTAATAATAATTGTATGTAATTTATTGTTTAAAGGATGAGAAGAGGATTAGACTGACAGAAGAAGAGGACAACTGCTGCATAATTTGGATGCCTGATAACAGGTATTTAAACTTACATATACATTTATAATTATAATTATCTCCCTTGTCTTTCTACCACCCTTTGATTGATTTAAGGCAAATTTAGAAGCAAAACATATAAATGATTGCAATAAAAAACTTTATCATGGACATTTAAGGATGTATAGATTTTGATTAATATTCCATATATAGTCTTGACAAGATTTTAGTTTATCTATACTGGTGTCTATACTACTATCAAGATGTTACTTTATCTATACTACTAAAAATATGAGATGCCAATGGCATTTGTAGCTGCATGGCATTTCAACGACAAGTCAAATGTTTAGACTTTATATACGAGTCTGAGACCATCTTACAGATTGAAACTTTTATTATCCCAGATGTTTTTGTATTCCTATTTTAATTAAAATTTTTTAAAGACAGAAAAATTTTGGTAGGAAGTGAGACCCCGTGAAAGATTGCTACAAACTTTAATACAATTTTAAGTATCACAGGATTGGGTAATAAGAAAAGATTATTGCTAGAAATTGTCAAGGAAAAGGACATAATTGTAAAGGAAGTAAGTTATTGTGATTGGATAAAATCTTTTATGAAATTTATCTTTAAAAGCATGTAAAGAGGATGAGAATGGCAGATGGAGAGGACACCTACTGAAGAAGACAAAAATTGTGATGCATGTTGGACAGGTATCTGCCAATATATGCATAATTATAATTCATTCCCATGTCTTTTTACTCTCCTTTATTTTCATTTTTTACATGGATTTCATGTGGCAGTCCAAATTATTTTCCGATTGGTCCATACTGTGTCATTGTGGATTCATTGTTTGTAAACTGCTAATACATCAATCAATCAAAGAGTACAAATAGCTGATAAGTAATGAACAGCTACTGTATATCACATATTAGACAACTTTCTTGGAGAACATCTTTGCATTCCTGGGAACAGGGATTCCAACCAATTGTTGCATCCTTGTCCCAAAGGTAAAGTTCCCAGATGGATTCCTGGTTAGCATTACTAAATATGATCTGTTGGACAGTATAACAATCAAGTTAGATTTGCCTGGCTAGTGTTTTGGTGTATATAATGTGCTGGTTAGTAAAAGAAACTTAATGAATTTGATTTTGGTTATTTTATTTGTCGGACTTCTATTTTATAAAATATTATCTATTTTATATTACAGGTTACTAAATGAAGATCTGCTTCATGAACATTTGACCCAGAAGCTGTGATATTTTCATGACGAGGAAATGAACATGTGATATTAGAAACTGGAGATTTAATAACAGCAGCAATAATGGAATATGTCACAGCCGAGCAGAAAATTAACATTAAGAGCATGTTTATAGTAAACAAGATAAGACATCCAACCAATGGTAATTAAGGTTCTGTCTTTGTGGAACCAATGGGAGTTAAGATTCTGGCTTGGTGGAACCAATGGGAATTAAGATTCAGGCTTGGTGGAACCAATGGGAATTAAGATTCAGGCTATGTGCAACCATTAGGAGTTAAGATTCAGGCTTGGTGGAACCAATGGGAATTAAGATTCAGGCTATGTGCAACCATTAGGAGTTAAGATTCAGGCTTGGTGGAACCAATGGGAATTAAGATTCAGACTATGTGCAACCATTAGGAGTTAAGATTCTGGCTAAGTGCAGCTAGTGGGAGTTAAGATTCTGGCTTAGTTGCCACCAATGGGAGTTAAGATTCTGACTTAGTGCAACCAATGGAAATTAAGGTTCTGGCTTAGTGAACCAATGGGAGTTAAGATTCTAAATTAGTGCAAACCAATGGAAATTAAGGTTCTGGCATAGTGCAACCAATGGAAATTTGGTTCTGGCTTAGTGAACAAATGGAAGTTAAGATCCTGGCTTAGTGCAACCAGTTGAAGTTAAGATTATGGCTTGGTTGAAGATTCTAGCTGGCTTAATTAGTTGTATTTAGTAGTGATACATTCGTTATTGTTTGTTATAAAGCCCAACCATGTTTCTGTCTCAGATTCTCAAACTTTGGATAATTGTTGTTTTTTGGCCCAATTAACATCAACTGTTTATTGATTCTTACACTGGTAAAAAAGGTTTTTTTTCTTTATTTCCAAATGTGTCTAGTTTTAAATGGTTTGTAACATGGAGCACCACCAGCATATACTTGTATATATGTAATTGAATGTTTAATATTTTGTATTGTTTTGCAGAAAATGAAAGCTCTGCCATCTATAATAATGATAAATATGGTAAAATTTTGTGTATTTAATAATTATATAATTTTTTTATGGTAAATTTTTGTAGTTGAAGAAGAAAAATATTTGTATAGGGTTCAAATGGTATGAAAGAAATAGATATTAATTATAATTCTAAAAGTTTATTTTGTTTTTTATTAGAATTTGTGTGGGTTGTTATGTAATAATTAAAGTTAAAATTTGCCTAAATTGTTTAATTGGTTGTTGGTTTGTTGATTTATTGGTTGGTTGGCTGGTTTATTGGCTATTTCCTGTGAGCAATATTTTAGCTTAATTCAGGATGAGAACAAATGAAGCAATAAATCAAATAGATAGGACCAAAAAAGACAAAAAGGTTTGAGTGTTCAGTATAATCAGAAGGAAAGCTTATCATGTACTATGGTCTTTCTGTGTTATAACTTAACAGACCTGCATCAAATGGGCATCCCTATCTGTCAAGTAAGGAATCTAATCCATATTAAATTCTTTTTTCAAATTCTGGAATAAATCTGACCTATTTTTTTGTTGCAAAAGGATAAATATTTTTTAATTACATTCATTTTAAAAAAATGTCTACAATTTATTTGCTCTCCAACATCTATTTTTGGATTAAATTTTATTTGTTAAGGAATTGTTAAACTTCTTTCTATTGAATTTGATACTTTTTAAATTAAATTATTCTTGGCTTAATTTATAGGTACTTTTAAAAAAAATTTTTCGGTAAAATTGTTTTAAATATCCTTGAAAAATTTTTCAGACCTTTTCAAAATTGGCTTTTTGTGGAAGCGAACTGATCCCATCCTTTCTGCACAAAAAATGCACTAACCACACTAACAAAAACAACACAATAACATTCTTTTTTGTTCTAATAGATTGCCCCTGAACCCTCCCTATAGCACGTGTAACACCGCAATAGCAATACTAACAATGACAACACAATAACAGTCTTCTCTACTAACGGGCTGCTTCCAGTTAATTAATCTTTTTTTTTTGTTTTACAAGACAAGCAAAAGTGGGGGGGGGGGGGGGGATTTTTTTGTTTTTCTTTTTCAGTTTTGCAATTTTTATTAATATTATTTACAAAACTTTAACCCCCCTTACAACTTATCATATATCATCAGTCATATTTTTATTAGGCAGTTTTCATTTTGCAAAAGTTTAAAATTTTTAATTCGTAGAACATTCTTGTTCAATCCATGTTTAATGGTACCTATTTGTACTTGTCACATGGTGCCTTTTAGTGGATGCCCTTTCAAAATAGGTTTGTCAGGTAAAGATGCAGATAGTCTGGCTGCAGACCATACACACAAATGTTAATGTTGGGTCTTTTCTTGTTTTTTGAAGTTACAGAGATGACATTGGCATGTCCCCATTATACACATTTTGTAACAGAAAACTTGTGCTTTTGTGTTTTTGAATTATGGTAGTTAGTAGTTTTCTATCATGGAAGTTTGGTTTTCTACACTCTGTTTTTAGGAATATGACACATTTTGAGAAATCTTAGTCTGTATTAAGGCGCCATAATTTTTTTTGTTTGGTTTATTTCTGGGTATTTACTGTTTCTATAGTATTCTCAGTGTAATTGCTATTTTTCTCTGCTCACAGAAATAAATGCTTTCATTATGTTCTTTTTGAAAATGGTCCTGGAAGCTCTCTTGTTATTACATTTCTTGTCGGATTGTTATGAAAATTGAAATAGAAGTTTTGTGTGAGTTATTTCCCTTGGCAATTTAATTGTGTGGAAAATTGTCTTTTATGCACTTTTGGTCCTACTTTTTTTGTTTTGTTCAGTTTTTTATGCAATTTATATCAACATTTTGTTTTCAAAATCGGCACCAGCCATTATTTTTGAAAAAGGAAAATTATATGGTAAACTGTATTAAAAATATTCACATGCCTACATGTCATGTTAGATTGGTATAAAAGGTTCATATCAACAATACCAGGGATGAGCACAATCATAGTTATATTAGCCTGTTAAATATTAAAAATCACTTGAACACCCTTGCAAAGATACTACCTGTGCATTGATTTGCAACTTTGGAATGTTGTTTTATTAAGTGCAAAACTTTGTATACCAGTTGTGTATCTGTCTCATTCAATGTCCTAATATGTGTGTTTTTGTTACTTGTCATATTTATTTAGTATTTTATGTATCACCAGAAAAAAAACTTTCTTCTTGTAGTCGCTGTCTCCATTTATTAGGATTTTCAAATTGTATAAAACAAGTACGTATGTTTGGTCATTGGTGGTTTTTTGTAAATTTAGAGTCCTCGTACCATCTTGATTTTTGTTTTCCTTCTTTGAAATATTTAAGATTTCCTGGCATGGTATTGTTAATTGTGTTCTCCTATAAAAGTATGTTTTCATGAATACATTTTGTACTAATGTTTAATTTGATTTCTGGGGGATTGAATATATACTTTACATATTGTAAACTCGAGAAAGGGTGGCTAGTATGGCGGACAGGTAACCAGAATAAACTGGTTATTTGATCAAACAAAGTGGTACTACTGTGTATTTAAGGATTGTTTTCAATTGCTGGTTAGATTATTGGATATAGACGACTTTGGGTCGGTTTACGCCAATAAACCGTGAAGCATAAACCCACCCAAAGTCGTTTATATCCAATAATCTAACCAGCAATTGATTGATTGATTGATTGGATGTCTGCTTTACGTCCAGCGAGCAGTATTTCAGCTATATTCAGGACGGGATCCAGCAATTGAAAACAATTCTTATATTTTAAATTCAAAAACAAGTCGTCACTTGTTGTTTGCGGAAGAATCCATGTATAGTCAACGTCATCAATACTTATAATTATGACGTCAACAATCAGCCACGTGATGAAATACCAAGTTAGGTTATACTAAATGGACAATGTTGCTCAGCTATTGAGTATTTAAAGGAAATTAAAATATATGGTTATGTAGAATGCAGTTGTTATGGGGTTTTTTTCTATTGCAGGTTCATTTTTTTTCCATTCAAGTTCAGCAATGGTTTTTTATTAATAAGGAATAAAGGAAAGATTTATTTATACCCCTGCTTTGAAGAAATTTTATATGTGACCTGACCATGTGGTTCTATATTGCAATTATCAATTTCGGGTTTTTCGCATATCTACTTCCTGTTTACTGACTTATCATAACCACTTGAAATTTTATTGTACCAATTTCAGGTCTGTTGGGTATCTACTAGTACTTCCTGTTTACAGACTTGTCAATTTAGTCATTATAAAGAGATGTTCATATCGGGGTATACAGAGTTAGCAGTAGCTCAAAGGTTCCTTGTTATAGACTGTTCACATAATGGGTTTTTTAATATTTATAAAGATGATAAACACTTTTCAACTAAGAATAAAAGAAAAAACAGTTAATAGAAGATTTTTTCCAAAAGTTCTTTTTATATTCATGAAAAATAAAGGAAAGACCTAGATGAAAATTTATTCAAATAAAATTTTATATTGAAAACTTCTGGAATTTTTTTTAACGTTAAGAATAAACGAAAAAAAAAACGAATTAAAGATTTTTGTATATTTTTTTTTTTCATTGAAATGAATGAAGGTAATAACAAAATACTGAAAACAGAGGAAACTGTCAAAAAAGACAAAATAAAGGGAGAGAACTTAAATTGAAGATTTGTTTTCACATAACCATGATTACTAAAAGATTACCACCGTTGACAGTCAGGGATGTCCAGATATAGATTTCTTATGTATAGCTAACATTTGTAACAAGAATGTGTTTAAGGTTTTTGTAATATTGTAGATGTATAATAGTGTAAAATATGCTTTACTGTTTGTCATTTGCAACTTGTAAAATTTAATGGTTTGAAATAATAAATTCTTGCTAGCTGCATAATCAAAGCAAGCAATGAAAAGCAGAATTTGTATTGTAATGCATTGTAATTTCGAATTACCATAGATAGAAAAGATTATAAAATTGTGAATAAATTTACATGGAGCTGTTTAGGTGCATGGTGCATTTTTTTGGACATGTTCCAGATGTTCTGATAACCTTGGTGTTATGGACCAGTTATGTACAGAAAATGAACCTGTATTCAATTATCGGCATGTTTGGGCATTCAACAAATATTAAAATCTTTCTTACAAACTCCAGCATATTGATGGGATATAAATATTAATAAACAAATGAACAAGTGACAATCACTGCACTGTACAGTATGTTGGTAGCCATCTTTTATTTTATTTCACTGTTCTGGCTGCACTACCTCCAAAGTGTCCTGAACACTTCCGTTTTGCTCTATTCATGTCTGGAACTTTCTGGTTGTGCAGAACTGCAATTCCTACAGCCCATATAAGCAAGTCTTGTTTACTAATATAGGGGGGGGGGGGGGCCTCGGTGGCCGAGTTGTTAAAGTAGTTCGTCTACTATTGATCATGTTGTCTGTCAACACTGAGATTGCTTGTTCGATTCTCACTGCAGGCAGGGTGTACTCGATGTAACACTAAACATAAAATACAAATAAAAAAAAACAAAATCAAACAAATGCATCCTTTAAACAAGTTGTGGACAAAAATAAAGACTAAACTTTGAACCAGTAGAAACATACAACATTCAATATAGTATAATTAGTTGAAATCACTGGATAGCTGATACCATATGAGATTCTTGGCATTGGAACTCGGTTGCCAAGTTGTTAAGGTAGTCATCTACTATTGATCACATGGCTGTCAACACAGAGGACTTGAGTTCCAGCCTCACTGCGGTTAGGGTGTTCTCGACTCAATCCTTAATTGGCAAGGATTGCTAGTTTCCTGCCTAAGGTAAAAGGTTTTCTCTGGGTCCTGGGGTTTCCTCTCCAAAATCTGGACACCATGATAACCTGAAAAATTGCTGAAAGTGACGTTAAACCACAAACAAACAACTTTTGTTAGGAAGAATAATTGTTCTATTGACAGTGGACCATTTTGTTATATTGGAAACGGATTAACAATAAAATAAATGTTTGTGAGATACTGACATTTTGGTGACATGTATGACAATGTTAAGCCATTACAGTATTCTGTGCTGTATGGAACTCGTTGATTTCAGTGGTTCACTGGTATGTTTGCTTCATGCAGGTGTATCGTCCCATGTGATACGTACCAACATGTTAGTGGTTCACTGGTATGTTTGCTTCATGCAGGTGTATCGTCCCATGTGATACGTACCAACATGTCAGTGGTTCACTGGTATGTTTGCTTCATGCAGGTGTATCGTCCCATGTGATACGTACCAACATGTTAGTGGTTCACTGGTATGTTTTATAAAACCCAGCACTATTATCTGTATATTAAGTGAATTATCTGCCCTGTTATAGTCTTTATCCTACTTTGAATTCTTCGAGTTGTCTTTATCTGTAAATAGTTGAATTATCTCCCCTGTTATAGTCTTTATCTTACTTTGATTGTATTGAGTTGTCCTTATCTGTATATGAAGTGAATTATCTCTCCTATTATAGTCTTTATCCTACTTTGCTCGCTTTCATGTTGTCCTTGTCAATTAAGTGAATTATCTCCCTTGTTAGTCTTTAGCCTCCTTTTTTTGTTTTCGAGTTGTAATTATCTGTATATCAAGTAAATTATCTACCCTGTCTTTAACCTCCTTTTCTTGTTTTCGAGTTGTCTTTGTCCGTAGATTAAGTAGATTATCTCCCCTGTTACAGTCTCAATACTACTTTGCTTGTTTTTGAGTTGTCCTTATCTGTAAATTAAGTGAACTGTCATATCTCCTGTGTCATAGTCCTTATCTAACATAATTAAAAGACAATTTGTTTTAGCTTATCATTTTCATCTAGGGCCTCGGTGGCCATGATGGTTAAGGTGGTTCATCTACAATTGATCACGTGGTCTGTCATCATTGAGGTTGTGGGTTCGAGTCTTACTGCGGGCAGGGTACACTAAACTCCAATCTTAATTGACAAGTATTGCCAGTTTTCCTATCAAAAGGTCGAAGTTTTTCGGGGTACTCCAGCTTCCTCCCGCAATAAAAACTTGATGCCATGATATAGCTTAAAAATTACTGGAAGTGACACCATTCAAACAAACAAAACAATCATTTGTATCTTGTCCTTATCTAAAATGAATTATCTCCCCTGATATAGACATTATCATGTGTAATAAGGGGGAAATCTCCAAATCCGAATTACTGAGTCTAGATGACCATATTTATACACATATTTCCACAGACAGCTTTTTATTGAGCCTCATAATATAAATCTTAGTTATATAATAGACCCCAACATTGACAATGAATTTTGTATCATTTACATTTTTTAGGAAATATTTAGCTTGGAACTGTATAATGAGACCATTACATTAAGTTAATTATCTCCCCTGTTATAGTCCTTATAGATAATAAAAGACTTTGCTTGCTTTTAAGTTGTTCTTGTTTGTTTCTCAAGTGAACTATCTCCCTTGTTATTGTCCTCGTCCTACATACTTAATAGACTTTGATTGTTTTTGAGTTGTGAATTATCTCCCATTGTATAGACTTTATCCTACATAATAAACAGACCTTACATGTTTTTGTACTTATCTGTACCTATATTACATGAATTATCTCTCTTATCATCATACATTATAAATAGACTTTGCTTGCTTGCAAGTTATCCTTATCAGTACCTTATATGAATTATCTCCACTGCAATAGTGTTAATCAAACATAATAAATAGACTTTGCTTGCTTTTATATTTCCCTTATCTCCACCAGAAGTAAAATATCACCCCTGATGTGGTCCTTATTATACATAGCTGGTGTTTGTGTTGTTCCTATCTGTTCCCAATAAAGTGAATTATCCCCCTGTGTTGTAGTCTTAATCCTTCACAATAAATAGATTAGTTTTTATTCCACACGATAAATAGACAGCTTGGTTTTTCTTTGCTTTTTTCCTAACTTAAGTGAATTATCTCCCCTGTTACTTTCATTATCCAACATAATAAATGGACTTTTGTATTTTTTCTCTACCTACAGTGAATTATCTCTCCCTATTCTCCATAATATACAGACTTAGTTTTCGTGTTGTCCGTATCTAAACCTTAAATGAACTATCTCCCCTGTTATATTCCTTATCCTACATAATAAATATTAATTGATATTGTTTCTACCTAAAGCGAATTATCTCCCTTGTTATGTCTTTATCCTGCATAATAGACATACTGCTTGTTCTTATCTGTTCCTATGGGAATTATCTCCCCTGTTATATTCCTTATCCTACATAATAAATTAACTGCTTGTGTTTGTTTGAATATTTGTTTTGTCTTATTCTCTTATTACACTTATCTTGTTTTCTACTTTTATTTTTTCTCTACCTTAAAGGGAAACTTCGCGAAAAAATGAAAATTTGATATGTTATTCTTCAACTAAAAAGAAATACATTTGCCTCTTAATGTTTTATTATATTTTCATTGGTTAAGTTTCTGCATGGAATTTTTCGTGTAAAAAATGCACTTATGGAGGTCCGCCATCTTGTCACCATCTCGTCACTAGATGGCGATACTAGACATCCTAGTACCTTAAAAGTCGTCGAATGATAATAACGCGAAACGGTCAATAACAGAAGGTTGTACTATAAGACAAGGTTTTGAAAGATTACATTTCGTATTCCTGATCTATATTTAAGCAAAAAACCCCACTTGATTATTTCCACAGCAGCAACAACGGTAAACGGAAAGAAAGTCACAGGAAAAAAGTCACAGTTTTGATAAGAAAAAAAGTCCATAAATATTAATTAAATTGAAAATTATTCGTATTATTATTTTCAACTTAATCAGATTAAGCAATTTATTGAACGAAACTTTTGCGAGTTGACTATTTAAGAAATAGCGGTCATTAAATGAAATATTTTTAAATACTCTGGTTTTCGTGCATCAAAATTTCACTTCACCAGAGACATATAATTACATGTCTTTGACTTCACGTTTAGTACATTTATAATTATTATTATTGTTATTATTATAATTATTATTACTGGTAACATTTATTGTGCGTGTGCGTAACACAGTTTCCAAAATTTTACATGTTGTGTATATTTGAGTTAACGTGTAAGTTTTACGTTTCCTCTGACATCTAAAGGTATTCGAAATCTTATATACATCCTGTGTTCTGACACTTCGGTGTATTCAAATCATACCTGTCTTGGCAGGAGGGGTGTGCCTTTCTAATTTCAAATTACATGATTAACCTTTAATCTGGTTAGCTTTTGAAAAAGTCCGAATATTCATACTTCAAAGTCGGCGTCAAATGGTCTAGTAATTGCAATAAACATCCTAATTCTGTTAATTACCCCTCATAAACGAGTAATGATTTACCTGTAACATTTTCACGTCCAGGTACAACTGCCGTTTCAAGACGTGCAAAATTGTCCACGGAATTTTATTTTATATATAAAAATAATCATATAAATATATCTTTTATTACAATTATTATTTAGGTAAATTATATCTGAGTTAAATAAAGACAGGTTAAAATTTGTGTCTAAAAATACTTCTATTAAAACAAAGATCATTAAAACATTAAAACGTATTTGGTAATCTTATGTTGTCAGCCGGTCATTAGTCATCGCCACAGTTTATATATTCTTCAAAGAGCTAATGCAGAAAAACATATTTTAAACTGGATTATTTATCATATTTACTGGATAATTACATTTATCACGTCACAAACGCAGTCACATGATAAAATACTGTCAATATGGCGGCCCCCATACACAAAATTTTACCACCTTTAATCCACTTTAGAAGCGTAACGGTAAAGAATACAATAAAACATCAAAAGGCAATAATATTTCTTTTTATTTGAAGAGTAAAATATCAAATTTTCATTTTTTCGCGAAGTTTACATAAGGTACATAAGGTGAATTATTTCCCCTGTTGTGTTGTTATCCTAGAAAATATGTAGCGTTCTTGTGTGTTTGTTGTCTTTATAAGGGCTTGGATCATATTGTGAGGGTTCACAGTGCTCGACTCACAGAGATACAGTACATCCCCAGGTGACGGATAGGGGATGCCCTCTCGTTGGGGGGTTGTCAGATAATAATACCGAAACTCTGACCGTTGACCACATTGGGAACGTGTTTGGAGAATGTCAGACTCCTTGTACGATAAAGACCCCTTTTATAGATGTCGGTAAGGTGAAGTATTTCCCCTGTTGTGTCCTAGTCCTAAATAAATTCTTTTGTCTGAGTTGTATTTATAAGTGATGGGATAATACTGTGATTGCTTAAAGTGCTCAACCGACAGAGCTGATCAGCGCACCTCAAGGGCGCGGATAAGGGATGTCCTCTCTTTAGGAGGTTGTCAGGTCATAATACGGAAAGCTCGACCGCGGAACACAGTGGGTAACGTGTTTGGAGAGCACCACGCATCTTGCACGATAAATGCCCCTTTTGTAGATGTCGATAATAGTAGGCTCGTTGTAGTCGCTACAAAAGGCTAATTTTCCGCCTCTATCCATACCCCTTCCTTTTTAGTGACATTCAAAAATGTTTGCCCTAAGGTCCATCTTTCCGGAATTGATTTATTGTTTGCTAAGTTGTTCTCGTCTTGGATATAGCTGAAATAACGCTCGCTGAACGTAAAGCAAATATACAATCAATCAATATGACTTAATTGAATTATCTCCCTTGTCATTGTACTTATCCTACATAATAAATGTAATTTGTATTTATATACCTTAAATAAATTATCTCCCTTTTGATATTCCTTATTCTTTATAATAAATACGTTCCTGTTGTCCTAAAGTGCACTTTAAGTGAATTATCTCCCCTGTTATAGTCCTTATCCTACATAATACATAGACCCATTTTTACAATTTTGTTCTCATATGTAATGTATGTGAATAGTCTCCTCTGTTATAAGTCTTAATCTAGATAGTAAATATTATATGTTTTTATTGTGTCCATCTATCAATACCTAAAAGTGAATTATCTCCCATGTCCCTAAATCGAATTTGTTTGTTCTGTGTTGTCCGTAAAGGCGAGAAAACACAATTCTCGAAGATTTTCTAAAAGTTTTGCTAATTGTTGGATTTGCATATCTCTTTCTCCTTAAGTTTAACTTGATTAACACTATATGTATCCAGAATCTTACATGCCGGGGCCACATTCTCTCAAACATCATACCTACTTTAAAAGCTCAGCTTCTGGGTAAACCCCAGTCTAAAAATAGCACTTTCATAAAAAAATCTTGGTTACAAGTCATGCAGTAAAACAACACTTATATTTAAAACTCGATATTATAAAAAGAAATCAGAGCAATATTGAAGTAATCAATAATATTTACAATTTGTTGACACTTGTGTTTGCGGAAGAATACTTTTGATTTGATTGATTTGAATGTTGGTTTAACGCCACTTTCAGCAATTTTTCAGCTATACCATGGCGTGCAGTTTTTATTGGGGGAGGAAGCCGGAGTACCCGGAGAAAACCTCCGACCTGCGGTAGGAAAACTGGCAATCCTTGTCAATTAAGATTGGAGTCGAGTACACCCTGCCTGCAGTGGGAATCGAACCCGCAATCTCAGTGTTGACAGATCACGTGATCAATAGTTGACGAACTACCTTAACCACTCGGCCACCGAGGCCCCCGGAAAGAATACATGTATATCGTCAACGTCATTAAGGTCATTGATCAATCAGTCACGCGCTGGAGCGTGGCTAAAATATCAGTGGCCGTTCGTGTCATTGGCGCGATAAATGTCGGAACTGATTGTCTTGAAAATTAGAAAATCTCAATTTCTGCTCGGTAAACAAAGTCTTTTAATACACCAATGTAGCATAGAAAAGGAATAATGTATGAGGTTTGGAAAACAGAAACATAAATAATATATATATTAAATTCATACTTTAACACGCAATGTCAGGTCAGAGATATGATCCACACGCGGAATTGGTGGATTTGGATTAATAATTATGTTGAGTTTGTGGTCTGTTTCATTGACCCATGACGTACGCGTGATATATATAATATCACGCGTTATTATCAAAAAATGACGCGTAAGTTTAGAGAAATAACGCGTTAATTCCTAACAAGTACGCGTGACTTTTTAGTTTTTACGCGTAATTTAACTTACGCGCAATTATATCGCGCCGATGGCACGAACGGCCGCTGATATTAAAATAGCAAGTTAGGTTATATGAAATGGAAAACGTTGCTCAGAGTATTGACAATAAAATAAAATATTAATTAATGTGGAAGAGTAGTATTTTATGGTCATTTTTTAATAATTAATGTAGAAGAGTGGTATTTTATAGTCATTTTTTGGTATTTTATAGTCATTTTTTAATAATTAATGTGGAAGAGTGGTATTTTATAGTCATTTTTTAATAATTAATGTGGAAGAGTGTTATTTTATAGTCATTTTTTTAATAATTAATGTGGAAGAGTGGTATTTTATAGTCATTTTTTAATAATTAATGTGGAAGAGTGTTATTTTATAGTCATTTTTTAATAATTAACGTAGAAGAGTGTTATTTTATAGTCATTTTTTAATAATTAATGTGGAAGAGTGGTATTTTATAGTCATTTTTTTAATAATTAATGTGGAAGAGTGTTATTTTATAGTCATTTTTTAATAATTAATGTGGAAGAGTGTTATTTTATAGTCATTTTTTAATAATTAATGTGGAAGAGTGTTATTTTATAGTCAGTTTTTGATTAGTATATGAGTATTATTGTATTAAAAATGATTTCTTAGAAAGTTAATAATTATATGTTAATTACGTTTTTTGAAACGAGATGCGTTTTCTCGTCCATATCTCATCGAAGGGCGACAGCCCTGAAATGAGATGACGAGAAAATGCATCGAGTTTCACAAAACGTAAATAATCTGTTTATCGGTGTTTTGTAACATTGTGACGTCACAGTGTTTTCTTAACGACGTCTTGACAGCGAGCTGAGATGGGCCCATCTCAAACTAGTAGAGTGAGATGGAATAATACCGCACACAAAGATCAAAGGAAAATACTGCAAAATAGCGATAAAATATTTATCTTTCTACACACAATGATACCAAGCAAGTTTGTGTAATATATCGTTGATAATTTTGAACTAGAAACAGCATGAATAGTCGAATGATGAAACATTCTATAGTATTATTTTGAACATTATCGCGTTTCCGTAATATAGCATCTTTTTAAAAGAGTAAACTTATTTTTATACTGCCCGCCTGGGGGAGGGGGGGGGGGTATATAGTGATGGCGGTGTCCGTCCGTCCGTCCGTTACACTTTCTCTAATGCGCAACTCCTCCTACACTTCTAAGTGGAATTTGATGAAACTTACAAAGAATCTTTGTCACATAGTGCCATGGTGCACCTGATATTTAACATTTTGATCGGAATTATATTTGGGGTCCATAGAAAAACATGGACTTTGTCATTTACATAAGGGGTGACAGAGGTATCAATTAGTAAGCATTGCTCACGGTTTTGTTTAGTTCTAAATGCTTTCTCTTACATTGTAAATGTCTCTATACGACATAGTTATGTGAGTAAATCATCAATTAATGGTAATAGTAAAGCGGCATACACTGTTAACGACAGGCTACGCAGTTGTTTAACACAGATCCTCTACTACCAACCAGTTGTTTACATTTTATTCTGGAAACCAAAATTCACCGCACATTCAATACATTTAGTTTACACAGCAGTACAGTGCATATTTAGTGATAAACATTTCTAAGAGTTAAAAAAATCAATCATTCAATACAAATTACCACAGATCGTGACTACGCATTATGACAACAGAGATAAACATTTATATATACTCACTCAAAAAAGAAACGCAACATCGGATACATTTTTTGCAGACAAATAACCTATAAATATTCAAATATATATACACAACATCATAACTACACCTTAATTAAAGGTTTCCATGTGAAAGCATTTAAGTTCATCCACCCGTGATGTGGTCAAATCTGGAACACATTATGAAGTACGCATTGCTAAAAACCGGGTCGGGGCCGCGGTGGCCGAGTGGTTAAGGTAGTTCGTCTACTATTGATCACGTGGTCTGTCAACACTGAGATTGCGGGTTCGATTCTCACTGCAGGCAGGGTGTACTCGACCCCAATCTTAATTGACAAGGATTGCCAGTTTTCCTACCACAGGTCGGGGGTTCTCTCCGGGTTCTCCGGCTTCCTCCCCCAATAAAAACTGGACGCCATGATATAGCTGAAAAATTGCTGAAAGTGGCGTTAAAGCACCATTCAAACAAACAAACAAAAAAACAGGGTCGACTTTCACATGCAAATCATGGTTATTTTTTATTAACTCAGGCAATCGGTATAAAACCCCGCTATTTCTTTTCTTGACTGCATTAGTAAAATAAAATTGTGATGAGGTGACGCTATGCCAGGTTAGATGCTGCTACCCGGAATATCGATATCGGTCGAATCGAGGCCGGGGAATCACAGAATGCTGTTGCCAGAACGTACAATGTTCATTGTAGCAAAATTTCACGCCTTTGGAGACGCTACCAGCAGCTTGGTACTACGACAAACTGACTACGTTCAGGGCGTCTGCGTGTTACAACTCGGGCACAGGATCGTTACATTAGATTATTCCATCTACGGAACAGGACTGCTGCAACAAAAACAGCTGTAAACGTCCTTTTGTTGCTCCGTATATCACCACAGACAGTACGCAATCGGTTACGTTCTCATGGATTGCGGGCAAAAAGACCTTACGTCGGAGCAACACTGAGACGCCAACACCGCTGATCAAGGGTTAGCTGGTGTACTACTGTTCGTGTACATGGAATTTTCAGAACTGGAGAAGTGTGGTTCAGCGATGAGTCACGTTTTCAGCTTGAAAAGCGAGATGGTCGCATACGAGTGTACAGGCGCCGAAATGAACGTTTGCCCAAAACTATAGAAAAAGACAATTTTGGCGGAGACAGTGTTATTATTTCTTACGCCAGGAACACACAACCGATACATATTCAAGGCAATCTTAACGCTGATAGGTATAGAGACGAAATTATACGGCGGCAGTTATTCCCCGTAATAGTAGTGTGCTTTGGGGGGTTCTAGGGCAATGGCATCAATAGAATGTAATGATAGTGTGACGTCACTGGAATGTCTAGTATGCAATGCAATGAAATTAGTTAGATAGCATCGACAGATGTGAAATTGTAATTATGGATTTACATCAAAGGCAACCCGTGAAGTTATTCGAATAACTCATTTTCAATAAGACCAGTACAAAGTAATGAAATGGGTTAGAAGTGAAATGCATTAAGTAAATATAAATAATTGACTCTACGGGTGTTCTTTACATAAGCCAACAGCATCTCGAAACCTAATTATACTTACTTAAACAGATGTGAAATTGTTACTATAAATTAACCTCTAAGCAACTAGTGAAGTCATTCGAATAATTTATTTTCATTAACACCCGTGTAAAGTTAAAAAAACAGTGTGAATTTGTAAGAAACAGTATTTTAGTAACGTGTAAATGTATAAAAATAAACAAAAATAAAAAGTTTTAACTAAAAGATTAAAAATTTACTCTAGAAGAAACCGAAACTGTTCATTTTGGAAACCTTTAATATGAAAGTATTATCGAAAATTCTTGTTTTGAAAACTTAAATTACAAAAATGCTAGCCCCGTGCGGGATCCGGGTGGCCAAAAGAATAGACCGCAGTCGCGCTAGCTTGTCGTAAAAGGCGACTAAATAGCGCCCAGTACCCTGACCGGCGTGTCAGGTCGGTTTGCCTAAAGAACGACTGGGATGTGTGCCCCATGTGGTTGAATGGGGTACCCCTGGCAAGCTGGGGTTGTTAGGCCATAATACGGAAAACCTGACAGCAAACCATATTAGTGCACTGTGTTGGGAAAAATGCCACGTCCCTCGCACGTTAAAGAACGCTCCTGTAGTATTCGCTATGAGTAGGGATTTCGATCCCGCTACAGGAGGCTGAATTGCCCGACCCTATCCATCCTCCCATTTGCCAGTGGCAATCTAAAATCCGTTACCCCTATTTTTCCTTGTGTCACATCCCATTTTCATTCATCATCATTTCATGTTCATTTTATCATCCATTTCATGTTCATCGCCTGAATATAGCTGAAATAATGCTGCTCGGGCGTTAAACACCATTAATCACTCAATCAATCAAAAATGCTAGATTTGATACACGTTATTCAACGGAATTTAAAGAATGTGTGAAGTCTCTTAACCTTTTCTCTGCCACAGGGCCAAAAAAGTGGCCCTATTATTTTGCTTTCAAATTGCCACAGGGCCAATAAATTGCCCATATAATACAATGAAGTCTAAATCAAAATTATGCCAATGAGCCGTGTCACTCAAAATTATAACTTGCCTGCCAACTTTTGACTTTGAAAATGAGTGAGATTTTATCGCAGTATTTACGCGGCATTTAGCACATACCAAAATGCGTGAGATTTCAAGCTGTCCGCGTGTGAGCTTGAGAGAACAATCAAATGCGTGAGTGTTACGCGAAATGCGTGAGAGTTGGCACTATTGATTTTGGTTAATGATAGCTAGTTCCTTATTCTGGAAAGGTCTTTGAATTTCATTTTACGAAATGTTTGCTAGTAACCTAATCAAGATTAATATAAACAAGTAGTATTTAAAAGATTCCCATTCTCTTCAAACACATTAGCGATCTTGATTATTATACTGGTACTGGATCATAAGACAAAAAGTGAAACCAGTTGAAAACATAATTGCTGAATCGTATCCGTTAAAAAATATCCCGAAAATTTATATTTCGTCAAAATGCGTGAGATTTCGAGCCGTCCGCGTGAGAGCGTGAGAGAACAATCAAATGCGTGAGTCTCACGTAAAATGCGTGAGAGTTGGCACTATTGCTATACTTCATATTATGGTTACGTTATTTATGGTTTTTATAAGGTAAAACAACAAAATTGTCATAAGTGACAAATTTATACTGTGACGTCATGTTACAGTGACGTCAATCTACATGACGTCACGCCGATTTACTTTTCGTGTACTCGTAGCGTCCGTAATGTCGGGAATCTGGATTCGAGTTTTTCCACAAGAGGAGAGGGATGTTAGACCGTTAAGGAGTAATCCTGGACCACGCAATATGCCTCCATGCGGTGCTAAACCCATACTGTACTTCATGTTAATGTTCACACTGAATCTGATGAAAAAATTCGTTATTGAAACAAACAGGTGAGAGAAAATTATTAAAAAAATCATGTATAGTCATAGTCACAACTTTTTGGAGTACAGAAAATCGCGATTTTTAAATAAATATGCATAAATTTGCTTACATTTTGATGTGAAGATGAGTTATTGCAATTTACAAGATGAGTCACACAATCGGTTTGGTATAATTGTCTTCCTTTGTACGCCATGTGACGGTTTTTTACGTGTCTACGGATAATTTACATTGAGCGGTCAGCCATTGTTTACAGCGGAAACTCGTCAAGGAGCCGCTGTTTACGTCACCAAAGTTCACGCGGTCAATGATGTATTGCAATAACGGGAAGTAACTCGTACAAAAAAGACGCCAGAAACAGCTGTTGAAGAAATGGAGGTAGTATATTCTTAATAAATTTAAAATAATTACTTCTGGTCAAATTGATAACGACTTCAATTGGTTTTGCCACAAATTCATGTAATAAACATTATAAATTGCCGGAAAAATTAGAATTGCAGTTATTTATAAACGAGACTATAAAAACAATTACCAGACGTAATCATTTATAGCTTTTTACCCGTATTTTCCCCGTTGTTACAAAAAAAACTCTTTACATCACAGTTTCTGTTAAATTCCTTTTTTGTCATACAGGGGTAGGCAAGTATGAATAAAATTTTATTTTGTGCTCAGAATTCCCGGTTAAATGTTAACAAAATCTTGAATTCCCGTTCAAAGAAATGCCCAATCCAGGCGTCCAGAACAATGTCCTCCTGACCCTCGGACTGATACGCATGCACCTCTATAAAAATTAATTTCATAAACAGAACAACTAAAGTTAGCCTCTTTTTTCGATTTGTTATAGATTCGAGTTAATTCTATGAAGGATTTTTATTTATTATTCTGTTCAATTCTCGGAGAATGTTATGTCCGCCACAAAAAAACACTTGAAATTGCAACTATTTATTTGATACCTTTAAATAGGGTTTTTAATTCCACTTCCACATTTTCGGCTTTATCGTGGCATTGTTCCCTAAATCTAAACTGCGGATGCAGAATTGTTTTTTTTTGGCATGTTATTTAAGTACACGGGTTTACAAAAAAATCGGTACATTTTACCCCACGAGCGATTTTAAAAACTTGCACCTATTTGTATGCACGCCTTATAATAATTGTTGTTTAGTAGCATTAAAAAATTGAGTAAGCTCGAATCAAATATAGTGATAAAACAGTCGTCCCGATTCCCAATGGTCAACCAATTACTGTCTCTAGTTTCTAGGGGGGGGGGGAGGTCTGGTTATACAATGTAATACGAAAGCCTGACCGCAGACCGTAGCGGGCATACGTACCTCGGGGGAAAAACCTGGGATATGAACCTCACTTTATTAGAAATTAAAATCCTTTCCAGATTAGTTGTACGATTGATTAAGTACCTCAACATTCCGAGATCCTACCCCATCCTTTAGTAAAATGCAATACATTTGAAAGAGACGGTATTTTGTGCAAACTTTAAAATGTCGTTTGTTTAAATAGTGTTTAAAGCCACTTTCAGATATATCATGGCGTCCAGTTTTTATTGGGGGATGAAGCCAGAGTACCTAGAGAAAATCCCGACCCGCGGTAGGAAAACTGGCAATCCTTTTCAATTAAAAATTGGAGTCGAGTGCACCCTGCCTGCAGTGAGAATCGAACTCTCAAGTGTTGACAGACCACGTAATCAATAGTAGATGAACTACCTCCACCACTCGGCCACCGAGGCACAAATGCACACAATATTTTTTTTTCTTTTTATCGTGCACATTATTTTTCAGTAAACACATTCTTTTTTATAGACCATATTTCTGTCCTGAATATAGCTGAACTTAAACAAACAATAATCATAAATAGACCACATCTCTTTTTGCCATAACTTATCAACACAGAAAAACCTATATGCCTGTGAAAGTTAAGGTAAAAAACTAACATGTACAAAAACATCCTCCAAAATCAGGAGTTCGGAGTCCACGTTCGCTTCATGTTGATGGGAAGGTGGGACGATTCGTTCTATATATATAACGGTCAAATTTTTTTAACCATTCTGTGCAACATTGTATTTTATTTCCACAAATAAGAACCAATTACATTATAATAAGATGCACAAGTTCAATAAATGTCTAATTGTTTTGTTACCATAAAGAGATCTGGACTGAAAACTTTATGAAGAGTTGATTACTTAAAATAAGTACTAAACCAAAGTCAAAATCCATTTTTTCTATCGAAAACCCCAAATATTATTTCAATCAAAATGTTAACTATTAGTTGCACACTGGTGCTAAGATTCATCAAATTTGAGTCAGTGTTGATGGTTGAGTTGTGGATAAGAGATGGGTACCCTCAAGAGTAACTGACAGATACCCACACATAAATAATGGCATCATGGATTGTCAGTTTTCATACCTTAGGTGTTGGGGTTTTCACCAGCTGCCTTTACCCAATAAAAAACGCCAAAGTACATGAATAGCTGAATAATTAATAAAAGACACTAAGCAATTTAAAGTCCCTTGAAATATATGTTTAATGGAATGTGAGTATATTAACCATACAGAAGTGTTAGGTCTGTCATACATGTAGTTAATAAATATTATCTGTTGCTCTCTAAAAAAAACTAATAAAATCAATTTGATAAAAATAATTTATTTCAACACAACAAGAATGTCATCCCTTTGACAGATAAAGCCATGAAATAGACAAGTCACAAAAATAATTTTCAGTTATTCAGTATTTCACACTTTTTCTCTTAGGAATTCCCAAGACATCACTTAGGGGACACATACAGTGGTCATATCAAGAGGAACAAGTAGTTGATTCACTCTGTAGTAGTTGCACCCAATGCACCAGTGACCAGTAGTAATCAGAAAAATCATGAATCATCATCCATCCAGAAACTCCAATAATGTATATCTGCAATCATGTAAAAAAACATTCTGTTAATTATAATTTATACTACAATCATGCTTTTTTCTTACTGAACTTTACTTCACATAGACTGTGATACAAAATGTTTTATTTTTATTTTGCAATAATGTTTACACATTTATATAATATTACATGACTGATTTATATGCATCATGCTTTATTCTAATTATACAAATTTACATGGTTATTCATTGTATTATTACTTTAAATTTATAAAAATTCTTACTGTATATGCCAGAAATTTTCAAGTTGACTGATGAAACACAACTTGATAATTCAGCTCTTTCTCAGCTACGATTAAAGATGTATTTTGAATTTCAATATCATGTGCATGTCTAGACAAAACCCGAGATTGTTACTTATAGTCAATTAAAAGTGTGAGCAGTAAACTTAGGGTTTCCTAGGACACTGAATACTTTAACAGTCCACAAGTTTAAACGGCAAATTGACTTCAGTTCATGAAATTTACTGCCAGTTAAGGCGACTAATACTACTGATCACGTGCCTGTCAGCACTGAGGTTGCTGTTTCTAGACTAGGCACAGACACACACATCCATATGTAGTGTATAACATAGTACCTCACCACTTTGTGTGGTGGGGTATAAAAAATGAAATGAAGCTTAAATCTAAAAAAATAAACAATTCGCTAAATTTGAAGAAAATTGGTGAAAATGTTTAAAAACAAAAAATCCCCCTTTTTCTAGAACAAACTCTCATTACCCCAAGTGGAAATTCAGATATTTACTAAAAAGTACTAGTATACAAACTCAGAGGCTAACATAATTAACATGTGTGTAATTTGAAGAAAATCTGTAAGGGAATTCTCAAGATACAGTGCACGTGTTTGTTTGAATGAAATAGCGGAAAAATTGCTGAAAGTGGCTGACATATTATATAGATGGGCATATAAAAATGAAGTTCATTCCTTTATTAAATACTGGAATCTATCATTAAAACCGGAATGTGATGTTATCTTTGTAATGAAAACTAAGTTAGTTAATTGATAGATTTTGGTGCAAATGAACCAGATTTTTTTTTAATGTGTTGTATTTTTCTCATGTTTTTCATTATGTTTCCATTGAACTAACCCTGTGCATGCATAGCCTTAGTCCGACTAACCCTGTGCATGCACAGCCTTAGTCGGACTAACCCTGTGCATGCACAGCCTTAGTCCGACTAACCCTGTGCATGCACAGCCTTAGTCGGACTAACCCTGTGCATGCACAGCCTTAGTCCGACTGACCCTGTGCATGCACAGCCTTAGTCCATCTAACCCTGTGCATGCACAGCCTTAGTCCGACTAACCCTGTGCATGCACAGCCTTAGTCAACTAACCCTGTGCATGGAATCCAAAAACAACAACAAACAGCAAAATGAAACCTAGCTGTGGAACACAAATCAATTTGATAAGTAGTTCAATCTTAATTCATAGTGTGACAATTATGTTGGAATGCCATTTTAACAATTAAAACCTGCAAAGCTCTTTAGATACCAGTAAAATGTCAGGACCATTGAAAAACAAGTTCGTCAGTTCTCCATTAATGCTAGCTTTACACCCTTATAAAAAGCATGAAAACCAATTCACATAAAGTGTCGTGCAATATACTTATTATTAGATACTCTCATCACAGACTGTTGTAAGGTTGAACATGTAAGAGTACATCTTGTGTAAGTCATATTACAGGTCTGTCCAACTATGACAAAAATCCATTGAGGTAGACATTAGACATTTTTTTATTAAACCAATCAAGGACCTTTTCAGGCAATGACAATTAACATTGATCATAATGTCTAATGACTTAATGAGACATTTTTAAAAATATTTCTCTGATTATTCAGTGAAAATGAATGTGGGTGGATATTGTTTTATATTGAATAAAAAAAAAGAACATGAAGAAAGATGAGCAGTAATCATTTTAATCAATATTAGAGAAATTATTCCAAACATTTGACAGGCTATAGGTAACATAGATAAAGCATCCATTAACATGTAAATTTTGCATTTAATAATATTAAAACAAAATGGTAAATATATTAAAATTTCTATAGTCTTTAAAAAAATGTGGAATGTAACAACATAAATAACACACAAGATACACATCACCTGTTTTAATAACAGGTGAAGGGTTTTCATAATTACCAACAAAATTGCTGTATCCATTATCCCTCATCACAGCATTACAATTTACACAAGTCTCATAATTTATGTTATATGTGTGAAAATCAAATGCATTAATTGCGACTTATTCATGTCGAATGCATCAAATTCAAATGTGTTAAGCAATTTAAGTTTTAAAAAATTGTCGAATCAAAATGACATCGCAATATGATCAACTACATATGGGGAAAAACAATCCAACAAAATTTCAGCTATAGAAAAGTTGTTTCCACAAACAATGTGATGGAAGGATGTGTGTCATTATAGGATTAAACGCTTTGTCAAACTAAACCATCCCACCAAGTTTCAAATCACTCATGTACAGTTTCTGAGAAAAGCTTGAATGAAATTTGTCTGTTCGCAAGTTTATTTTCAGATTGGTCCAGCCCCAAACAGGAAGTAGAAGTTCGACATGTCTGAAAGTCACTTAGGACGTATAGTTTGACATACTGAACCATCCTGCCAAGTTTCATATCATTCTTATGTACAGTTTCGGAGAAAAGCTTGACAGAGACTTTCAAGTAGATTTCCATATCGGTTCAGCCCCAAGCAGAAGTAGAGGTCCGGCATAAAAGATTGAACTTAAACTTAAAAAAACAAAACAAATATAGTCTTATTTCCTGTTTCTTAACCTATTCTTTTTTTATCCCCTACCCTATTACAATTTTTAGTCATTTTGTCACAACACAGTCTGGATTGTTTTCCTATTAATCCAAGGTAAAATTGAATGATTGTAAACCTTTAAACATTAAAATTGATTAATTATGCTTCATAAGATATTTTCCTAATTGTTTCATCATGTTTTAGCTATTAACAAGTCAATAATAACACGAACAGAATTCCTGAGTCCCAAGCCAAGTGGAAAAAATTATGGGTTGGTTCACTTAACAGGAAGTAGGTATCAGCCACAGACACTGATAAATCCCACCATATGAGACCCCTACCTTAAGCTGCAAACCAAATATTGAAAGCCTAGGGGAAGTAGTAGCTGAGAAATCTGTGATGAAAATATAACCACCTTGTTAAACAAGATGTAGGTAAGCGACAGACCTGGAAATACATCCCACAATGAGACCCCCAGCTTGAGCTTCATACCAAATTTCGAAAGTCTAAAGTAGTAGCAGCTGAGGTCACAGGCACATGGATGTACACACAGGCGGACATCAGCATTTGTATGTCCTGACTCTGAGTTGTGGCTGAGGCAAAAGCATAAGGGCCAAAAATGGTAGGTGTATTGGTACAGGTTTCACATTTTAGGCACCACCTGTCATATAATAGAATTAATTATCAACAATCTCAACAAGTTCCTTGACTTTTTTTGGCAAGTGACCAGATGGGGTTAGCCTAAAACTGTAGTGCCAAATCTCAGATACATCAATTTCCTCAATCCAAGATTGTCGCTTTCCCTTTTCACCAGGGACTGGTATGGTACAAGGGGTCCAAGATGTAGTTTTTGACCCCTTGTACCAGTGGATCTTGACACAAGTGCCAGAGACTTCTTTAATCTCAGCCACCTGAGGCCACTCCCCTGCATACCGGGGAACATCTGTCAGGACCATGTCCCCCACTTCACAAGATGGTTTGCTGGCCTGTTGCTGTTTCCGTTTTCCAACCACAACCTAAGTAATAAAATTTAAATTATTATAAAATTGGCCATTTATCAATTTTGTAAAATATTTCAAGTCAAAATATAAAATCAAAAGGTTGACCCATTAATTTTTTTTCAAGAAAATTTGGAAAAACTGAATTTCACCTTCACATATTAAACAAATTATCTCCTTTGAAAACAGTAAGGGAAGATGAATACTGTACCGGTAGTTACATTATTATTTTCAGGGTATCAATTTTTGTGGTTTTTGGGGGTGACCTATACCCATGAAATTTAATATCCCACAAAAAGGAACATATATTGGAGGGTCAGCTTTTGTGATTTTTGACATTTTTTCAGAATCCTTGGGTTTTTCCATCAAAATAGGGTAACAATTTCTGTACTGTAAACCACATTTTCATTTTGTTTAAGGTCTTCATTACATCATAAATAATTCTTATAACATTTTTCATCAGATTCCAGTCACTTTTTCACAGGGTTAAGCAGCAAAACTATGCTAATGTTAAATCAATGAAAAGGCAGAGAAAACATTTTTATGCCAAATATTGAACTCTTATCATCTTTAAAACGAGCTTGGTAACCAATCAATTTTTTAGCTTATTTTGCAGTTATGAGCTTATGATTTAAAGCATTAATTTCAAAATCTCATCACTTTCTAAGTCACCCTCCTACATCCATAAGTTGCAGACACCAATTGTTCTGACTTGGTACAAAAAATCACTAAGACTGACAACTTGAAGCCACATGGTATCTAAGAATCATATATTTCTCATTTTAGAAATTGGTATGACATCGCCAACACCACAATTTGTGACACTAGGATAACTTTATGCAGAATCTTTGATCAAGTAAAACGTCTGTTTTATTGTTGATGTTGCTAAAGATATAATGCATGAACACAATGATTTAGTTTTCTTTAAACACATACATGTATACCGTACAGCAGGTTATTTTAGCAGGGTGCAAATTTTGGTGTATTTTAGCAGTCAAACTTAAATCGCCAAAATAAGAACTGCTCCAATGATTTTAGAAATTTTGGTAAAAATGTGTCACATATTTGTGTTCCCCAAGATTATTGTTTCGCCTGTCAGTACCATCACAAAACTCATTAAAGTCTACATGGGCCTTAAGTGATAGTTAAGATCTAGGTCAGGGGACAGAGTGCCATTTAACAAAGACAAGTATAGTCAGAGTCAGTTCATTTTCGCGGACGGTTTTTTAATTTTATTTTTACCAAGTGTCTGTATACCAAATACCAAACGCCTAGCTATTATACTAAAACTAGTTCCAAAATGACACTCCTGTATGGTGCGTTGTGACACATTGTAGGCCACATAAAAAGGAATCAAAATCTTTCAGTATAAAATTAAATTCCACTTAAAATAGCTGAAAATAAGGGGAAAAGTACTATTTTCTTTTTTAGAATGATTTGTCCAAGATTTTTTTTAAGGAACAGTTGTATTAAATTTCTTCAATATAATTGAGATCTTACATTTACATCCTGCTTTTCCAAATCTTCTGAACTTTCGAGTTCAACTTCAGTTGTCTCTTCTTCTTGTGACTTTTTCAACAACTTAAGGTTTGGCCATCTCTGTGTTGCCTTTGGTTCACCTGGAAATCATTTCATTTTATTTTATTCATCTGACCATTATATGAAGATAATATTTTTTTCATGTCATGTTTTGATATTTTTTCTGGGGCCAGCAAGACAATGATTTGCATCCTCAAGTAACACTGAAGCCTGTTGTCTGTTTTCCGTTTTGTCATGTACGTTTATATATTCCATAGCACATTATCTTCTTTTATAGCTAATTATGTTTTAATGCAAGTATAAGTTTCAATATTTTGTGGAAATGAAATATGATCTTGTTGTATCTGGTTGGTGAAAAACTTCAATAAAAGTACTCGTACGATAATTAATTGGGTCAAGTGACTAACCATAAATATGATCAAGAGTGCATTGAGCGCATCTGATTTAATGAAAGTTCCATGCAAAAGTTAAAGCAGAGTTACATTCCTGCACTGGTGATCATATTTTGATTATTAATGAAATCCATTTGTCGTATTTATTACATAGATAAAACACTGAAAGTAATCGATTTTTAGGAGGTTTATGAATCGCATAGGAATTCTGCAGTCATGGCTACAACACAATACAATTCAAGACGTCATAGGTGACAGTTTGGCAGTAAGTGAAATCTTTTTGGTTGATTCACAGTGTGAATTACCAGGTCTTACTTCACTGGGAGTAATCAGTATTTCACACACATCTTTTTAATAAATTAAGATTCTTAAACTATAATATGGATTAAGAAATAATTCAAGGTCGCCTGTGGTTTATTGTAGATTCTAATGCAAAATTTTTGTAAAACACTTTTTCACTGCGTAAAACCCACAATTTACCTGCCGTATCTAATTAGGGTCGCCATATTGGAAAATTCAGAAATCAACATGGAATTTATTTCAAAGAAAATCACACTGAATACTTGCAATATATTAAATTTATCTTATTTTAATAAAATTTGAAGCATACACTATTTGTAAAAACGTCCAAAATGCCGGATTTTTTATTAAAAAGATATTATTAGATAATGCTTTTTTGCGGACTTTTACTTTTTAACGTTTTTACATTAAAAATTAATTTTTTTTGTCGATTGCATTAGAATGAAAATAACCGTATTGCATTTCAAGCTGTGACTGCGTAAAACTCGATTTACTATTGCAAATAGCCGTTTACCTAACTTCACTTCGCATCGTCAGGTAGACTAAATTGGGATAGTAAATTCTACGTTTTACGCAGTCACAGCTTGAAATGCAATACAGTTATTCCCTAGTTTACACATGGGTAGCCATTGTTTTAAGCATTATTTTTCCCTGAGTGGAGCGCAGCGGAGCGAGAGGTAAAATAAATGAAAACAATGGATATCCATGAGTAAATTCAGGATAATATGCAAGTAGTTTACTGTATATGT
This sequence comes from Limnoperna fortunei, assembly GCA_944474755.1. Classification (NCBI taxonomy): domain Eukaryota; kingdom Metazoa; phylum Mollusca; class Bivalvia; order Mytilida; family Modiolidae; genus Limnoperna; species Limnoperna fortunei. The sequence goes on from OX104123.1 coordinate 60,172,077, forward strand.
ACCCAAAGTATTAAAGAAAGATTGCCACCACTCGATGTCTTCTTGTTTCCTAATGAATTGTTTGGCTATGGATGAGTTCACTGATTCTTCTACTTTTTTCAAGTCCACTTCATCTAAAGATGGCTTAACAATCCTAGGTTCACCAACTGGAAAAGATTTCAGTAAAGGGGTTGTTGCTGTTGCATCATGCCACTGCTAAAGACAGAAATGGACAGATTTTGTTGAAACTATATATAATTATATTCCTTTTGTTTTTATCCGTAATTCATGCATTTTTTCTTGGTTGTGTACTGACTGATAATGTTTGTATCACCGAAATTATCTGTTCAGTAGGTGTCTTCACAATAAATTACCGATAAAGATAATATAGGACTTTTGAATTTTGAGATTGCGTTTATTACTTGTTTGGTTACCCTTCAATGAGCTCAACATTTACGCAAGCAAAAGCTTTACTCTTCATCCTATAGACCAAAAGCATGAAAAAGGTCTATTTTTACCTGAAAAGGGCCATAAAACCTAAAGGGGATTCTTAGACAACTTCAGAGTGAAGACTTTGTACAACTTTTGCTTCTAAAGTGCCAATAATCATTTGGATTTGTACTATCTCTTATGATTTTCTGTGAAAAATGAATTTCTCCATTGATTTATTTTAGCTACAGCTGCCATGTTTTTTGTGGATCAAATATATCCACACCAGTTTTGTAAAGGACACCATGAAGCACAATCAGACCAAATTTGTTCATATAGGAGCGGTTTCATTAAAGAACATAATATTTGAAAAAAGTATTACATAGATCAAAGCCAAGTGATAGTAGAAGCTCACCTGAAGCGTGAGCTAAACTATGACATACCTTATCAGTAGACCAGGCTTTGTAAAACAGTTTTGTCTTCGCACAATCTTTTTGAATTTTAAAACAGTGTGGCCTTGAATGTCCCTGTAGTTTTTCAATATTGGGCCCTAACCACTCAGATATGTTAAATACAGTATCAGTCTCAATGGAAACTGGGTTAGGAGTATAACACTTTTCAAAAGCCTGTAGTAGATGTGGAAGTGTGAAAACTGCATATCTGGACAGCCAAGTAGAAAACCTTAAAAAGAAAGTTTAATTGACATCATATTTGGAACAAGATAATTATTCCATAGATATTAGTGATATATACTAGTTTATTGTATTGGAATTTTTGTCATTTCAGGAGCAATAGCTCCTACAAAAGACAGTCATATGACAATTCAAACCAATGGAGACATTATTAATAAAAATCACTAGTTTTGACCATTCAAGAAAGATAAATCCTATTAAGAGTCATTGGAAAACTCTGACCTAACAGAGACGAAAATCTCTATATTTGACCTTTCAAAGGAGATAACTCCCACAAGAAGTGATTCGACAACTTCAACCTAATGGGGTTTTTCATAGAGCTTATTTAGCTGAACATTTCAGCAATTGAAATTTTTTCTCTATCTATTATCGTTCTCAAGTTACAGACAAAAAAAACGACAAAAATAACTATATTTGACCTTTCAAGGGAGATAACTCCCACAAGAACTGATTTGAAAACTTTGACCAAATGGGGACTTTTGTACAGCTTAATGAGCTGAACATATCAGCAATCTAAAGTTATAGGCAAAAAACCACAAAAATCGCTTTTTTTGACCCTTAAAAAGAGATAACTCCTACAAGGAGTTGTCTGACAACTTTGACCCAATGTAGACTTTTGTAGCGCTTTTCATTCTGAACAAGGATGGTGACTTTAGATTTCCCCTATCTATTATAGTTTTTGAGTAATAGTGCTTTAAAGGTGGTCATACACCTATGTTCTATTTTTAGCAACAGCAGCCATGTTATTTGAAGGATCAATAATTTAAACGACAATTTTGTAAAGGACAGCCTAAGGAACAACTACACCAAGTTTGGTTGCAATTGGCTAAGCAGTTTCAGAGGAGAAGATTTTTGAAAAGTTGGGGGGATGGACAACAGACAACAGTAAAAATGGTAAATTTTGACGTTCTAAGGGAAACAACTCCTAAAAGTTGACGGACGACGGACGCCAAGTGTGATGACAATAGCTCACATGACCCTACGTGTCAGGTGAGCTAAATAGGGTTATTGCCTAAGTATTGGGGAATATTCATGCAATAATCCCATATTGTAAGGATATAATGTGAACATATAACATCTAATTCTATTCTAGAGCATCCTAGATCATGCATTAGTGCATGAACTAAGTTCTACTTATTGACAATTCCCTTTTATTTGTTTCAATATGTGTTCTTTTTGTGTGCGTGTGTGTGTCTGAACTCCTTTCTGACTGTTTACATTTGTACTGATCTTTGTCCTGCTCAGTATTGATTTATATTTTGGGAAATGTAGCATATTGTACCATACCTGGAGAACACTTGATCTACATCCTCATGTGTATGACCGACCATTAGAAAATTAATCTTCACCTTCTTGAAGACATCAATTTCAACTAACCAGGTGAAGAAGGCCAAAAGATATCTGGAATAAAAATGGAAAATTAGCAATAGTGGATGCCCTTTAACTGAACAGAAAATGTTACAACTGTGGAGTAATAACTACTTTTTGGTTTTGAGTACTTTTCATACTATATTTGTTGTTTTTGACCTTCCAATGTTTTGATTAAAATGCTGAGGATGAAAGGTTACTCCTTGAAATATTGATATACAGCATAACCAAATTAACCATTTTTGTACCCGTTTTGGTATTACATTTTTTTGTGTTATCTTCACAAGTTTAAAATTTTTATCATTTATCAAGATTATGAAAAAAAATCTCACTAAACTTGGATTAGTAATATGGAGATAAATGACCACTATATATAGTAAGTTTGGATATGATAGATTTGCTTATTTTCTTTGACCAATTGGCTTTTTAGTCCCCTACCGGCGAAGCGGAAGGGGGACTATAGGTTTGCGCTCTGTCTGTCACTAAGTTTTCCGCACTTTTTTTCTAAACGCTTGCAGATAATGAATTGATTTTTGGTATGTGTGTCTATCATGATGAGTTACAGATCAAGTTCAAGTTTCGTTCTGGTCCGCTAATTTTTACGAGAGTTATGGCCCTTTGAACTTTGAAAATTCATTAAAACTTCAGTTTTCCGCACTTGTTTTCTAAACGCTTGCAGATAATGAATTGATTTTTGGTATGTGTGTCTACCATGATGAGTTACAGATCACTCCATTGATGGTTTCTGATTTTTCTATATATACTGTATGATCAAGTTTTGCTTCCCATATAATGTACAACTAAAACTCTTTGCACCATATATAATATTTAAGTACATTTTACTTCAATGTTGGGGATTAGTGAAATATGCGGCTGGTAGGGGACTATGTATTTTTTTGCAATACTCTCAGAATGCTTGTTCTTTTTTGTTTCAATTAATAGTATTCGTGATATTTTGTTCTTAACTTCTACGACCAAAAGCAAGAGAATAGTACTCAGGTGAAAATGAAACCAAATATTTATGGAGGCTTCTGCAAGATCGGGAACTTCAGTATTGTTACATACAAAAAGAGGCAATATAATTTTATTTTCATGCAATTTTTTACCTGTTCTTATTTTCTCTTGCACAATTGTCCATTTGGAGATACAGAACATCTGGCAGGTCATCCAACATAGAAAAGATCTGAACAAGTATGGAGAGCGTCAGATTAGTTGAATGTGACCACTGGAATAAATCAAAAAAACCATAGATGCCCACACCATGTACAATAGCTCCAACTAAATGGGTCCGCAGTCTCCACATACCACTTGTGAATTTTGACAGGAGAACAAAATTGGGCAAAAATGTTTTCTTCTGGTCCATTCTGTCAATTATAATGGACAAGTAATTCTTGGGCTCTTTTCTGGCCTTAAGGCAGTGTTTATAATATTTCTGTCTTTCTTGACTGAAAAATAAACATTATTATATATTGTAATATAATATTATATACAGGGATCACCATGGCTGAAAAATGAAGAGTTGTGAAAAGAATCGCTTGTCGTCATGGTTTCCCTAGTTCTTTACAGGAACCCATATAATTAGAATTTTAAATTATCTAAAAAATCTTTCAAGTTTTTATAAAATAATTATTTGTAATATTTATAAATGTTTTGAGTCACTCAGAAATTGCATTGATTTGCTGTAAAAAATAACAAGATGCAATTTCTCATGTGAAGCTGATTGGTTTGTAGTATGTAACTGGGCATTCATAGGGAAGGAGTGGTTTAAACAACTTTAATAGAGGTCATACGATACCTTTGCTTTTCAAGATGATTTCTTCTTTTTTCAAAAAGGATCTTCCTTTCAGATTTTGATTTTGTTTCAGCTAACTGTTCCTTGATTAAGGTGCAAGTGTCACATTTGGAAAACCTTGATACCTAGAAATTTTTAGAAATGTATAAAAAAAAATTTAAATGACGTTCTTCTGTGCACAATTTTAAAAAAAATGTTAACTATTTAACAAGAGTGTACACTAAAGTATGGCTTGACTGCTGACATCTTAGAAAACGATAATATTCTATTATATAATTGCTAATATATGCAATAAAAATTGTGCTGTCTTATAAAATTTGTACATTCATTTTAAAAGAAGTGGTGGGTTTAAACCAGGTTTTATAGCACCAAATCAGTACCTCAGGTCTAAAACATACATACTGGAGGTATCTTAATGTGACTGCAATATTTCTTCCACACAACAGATATGAAATATGTCTCTGAAACAACTTCTACACCCTGGTCATTCAATTCCTCCTTCATCATCTGGTAAACTGACTTCCTGGTAAGGCATGGTGGAAGGTCTAGGGAAACTGTATCTGGGTGTTTTTCTGCATATAACCTTGCATATTCCAGAAGCCAAGTTATACAACTAAGCGTCTGTATACTCAGTCTACCTGGAGTTCTTCCTTGCAGAGGAGCATTTTTTTGACCATCTGAAATACAGATATTTAAAATATTAAAGATAGTCCATACATGTTTAAATGCAACAGATATCCCTAATAAATAATCTGAATAAAAACAATTTTTTAAAGTAAAAGTGTATGTGTTACAGGGGATGTGTGTGGTAAATATTCACATGTAATTTTGAAGAGTGCTAAATTGCTTGAGGATTATGTGTCATCCTTATTTTTACCCATTGATTACATGAAATCCATTTATGACATATCTTGCCAATTTTTTTTTGTCTAGAAGTTTGTTGTATTATTCCACAGTAACATAATGGTTAGATCTGGAGTTTTATTTTTATTGTGATAAATGATTGTTTTTCTAGTCAATTTTAACCAATTTATGTCAGATAACAAGTACAATAGATTTTTTGGTCCCATGTATGTTTTGCTGGAACAGCCCTTAGTAAAAAAAGTGTAGAAGATGATGATTTATGACTTTTCTCACACAAAAAAACGCTGTCTTATGCTGTAAAATGTTGAGCTTGGAACTCCTAATACTGCTAACCATGCACTTAGACAAACTGATGTGGTACCAATTAAAAACTTGAAAAGGTATTCACCATTAGATGTGCTACAAAGGAAAAGAAAAAAACAAATAAATATTTGCAAACATATTAGTAATGAATAATTACATGAATAATTACATGGAAGATACCCCTAAGTCTGTTTTGTTCATCTCTTATTGTTTTTATATAAAAACAAATAATAAACCAATTTTTGTCTAGAACTTTGTTGTAGTTTTGATTGTTCTATGCTCTTCATATTCATATAGTGTTTGGCTTTTCAATTTTCAATATTTTGGGTAGAGCGCCTCTGATGTCTGGAATAGGCATAATTTTTATTAATAAACATCCCTGATGGCTAGCTCTGCTGGTGGTGTTTTAATTCCTCGAAGTTAGCCCACTCCGGCATCAAAACTTTTGTGCTGAAGAATGCATCAAAGCTTTAAAGTTATCTGTTTAAATTTCAAAATTGTCAAATCCCTAAGTGTACTCCTACTCCAGACATAGGTTGATCTTAGTCATAATTTGGTATACTAGTTAGGCATTTTTTTGGTTTGATTGTTATAGGCTCTTCATATTCATAGTGTTCAGCTTTTTCAATTTTCAATATTTTGGATAGATGAGTCTTGAAAAGAGAAAACAAGTGTCAGGTGTAGCAAACTTTATTGTCTGGAACTTTGTTGTAATTTTTATTTCAATAATAAAAATTTACATGGAAAATGTTTTTACAATATTTTGATGTCATACTTGTGTCTGATAAAAAACATGGCCGCTGTTGCTAAAAAAATAACATAGGGGTAAGACCCCCTTTAGAGCATTGTAGCTAAAAAAAAGTATAATATATAGGAAAAATTGGAAGTCACCTTCCATGTTCAGAATCAAAAGCTCTACAAAAAGTCTCCATTAGGTCGAAGTTGTCAGACGACTCCTTGTAGGAGTTATCTCTCTTGAAAGGTGAAAAATAGCGTTTTTGTCATTTTTTGCCTGTAACTTGAGAACGATAGTAGATAGAGATAAACTTTCAATTGCTGAAATGTTCAGCGCATTTAGCTCTATAAATGTCCTCATTGGGTCAAAGTTGTAAAATCACTTTTGTGGGAGTTATATCCCTTGAAAGGTCAAATATAGCGAATTTTTTTGGTTTTCCCTTAAAACTTGAGAACGATAGTAGATAGAGATAAGCTTTCAATTGCTTAAATGTTCACCTCATTTAGCTCTACAAAAGTCTCCATTATGTCGAAGTTGTCAAATCACTTCTTGTGGGAGTTATCTGTTTTGAAAGGTCAAATATAGCGATTTTTGTAGTATTTTGCCTATAACTTGAGAACGATAGTAAATAGAGAGAAACTTTTAATTGCTGATATTTTAAGATCATTTAGCTCTACAAAAGTCTCTAGTAGGTCAAAGTTGTGCAGTGACTCTTAATAGGATTTATCTTTCTTGAATGGTTCTAATAACAAGGTTTTATGTGTGTCTAGATTACAAAAGATTGCATGGGAATAGCAAAAAGGAGGCAAAGAATTTCCAATGAGACATTCAAATGTCTTATACATTAAGCCAAGACTATTTCAGTATGTAAACATTACAATTTAAGTAAAATCGGCCAAAATAGGGCATTTAAATGTCAGAAGTTCAGTTGAGCTAAGATATTGCAAATACTTAAAAAAGGTGTATAGAGATGATATTTCAACTGAGCATTATTTACCCACATATTGATAAAATGTACAAATTTGATAAACTATCTAGACTTGGTAATCAAAAATTATATATTATAATATAGTAGCAATTATAACATGAGAAATGAGGATTTTACAATTTTTAAAATTTCCCTGTACTAAATCAAGGGGAGATAATTTGTATAGAATATATAGGAAAAATTTCGATTTTTTTATGAATATCTTGAAAAAATGATTACTTATTTTAATCGTAGTATTTTGAAGAGCTTATGAAAAGGGACTCATCTTGAGATTTTGAGCAGATTCTATAGTAGGAATTCTTCTTTAGATCTATGCATTTATAGCTCTTCTCCTTATATATTCTATATCAAAATATGGACATTTGGCTACTTTTAGAAAGCCAATGGCGCTCTTAAATTAACCGTGAACCCCCGTTGTTTATTTGATATTTTTGATCTACAGTGTATGTACCTAGGTCTGTCAATGTGCCAAAAATGAGAAAAATCTATAGTAGAATTCTAATAGCCCCGAGACACCTAAAGTGGTCATTACATGTATAAGTATAATCTAAAACAAAGCAACGAAGCCAACAACTTTAAAACATGTATAACTAAAACGCAATCGGAACAATCTTTTATGAAAGGATATGAAGTAAATGAACATGAGACCTCAACACATATGTTAACTCTAACTGCAATTAATTTTAATGAGCTGTTTAGCCATTTTGGAAAATAATTCCTCATCAGCAGCACTAGAAACCAAAACATACAGGAAATCCTAATTTCGAAAAATATTCAAATGCATAAAACTAAACAATGTGTATTCATTTTGTAATGAAACAGAACTTTTTAGAGGAGGACAATCTTAACTCTATGACAAACCTTTACTTCTCATCTGCACTTAGCTTAGTAATAGAATCCTATAAATGAATAATGTTGTCCATAAGCAATGGAGCAACTATTACGCATTTTAGTGTCTGACTTGAAACTCTAAAGTCTATCATATATAAGTAATATTTTAAATTTTGAAACAGGTTATACGATATAACCTGGTTTGGGTCAGTTTACTCCTAATAAACCGCGAAGCGGTTTATGTATGGTGTAAACTGATCCAAACCAGGTTATAGAGTATAACCTGTTCAAAAATTTTAAATATTCCTTATAATTTAATTTTCACGTCAATATTTATTGAATTCAGTTTAAACAAATAGGAATTATTAATGGAACTATTTGAATTTTAACTGTGTATTAATACGTCATGTGACCAACGCTGGTGATACAGTATAACCTGGGTGACCCAATTTGAATTAACCAATCAGATTTCATCTTCAAGTTCAAATTAAATTATATGTTGTTGAATTGATTTTAAAGACTAATTTACAGTAAGCTTAAACTTTCTTCTGAAACATTCAACAGTTTAGTTTTTCTTTACATTTTCAGATGAGACACAGAATTCGCATGTTATACCAAGGTCTTTCACAGAGTTTTGTTCTCAAGTCCGAAATCCTTTGGATAACCCCCCAAAGTTATTCCGCACTGAAGTTTCCATTACATATGATGGACAACGATGTAATGGACAAACAGCATTAAGAATCATTAAGAAATACACTGCAAAAATCAATGCTGAGTTGCAGAAAATGGGGACAAATATTTCCAATGAGGAAAGAGACTGTCAACTGTCAGCAATTACAGTAGTTCCAGAAACGCAGCTTTCACTGACACTGTCATCTGAGCAGTAAATCACTCTATATGTCCGCATATCTTGTAAACACATCCCACTTTTAAAATGCATAATGGATTTTAATGAAAGTTAAAATAAACTGTATATTGACCTCAGATATTTAAGGAATGACTGTCAGATTTTTTCGGTCTATGAGGAAATAACATCAATCATGTGGTGCACACGAAATAACCATCTTCGCTAGCCAAGGGTTACGATCCGACCCCCCTCCTCTTCACCCTTGGCGGAGATAGTCATATATTTGTAATTCCCGCTCAGAGCCATCTGGTGTGAAATTCAAGTTATGCCCCTTTAATGATGTCATAATTAGCCAATCAGATTCTACCTTTCATATCGATAGTTGGTAGAAGGGTCATGAAATATGGACAAAACAAAAGACAGCGAAATTGTTTCGATATTCAATATACAAAGTTTAACTTTACAACAAGAGAAATCAATTGACGCGATAATAAGTGGGAAAGATGTCTTTGTTGGAACGAAGACGGGAAGCGGCAAATCGCTTACATACGAATGTATGCCTGTATTACAACCTGATCGGATTGTTGTTGTTATACACGTGTGCCCAGCGTGATTTATTAAACACCGATTCTGATTGGTCGCGTAAGATTCCGGACGCGACCAATCAAAATTAATAAATTTTGTCACACAAATATATGACTATCTCCGCCATGGGTGAAGAGGAGGGGGGTCGGATCGTAACCCTTGGCTAGCGAAGATGGAAATAACCGGCATAGCCGCTTATTTTAAAGTGTGCACCAAGTGCATTGATGTTATTTCGAATAGACCGAAAAAATCTGACAGTTATTACTTATTATTTAATATTTCAAATGCAAATTAGCGAGAAATGTGTTTAAAAAACAGTTGATGACGTCACTGACGAAATGACGAAATTCGGTCTATGGGCTCATAGACTAAAAAGTTTTAGCCAATCACAAAGCGTTTTACATACAAAATTAAATTATTGGCATTTGTTGATAGAAGATTCTAGAGTAATTTAAAGCTAAAAGTTTTTTTTGGCTTTGAGTTGAAGCATTGTGATTTGTTTTTTATTGACATGTGTGCCCTTACATGCCTTGATATTAATTAAATCATTAAAATACACTTATTCATTCTAAACTTATGAATTTTTATTTATCAATTGAAGGCTGAAGGCTTTTATAGGAAAAAAATGTACAGGGCCTCGGGATTTGACACCCACCTTAAAATTTAGGGTACCACCACCAGAATTTTAATTTTTTTTTCAACTTAAGAATTAAGTAACATGTTTAACACACCACCAAGGCAACAAAAATTGGAGAGAGTTTCAGCCTTAGACGTGTTTTTTTTTCATAAGGCAGTCAATAACTGTAAATAAGCACAATCAATACATACCGGGTATGTACACAATTAAAAAGGCTGCAGGGATACCAGTTTTGAAACCGATTTACATTCCAGGGTTACATTTTGGTGAAACAATGATGTAATGAAAACTGTAGAAATAATACAAGTTTTAGAGTAATTAGGCATTGAAAATTCAACTCGGAATCAATTGGTATTTGATGGATATTTACAATAAATTTGACACTATTTAGACAACTTTCGAATTAACAAAGAAATTTAAACTGCTGACATCTTTCAGTACAAATTAAAGATACACTGTGAACAAGTTCTGGCCTGCCTGTTGGTTGTTGGTTGTTTTCTTTCCCTTTGTTGTATTGGTAACTACAGGGTTTTTACCACCATGAAAAAATAATACATTGGTTCCATTGATCAACCATTTAGCCTGAGACTGTATATCATTAGGGTCATTTGGCTCATATTCAGACACCAGATTCAATCTTTTAAAACCTCTTGTGTAGCAGACTGCTACAGTTGACACAAAAATTATATTCTATGAAATTTTAGTTTTGTAATGTTATATTTTGTAAATTTGATGTCTATATTATTGTTTTGTGTTGTAATTGTTATACAATTTATATAGTCATAATAATACAGATAATTCACTTCTTACTTGAGAGTCTTATTTTTATAGTTATGAGTGATTTTTGCACATATGCACATAGAAACATGTTAACTAAGAAGACCAAACTCAGAAAACTAGAAAATCTTTAATCAGAATTTGTTTTCTGATCCCTTCCCTATAACTGTGGTCCAGTACTAAATTTAACGATGAAAACCAGGAATATGTACTAAACAAATAACTTGGACAATAACTGTTACAAAGTTTACAAACATATAATAAGTAAATCACATTAATATACAAATTGGGTTATTTTTCAGTGTGCAACTTGAGCAGTGATGTAATTAAAAATAAAATACAAGTCCGACATATGACATAAATATCATTTAAAAAGTTGGTTAGTGATGGCAGACTCATTTAAAATTTGTTATATGAGATGATAAATTCAGAAAAAAATATATGTTCTAATATATTAATATAATAAAAAAAAAACTCTTAAATTGTGTTCCGTATTTTCAGACAATTGAACTAATGCTGTGCATGCACAGGGTTAGTTGACTAAGGCTGTGCATGCACAGGGTTAGATGGACTAAGGCTGTGCATGCACAGGGTCAGTCGGACTAACCCTGTGCATGCACAGGGTTAGTTGACTAAGGCTGTGCATGCACAGGGTTAGTCCGACTAAGGCTGTGCATGCACAGGGTTAGTCCAACTAAGGCTGTGCATGCACAGGGTTAGTTGACTAAGGCTGTGCATGCACAGGGTTAGTTGACTAAGGCTGTGCATGCACAGGGCTAGTCCGACTAAGGCTGTGCATGCACAGGGTTAGTCGGACTAAGGCTGTGCATGCACAGGGTTAGTTCAATGGAAACATAATGAAAAACATGAGAAAAATACAACACATTAAAAAAAATCTGGTTCATTTACACCAAACTCTATCAATTAACTAACTTAGTTTTCATTACAAAGATAACATCACATTCCGGTTTTAATGATAGATTCCAGTATTTAATAAAGGCTTGTTTGAAATAGTTTGTGACTAAATATTGAACCTTATCCAGGTATATTCCAATGGATATCTTTCTGCTTATTTTCTATGGGTACGTTCTTGGCAAGACCTCAGGGTCGCAATGGACCAAAACATCTACCACATTTACTGATACTATGGACACTCCATAAATTCGGAACCAGTAATATTAAGTTTTAATTTTTTCGCTAGTCCCAATAACTCCTTTGTGTCCGGTATACACCAAATCATGTTCTAAACTTCTTCCTCTATGTAACCTCTGGACATTTTGTTCTGAGATGTGTTAAGGTACTCCTTTAGCATCCGGATTGTCTTCCGATGGGTCCTCAATATTTGTTAAGAGATATAATATAATAGTAAGTGGGTATCATAAAATAATGCATCTGTTTCTTCCAAAACCTTGACTTTCACGCTTCTATCAAATCCAGTTTCTCTCTATCTTTCCACTTATTTTCTATGGGTATGGTCTTGGTAAGGCCTCTGGGTCACATTGGACCAAAACATTTACCACATTTACTGGTACTGTGGACACTCCATAGATTCGGAACCAGTAATTTTTAGTTTTAATTTGTTCTTCCTCTATGTAACCTCTGGACATTTTTCTCTGAGATGTATTAAGGTACTCCTTCAGCATCCAGATTATATGTTCTGATGGCTTCTCAATATTTGTTGAGAGATACAATATCAAGGTAAGTTGGTATCATCTGATTGGTCCGTTTTAATCTCTGGGGTATATCGTGATAATAAAACATTTTCTACCAACATTTTATCCATGTTTGACCTTTTTTTCAAACCACTTAATCTACAACTTGATCTTGAACACTTTAAATTTTCTCTTTCTACCCAATTCCTCGGTGTGCGTAATTAAGCCAGCCTTACTACTTGTAGGTACGACTTTGACACTTTGTTCATCCTATACTTCAATACGGTTGTCATCCTGTTCCTTTGTGTTATCTGATTTCATGCCAAACAACTGTTTTATAGCCTGAGCAAAAAAAACTTGAAATGCTTACACTGTTGCTGGTTACTTGACTGATTTTCATTGCTGGTCCATTTGTACTCCCATCTAACTTTGCTCGATTACTCTGTGCATCTTTTCTCATTTTGTCTCATTGAACACTTCTTGTGAATCTTCTGGTGGCTCCCTTTTTTCAATCATACCATAAAAGGATGTGTCCTGATGGAGCGGACCTAGAGGTTCACATGGCGACACCATACACTGGTAATTTTTTTTTCTTTAACTATTCATTTATGCATAAAATAGGTTTGTGTTCAAAAAATGATATTTTGATTTTGCAGAATATAGTTGATTTTATCAAACCAAAGACATTCACTTTGTTTCTCCAGTATGCATACATCAGTAGGAAAGGAGGGCAGTGGGTCGACGTGGATAGTAATAAGGTACCTAAGGACTCCTGTTCAGCTTAGGAAGTCAGGAGTTTTCTTCTGGTACTCCGGCTTCCTCTCCCAATAAAAACTGGATGCCATGATATAGCTGAAAAATTGTTGAAAGTGGCATTAAACACCATCAAACAAACAAACATCAACTCTGGATGTTTTTTCATATATGAAAATCTAATTAAACAATTTGGTTTAAAACAATGAAATGATACAAATATATTTGAATAAGTAGTTATAACATCAGCATTCATGATTCAAGTATCATTCCTGTTTTATTATTAAATCATTTAAGAATATAAAATGGTTGGTGAGAAAATATATTGTGGTTGTCAGACAAGATACTTGTTATAGGGAGTTCAGTTATGCTACATTTTATATAGTGCAAACTCATTAGCTTCCTGATATGTGATGGACCATGCACAAATGAAAATGATCTAATTTACTGAAACATAAACACAAGATATGAAAATGAAATATATCAACATTCATCCAAAGTTGATTGAATTGTCTCCCCTTATTACATACACAATCCATATGTCTTGTTCACAACATTGGGACAGTAGTATATAAATAATAATTGTTTGTAATTTCACTCTTAAGGATGAGAAGAGGATGAAACTGACAGAGGACAACTGCTGCAGAGATAATAATTTGGATGACTGATAACAGGTATTTAAACTTGCATATACATTTATAATTATAATTATCTCCCTTGTCTTTTTACTTCTCTTTGATTTATTCCTCAAGGCAAATTTAGAAGCAAAACCTAAAAATCATTGCAATAAAAAAACTTTGGCATGTACAATTAGAGATGTATTTAATAGTCCATATCTAGTCTTGACAAGGTTTTACTAATCATGCATTACATCTTTACTACTAAAATTGTTGCATGGGGTTTCAACCACAAATCATCTTTATATATGAGAAGTCTGAGACCATGTAAAAGATTCACTTTCAACATTCCAGACATTTTTTGTTTAACTCCTGTAATAATTACAGGTAATTAATATGTCCGGATTGTAAAACTGATAGTCTGTACACACATTAACGACAACAACAAACATTTCAATGTAAGAACAAACATTTTATGCAAGAATCAGTCTATACATGTAGAATATATGAAATCGAAAAACTTAAGACTAAAGTAAAGGAGGAGTTGTCTTTCTTAGGTTGTTGGCAATATGTAATTTAACATTTTTATGGAAGACGCTATGAAAGATTCCTGCAAACATAGTGTCACAGGATTAGGTGATATGAAAAGATTATTGCTAGAAATTGCCATAGAAAAGGACATATTATCCATGTTGTAAAGGAAGTAAGTTATTATGGTTAAATAAATTCTTTTATGATAATTCTCTTATTAAGGATGGGAAGAGGACGAGACTGACAGTTGGAGAGGACACCTACTAAAGAAGACACAAATTTTGATGCATGTTAAAAGACAGGTATCTACCAATATATGCATAATTATAATTCACTCCTATGTCTTTTTACTCCCCTTTATTTTCAGTTTTTACATTCATGCAACAGTCCAAATTATGTTTCCAATTGGTCCATCCTGTGTCATTGTTGATTCATTGTTTGTAAACTGCTAATACATCAATCAATCAATCCTAAAGTACAAATAGATGATATATAATGAACAGCTACTGTATGTCATCACCTATTAGACAACTTTCTTGGAAAACATTTATGGATTCCTCAGAAAAGGGATTTCAACCAATTGTTGCATCCTTGTCCCAAAGGTAGGTTCCCAGAGGGATTCCTGGTTATCATTACTAACTATGATCTGTTGGACAGTATAACAAACAAGTAAGATTAGCCTGGCTAGTGTTTTGGTGTATACAATGTGCTGGTTAGTAAAAAACTTCATAAATTTGATTTTGGTAGTATATTCGTCAGACTTCTATTTTATAAAATGTCATCTATTTTATGTTACAGGTTACTAAATGAAGATCTGCTTCATAAACAATTGAACCAGAAGCTGTGATATTTTCATGACAAGAGGAAATGAACATGTGATATTAGAAACGGGAGATTTAATAACAGCAGCAATAATTGAATATGTCACAACTGAGCAGAAAATTGAACATTAAGAACATGCTTATAGTAAACAAGATAAGACATCCAACCAATGGTAATTAAGGTTCTGGCTTTGTGCAACCAATAGGAGTTAAGAATCTGGATAAGTGCAATTAATTGGAGTTAAGATTCTGGCTTATTGAAACCAATTGGAGTTAAAATTCTGGCTTCTGAAACCAATGGGAGTTAAGATTCTGGCTTAGTGCAAACCAATGGAAATTAGGTTCTGGCTTAGTGAACCAATGGGAGTTAAGATTCTGGCTTAGTGCAACCTGTGGAAGTTAAGATTATGGCTTAGTGCAACCAGTGAAAGTTAAGATTATGGCTTGGTTGAAGCAATAGGAGTTAAGATTCTGGCTTAGTGCAACCAATGGAAGTTAAGATTCTGGCTTAGTGCAACCAGTGGAAGTTAAGATTCTGGCTTAGTGCAACCAGTGGGAGTTAAGATTTTGGCTTAGTGCAACCAGTGGAAGTTAAGATTATGGCTTAGTGCAACCAGTGGAAGTTAAGATTATGGCTTAGTTGAAGCAATAGGGGTTAAGATTCTGGCTTAGTGCAACCAATGGAAATTAGGTTCTGGCTTAGTGAACCAATGGGAGTTAAGATTCTGGCTTAGTGCGACCAGTGGAAGTTAAGATTATGGCTTAGTGCAACCAGTGGAAGTTAAGATTATGGCTTGGTTGAAGCAATAGGAGTTAAGATTCTGGCTTAGTGCAACCAGTAGGAGTTAAGATTCTGGCTTAAGTAGTTGTATTTAGTAGTGATACATTTGTTATTGTTTGTTATAAAGCCCAACCATGTTCCTGCCTCAGATGTCTCAAACTTTGGATAACTGTTGTTTTTTTTGGCCCAATTAACATCAACTTTTTAACTTAACTGTTTATTGATTCTTACAATGGTAAAAAAAGTGCTGCAGTAGAAGTGTTTTTGTTATTTCCAAATGTGTCTAGTTTTAAATGGTTTGTAACATGGAGCACCACCAGCATATACTTGTATATATGTAATTGAATGTTTAATATTTTGTATTGTTTTGCAGAAAATGAAAGCTCTGCCATCTATAATAATGATAAATATGGTAAAATTTTGTCAAAGAAATCTTTTAATAATAGCATAATTTTTTATGATAGATTTTTGTAGTTGAGAAGAAATATATTTTCAGTGGGTTCAAATGGTATGAATGAAATAGATATTAATTATAATTCTAAGAGTCTTTTTTGTTTTTTATTAGAATTTATGTCGGTTGTTATGTAATAGTTAAAGATAAAATTTGCCTAAATTGTTTAATTGGTTTGTTGGTTGAGCGATTTATTGGTTGGTTGGTTGGTTGGTTGGTTTATTGGCTATTTCCCGTGAGCAGTATTTTAGCTTAATTAAGGATGAGAACAAATGAAGCAATAAATCAAATAGATGGGACCAAAAGGCAAAAAGGTTTTAGAGTTCAGTATAAGCAGAAGGAAAGCATGCAACGTACTATGGTCTTCCATCAGGCTCTCTGTGTTATAACCTAACAGACCTGCATCAAATAGGCATCCCTATCTGTCACCTAAGGAAATTAATCTATATTAAATTCTTTGTTTTCTCAAATGCTGGAACAAATCTGACCTATTTTGTTTTTTGCAAGAGGATAATTATTTTTTAATTACATTCATTTTAAAATGATGTCTAAAATGTATTTGCTACCCAACATCTATTTTTGGATTAAATTTTATTTGTTAAGGAATTGTTTAAACTTCTTTCTATTGAATTCGATACTTTTTAAATCAAATTATTCTTGGTTTAATTTAAAGGAACTTGTTTATTTTTTGACAGGTAAATTTTATTAAATATCCTTAAAAAATTGCTCAGACGTTTTCAAAATTGGTTTTGTTTTGAGGAAGCGAACTGATCCCTCCCTTTCTGCACACAAACACGGCAATAACAGCACAATAACAGTCTTTTTTGTGCTAATAGGTTTCCCCTGAACCCTCTCTTCAGCACGTCTAACACTGCACTAACAACACTAACAATAACAGCACAATAACATTCTTTTGTACTAACGGGCTGCTTCCAGTTAATTAGTAGATTTTTGTTTGTTTTAAAAGAAAAGTGAAAATGGGGGGAGGGCATTTTTTTGTTTTTCTTTTTCAGTTTTGCAATTTTTATAAATATTATTTAAAAAATGTTTAACCCACTTTACAATTTATCACATATCATCAGTCATATTTATTAAGCAGTTTTCATTTTGCACAAGTTTAAATTTTTAATTTGTAAAACTATTTTTTCAATCAATGTTTAATTGTACCTTTTTTTGCTTGTCTCAAGGTGCCTTTTAGTGGATGCCCTTTCAAAAGATGTTTGTTAGGTAAAGATGCAGATAGTCTGGCTGCAAACCGTACACACAAATGTTAATGTTGGGTCTTTACTTGTTTTTTGAAGTTACAGAGATGACATTGGGATGTCCCCATTATACACATTTTGTATAACGGAAAACTTGTGCTTTTATGTTTTTGAATTATGGTGGTTAGTAATTTTCTGTCGTGAAAGTTTGGGTTTTCAACAGTTTGTTTTCAGGAATATGACACATTTTGAGAAATCTTTGTCTGTGTATTAAGATTTCATAAATACTTTTTGTTTGATTGATTTCTGAGTATTTACTGTTTCTTTAGGTTTCCAAATGTGTTAGAAATTGTTAAGTCCACATTTCTATTTTATATATTCTGTGTAGTTAGCATGTATTGCCATTTTGTTTGCTATGTTCATTACTGACACCTTGTAGATAAATGTGCAAGATGAGATGTTTACATTTTCTGTTTAAATGTGATTGGCAATTAGAACTGAAACCTTAAGGTTAACCTCTACTAAATAGATTTACATAGGTGACCATTATAACAATTTATAGAATACTGAATTTACTTTAAATTCACTATTAGTGACAACTTTATTTTCTCCAAGTACCATGTCTTCGCTAAAAAATATCTGACTGGCACAACAAGTTAAAAGTCTAATATGAATGTTTTGTAAAGTTTACAGTCTCAGAGCTAGTTTCAGTTGTCAGATGGATAGAAACAGGAGTCAGTCTGTTCAGTTTCGTACAAAATCTAATACTTGCTTGAAATTAATAAATTTCATTTCACTTCAAAAATATTTGTTCATCATATAAACTCAATTTTAAACAGGTTCATTCAGAATTACAATTTTTATGCAAAGTGGAAGTAGAACCACTTTGGTTCTTTTAAGCACTACTTTTGACTACTGCATCAACTGATAAGTTTTTTAGTACAAGTTAACCTTAATGGGGTTCAGGACACTTGCACTGAAAATAATTTGTCATTGAATTTTCTTTAAACTTATCATATAGTTAAGTTTTTTATTCAAGTTATCATAATTCAAAACAAAAAAAAAGGGATTTGAGAGCTTATTTTTGAGGGGTTGAGCACTGAAATTTCAGATTTGCAATATATTTTA
Source organism: Limnoperna fortunei (assembly GCA_944474755.1). Classification (NCBI taxonomy): domain Eukaryota; kingdom Metazoa; phylum Mollusca; class Bivalvia; order Mytilida; family Modiolidae; genus Limnoperna; species Limnoperna fortunei. The sequence continues at coordinate 60,190,841 of OX104123.1, forward strand.
CAGAGAAGGGAAAATAATAGAAAAAAAATTATGTTCATTGAAATTATCTCAATTTTTTGTAAAATGTCAAGCAATTGGTATAGATTTTAGTAGTGGTAAGAAAAATAGGGGGTTCTGATTTAAATTTTTGCCTTTTGAGAAATAATTAATCTAAAAGTACTAAATATTAGCATTTTTTGGTCAAAATTACCTCCCCTGTTACAAAAATTTCATTTTCTTTATTTATAGAACTCGTTTATGCAAACACTTTGTATTTCGACTTTTAATAAATTGAAGTAATACTATAGTTAAAAGACTTAAATTATTATTTTTAGTTTTTAAGCGTTTTAAATGAAAGAAATTATTATTAGTTTTACCATAAATGTGATATCAGAAATGAAATTTTCACAAAAAATAGCAGATGGTGTCCTGCATTGCCTTAAAAGAGAAAGATTCATGTTCAATATTAAATGCATTAAATTTATGTGATACAGTTACTGTATTAGTATTGCATTCTTTCAAAATTCATAAATAAAATCATAACATTATATGTCTCTGTATGTTCCGTAATCTATGGTATACTGACAGTTTCTAGTTCCATTGATTTATAGGTTCATAATCATGGCTAAATCATGTGATCATATTTTTATTAAATTTTAACCAAAGATTAACGTCAACAGTATCTTGTACAAGTTATAACAGAAAGTGTAAACCAGTTATTTTGTTGGAGTTATGTCCCTTGGAAAGAAAATCTGAAAATTGTCCTGGAAGCTCTCTTATTTTTACATTTTTTGTCAGATTATTAATAAAATTTAAATTAAATTAACCTCGATATCTTTAATAAGTTCAAAAATGACCACTAATAATTTGTTATTTCTCTTGGAAATTTGTCCTTTGATTTGTTTTGTTTTTTTTTATGTAATTTATATGAACATTTTTTTTCTTCAAAATCATCATTTGTTTTTAAATTTTATAGAACATGTATTAAAAATATAAACATGCCTCAATGTCATTATTTTTAACAGCAGTATTTTGCATATCATCAGGATATATCATTCTTATTGTAATCACTATTGTATAAAACAAGTACCCATATATTTCCTCGTAGGATCTTGATGTTTGTTTTCCATCATTGAAATATTTAACAACTGCTGCTATTTTATTGTTGAATGTGTTCTCTTATAAAATGATGTTTACATGAACACATTGTGTACTAATGTAAATTTGATCTCTGGTGGGATGGAATATGTACTTTGAATATTGTAAAACTGGAGAAATCGTGGCTAGTTCGGTAGACAGGTAACCAGAATAGACTAGTTATTTGATAAAACAAAGTGGCACCACTGTGTATTTATGGTTATTGTAGAATGACGTTTTTTTTATTTTCTATAACATGTTCAGTTTTTTTTCCATGACATGCTCAGCAATGGTGTTTTTTTGTTAACAAAGAATAATGGAAAGCCCTCATTATAGACTGTTCACACATTTTTTTTCCTTATTAAGCAATGGTTTTTATACCCCCGCTCGACAGAGTCGGGGGTATATAGTGGTCCTCATGTCCGTCCGTCCGTCCGTCCGTCCGTCTGTCCGTCCGTTCGTCTGTCCACATTTGGTTTCCGGATGATAATTAAAAAAGTTTACATCCGATTTGAATGAAACTTTAAGATATTGTTATATATCAGGTTGGTAAGAAGCCTATCGATTTTGGGGGAAATCCGTCAAATTTCAAGGTCACAGTCCACGAAAAACGTTAGAAATTTTAACAAAAAAGTGGTTTCCGGACAATAATTCAAAAAGTTTACATCCGATTTGAATGAAACTTTGGGATATTGTTATATATCAGGTTGGTAAGAAGCCTATCGATTTTGGGGGAAATCCGTCAAATTTCAAGGTCACAGTCCACGAAAAACGTTAGAAATTTTAACAAAAAAGTTGTTTCCGGACAATAACTCAAAAAGTTTACATCCGATTTGAATGAAACTTTGGGATATTGTCATATATCAGGTTGGTAAGAAGCCTATCGATTTTGGGGGAAATCTGTCAAATTTCAAGGTCACAGTCCACGAAAAACGTTAGAAATTTTAACATAAAAGTTGTTTCCGGACAATAACTCAAAAAGTTTGCATCCGATTTGAATGAAACTTTGGGATATTGTTATATATCAGGTTGGAAAGAAGCCTATCGATTTTGGGGGAAATCCGTCAAATTTCAATGTCACAGTCCACGAAAAACGTTAGAAATTTTAACAAAAAAGTTGTTTCCGGACAATAACTCAAAAAGTTTACATCCGATTTGAATGAAACTTTGGGATATTGTCATATATCAGGTTGGTAAGAAGCCTATCGATTTTGGGGGAAATATGTCAAATTTCAAGGTCACAGTCCATGAAAAACGTTAGAAATTTTAACATAAAAGTTGTTTCCGGACAATAACTCAAAAAGTTTGCATCCGATTTGAATGAAACTTTGGGATATTGTTATATATCAGGTTGGTAAAAAGCCTTTTGATTTTGGGGGAAATCCATCAAATTTCAAGGTCGCAGTCCACGAAAAACGTTAGAAAATTTTTCACAAAAGCGGGGGTATCAGCGATCGCTTGATCGACTTTGTCTAGTTTTATTAGTAAAGATCAATGACTAAATAAGACTATTTTTGCATTATTTTTTCCATTACAAATTCAAAAATGGTTTTTTTGTATTAAATAAAAAAGAAAGAACTAAATTGATAACTGTTCAAATATATATTTTTCTATTACAAGTGCAGCAACACTTTTTTGATTAAAGATAAAAGATAAAACAACTAATTAAAATTTCCAAAAGTTGTCTTGATATTAATGAAGAATAAAGGAAAAACCTAGATGAAAATTTATTTCACTTAAGTTTTTATATTGAAACTTCAAGGATTCTGTTTTTTACATTTAGAATAAATGCAAACACTAATTTTTGGCACATTTTTTTTCATTGCAAGTTCAGAAAAGTGGAAAGAACCAATTGAAGATTAATTTTCACATAACCTTAAGTTGACCACTTTTGACATTCAATGATTTCCTGATACTCTCTAGATTTATTATAGAAGCAAACATTAGTAAAAAATTGTCTTTTTGTAATATTGTAAATGTAAATTACGCTTTACTGTTTCTCATTTGCAGCTTGTAAATTTGACGGTGTGAAATAATAAATTCTTGCTAGCTGTAAAAATCAAAGCAAGCAACCAAAATTGAGTTTGAATGTTTCTTTATTTCTATTGACAGAATTTGTATTGGTAATACATGTTAATTTCATATTACAATACACACAGATGTTACATTATGAATAAATAGACAGCATGTGAATGAACATGGAGCTGTTGGGGTGAAATATTACATGACTGACTTTCTATTGTGCTGCACGGTTCATGGCTTTTGGACATGTTCCAGAGGTTCTGTCATACATCGATAACCGTGTGGTTACGGACAAGTTCAGTACGGGAAATGAACCAGTATTCCATTATCATCTCAAGCACATTAATGGGAAGTAAAAATAAATAAACAAATGACAATCACTGCACTTTATGTTCGAAGCCATCTTTTATTATGTCACTGTTCTGGATGAACTACCTCTGAAATTGGCACAGCGAAATCATGTCCTGAAGACTTCTGTTTACTCTATTTATGTCTGGAAATTTCTACTTGTGCTGAACCACAATTTCTACAGCCCCTATCAGTCTTGTTTACTAATTTAGAGTACCTGTTTATATCAAATCTTCCAGTGGCATAACTAATATTTAAAAAACCTATCATTGGATGCAAATCACTGGATTAGATATTTTGGTAATTACCACAACTTTTGTTAATAATTTCAATCATTTTTTCTGCTATGTTGTTACAATAAAAATAGAATTCAAAACACATGAATACTTCAGACCAGTTGTGGACAAAAATGAAGACTAAAATTAGAAACAGTTGAAACACACAATATTATATATTAGCTGCAATCACTGGATAACTGAGTGGTGATATCATATGAGATTCTAGAGATGGGGATCTCGGTTGACGAGAAGTTAAGGTTATTAGTCATCTACTATTGATCATAAATTGTCGATACTGAGGATGTCAATTGGAGCCTTGCTGTGGGCAGGGTATGCTCGACTTGAAACTTAATTGACAATTCCATTTTTCCTGCCTAAGGTCAAATGTTAAATGAAAAATTGCTGAAAATGACATTAAACCAAAAACAGACTTACAAACAAACAACAATTCTTAGGATGAAATCAGTGAACCAGTTTTCTATGGAAACCGATTAACAATAAAATACTTGTTTGTGAGGTACATGACATTTTGTTTGGTGACATGCATGACTAAGTTAAATCATTACTGTATACTGTTCTGTATGTAACTCGGAGTTCAGTGGTTCTCAGGTTAATTTGATTAGTGCATGTCGCACTGGTAGTCCTTGTCTTCACGGAAAATGCTGATGCACTGGGATAGTCTTTGTATAGTGATATAGGCATGGCAGTCTTAATCACAGGATAAATCCCAGTTCTCTGGTATCTTTTAAGATGGTGGCTATGTGACTTGATGTGGACAAGGCAGTTGTCACCAATGGAGGACTTTGTGTTCTTCTACTTCACTAAGGGGAGATGGGCTAAATACATTGATGTATAGATTTCGTCAAAAAAGAAACAGTTGGGGGAGGGGGGTTATAAGTGAAATCCCAGCTTACATTATCACTACAGATGTAGTGGTTGTGTAGGGTTATCTCATAATTGTGTTATTGAATCTCCTGTTGTTTTGATTTTATAACTTTGGGCTATAATTTATGCGACTTCTCATTACTCTACTTCATATTTATCTATTGGGTGTGGATTCTTACTATTTTAATTAGACATTGCAGTTTTCAGTGTTGGTTTTGGGGTATGGTGTGTATGTTTAAATTTGGTGATTTTTTGTTTACATTTACATATACACTAAAATAAAACACATTTTATACACTGGCTTAAAATAAATGGAATCTAATGAAATTTTTCCTAAGTTATCTTTGTCTCTAGATTAAGTGGTTTATCTCCCCTGTTATATTCTTTATCCTACTTAGATTGTTGTTGGGATGTCCTTTTCTGTATATTAAGTGGATTATCTCCCTTGTTATAGTCTTTATCCTCCTTTGCTTGTTTTCTAGTTGTCCTTATCTGTATATTTAGTAAAATCGTTTTCTTGTTATAGTTTTTATCATATTTCGTTTGTTTTCAAGTTGTCGTTATCTGTATATTAAGTGGATTATCTCCCTTGTTATGGACTATTGTACTTTGTTTTCGAGTTGTCCTTATCTGTATATTTAGTGAATTATCTCCTCTGTTATAGTCTTTACCCTACTTTGCTCGTTATCTAGTTGTTCTTTTGTGTATATTAAGTGAATTATCTCCCTTGTTATAGACTCTTGTACTTTGATTGTTCTTAGTTGTCCGTACCTGTCTATTTAGTGAATTATCTCCCCCCGATAGTCTTTATCCTATTTCACTTGTTGCTGAGATGTCCTTTTCTGTATATTAGGTTGATTATCTTTTGTTATAGTCTTTATCCTACTTTGCTCATTTTCGAGTTGTCCTTATCTTTATATATATAAGTGGTTTATCTCCCCTTTTATATTTGTTATCGTACTTTGATTGCTGTTGAGATGGCCTTATCTGTACTCTTTATACTACTTTGCATGTTTTTGAGCAATCAGATCACCTTGGTTATTTCTGCCTATGATTTGCAAGTAATAGTCTTTATCCTTCTTTTGCTTGTTCAAGTTCTCCTTATCTGTATATTATTGGATTATCTCCCCTGTTATAGTCTTTATTGTACTTTGCTTGTTTTGGAGTTGTCCTTATCTGTATATTATTGGATTATCTCCCCTGTTATAGTCTTTATTGTACTTTGCTTGTTTTTTAGTTGTCCTTATCTGTATATTATTGGATTATCTCCCCTGTTTTTGTCTTTATTGTACTTTGCTTGTTTTTGAGTTGTCCTTATCTGTATATTATTGAATTATCTCCCCTGTTATAGTCTTTATTGTACTTTGCTTGTTTTTAAGTTGTCCTTATCTGTATATTATTGAATTATCTCTCCTGTTATAGTCTTTATTGTACTTTGCTTGTTTTTAAGTTGTCCTTATCTGTATATTATTGGATTATCTCCCCTGTTATAGTCTTTATTGTACTTTGCTTGTTTTTGAGTTGTCCTTATCTGTATATTATTGGATTATCACCCCTGTTATTGTCTTTATTGTACTTTGCTTGTTTTTGAGTTGTCCTTATCTGTATATTATTGGATTATCTCCCCTGTTATTGTCTTTATTGTACCCTGCTTGTTTTTGAGTTGTCCTTATCTGTATATTATTGGATTATCTCCCCTGTTATAGTCTTTATTGTACTTTGCTTGTTTTTAAGTTGTCCTTATCTGTATATTATTGGATTATCTCCCCTGTTATTGTCTTTATTGTACTTTGCTTGTTTTTGAGTTGTCCTTATCTGTATATTATTGGATTGTCTCCCCTGTTATTGTCTTTATTGTACTTTGCTTGTTTTTGAGTTGTCCTGATCTGTATATTATTGGATTATCTCCCCTGTTATAGTCTTTATTGTACTTTGCTTGTTTTTTAGTTGTCCTTATCTGTATATTATTGGATTATCTCCCCTGTTTTTGTCTTTATTGTACTTTGCTTGTTTTTGAGTTGTCCTTATCTGTATATTATTGAATTATCTCCCCTGTTATAGTCTTTATTGTACTTTGCTTGTTTTTAAGTTGTCCTTATCTGTATATTATTGAATTATCTCTCCTGTTATAGTCTTTATTGTACTTTGCTTGTTTTTAAGTTGTCCTTATCTGTATATTATTGGATTATCTCCCCTGTTATAGTCTTTATTGTACTTTGCTTGTTTTTGAGTTGTCCTTATCTGTATATTATTGGATTATCTCCCCTGTTATTGTCTTTATTGTACTTTGCTTGTTTTTGAGTTGTCCTTATCTGTATATTATTGGATTATCTCCCCTGTTATAGTCTTTATTGTACTTTGCTTGTTTTTGAGTTGTCCTTATCTGTATATTATTGGATTATCTCCCCTGTTATTGTCTTTATTGTACCCTGCTTGTTTTTGAGTTGTCCTTATCTGTATATTATTGGATTATCTCCCCTGTTATAGTCTTTATTGTACTTTGCTTGTTTTTAAGTTGTTCTTATCTGTATATTATTGGATTATCTCCCCTGTTATTGTCTTTATTGTACTTTGCTTGTTTTTGAGTTGTCCTTATCTGTATATTATTGGATTGTCTCCCCTGTTATTGTCTTTATTGTACTTTGCTTGTTTTTGAGTTGTCCTTATCTGTATATTATTGGATTATCTCCCCTGTTATAGTCTTTATTGTACTTTGCTTGTTTTAAGTTGTCCTTATCTGTATATTATTGGATTATCTCCCCTGTTATTGTCTTTATTGTACTTTGCTTGTTTTTGAGTTGTCCTTATCTGTATATTTTTGGATTATCTCCCCTGTTATAGTCTTTATCGTATTTTGCTTGTTTTTCAGTTGTCCTTATCTGTATATTTGTGGATTATCCCCCTGTTATAGTCCTCATCCTACATGATAAATAGGCTTGGCTTGTTTTTATTGCTATGTTTCCTTAACAATAGGTTTCTCTCCGCGTACTCCGGCTTCCTCCCCAATAAAAACTGGACGCCATGAAATAGCTGAAAAATTGCTGAAAGTGGCAATAAAACACCATTCAAACAAACAAACAAAACCTTAACAATAAGTGAATTACCTCCCCTGTAATGTCCTAATACCACATAAATCTGACATAGACTCCTTTTTTAATTGTTCTTGTCTGTACCTTAAGTGAATTATCTCCCCTTTCATAGTCATCCTATATAATGCATAGACCTGTTTGTTTTTATGTTGTCCTCATCTTAACTTTTGTGAATTATTTCCCTACGTTACAGGTCTTATGTTAGATCGTAAATAAAATTTACTTGTTTTTATTTTGTCATTTTATATGTACCTTATCCTGTTGTAGTCCTTATCCTTCATAATCAATATAATTTGTTTGTTTTTTTTTTCGTTTTCGATACCTTAAATGAATTATCTCCCCTTTTATAGTCCTTATCATTATCTCCCCTGTTATAATTCTTAACTCTCATAATACTGCTTAGTTGTATGTTGCTTTTATCCCTCTTGTTTTTTTTTCAGTTAAAATATGCAATAATTCAATTTCTTGTATTTGTTCATTTTGATTTGTTTTAGATTCAATTGCAGACAAAATACTGAAATATGTCACAATCATTATTTAATTGATTATTTTTGCTTAATTAATTCTGCAATATGTACCGAAGTTCCAGGTAATATAAGGTCTGATTTTTGGGTTGCACGATGGGCCTAAGTGCTGGCTATTACCTCAGTGACAAAATCCCGCTACTGTTGGTCCAGTACAAATCAATATTTGACATTTTAAATATTATTTACTTACATGTCACTTAGCGAAAAATCATTTTCATTCTTACAATTTGTTTGACATTACATTTTTTAAAATTTATTTTAACAAAACACAAAAAGGTATTTATTGGAACGGAGAGAAATCAGTCCTTATTTTCCCATCCAATTAAAGTCATTCATTTAAAATCCTTTTAGTAAGGGGGCAAGGGTATTGACAATACCTTTTTCTAGAAAACAAATAAGAGGAAAAGAGCTTTTTTTAATGTCATTTTTAAATGCTTTTTATAGTGTGGGTCAAAAGAGGACATGTAACCAAACCTTACGTAATTCTTTATTAATTTTTTAACTAATTTGTGATCACGAAATACTCAGTTGTGCGCACGAAATACTCAGTTGTGCACACGAAATACTTAGTTGTGCCTACAAAACATCAAATGGTGTTCACAGAATAATAAATAATGCGCACGAAGTAATGATGCTCGCAAAACACTAAATTGTTCTCATAAAATGCTGTTTGGTTCGTACAAAATAAGAAATACTGATTTAATTTTCCCTATTGGCTAACATAGGTTTTGAGCGCTCTAAAAACTTGTGTAACCCCACCACTTTTTAGGCGCATATACTAACTCGGAAAGTGTTCGCTTAATTTTATACAGGTTTTAGGCACACATTTTTACGGCCTTCTCCGAACCTCATCTCCTTCATATAGCAAGCTCCATAAGGATTAGACAAAAGAGTTTGCCCTCTATGCAGAACGGATGTTTAGGATGAATTTCATTTTGTGTGTAAATGTGAAAAGTTACAAATTACTAGATTAGCTCTATTAAGGAAAATAGAAGAAATCATCACTTATTTTGTTAATTTGTCAGATAGAGAAAAATTTATATTTATATTTACAAGTAATGATTATGATATCATGAAAATATGTGTTTTAGGGATTTTTGATATGGATAATCAGAGGAAAGTGATATGCCACCAAGACATTGTATTTTAATAAGTTGCTGTTTAATAATGTCTTAGAATTGTACTGTATCATTGTCTGTTCTGTATATATGTCTATTGTACTGTATCATTGTCTGTTCTGTATATATGTCTATTGTACTGTATCATTGTCTGTTCTATATATATGTCTGTTGTACTGTATCATTGTCTGTTCTGTATACATGTCTATTGTACTGTATCATTGTCTGTTCTGTATACATGTCTATTGTACTGTATCATTGTCTGTTCTGTATACATGTCTGTTGTACTGTATCATTGTCTGTTCTGTATATATGTCTATTGTACTGTATCATTGTCTGTTCTATATATATGTCTATTGTACTGTATCATTGTCTGTTCTGTATACATGTCTATTGTACTGTATCATTGTCTGTTCTATATATATGTCTATTGTACTGTATCATTGTCTGTTCTGTATACATGTCTATTGTACTGTATCATTGTCTGTTCTGTATATATGTCTATTGTACTGTATCATTGTCTGTTCTGTATATATGTCTATTGTACTGTATCATTGTCAGTTCTGTATACATGTCTGTTGTACTGTATCATTGTCTGTTCTGTATACATGTCTATTGTACTGTATCATTGTCTGTTCTATATATATGTCTATTGTACTGTATCATTGTCTGTTCTGTTTATATGTCTATTGTACTGTATCATTGTCTGTTCTGTATACATGTCTATTGTACTGTATCATTGTCTGTTATGTATACATGTCTATTGTACTGTATCATTGTCTGTTCTGTTTATATGTCTATTGTACTGTATCATTGTCTGTTCTGTATATATGTCTATTGTACTGTATCATTGTCTGTTCTGTATATATGTCTATTGTACTGTATCATTGTCTGTTCTGTTTATATGTCTATTGTACTGTATCATTGTCTGTTCTGTATATATGTCTATTGTACTGTATCATTGTCTGTTCTGTATATATGTCTATTGTACTGTATCATTGTCTGTTCTGTTTATATGTCTATTGTACTGTATCATTGTCTGTTCTGTATATATGTCTATTGTACTGTATCATTGTCTGTTCTGTTTATATGTCTATTGTACTGTATCATTGTCTGTTCTGTTTATATGTCTATTGTACTGTATCATTGTCTGTTCTGTTTATATGTCTATTGTACTGTATCATTGTCTGTTCTGTATATATGTCTATTGTACTGTATCATTGTCTGTTCTGTATACATGTCTATTGTACTGTATCATTGTCTGTTCTGTTTATATGTCTATTGTACTGTATCATTGTCTGTTCTGTATATATGTCTATTGTACTGTATCATTGTCTGTTCTGTTTATATGTCTATTGTACTGTATCATTGTCTGTTCTGTATACATGTCTATTGTACTGTATCATTGTCTGTTCTGTTTATATGTCTATTGTACTGTATCATTGTCTGTTCTGTTTATATGTCTATTGTACTGTATCATTGTCTGTTCTGTTTATATGTCTATTGTACTGTATCATTGTCTGTTCTGTTTATATGTCTATTGTACTGTATCATTGTCTGTTCTGTTTATATGTCTATTGTACTGTATCATTGTCTGTTCTGTTTATATGTCTATTGTACTGTATCATTGTCTGTTCTGTTTATATGTCTATTGTACTGTATCATTGTCTGTTCTGTTTATATGTCTATTGTACTGTATCATTGTCTGTTCTGTTTATATGTCTATTGTACTGTATCATTGTCTGTTCTGTTTATATGTCTATTGTACTGTATCATTGTCTGTTCTGTTTATATGTCTATTGTACTGTATCATTGTCTGTTCTGTATATATGTCTATTGTACTGTATCATTGTCTGTTCTGTTTATATGTCTATTGTACTGTATCATTGTCTGTTCTATATATATGTCTATTGTACTGTATCATTGTCTGTTCTGTATATATGTCTATTGTACTGTATCATTGTCTGTTCTGTATATATGTCTATTGTACTGTATCATTGTCTGTTCTGTATATATGTCTATTGTACTGTATCATTGTCTGTTCTGTATACATGTCTGTTGTACTGTATCATTGTCTGTTCTGTATATATGTCTATTGTACTGTATCATTGTCTGTTCTGTATACATGTCTGTTGTACTGTATCATTGTCTGTTCTGTATATATGTCTATTGTACTGTATCATTGTCTGTTCTGTATATATGTCTATTGTACTGTATCATTGTCTGTTCTGTATATATGTCTATTAATGTTGTTGATATTAATCCTAAGTTGGATAACAAATCAATAAAATATTTGAATTTGAATTTATTAACTTGTTTCCGTCCTAAATATAGTTTAAATATTGCTCGCTGGACTTAAAACAAAAATCCAATAAATCAATCAATCAATCAATTTGGAGATCGCCGCTACCTCCACAATTGAAAACTATTCAATTTCTGGTCGCCGTTATAGGATATGCTCTAAGACATCGCGATAATTTTGCATTTTTTTAGACTTTTCGAATAATTTACCATAAATTCAACCTATTACTAAAGTTTTCACGAATGTGAAGTTAACAGTGGATACATTATAATATCGAACTCGCTGCTCGCAGTGGGTTCGATATTCTATATTAAGAAGTACATATTAGCGAGCATCGCAGATGCGAGCTATACGGTAACATGCGTGTGTGTAAAAAAAGTCACGTGATCCATATGAACAAATCCATTTCAGATGGTAGCTGAGCTATCCGAAGAAAATATTGTAGACGAACGAAAAAATATATAATATAAAAGTAAACAAAAATCATTTTGACATCGATAAAATTAAAGTGTTTATTTTTTAAATTACTACAAAAATGCCAGACAATTTTTTTTTCAATCTGAAACGCTGCATTTGAAATTGAGTTTTGTGACGTCACCAACACATTAGATAAGACGTCACGTCATCAATGGAATGTAGAGGCACTGTTAGGGGGCTCTGAAGTAACGACAGAACAATGCGCGATGCTCGCATTTAGGCTGCGCCTACATTCATATTATCAAAGATATTATACAAGATAAAAATATGTATTATATTGCTATACAATCTACCAATGGGAATTTTATACACCTGGAAGGGTTCGGTATGTCAGGGAACCCAACAGGGACAAATTTGAATATAGAACTGGTAAATAATCAGTTACGTGTGAATATGCACACATGCCGAGAAATAACTCGAAGTTTTTAATTCAAAGCTATCCCGCTGTGGTCATCAGTGTTAATTAATATGCATAAGGACTATATGTGTTTGTTACGCCACGGAGGCAATACATTTTCTATCTGCCTTTTTCTCCTGTTGTAATTGTTTTATGAGTTGTGAAAGTTAATGAAAAGGAAGGTCCTGTACAAATTGATCCAACGAAAAGATTATAAATTATGTAGTCTGATATTAAAGGAAGTTTGTAAGGAGGTTGCACTTAGGTTGGCCTACATAACAGTGTGGGAAAGTTATTTTCTTTTATTTCGTCACAATAACGGTAAAAGTCTTCCGTGTACTATCAATTATTAGTAAGTCTTTGTATAGTTTTTTTTATCAATTATAGATTTATAGATAGAGAAAACCGTAAAGCTCAAAATTGAAAATAAATTATCTTATAATATCAACAATTAAAAACGATTAATAAAACATTATTTTAATAGAGTTGGCTTTATATACTGGCAGATACAAACTATTAAAAATTTAGATTTAGGTTAGTTTTCATCGTGTACTCCGGCATAATATAGCTGAAAGTTCAGAAAGTTTCATTCAAACCAACAAAGTTTAAGATTTTATTCCCTGTGTTTGGGTGAAACCTGTATTTTAGGAGACAAAATTAAACACAAATAATTTAAATTAACAATGCATGTATCGCACTGTCACCGTTGTGTGAATGCTATACATATTCATATAGTGTGGTCAAATATGCTTGAGTCTTTGATGTAAACGCTCTAATTCATAAAAGCGAAAAACCTGAAAACTAAAATTTGAGAAAACTTCATGGGTGTGAAGTTAGCAGTGCGTTCGATATTCGTTATTAAGAAATACATATTATCAAATACAAGCTAAAAAGATGAATATTGTTATAAATACTACTAAGGGTAATTTTTTGCATCTGGACAGGTTGGTATATATGTGATGGAGCCCAACAGCAGCAAATTTGAATATCGAAATGGTAAAAAATCACCTATGTGGGAATATGCAAAACTCAGACCAATCCTTCATTCTCTTTTAATCTTATGAAATTTCGCAAAACAGTTGACATTATATTGCTTTCTGGCATCTGGATGGGTTCGGTATGTAAGGGAGCCCAGCAGTATCAAATTTGAATATCGAAATGGTAACAAAATCACTTATGTGCGAATATGCAAACCTCATGACAACCCTTTCATCCCCTTTCAATCTTAATAAAACTTGGAAAAACAGTTTGCATTATATTGCTATAGATGCTGTCAAAAAGAATTTAAGGCATCTAGACGGGTTCGGTATGTAAGGGAGCACAAGAGCATAAAATTTGAATAACAAAATAGTTTTAAAAAATCACCTATGTGCGAACGTGCAAAACTCAGAACCACCATTTCATCCTCTTTCAATGTTCGTGAAACAGGTGACATTATATTGTTTTAGATGCTTTCAAAAGGAATTTAAGGCATCTAGAGGGGTTATGTATATAACGGAGCAAAACATTTGGCATTATATTGCTCTAGATGCTGTCAAAAGTAATTTAAGCATCTGGAACGGTTCGGCATGTAAGGAAGCCCAACATTGTTAAATTTCATAAGGTATCTGGACGGGTTCGGTATGTAAGGGAGCCCAGAAGCATCCAACTTGAATATTGAAATGGTAAAAAAAATCACTTATGTGCGAATATACAAAACTCAGGACCACTCCTTCATCCTCTTTCAATCTTCATAAAACTTGGCAAAACAGTTGGCATTATATTGCTTAAGACGTTGTCAAAAGGAATTAAAAAAGAGTTCCACGATGGCATCCATTAGGATGATAGGTATGCACTAAAAATACAGTCATGTTATTATTTTGTGGAAGATTTTCATAACGATGTTTCGGAACACATCGTTGTTCTACCGAATAAGTATTCCGAACAATAAAAGTAGCTCGATTTTCATGGTAGCAAACATTTATACGACACTGCCTTAAAAAAAGAAACGCATAGTTGGTTTTTACATATTTTATTAAGCGACATTCAAATTAAACTTTACAATAAAACGGAGATTATGCACCTAAAATGTTTGTTGTATGCAAAGTAGCAGTCATGGCCTGTACAAATCACAAGCCACAGTCATTTAATCACGAACATTTATGGCGATGTATTCTTCGCCATTCATCTTTCAAAACCTGTTGAAAAGTTGATCCAGGGACTGCGGTGATGGTGTGATCTGGATCACACGTTTGTCCAGTTGGTCTCATAGATGTTCGATGGGATTCAAATGCGGCAATTTTGAAGGCCATGGCAACACATTAATATTATTTCGCTCAAGAAAGTCTCGGGTTAGTTGAGCTGAGTGCGGCCTAACATTGTCCTGCTGGAATAGCTCCCTCTGGTGGTCGATAAATGGAGGAAGATATGGTTGAAGGATTTCGTTTCTGTACAGCTGTGCCGTTAAGTTGTGTGGTTCGTAAACAAGCTCTGATGTTCTGTCCTTTGAGATCACCTCCTACATCATGACGCTTCCTGCGCAGAATCTATCGATTTCTTGACAGATGACTGCGCGAATCGTTCATTTCGTCGGCGGTAAACACGTGTTCTAGCATTACGCTTCTGTAGCAGGGATCGCGACTCGTCAATAAACCTGATTTTTGAGCCACTTTTGGAATGTACACAATCTTGACCTGGTGTGGTTATGCGTGGTATACCACTTCTTGGACAGTCATTAGTCGTGTTGGAATCGGGCCTATAGTCTGGAAATAGTACTCTGGTTCACATTCTCCGTCTGTGCAGCAACCTCACATTGGGAGACTCCAGTCTGAAATCGTGCGATAAAGATATTTCTGGTAACAGTATCCAACCGCGGCATGAAATAACTGTTACATGTGAACGAGTTGGACATCAAACTTGTTCCTTTTACAGATAGACGGTTGAGTGTTACTTTTATAATGCGGCAATATGAAATAAGAAGAGAAGACGCTAAACTATTTAAAACTACATGTACATTAAAAAGGTTCAATTGTCATTATAAATTTTAATTGATATTCATTTTTATAAATTAAAACATTTCGGAAAGCCCGTGTTATCTACCACTCGTGATAGAAATTTTTATATCGTTCGCTTGTTGCGCTGCGCTACACCCACGAAAAGACATACAATTTCTTTCACTGGATGAAAATTCCCAAAACTTGAGCAGAAACGACTTTTAATATTTTCCATAGGTGAGTTTTTTGTAGGCAAAAAAAACGCGATGAAACTTACTAGTACACATCACCATCTAAAACCTCGCGGAAATTACTGATTAGGGACATTCAGTTCTCCGAGACATATGTACAGTACAGGTCTTTCGGAAGGTTAATGAAGTATCACGCAGTTGCACAGAAAATATTTGTTTTGATACGACTCAAGGAACTAGTACTTTTAGTATTATAACTGGTCGATACGTGGAAGTGTGGTGTGGTGTCACAATATTACAAGAGGACAAGTCAATCGCATTCGCGTCAAAATAGCTAACCGCTATTCAAATCAATTAAGATCAACAAAAAATTTTCACCATTTTGTTCTGTAATAAGCACTTTTACCAATGCGTTAATGGTTGTAAAGTTTGCGTTAATACTGTAGCACCGACGAGGTTACAGCGAATATTGCTTCAGTTGCAGAATATGATCTCGAGTCCAAAGCATTTACCTGTGAGTCTGCACGCGGCTATACAATATCATGTATACTATATACGATTCTACTGTACTTAAAAGTCGCATTAATTTCAAAAATCTAAGATTAAGAACATAATTTGCAGGTAACTACAGTATGCTAATTCGTAAACTTTAAAACTAAGTAATCCATAGTAAGCCGGTTAACTAAAATTTAAAAGATCTATGATTATAATTTATAATCAAGAATAAAGGTTAATTATTCATAGTAAACTCTTTGAACGTGCATTTAAGTATTTCAACATATATTAATGCAGTGTTGTATTATTTTTGCTACCATGAAAATAGATCTACGATCAGTGTAGTCTAGACGTCTTCAGTTAATTATACATATAGTTTACTGACGGATACATATAAGTTTTATAATAAAGAAATTGTTTCATAAGTATGATATATAAAAAGTAAAAAATAATGACAAAAATAGTATGTGCCTGTAACCATGTAAACTGAAAGCGTTCAGTAATTTGAATACTTGATACAAATATATAATTCAAGCCTAGAACTAATAACCTTTTATTTTACATTATATGATATATAACAAATCGAATATAATCAATTATAAATGTAATAAATAAATGCCACATAAACCTTTCATTCAGTGTGGCATAAATATGAGTTTGTATTACCAGTTCAATATTAAAATTTGTTGCTATTGGTCTCACTTACATACCAAACCCGTCCAGATGCCGTAAATTCCTTTTCACAGCTGCTGCATCTAAACCAATATAATACCAGCTGTTGTGCCAAGTTTAATGAAGATTAAAAAATGGTGAAGGGGTGGTCCTGAGTTTTGCATATTCGCACATAAGTGATTTTTTTTAACCATTTCGATATTCAAATTTTAGCTGTTCGAAAACCTTACATACCGAACCCGTCTAGATGCCTTAAATTCCTTTTGACAGCATCTAAAGCGATATAATGCTAACTGTTTTGCTAAGTTTTATGAAGATTAAAAGAGAGTGAAGGGGTGGTCCTGAGTCGGTTGCATATTCGCACATAAGTGATATTTTTAACATTTCGATATTCAAATTTGATGATGTTGTGCTCCCTTACATACCGAACCCGTCCAGATGCCTTAAATTCTTTTTGACAGCATCTAGAGCAATATAATGCCAACTGTTTTGTCACGTTTTATGAAGATTGAAGGGGTCTTCTTGACTCGGACTGAAGCTCAAAACTACCATTCCACAGTGCATTTCAATTTAAATACAATACGAAACTAACAACAATTTCCGAAGTAATTTGTTGTTGTTGAGAAATTCTTGAAATTCAATCGGAAACGTGGTCAAATAATCTTCAATATGATCAGATTACTGTTATCCGCGTCGGGCGGCCTCGGTGGCCGATTGGTTAAGGTAGTTCGTATACTATTGATCACGTGGTCTGTCAACACTGAGATTGCGGGTTCGATTCTCACTGCGGGCAGGGTGTACTCGACTCCAATCTTATTTGACAAGGATTGACAGTTTTCCTACCGCAGGTCGGGGGTTTTCTCCGGGTACTCTGGCTTCCTGCTCCAATAAAAACTGGACACCATGATATAGCTGAAAAATCGTTGAAAATGGCGTTAAACATCAAACAAACAAACAAACAAAATATCATCCGCGTCGTCTTTTAATAAACATTTATTATTATTTACGATCGTGCTTCAATCGATATACCCCCATATTCGACGACGGTCTCCCTCAGTATAAAACTTTCGCGGTAATATTAAGTCACGTGACATCATATCAACAATTATTTTTGTTTTTAATTAAATCAGAATTAAATATTCCTAGCAGTTTAGAAAGCACACTGATATACAAAACGTACAGTTAAAACAGAAAGAAGAAAAGAAAAAAAAATTAGCACAAGGTATAGCGTGCTTTATACGATAAAAACGGTTTTCGGACTGTTATTTCTCTGCATTGATTGAATATCCACTTTTCATTTTAATAGAAAACTGGACCGAGAATGTCAATTAACATAATACTTTGAGCTTACCTCCCCTTCTATTTATGTTTTTCTGTCTTTTTTCTTTTCTTCTATAATATGCACAACTAAATATGTTGTACCTACTATATACCAAGGTTTGTAAAACTCCATACAGTAGTTTCAAAGGAGTAGCTCCGATAAGATGATAAATGAGTATTTTCAGCAAATTTTATGTTCAAAGGGCCATAAATCCCACGAAAATGTGAAGATCAAAATTCCTTTGTAACATCCACAACTACATATGGTGTACTTTCTACACACGAAGTTTTGTTGAATTGCGTTCTACATGTAAACCCCAAATAAAAATAATTTTAAAGAACACACTTATGTTGCACAAAACCCGCGAACTTGATAGCACGTGGCTACGTTTATATAAAAACTATTCTGATTGGTAGACTTTTATGTCGCAGGCAATCTGATTGGTATAACTATATTGAATATTGAATTACGATTCTCGAATCTCGAGTTTCGAATTTCGAATTTTGAATTTCGATTCTCGAATCTCGAATAGCAATTCTGGGCTTTCGTTCATTTCCTTAAGACAACTTAGATTTATGAATAAACGGTGTATTTATTTTTTATTAGCATAAAATACGTCGTAATCATTTCATTAAGTCCTCCAAATTTAAATAATGAACATACATGGATGAATCGTATTTAATATATTTATCTGGAAAAGGTCGCTGTTGGTTTATTATAATATGCTTTTTTTAATGATGAAAGCTCAACATATCTTAATCATTGGGATTTTAAATAGTTCCTTGGTTTGAGCGCCAATTAGGAGTCTTCGACGAAACGCGCGTCTGGCGTAATAAATTATAACCTTTGTATTTTTAGGACATTTTAATAAAGGATAAAAGGTAAGCTTCGCAAAAATGAAAAATAAATATGTTTTTTTTTATAAGAAAATTCATTTTGCTGTTTTAAAAACAAGCACTATCTTGTCATTTTGTGTCGGTACTAGAGATAACAGCCAAGTAACTCAAATCGTTGCATGATAATAACTGACAATGGTAATTTATTATCAATATGTCATTCAACACATAAGATAGCTTCGGTTCTGGCTAGAGCACATTTCCAAGCAAGCATCTCGGCATGTATTACAATCGGCTTTGCAACAGTAGGATCTTTACAAAGATCATATTAAACAATCCTAGGACCAGAGTTAAAGGGGCGTATTTGATTTAGATCTGTATTCATAAATCCGATTTCAACAGACTGGCTTCACCAATGGCTGCCGAGAAATGGGCGACCTCGCCTAACGTCTTGTTATCAAGATCGCTACATCCTGGTCTACGTAATCGAATCGTTGCAGCAACAGCAACGTCAGTCGGAATACGTGACATTTCTCAACTGACTTCTACAATATCGCACAAGACTAGGAGGTCGTATTTTACAGCAGTTTTGACACCGTTACAAAAAGAAGGGGTACAAGTGTGCAACGGATTGAGGGACTGTATATCCCACAACTGGCATTTGTTTTCATTTTGTCTGTGAAGATTAGTTGGAAGAAGATTATAAATATTAATGACATTGAAAACAACTAATATTATGTTAAACGTGTATCATGCTTGTGAGATTATACAAGTTATAGAACGGAACTTTTTTTTATAAAAATGAAATGCGAAACTGTTAATTTTAGAAATAAAGAAACTAAATTCAATACATTTGAATGCCAGTAATTTGCTTTCGCACCATCAATTATTCCATTCACAACATGTTTAGATCCTTAATACACTGTATTATTACATTAAAATTCATTTCTGTTTGCATGCATAAACATAGAAAACCTTACTGTGATCTGAAATCTAATATACAAATAATGTACTCCGATAAGCACGGATTGCAATAAACTACCAGGGGCCTCGGTTGCCAGTGGATAAGATTGATCACGTGGTCTGTCAACACCGAGATTGCTGATTCGAGTCTCACTGCGGGCAGGGTGCCCCCAATCCAATCTTTATTGACAAGGATTGCCAGTTTTCGTACCGCTTGTCCGGGGTTTTCTTCGGATACTTCGGCTTCCTCCCCCCCCAAAAAAAAAACTGGACGCCATGATTTCATTGAAAAATTGCTGAAAGTGGCGTGAAAACAACATTCAAACAAAAAATAACAATAAACATCATGGCTGTTTACTTTCCAATCCTGTTAATTACACTTCATGAACGAGAAAAGAAAATAATTCTGAAAGTTTAAATCATTTTAGAAAAGGGGATATTATTTTTTAAGACATACAGAACTTCCTATGGGTTTGTTAAAAATCGTTTAAACTGGATTAATTATCGTATTCAAGCCAACTGTATCTTTCTGCGTCAAAAGGAGCACCACTAGTGGTAAACATTGCCAATATGGCGGTCCGATATACGAAATTTTACTAGCATTAATCCGCTATATAACAGAAATAAAACATTAAAAGGCAAATATGTTCTAATTAATTAATAAACAACAAATATCAAATTGTTTGGCCTTTGATAAATATAAACTTAACATATATAAAAAGTTTTTTTGAACCAGGTTTGAATTAGGCATAAATATGGTGTATCACATGTAAATTCTTGTTCTAAATCCACAACACAGTCATATTCATGTAATGTTGAAAGAGGGAAAACTATTTTTATTAAATATTTACTTATGTAAATACTATTTTAATATATTCAGGACGAGAAATAGAGAACAAGAAGAAAGGTTCAGGCACAATAAATTGAAGCAATATAAATTCCAAATATAATCAAGTCTGATGCTTTTTCTTTGCACAATATGAACCAGGATATATGACTATCTGTAATTATTAACAATTAAAAGAAAAGAAAAAAAAATAAAATTGCATCACATAAAAATACATATATTTAAATACATTGATTGGAGACACATGAAACTGTTTCATAACAAATTTAACTATACATAATACTATCAACATGTTAATAAATGATACCACATATGATGTACACTTAAACTAAAGTGCAAGTTTAAATACGTTTGGTTTTTATGCTTTGCCACATAGAAACAACTTCATATTTTTCGGTTTCCTCTGCTATAGCCCTTAATGATGTCAAATTAAGATTCCTGACCAAAACAGTCAAATAAATATCTCACAATTTCCATGCTATCACTTTCACATGCATTTTTGACTTATGATTTTGCATCAAAATTATTTTTATCGAATAATTGGAACAAAAATTCAACCACATAATTTGCACCGCCTCTACATGCTTCATCCATTGCAAATTTAAGATCCAACTTTGTTTTTGCTTGATCTAGTAACAACATCTTTACAATTTGCATATGACCACCGAAGCAAGCCCAGTTGAAAGCTGTTTTTATATCAAAAGACTCAATATTGTATTTGCTCAACAGAAAATAAACAATCTCTTCATTTCCAATAAAACAAACCCAGTTCATAATTAATACTAAATCAAGATATTTTGCATCCACCTTCCGAAGAAACCATCTAATTAGGTCCGAATCACGACCCTTACATGCCCAATTTAATGCCTCTTTCAAGTTAAAAGCATCAACTCCACATATTTCTATTAATTCTTTTACTAACTTGATATCACCGCTTAAACAAGCATCATTCATGATCTTATTCATTTTAAAATTGTCATGATCAAAAGTATCCCACAAGTATTTAGCAATATGCATGTGTCTATAATATACTGATGTATGCATTGAAGAGTTCAGACCAATTTTCCCTTTATCGTGCATCTCTGGAAAACGTTTGGCAATTTCCAAATATCCATTGCAACATATTATGTTCATTGCATATTTAAGACATAACAAATTTGTATCGCATTTAAACAGCAACAACTCTAAAATTGTAATACTTTGCTTCCTAGAGGCATTCCGCACAGCCTGTTTCAACTCGTCATCATTATAACTGAATTTTAATAACATTCTAATCAATTCTTCATTTCCCACATACGCAGACGTTGTTAAGGCTTGACCTACATCAAGAACAGAATCATCAAAATTGTCTAACAACCATTTTGCAGTCTCGACTTCGCCTAATGAGATCGCCATCGACAATAATCTGTCAGTATCTAAAAGGGTATCATCATCAACTATATCTAAAAAAAGTTCTAAACCCGATTTTGCGTTATGCTGTCGGAACAATGGCAGTCCAAATATCGATAGACATTCAATTTTCATCGAGTAAGTTTTTACAATATTCCAGAAGAGCACTGCTTTACCGCGATTACCTTTAATACATGAAAACAGCAACGATTTACCTATGGCTTCCTTTATACAAATGAGATTTTCATCAATTGCGTTAACAAAATAATCATGGAATGAGTCTTTAAGAAACTGGGTACAAGACTGAGTATCATCACAAAATAACAATAATGCAACATGCAAGTCAAATAAAACAGAACCATTTAAAATTGAAAGGAAATCTGTGTCCTCTGACGTAGTACGTTCATTATGATATCTCTTTGCAAAACGGTTGTTTAACATAGTTTTATGAAACTCATCGCACAGACAACTAGCTATCTGCTGAGAAGCAAGCTGAAACAGTTTCGAAGAACAAAGTCTGTAAACAAATGAAAAAGGTTTCTTATAATAGCTAGTCTGAAGGTGAAACATCAGTTGAGTAGATAAAAGTTGATAATATTTTTCCGGTATAACAATAGCTACCTCTCCATCTACTGTCGTATAATCACATGGTCTTGTCATTTCAACTATCAGTTCAAAGTCCATTAAGGGTATTACATTACTATAATCAACGTCGCAATACGATAGCAAAACAGCTTCAAACAGTGTTCGATGTTGAAAGGAGACCACATTTTTGTTGTTATTCAGAAAGACACCAGTTAAACGTGACACGCTTTTCTTTATTTCGAGTGGTGATATCAAAATCTCAGAAACTGAAAAAACAGTCGAAAATATTTTAATTATATCATTTTTCTTGATGAGGTCAGTTTTCGATTTATCTCCATTCAGCAACACGTACAACAATACGATATAATCTAAATTGGCTTCTTTATCATCTTTTTTCCTCAAGGAATTGATTTCATCGCACAAATATGTATTTGCATGTGTAAAAAAGTTAACACCTTGACGTGTAAATTGTTTATTGTTAGCAAACAAATAACATGCTTCTGGAAATCCTAAAAGAATACTTGTTTCAGCCTTGGCGATTTCGTCTACTGTTTTTGAGTGTATGAACAACGGAGCTAATGCTTTCCTGTCTAATGCTGTTCCTGTATAGTTTTCTTCCACAGCGTCAGTTGTTTCCTCAATGCTTT
Organism: Limnoperna fortunei; assembly: GCA_944474755.1. Classification (NCBI taxonomy): domain Eukaryota; kingdom Metazoa; phylum Mollusca; class Bivalvia; order Mytilida; family Modiolidae; genus Limnoperna; species Limnoperna fortunei. Next base: position 60,214,318 of record OX104123.1, read on the forward strand.
GTACTTTTAAATGATTCAGTAAGCAAAGCCTTCTCTCTTCGAAATTCATTTTAAGACCATCTGAATTTATATCTATTACGGTGGAACATTTAAATAACCTGTGGCTTTTCATTAATTTGTCGCAATCTCGTTTCATATTGTTTCCCATAGTGATAATCAATTTCACTTTACCATTTTTGACACATGTAAACATATCATCTATAGTACTTGAATTTGAATCAGCATTGTAATTACAGTTAGTTTTGCCAAATATATCATCACAAAGCACAATATAATTATCATTAACATGTATCATGTTTTCCCAGTCATTTATGCTTGTTAATTTTATCATGGAATACGCAGTAAATTGTTCTGAATAGCGATACAATAATTCAAGGCCACTTCTTGTTTTTCCAGCGCCTGGTGGTCCTGTTAGCGTTACAAGGCCGTGCTCCTCGAGACACTGCAGTGCAGCACGAATTGAATTTGAATAAACAAACACCTTTTCATCAACATGAACTTTAACTGCAGTTGTCGTCATTTCTGTAAATTTGTAAATATGCCCAAGTAATAGAGCCACAGAGAACATTTTCCTTAGTAACTTATGTCCCATTTAAATGCATAATATTCTACCAAGGGTTAAAGTCAAATAATTAAGATACAATTTTTATGAGCCGTCGTTAGATTAATTGACAGATTCTTTTTTACACTTCACTGATATAAATCCATACAACAACGACAAAGAGAGAACCTTTTTTGTTCAAATTTCAGCCAATACGAAATGAAATTAAGATTTATCATGATGGGCATATGTGAAAACAACATAAAATAAATTGAGAAAATTTTGTAAAGGACCTACTCATGTACTATACTTCACTCAGTACTTCAAAGTTACTGTGTATCTGGCGATGTAGTTCGAGTGCGCACAATTTGAAAATGTTTGACAACAAAAAAATCTATTCATAAGGTCGTCCTGCTTTAAAGGAAAATTTCAGGCAATGATAAACAAGGATTTCCTAATGCTGCCATGTTATTTCTCCACAGTTTCTCCACAGGACCCCACATACAGTATATGTACCAAATTATGGAGGACACGTGGACATATTTTCAGAGGAAATTATTGTAAAATTTTGAACAATGAGGAAATGACTGATTGTGTTTTATGACAAATCAGTGTTGAACGAAGAATCTCAGAGTTGTATCTCTCTTTCATAATTGTAAGAAGCATTTCCATAGTTATTTGTTTTGATAACTAATTATTTTTAATGCATAAACGTACTCAAAGCGCAACATACCTATTATTCTTTGTCTTTTTATGTCGTATTCTGAAAAAGAAAATACGCGTGTTTTTTTTTGTTTAGTGTTGCATTGTCCATAAGCTAAAAATATAAACCACTTAAGCGCCATTTACTAACTTTTAACATCGATAAATCAAATAGCTAACTCTCTGAACCACTCAACCACTGAAGCCCGCCACTATAATTCAATGTGAATAAAACAGATTATGGCGTTCATCTGCATTTTGCAACAGGATTTACCAGTCAGTTATGTAAAATTGTCCACATCTATATGAGTTGATCATACTAAAAAATCGCTTGAGGGAATCAAGTGATTTGCCTTAAAATAAAACTCTAAATACGAAAATAACGAACCGGGTATTTATAGCAAGTTCTTGCACTTTATGTATACGATTTTAAATTAGTAAAACATACATACCATTTCGCATAGTTGTCTCCTCTTGCATCATTGACTTAATTTTAGCCATAAAATCTTCCATTTTCTGGTGAATCTGTGTAAATAAAGAAATACCAAAACATTAAATTTGACCGAAAGGAATAAGCATGTTTATTTCTATCTGCAATATATGGTAATTGTGCATGAAAGCTAGAGACGATTTTCAAAATTTAATAACAACCGTTTCAAACTTTGCAACAATGACAAACACACAGTTTAACAATTTTTTGAATGCGTTTTTTATAACCGACCCGTTAATACAAAACTCATCAATGTTCCAAGGTGATTCAAACCAAGACTAATCAGTACTATGATTAAGCAAACAAATGCCTTCTTTAAGGTATAACAAATACCACATGTGGTGATTAATGCCCCGAATGATTGTAAATTTGCCGATCTTATAAGGAACTTATAATTTTTAAAAGGACAAAGTTCAAGATAGGTCATGTTCCTGATATGAATGTGATGAACCTAAACAAAACGGTTATGTTTTTATTCTTGGTAGAATGAAATGAGGTTTTCAAATAAAGGTAATGCAGTGTCACTCAAATATTTGTCTTCCATTTAATTAGATATAGCTGTAGAAAAGTGAGCAAATATCGCAGACACTAAATACCTTATAATGACCATTAAATGCAACGATGGTGACCTTACAATAAACATGAGAATACCCAGATGAACTAAACCTAAAAATTTTCCATTTCTTTGGTTTTTAATTTTTTTTTTTGTCTCCTATATTCCTATGTAAAATAAATTGTAATCGAATACCCAATGTATGATATAAGATGTGATATATACAACTGGAAAAAAGTATGTAACACCAAATATAGCATATCATAAAAGAGAATTGCTAATGCCAGTTTAATTATTAATGAACTAGTATAACGATTCATAGGTTAGTTTCTCGTAGGTATTGATATTTAAGTTTTTCTTGCTCGGTGTAGTCTGGGATGTTTTAATCCTGTTTTTTAATTATTGATAAATGGTGCTGCCCCATCTGTCAAGTTATGTTTGATGGCAAATTATTGGGATGAGCGATGCATTAATGTCCCTCGTACGAAAATTCTCGTCATATTTCCCACCCACGTAGAATATGTCGCGATATGAATTTTAAAGAGCATGCATGTTAGATGTCAATATTTTACATATGAACATTCTGGGACTGTTATATACAAATATCTTTCTGTAAGATCAGTAAGATTTACAGTGCAAATCTTATGCATATACTCTCTTGTTTAAAGTATTCAGATCTTGAGAAATTAAAACGATTTGTTCAAATGACCGAAATACCAGCAGGTCCATCCGTTGGAACTACAGTTGAAATTATTGATAGACATGGTTGAAAACGGACAAAACAAGAAGACAAAGAAGTCGATGCATTGGAATGGATCATTTGTTTGAGATCAGTAATACGATACATGAGTAGTAATTAATCACCAACCGTCCAGATGTAACGAAAACTAAAACTTGTCCCTGCAGATAAATCCCCAATATTATATTTATATACAAACAGCATTAATCTAATCGGTTTTAGCTTCATTTCGCCTCCCTATTAGAGATGATGACCGCGATCTCCCATCATAGTACCGTATTTCCCAAAATATACAAAATACGTCCAAACAACCTTACATATAAGTATCTTAATTAATTCTCTGAAGATAAAATATGTATGTAGATTTTCTTTGGTTTGTAGAATATATTGTTCAACAGACGATCGGTACTCGCGGCGTTGAAGCCCGAGGAGTAAGGCATCTACTCGATCTCACGCCTGTCAATACTAATGCTTCGGTTCGAGGCTAACTGCACGCACGGAGTGTTCGACTCCAACCTAAATTGACAAGTTCTGCCAGTTTCCCCGCCGATGGTTGGGGGTTTTCAGCGGAAACTCCGGTCAATTCCCTCTAAAAAGCAATGTTATGTTATAATAGGACATCACTGATTCAATTCGATCACATTCGTACCTTTACCGTCTCATAAAAGACTCAAAACGTCACTATACGACTAGCATTTTAAGTCAAATTCATAATTATTAATTGCACATTCATTCCTAGCCAGATTTCGTCAGCTCCCATGATTGGCACGAATACACGACGCTAATTAAAGAAAAGAACAACAAAAATTAATAAAGTAACCCGAACCCAATAAACAATCACTGGTGCATTCAGGTCATAGTCTTGTTGTACAATATAAATAAAAGATCATACCTTCCTTATATCACTTTCTAATGTTATCTGAGACAAAAGGGTATTTTGGTACTGTATTAAAATTGTCTCATCAAGAGTTCGCCTTTGCAAGTCTTCAAGTCTTTGTTTAGTATCCCTCTCAGTGTTGCATATGGAAGCAATAATCATTAATTCAGCCTCTGCCTTCTTTCTATAATATTCATAGTCACTATCGGGAATGACAGCTCCAGTAGCATGACCATAAACTTTGTTTCTAATTTCAATCAAATTGTCAACTGATTTCCTTAGTGGGCACGTATGTTCGATAATTATTTTGGAAAGTACAGTCCCTATGGCTACAGTCGTAATATAAGATGTAGCAGAAACTGAACATACATTTGGTGGTCCTGTCAAACTTGAAACTCCATGTTTAACACATGGCGGGATTTTATTCGAAAACAATGTATTCCATTCATTATTGTCGATGACTTGATTCTGAACTGGTAACACATATCGTGACAGAGGACACTGACAGCAGGTACTTTGCCAAACTAATAGATGATATATGATGTGCTTGTTCTTGTTTAAATAGTTTTCGAATGATATGTTTGGTTGCGTTAAGCAGCTATACCAAAATATTTCCATACAAAAATTTACTAAAATGCATCTTGCCAAAGTAACGTCTAAAATTTTAGTGGTGATACCAGGTCTTGCTAATCTGCAACAAAAGGCTCCTCGTCTTGTGTTCCTGTGTTTTGAATGTGTAGGTCCATTTTTATCAAAGAGAACTTTAAGTTGTTCAGGATTAAGTACACGAATCTGAGGAAGTCTAAAACCAAGTGAGCATTGACAGCATTTTTTTGTGTTGTAACACAGGTGATAAATTTCATGTTGGTGTTGATTTATAAATTGTTCAAAAGACAAATGTGTTTTGCTCAGGTTGGCGTCTACAAGATTTGTAAAAGATTCTCTTATATAGTCGACGACTAAGGTGGCAATTCGATAGAAATTTTCCCTTTCTTTTTGCGCCAGACTAGCCATTGCTATTTTACGACTGAAATTTAAAATACAATTTAAAATAGATTACCTTTGGTTAAAATAAATAATTCTTTGTAGAATAACAAAGTAACTAACATTTTTAATAATGACAAGTTTCTATTTAGCATTACATGTACATTGGAATTTAAATAAATTTTAATTTGTACATATATTAAGAGGAGATAAACAAAACACGTACACCACAATCAAACCAGTGTATACATGTTGTTTATAGATTATATAACTTTGTGAAATTGTTGCAGATCAACAGCATTTGCGCACATCGTTTCTATCTAAACGACAAAAACAAATATCTAATATCATCCCCAGTGTGCACAATTCACAATTTTTTATACGTTATGCTAGTTCCTGCGATCGGTATTCCGTTTTTCTAGAAGGTTCACTGTTGTTGACTAAAATATTGGAACAAAGATTTATTGTACCTAGGTTAATGCTGTCCCCGCAGAGGTTCTATGACCTTCACATCAGATATGATCCTATCACATCGGACAATTGCTGAGTAATAAGTGGTCATGTCCATTCCTGTATTTGACTGTTTCCTAGACATGACAATGATTAACCATTTTATTTGGTTTGGGTTACACACTTTGTTTTTTGTGTTAAATATATTTGTCTAAATCCTGATTTGTAATCGTCTATAAATTTCGGCTCTTCTTCGGTCAGTATCCTTGCTATTTTGGCCCGTTACCAATCGGAAATGGGTTTTGTTCTTTTTATGTATGATTGAGTGACTGTTGTGTAAAGTATTGCGATCAGTCTTCGACTATTTTCGTAACTAAACAAGTTACAAACTATAAATCGGCAATGACCATTATACAGTAATTCTAGGGTTGGCTAAGACAAAATGTTTTGCCTTTTGTTCAAGTTCATTTTAGGCCTACTATCATTACAAATGTAGAGACAAGTTTTTATCGTATTAGAACTGATAAGGCTACAGCAATTACCATAATATATCTGTCATCTGAAGACGCGCTAGAAAGCTTTGTCGGTCGTGCAATGGTAACTTTTCCAGAACCCAGTTTGTGTTAAGTTTGCTTACTGTTTTGTTTGATTACTCGATTGATTGCATTCATAATAACGAGGTGAAGAACATATAATAAAAACAAACATGACATCAACTTGACAATGTCAATTTAGATTAACACCAAAAAGTGGAGCTTTTAGATATCAATGGCATTATGCATTGCATTTTATCAGGACTACCGTATAATCTCGCACATCTATGCGGATTCTCTGGATGAAAATGGCTTCTGGTTAAATGGAAACTCGTTAAACAGAGATTCGCGAAGCTAGATTGATATTTTCAACTTTGGAAGATCTGTAGACACTCCCCGTAGAGAATTGTTTTGATAGCGACATAATTTGTTTTTTAACCCTCTGAAATGGCATTAATATGATTTTGACAATTGTCTTAAGTAAGAAGACGGTTTACAATCCTTTGAAGCAACAGAGTTCACTTATTGTAACTTGTTCTTAATCGGGTTCGTATTGCCTGTCTTTGGTTTTCTTTCTTTTTTTAATTGACAAGGATTGCCAGTTTTCGTACCAAAGATCGGGGGTTTTCTCCGAGTACTGTGGCTTCCTCTCCAATTAAAATTGGACTTTGTTTTTACTAACAGGTTCTTTGTGAATGCAACTGTTTTGTTTTTTTTCTGGCCACGAGTTGATCTCTCAATATTGCCGGATCTTTTCACTTAATTTTATCTTCAGCTTTCCCTTGCTTAGCGTTTAGCAAGAAGAATTTCAGCTTTCATAATACGAGAGAAATTTGAAAAAAAAAAACATTGGATCCAAAATATTCCGTATGAAAACATCCCATTTTGGATAACGCGCTGACAGTTCTGAAGGTCGAGTCCTGAGAATAGTCAAATTACCCAGTCAGTTATATAAAGTTGCATATAAAGCTATTACATTTATTAAGTTGAAAGAGTTTTTTTCGTGCAAAAATTACTTTTTAGTGGGTTTTTAATTTCAAGTATATTTTACACGACAATTCTTTTTTAATTAGTATAAATGAATTGGTATCATCTCACAAATCTTTATATTCGCTACAAAACTACATTTCAACAAGAAACTTCTCTGGGTGCGTTTCTTTTCTTTCTTAACTGACGATTTATCAAACAAATAATAGATGGCCGTGTCTTTCCTTGAAGTCTATTATGAACCAATTATTATTTTTCTACCATTAAGTTAGAATATTAAGTATAAAAATATCGACGGAATAAGACTTAATATAGTGCTGTTATATACAAAGATTAAATTATATATATTTATGAATGATAGCAAGTTTGTAAATAAACCGATTTTCACAATTAAGACGAACTATAAAATAGACGTTAAGAGAGTTTTATAGCTGTAGTAAATATTATGATGATAATAACTAGCATCTCGTCAATCTTATGCATAAGTGTTTTTTCACGTGGGTAAAATTCTGCTTTTTTGTTGCAAAAACTATGTGAGTTTATTTTTGCGTTATTTAATTTTCGCGGTCCCTAATCATAATGGATAAGAAAAATAGCAAAAATAAAACACCGACCGAACAAAAAGAGCCAAATGCCAAGGGACAATTACAAATACGGATATAGACAAACTTTATCGTTTTCCTAATGTTTCGCATGTTTTTATTTTCGCCTTCCAACTTTTACTGCGAATATAGCGAGCATTAAATCACAGCGAAAAAACACCATTTATACCTAGTAATGCAGTTTGAAACTGACCAACTTAAAGGCAGGTGTGCACCGTCGTTGGAACTGTTTTTTATATAAAGACAACAGAGGCATGCATAACGCTGTCCTGGAAATATAACCTGACGAGCTTGACAAATGGAGCAGGATTTGCCTTCACTTCGGGGCATACGGACATACCCCGATTTTTGGTGGGGTTTATGTTACGCTATTTGTGGCTTTGTTTATGTTTCCATTTATGTTGTTATCATCCCCGTTTTTGTTTAATAATGGTAAGATCGCGTAGCTAGAAAAGTTCAGTTATGTATAAAAACAATGTTTTTTGCAATATATGCGTGTTAGTTGTTCATTTGTCCATTGTGGCTTATTCAATCATTAAACATCTCGATGAGAAAAAATAAATAATTTCATAAATCTATTCAGAGCAATGAAGTGCCTCTTAATTAAATTCGGATGTATTTTATGTGTGGCTTGTTATCTGGGAAATTACATGTAGTTTTCTTTAAGTTAGTGGGTAGTACATTAATATGATAACGATCAATGCAATACTTTGAGCCAAAACGTCTTTCAATGACATACGTAAAGTATTTAAACGGTTCATCAATAATTTACTCATGGATCAGTCTGATTACTAAAATGTACTTTTTAAAAAGATATCTTAGTATCTTATCAGATATTAATGTTAACACCAGTCTTGTGTTATTATTTGTACTCAAATTGTCTGTAGTTCTTAATTCTGATCTAATCCTAATTCAAGCACACTTTTTTCTCAATTGACTATAAAAATTACTCTTCTTCTTACATCTATGTATACAATCTATTACACGAATTTTCTAAAAAAAAATATGATGAATAAAAATGGTTCACAGTGGTCAATTAACATTACTTTAAAATTAGTGTGTTTGCGTACATGTACATGTAATCCATCTTTGTGTATGTTTTGTTGTAAAGTTATTCTAAGTAAGGAAGTATACAGAAAACATTTAAACAAGCTAGTGACGTACAGGATAATATGGCCGTTAGTTAAATCATCCTTTAAAAAAATTATCTGTCCTCATTTATTGATCTCTTTCGTAAAGCAAAACACGAGCTGAAATAAAAATGGTTCACAGTGGTAAATAACATTACTTTAAAATTAGTGAAGATACATCTACATGTAATCCATCTTTGTGTGTGTTTTGTTGTAAAGTTATTCTTAGTAAGGAAGTATAAAGAAAACATTTAAACAAGCTAGTGACGTACAGGATAATATGGCCGTTAGTTAAATCATCCTTTAAAAAAATTATCTGTCCTCTTTTATTGATCTCTTTCGTAAAGCAAAACACGGGCGGAAATAAAGTTTAATCGGTTCATGAATTAATGTCATTGACGAGAAAGCATTCTACTTTAACATGCCAAAAAACTTACCTAATGTTTTTAATCTATATCAACATCATGTATTACCAGACGTTTTATACGTGTAATGCGCATGTCCAAAAATGTGTCTGTGTGATTCATATGCAACTATTAATGTCATAATTGGGTTCGATAACTCTGTTTTTCAATCAACGACTATGAGCAAAATTTTAGAATATATCAAACTGATATAATTAATAACACTTTTATGTTGTTTTATCTAATTATTAGACAAATTTGTTTGTCCCTTTATTAATAAATATTTATTTTTTTTATCATAAATAGATTTTAGCCATTATATTATATGTAGTTTTTTGTGTCATCTTTATTTGTTTTCTATAACTATTTCTGTATTCTTTAATTGAACAAAAAACATGAAATTATCAATAAATTATGGTTACCCAATAAACATTTGTGACAGATGTGTTACTGAGAATACGCTCAAGATAATGAAAGGTAACCCGTGCTGTTTCTTCCTTTTAAAGCTTGTACTGTCATCAACTTGCATTCTGTGTACATGATGTTTATTAGACAGTTTATTCCTTAAAACTTGCATTGTGACTTTCTTTGGGTCTTTGTAAAAAAATTTACTTTTATAAATATAAAACGCAAAGTAATCTACCATATGTTCATTTAAAGACAAGACAACGCACTTGCTGTAAATTTTGCTCTTTTTAAAGACACTATTATGTGAGTCAAATACTCTACAACTTTTTAAAGTCTTTTAACGTTTACTTTAAATTTATAATAATTACAATGTTTGAGAAATATGTGTGCCATAAAAATGCCATACAACCCTTTCTGATCACAGGTGTGAACTCCATGTTGAATATTGTAAAATTGACAAACTTCAAATGCAATTGGAGGTATTAAGATTAGCAGTTAAAACGATAAAGACCGGACAGTGGGTATAAAAAGGAACCAATGAGGAAAAAGTTGGTTTGAATGATTTTCTTGGCTGTTTTCATATCTTGGAGGCATTTTTACAAATAACTTCATTTACTATTTTTTGTTTCAAATAATTTTTGGTATGGATGTTGGAACATATACCATCTATCTTATATAAAAATTTTAAGTAAAAAGTAACATTTTGTTTTTGAGATAATTATAAATAAAAATTCCAAGTGGACAAATTTTCAAAATTTGAATTTCCCAGACTGACAGATAAGGGCGGAGCTTTAATCAGCTGTTTTCTGTTTATGTTTACATTTTCAAACAGATGCACATGCTTACAACTTGAAAGTGCTTACCTTATCTAGAAATCTTCTTTATGGATTTGAATTTTCTTTTATAATCCATTTTTAAAAATTATACTTAAGGTGGCAATGCTATTTCATTCTTTATCATTGTATATACTTGTGTTATGTAATTTTATAGCTAGTCAGATCTTATTATCAGTGGTGCACTAACTATTTCAGATTCCATCAATTGAATGAAATAACAATTAATTAATCCCAGTGATGACCCATATATTCCTGACCATCTGGATTTAGAAACCATTTTCGTACTAGTGTTAAAACACATTAAGTTATCAAATCCCTTCTATGATAAACATATTTTTTCTAGGTCTATCTTGACGTAAGGCAGCTCTTTTCCTTTCTAAATATCTAGGATCATTCCAGACCCTCTATGATACAAATTAGTCCAAAACCTTTTTAATTTGTCTTTTCGTAGAAATGAATTTCCTTCATGTGGAGCATGTTCTTGATTTTCCCACCACATTTGTCTATTTTGTTCATTTGTAATGCATGGTCTACAAAGACAGTGGGGACACTCTGTGATTCAGTGTCATGTTCAATAGAATAATTTTCCTGAGGGAGATCATCAGTTCTTTCAGAAGAAACTGAATTATCATTATTTTCAATGTTCACTTCATTAAAATCCCAGTCATTGTGTGCAAAAAATGCCCTTATAGCCTCAATTTGTTCTTCATTTACTTCAAGAGACAGAACGGAAATTTTCTGACTTTCACTATTTTCCTCCATTTACAAGTTTCAACTGGGAAGAAATTTTGTCTGAAATTTGATGGATATTAGTTTGAGGGAAATAAGGGTTCCCAATTTTTATATAAATTTGCTAAGGCTCTATTTATGTTTCTAATGAACCCTTTGAACTCAATTGTTATCTTTACTTCCAAGATCTAAATAAAATGTATGCACAGAGAACATTAATTTGCTAATTAGAAATTTTATGACCTAACTGAGACCCTCTAATGGACTTACATACTGATTATTTATTTGTTTTTACCAGACTTTGGCGGGAGTGACCTTCTGTATTTCGCTGGTTCTGTCTACTATCACTAGGGTGGAAAGCTTTTATGTTCTTAAATTATAAATGTTTTAAAACATATCTATTATTTCTCATAGTTTATTTTCATGTTTTCAGAGGTAACACATGTCATTAATGTCATCTTTTGGAAAAAAAATTATATATTTCTTTATTCTGGCTAGTACATGTATGTTATGACACAGTTATCTGGGTTCCCCATTTCAAATGGTATAGGCTTTCAAACTGTGAACCCTGAATAGCTGTGTTATTTCATTTATTAATGAGAATTGAGAATGTAAGAAAATAAAAATTAAACTAGTAGAAAAAGAACTACCTGCTTTCGAATTGAATTGTCTAGAACTGACGAAAAGAAAACTGAAATATTTTCTAAACTTGGAGAAATAAAAGAACAATTGACAAAACAATATAACAAACCAGTTAGAAATATGCTAGTTATTGAAGCATTGCTGGAAAATTATAGTGCTCATAAGGACAATGACAAATCTGTGCCTAATGAACCGTGTCAATCAACCTATGTTCGTTCCAAAAAGACAGACTGTAACCAGAAGATTTTTTTGACATCCGAGGACTCTATTAAGAGACTTATTTCAGTAACTGAGTGGCATTCAAGGCAATGCACAGAAAAGTTAAACACTGCCAGATTAGTTATGAAAGGACATGTTTGTAAGACTAGTTTAAAATGGAAAAATAAAGAAACACCTCATATATTTTCATGGTCATCTTCACCGTATTTACCTTCAAAGGAGTACTTAGTTAATAGTAGGGTTGGAATTGTTTCAAGTGGAATCTTACCTGCAGATTACAAACGTTTTGTGCAGGGTTCAGGAATTGGTGTTATATCAGATGAAAAAAGGTCATGTTTTTTCAATACGTACTATCCGCATGTTGAAAAGGAGTACGAGGAATCTACGGACTTAGCTCTTTTGCAGGAAATAGCTTCTTATGAGAATCTTGAAAGTGAAATAGACATCATGACAGATGCCAGACATGGATGGCGTAAGAATGCTAAAGATTCCAGTATTGTTTGTCTTGGTCAACAATCCCACAAAGTTCTTAGATGTGAGCATGTTACAAAGTCAATGGATCCTGTTTCACAAAGACATGAACGTATTGGAACTGAACAAGTATATGACTTCTTACATTCTAAAGATGTGCTAGTTAATGTTCATTGTCATGATCGAAATTTATCAATTAATAAATATGTGAGAGAAGATACTGAGGCTATCAACCAAAACGATGTATGGCATTGTGTAAAGTCTGTAAAAACAGCATTGAAGAAGGTATCAACTGGTGCAAAATCATCTGAAGGAACGACATGGTCTATGCAGCTTTCTGACAAGTTGGAACCTGTTGCAACACATATTTACTGGGCTATCAAAAACTGTGATGGGGATGAAAACAAGCTTAAGAAACTTTTATTGAACATTGTGGACCATTATAAAAACATACATCATGAATGTCATGTTAGCTCAAGATGCAAACAAGATAAGAATTATGAGCCATCTAGGATAGTTATTACATCTCCTACTGCAGAAAAACTTCTTCTTGTAGTATTATTAAATTCAACAATTTACAAACATACAAAAGATTATGTGCTACGTCGGGACACATTTTATGTGGAAAGTTTTAATAATGTGACAAATATTTATCAAAATAAAAGAATTTCATTTGGGGATAAAGAATATAACTGTAGAGCCTACTTAAGTGTATTACACTGGAATGAAAATGTAGATAGGGACTACACTTCAATATCTGATCAGCCAAACCATCGCATGCCAAGAAGGAAAAGAGGAAAAAAGAACTATAAAAGACCTGCCTACACATTCAGAGACAAAATTTGGTCAAGATATTTGAAAAGTGTTTTCAGTAGAAAAAAGCAAAAAAATAAATTTATTTGTATATAATGCAGTATAAATCTAAAATATTTGGATGGAATAAATTATAGTTTTTTAATGGACTTAATATTACTTATTCAGTGTGAGAAGGTAATTGCCACTTTCATTGTTGATAAGATCTGATAAGCCATGTGTATTTGTTTTGAGTAGGCTCAATGTTTGTATTTATTTTTAGAAGTTTGATAAGATTAGGCTCCACCCTATTTCCTTATAGGTTTTATTGCTTACCACCTGGTAAATTTATAGGTCATGTCCGGCCTTTAACAATGTAAAATTCAAAAACATAAATGTGTCTGATATGTGTATACTTGTGCAAATATATTACACTAGCAGTGTTCAATACGTATGAAGTCGTGCGATATTATGTGTTTTGCATTTAAACCATATAACCCCATATTTTTGGAAAATTTAAAAAAAATATTTAAAACAAATTTGAAAGAATTATAAGGATTAAACGCATATTTTCGGTAATCAATCGATGTATGAAAGAGGTCGACTAACTCACATACAAATAAACAACCGGCCCTTTTATTTGTTTGTGAGTGAGTCGACCTCGTTTATACGTGAATGAATTACTAAACATAAGCCTTTATTCTATATTAACTTGTTCCATTCCTGAATATAGTTGAAATATTGCTCGTTAGACGTAAATCAATCCATTAAGTAAATAATCAATTAATCAATCATGAAGCTGCCTGCACCAAAACGATTCATTTCCTGGTCACAGGAGGAAGAGAAACATTCAATACTACAACGGTTTACAAGGATTTTTTCATCACGTTGCTGTAGCATAAAAGAAGCCTCGCCTCTGGTTTTTATAAAATGTGGGTTACATTGATGATAGTTTGCTTTGTGGAGACACAATTGAAAAATGTGAATAAAATGTGAAAATAACAGTTTCACTGATGTCAGATTTGGGATTTATGATTCATGAAAGTAAATCCAGTTTGGTTCCCACAAAGAAAATAACATTTTTACGAAATATTATTGATTCAGAAAAAAATGTTGCAACTCTGCCAGATGATAAAAAAGATCTAATTAGAGAAGAATGCAGAAACTTATATAATAGAGAAAAGGAAAAAAAATAGAAATGTAGCTAGAGTAATAGATTTACTAGTTTCTTCATACTCTGCAGCTGAATATGGAAAATTATTTTATAGGCAGTTAGAAAATGAAGAAATAAAGGCTTTGACAGAATCACATGGAAATTATTATTCTTTTATGTTTATTACAAAATTAATGAAACAAGAATTGAAATGGTGGTTTTCTAATATATTTGAACAGGATAGAAAAATATCACATGGTACATTTCAATGTACTATCGAAACAGATGCATCTTTATCTTGTTGGGGTACAATCTATGAAAAAGACAAAACTTGAGGTCGTTGGACAGATGTTGAATCCCAGTTAAACATCGACTCTTACCAAGGTGAGTCTCGTTTAATTTTTTGGAATGATATATGGTTGTTCAGGACTTTTATAAATGTGACCTTGTTGCTATGGTATGATCTTGACCTATGAACTTTGATATTTGTTTCAAACTGAGACTTTTTTCTACTGATCACATTAAACCTAGATATTTGCTATATCATCTCTAACGGTGAGTCATGGGCTGTAACTCAAAAACGGTTCACAGCACAGTTTCGGGCCAAATGTACCAAATAAAGATCTCGATAAGAGAAGTATTTTTCCCATTATTTTCTGCTTCTATCTTGGCCTTGATATGTCACTTATGATCAGTGGTGGTGGTCCCAAGTTTCTACGACTTATGGTTTTTGCGAAAAAAATTACGTATTGCGACATTTTTGCCTGTCAATAATACGTATTCAGGAAGTCAATTGGAAAATATGTCTGCCTTATGAAATCATCTCAACAGTGCGCTGTTCGAAACAAAAAGGTTGAATACTACAAAAATCATCAATAGCCAGAAATAAACAGACAATTGCTTTGTTAACATATAACATTTGAAATTTTGTAAAACTATATATAATTACATTGGTCTATTCACGATTCGCTACATATGAAAACATATAAAAATGCCGTCAAGGTAGTTCGTCTACTATTGATCACGTGGTCTGTCAACACTGAGATTGCGGGTTCGATTCTCACTGCAGGCAGGGTGTACTCGACTCCAATCTTAATTGACAAGGATTGCCAGTTTTTCTACCGCAGGTCGGGGGTTCTCTCCGGGTACTCCGGCTTCCTCCCCCAATAAAAGCTGGACGCCATGAAATAGCTGAAAAATTGAAAGTGGCGTTAAAACACCATTCAAAAAAAAATCTATTCACGATTTGCGACATATGAAAACATATAAACATGCCGTTTATCCCAACTCCTGACAAGACGTGCAGAGATAGTTTGTTGAAAATATAAAATCAAACTACTAATTGATTTTAATCGCCTGAATATAGCTGAAATATTGCTGCTCGGGCGTTAAACACCATTAATCAATCAATCAATCTAATTGATTTTAAATTTTACTTTTCGGTCAGAATGATAGGTTACAGAGTTATTTGTTTAGGATTTTAGGGAACGCAAAACAATTCAAATAAGAAATAGGAACAACAAATACAAACGATGTAAACTTCGACAAGGTTTGCTTTTTATTTGATTTGTATCTCATTTTCCTCTGACTACACTGCTACGGTTCATAGATATTTGGCGGGAACACGGCCTATTGAAAACAGTTTGCCGGTTTTATAATAAAATAGCTGTAGCCACACTTCTTGCGTGCTAAAACATATTTCAGATTAAGAAGGTGTGTCGTAACTGCTATGAAGTCTTCATACTGTTCTAGTGACATTCAATAACCTATCAATGTTGATAACGTGTAGGAAAATTGAACTGATTTACGAAGACACAATGAGTGACTGCCATGTAGGTTTTGGTTTGTTTCGATAACACATTTTGTATCTAATGTAGTAGTAGACTAATATTTAACATACGTGTTATATGTTTTACACATCGGAATGTATTCTAGTGTAATTCTAGCATTATTTTCATATTTAGAAATAGTTGTATTTGAATGGGTAATATTTCTTCTAGTAGTCGTTTTTAACGCATTTTATTTTTTGACAAAATAAAGGTGATATTTAATTTGTTTTTAGATAAATGACCAAACTACTTTTAGTGTAACCAATTTTATATTAGATGGCGGCATTCAATAATACGGAGATACAATTAAAATTTTGCGAATTGACATAAATGATTAGTTAAATATAATACATTTTCATGTTGTCTTTTAAGACAGAAATGTTTAAACTTAGTTATGTGTTCATTTTTATTCAAATCAGAAGGAAGTCTAACAATGTGCTAACATTTTGCACGTAATATTTGTGTGAATTTTCCGACAAGATAATCAACGATAACAAGGAGAGTTCGATAGAAAATAAGCCTAGGACAGTCATAACCATGGTTAAACTAATAAAAAAACAACAAAACCTGAATAACACGAACCACTATCATCTTTGCTGAGTCCAGTTGCTCTGGAAGGCCGAATAACCCCTATTCCACACGTGTTACCCGTCCTGCAATTCATGTTAAAATCCGGTAAATAGTCGATGGTAGTCATAATCCAGTTAGGAGGAAAAGTGGTTTCGAAAACCAGAGCAAATTAGTTGTCATTTGAGACACAGATATTCCTAAACGGTAAAAAAGTCATGATGACGAGTTTTGTATGTGATGATTTTAATCTTATACCCACGTGATCCCATGGTGAAGAAAAATTTTTGTCAGCAGACAAAGGAAGTCAGAATAGGAAATACAGGCTCTTGAGTTGGTGTGCTTTTATTTGTGTTACTCGTTTGTGATTGTTGTTTTACGACTAAATGCGATTCTGCTTGTGTCCTCTGTACATACATGTATTACAATGTATGATACGTTACGGTGTACATATATTCCAGGAACACCTTTAGTTTGGTCTGTACCGATGACTAGTTTGTGTAATTGCGGGCGAATACCTGGATCTGCGTACAGACAAAAGGTATGAATAGCTTGATTTGTGTCCCGAGCACATACCTGAATAGCTGGATTTGTGTACCGACCAAAGACAAGAAAACCCGGAATTTTTTACCGATCACCGACATGAATACTGTTAATTCAGAAATTTTTGCGATGTTTTTATTAATTCGTTCTGTGATCGCAATAATTGAACCTCGAAATTCTACTTTCGTTAATCCATCGACAAAATTACTCAACAAAGCGTGCATACATAAACCATCTGTAAAGCCTTACCATAGCCATTTAATTTGAATATGATAATTAATTGGACACAGCATAATTTATTATTCTTCGATTTGAACAAATAGCCGTTTTAGAACCCACGCTGAACCTCAATATATACAAACAGGCACAAGACAAGTGTTTCCGATCTTCAACATAGGTAAATCCCTTTAGAAAAGGAAATGTGGGTTATTTACAGACGACAAACATTTAACGAAAAACTGAAAATTGCTGAGTTGTCATTGTATTTGTTTAACCTTAGCCGATCGAAAAAATATGAACTTGCATTTGGTAAGGGGTCTCCGAATCGCAATAATAAATGCACGCAATAATTATCGAATTTACAGTACTTGTACCTAAATTTGTTTTTGTTCACCGATCACAGACATTAATACCAAGAGATACGTAGTGAACAAAGACATGAATTTATTCAGTTGTGTACTTATTCGCTATTTAGATGGTGGAACAGAACGCAAAATAGCATCAAAGTGCCACATAGAAGAAGGACAAAAAGGCTTTCTACACATTTCTAGACAGCTTCGATTAGCCCATGAACAACCAAAGAAAGTTTGATGTGGGGAAAATGATACACTAGTAACCAGTTGTGTAGAGTTTTGATGGACCGCCAGACAAAAATGAGCTAATGTAAGTTCCAACGTCACTTCAGGATGGCAAAACCCAAATGAGAATGTAGAAGAGGAAACGAAATGGTGGAAAGGGAATGACCAACTGCTTGCTAAAACTTGAAAGGCAGATATGTGACACCCAGAAAATACCTCAATACTGAAAGGATCTTAATTGTACCTTGTCACAGAAAGAAGACAGAATAGACTATGACAAATACAGAGATATAACTCCCTTATCTACAAACTACCTGAAACCAGATAAACGCATCTCACTCAGTGTATTACCAAAATCTCAATGTGGTTTTAAAAGTTTAAGAACCCTTATGAACATTGTTGTCTGCTGTCAAGCACAGAAAAAGAGTACAGAAGAAAACATACATCTTTACGTGGTGTAAAGCATTTGATACTGTGTCAAGGGATCATTAACGAGTACTTAACGAGCTCGACTGTACAGACAAACTAATCAGTATCTTTGAGGCCTTATACACTGGCATGCAGGTCAATATGTTTATGAAGGGTCCAGTTTCTAAAGACTTTCCAGTAAGCATTAGATTAAAGCATAGGTTCGATAGTTTGTGCTCGCACCCACACTCCTTGCAACTTCTTTCTACTATGTTCGAAGTAGTCATCAAAGATAGTTCAGTGGGAGTTTAATGCAACAATGAGGGAATCAACTGTGGCCAATGAACAGTGAAAAACAAAGAGCAAAATATAGGGCAAAGTAGTAATTGACTTTTTTTACTGACAAAATGGCTTTGTCGCCAACATGCTAAAAAATGTGTAGGCTCTTGTTGACAGGTTTTCAGCTTGTTACAGAGTACATAAGTCTGCAGTCTAAAAATCAACATTAATTAGAATGTGTGCCTCTACCAACCACCACAGTTTCTTGTCAGAGCAATACAGTAGGAAGACATCAGTATTGAAAATAAGACAAGTAAAGTGTAGAACATTCATGTATCTAGGCAGTGCTCTACGTGACAACGCAACTACTCAAGACTTGAGGTTGAAATCAGACTATCGCTGTTTGAAAACCTGAGGTCAAGGCTATTGAGTTACATCATGTACCAATAAAAGTCAAATGCAAATCGAAAAACAGAGCTGGTGGTTTATTGTATGGTGAAGAGACGTAATATCTATCGAGCACAAATGCACAGACTGCAAACATACATCATGAAACACCTTCGTGCTATCATAGGCATTTCCTGTAGGGACAAAGCACTAATGCTGCGATGTTTACGAGAGTAGGCCAACCAAATCTTGAGAATATTCCTATAATTACGAACCTTAGATGGCTTGAACATGTACAAAGAATGAATCATCAACGTTTACGTCAAAAGCCCCTTTATTTTCAGTCTCCGGATGTCAAGCAAAAGCAAGGCTATATGAACATTCACCGAAATATTTGCAGAATTTGGCACGAAGCAGAAGACGAATGAACGCGTGCGATCGGACAAAGAGGAGAAAGATTGTTATAATGATAACTATTAATAGGAGAGAAGCCATGATTTGTGTACTGGCTAAGGACTTGAATACTACGAGTTTTTTACTGATCAAGCACAAGTTGTGCACCGAACAAAGGCGTTAATACCTTGCGTTGTTTACCAACCAAAGGCATGAATACCATATCTTGTGTACGGCCAAAGACGTGAATACCTTGAGTTGTGTACCGACCATTTTCATGAATACCTTGAGTCGTTTACCGATCAAAAACATGAATATCTTGAGTAGTTTAATGCAAAGACATGAATACGTTGACACCAGGCAGGAATTACATGAGTTATATAGTAGTCAAAGACATTAATATCACGAGTTGTGTACCAACCACTGGTATGAATACAATAGGTTGTTAACTGACCAAAAACATAAATACTATTAGTTGTGTGGAAGGCAAAATCATGAATAACATGAGTTGTGACCTAATATCTTGATTTGTTTAACCATATAAAATAGAAACTTTTAAAGAATAAAATAATCTATATACATAACAATTAATAAAAATAGCAATGATAATACATGTACAGTAAGGAAACAATATTACAAGTGAAACAGCAGCTCCGCAACTAAAATATCAAGTGACAAAATAATAAAGCAACGAAATCAAAGTGCAGTTTGGACGAATTCGAAAGTTCCCTTGCAAGTTGTACAACCGTGACCTATATAAATTAAATGGATTTATATTATTTTAGTTTACACTGACAAATTGTTAAAATTCCAATAAGTTATGATAGGTTCATCATTAAACTTGTTGAAATATCAATATGGGCATGTTTACTTGTTACGTTACGTTAAAATTTTATTAAGCAAATTTTTAACCAGCATAAACATTCTGCAATTGCTCGGTGTTAGGTATTTTTATTACCTTCGTCGTAATTGTACGAGTAAATATTGATTTCAGCATGTTTTGCGCTCTTTTAAAAAATGTTTCAGCATAAATGGCTTTTAATCTCTGTGTTTTCCCGGAATTTAAAGAAGATCCAAATAATAAAAACAAGCATAACAAACAAACATAGTAACACGAATAGAAGTAAAATAAGTTATTCAGAGATAAATACAACTGAAAACATAGATGACGTGGAACCTTGAATTTGTTCATCTGATATATATGATGTATCGTCGCCATGCTTAATGTATAATGTATCGCCTTTATCAACAGCTAAGACCATTTGTACACTTCCTGCAGTCCAATCCTTTCCATAAGCAAGACCCAATTGACTGTTATTCTTCCAAAGCCAAACATGCAAAGCACGGCTCGATGCTGAACGAACAGTACAAGCTGCAAGATATATTCCACGACGGGGAACAGTAAAAATTCCCGTAACGGGATTATATCCTCCGCCTCTATTGAGATGAACATAATCAAACTTAATTATCTGACCGGGAACCAGATCCATCATCAAGTTCTCCTTAAACGTAGCAGTGAAAGCTGGGCTATCTGCTAAAAGACAATAAATAAAATAAAGTAATATGTCTACCAGAAGACACTTAGTGGTATTCAAAAGAAAATATTCAAAGTTTGAAATTATAAATCCATGACTAGTCAAAAACTCACGAACAAATCATGCAACACTAAAGTCACACGACAAACAAATAATGAGGGCCTCAGTAGCCGTGTAGTTAGGGTAGTTCGTCTACTATTGATCAGCTGGTATGTAAACACTGAGATTGCGTGTTTGATTCTAATTGCAGGCAGGATGTACTCGAATCCAATCCTAACTGACAAGGATTGCGAGTTTTCCTACTGCAGGTTAGGGGTTTTCTCCTCCCCCCCCAAAAAAAAAACCATATGAGTCCATGATATAGCTGAAAAGTTGCTGGATATGGCGTTAAGCACCATTTAAACAAACAAACAAATAATGCAAGATATTTCGAACGTGTGTGTGAAGAACTTGTCCGATACAAGATACTACTATTTCTCTAATGCAATTTGAACATAACTAGTTTATCGTGGCTGATTGGTACTTTTATTATTATAAATTATTTACATGTATTTCATCGTAAATTTGCAAAATTACTTAAATAAATAAATAAATAAATAAATAAAAATAAATAAATAAATATATAAATAAATAAATACCATGTCTGTTTGACAACTCCTCGATTCTTCTGTGCATTTCATACTTAGTTGAGTTTATGATTAAATTCAAACTGTTCAAATATTGGTCATTTTGATCTGAAAGGAAAGATGGTTATAAGACCTCTATTAAAAATTTAGTGCTATAGAGATAATGCAATATTTATATTATACAAAACTACGTAATTGATAAATAATTAAACAAAGCAAATTACTCTAAATGATGACGTCATGTTTTCTTGTAGATTAAGGTAATTCGCCTAATGCTCTTAGGTGGATAGGATTTCATAACAAAATGATAATTATGTTGAAATTTTATTGTTCATAAAGTTGTCATGCGGAATTTTTCGTTCGCTTACAGCTGCTTTCTTGTTGTGAGAGGAGCCATAGTGAAGCACATGTTGATACATATAATAATTCACAAAGAAATGGACATTGTTTTTGTTACTAATACTTTATTTCTCATGAAAACAAGTTACAGAGAAAATAAACATGTATAATGCTATGAATATAGTATACTATCAGCATGTGTGAACGAAATTACATATAACAGTGTTAACCTGGAGTGGCGACCTTTGTTAAAATAATTTTAACAACTTTTCAAGTGTTGGTACATCTGTTGAACAAAATAAGTTTCTAAACTAAAGTATTTGCATTTTTAAGACAATATTGAGGTAACAATTTTCCCCTTCATAGTTGAAAAAACTGCATGTCATAATATAATAAAACTCAGCGCCAATATCATATAAATAACATAACGTTCATTTAAGAAATAATTCACGGAGGCTGTGGTTTATCATTGTTTTAGCACGGGTGACCATTTATGTCGTATTATTTTAAAATAACGACATAAATGGTCGTTCGGTGGTAAAAGAATGAAAAATCACAGCCTACGTGAATTATTTCTATTCTAATAAGACAATTAGAGTACATTTACAATATTTTCGTACCTATAGAAAACATCATTTCCGCCATAAACTGGCTGTTCCGTCAATGTAACACACAATATATTGCAACGGATAATATAGCGCGTGTCGCTATTTATAAGATTTATACGTCATATGCAAAAGCTTTCCGGAGTTACAGTTTGTAATTGGAACAGCCATTTAAAACACGCCCTTCTCAGCGCGTGTTGCTCATAGATAAATCATTGTTTTACCACAGTTGTGCTCAAAGCCTTTAAAGCATGTCATATTAGAATTCTTATAATGCCTTGCCATCTGTCTGTTTCTGTGGTAAATGATGATTCCCACTTCGAAATTTGCACAAGTACTACACTAAATAGGGTGGAAATATATTTTTCAAAACAGAAATTTTCCTTAAATAATCTAAAGCACAATGCTTTTGAAGAGTATGAAATCTTGAATGACCATCTTGAAGGAACTGGTCTTTTAATCTCTGTTCAATACATGTTTCGATCCATGAACTGTATTGATCTTGTGATCTCCAAACATTGGAAAGGTCACAATTATCGAAAATACTTTTCAAATATAAAATCCATTTCGAGTTATAGCCATCATTATTGAAATAAAGAATAGTAACTTATATAATATCACTGAAAATGTATTTTCTTCCCCATTTCCTAAACGACACCAAAATTTTACAATTCTTATTTTTATTGTCAGTGAGATGTGATATCTTCCTATTCCTCCATATATGACGTTATTAGTTGCTTGTTGTTTAGCTTTCAAATAAATTTACAAAAAGTAGCTGTACCTTTTCTACGATATCAATTTTTTTAAATCCCCAGATTTAAGAGCCATACAGTAAAATTGGTAATATGGCTTTGTCAAACATATCTAACTGGCATTCGCTTGATAAATTATGTTGTCTACATTTCCTTAACAAATTATACATTGCTTTTGTGGCTTGGACTTTCAAATAATTTCTAGTTGTATAGAAGGATCCACTTCTAGTGAAGAATACCCTTAAATATTAATAACTTTTTACTATTTCAATATTTCTACCACACAGAAGAAAAACATGATCTGTAATTCTCCCTTTTGAAAATATTAAAATTAGTGTCTGATCAACATTAATTTTTATCTTCCAACAATCACAGTAGTCTTAATACAATCAAGCATATATTGCATATATTGCAAACCCTCAGCAGTTTCTGACACCAAAATTGTATAGTAATAATAAATTTCCTAAATTTTAAGCTCATTTTCGAAGTTTTGTCTGATAAATTCTACGCCATTGGCATTATTGTTATCCAAGTATGCTGGGACCATACTGGGATGGTTCCCAGTGCTCGACCTACAGAGCAGCCCAGCGCGTCCCCGGTCGGCGGATAGGGAAAACCCTCTCGTTGGGGGTTGTCAAGTCTTAATACGAAAG
Organism: Limnoperna fortunei; assembly: GCA_944474755.1. Classification (NCBI taxonomy): domain Eukaryota; kingdom Metazoa; phylum Mollusca; class Bivalvia; order Mytilida; family Modiolidae; genus Limnoperna; species Limnoperna fortunei. The sequence continues at coordinate 60,238,273 of OX104123.1, forward strand.
CCCGTCCGTGGACCATAGTGGGTAACGTGTTTGGAGAGTACCACGCTCCTTGCACGGTAAAGACCCCTTATGTAGATTTCGAAAATGAGTAGGATATTTGTAGGTATCCTCATGCTCGCGTTTTTCCGGGATTCCTGAAAAGATCAAGATCTACCTCATTGAGCGAGTTTGTAAATCAATATGTCTTTCTCTAAGGTCTTTTATATCGTTACGCGATATAAATTTCCACTAAGTTTTTCTTGATGTGAGTGTATCTTGGACATTTAAGGCTGAATTTCATCACTTTCTGTTTTGTTACTTTCATATATTACGTCATTTAGAAAATCCAAACTTTTCTCGACCTCACATATTTGTTGTGTTACAGTTTCGACGTTTGAAACTAAATTATCCATAGCTTTCTGGACCTTACTAAGCTTGTCTGATACAGTCTAATATAGAACGTTTTGAGAACATTAGGGCAACTTTGGTTGCATGTTGTCTGGGATGATTCATTGTGCTGTTGCACACGGGATGAATGGTTGGACCTTGTGGTGTGTATGGAGTTACATGGATGTTAACCGCTCGGTGATATCTGGTTGTGACTTTGGCCATTAATGTTTAAAAATTGCAAATTTGGGAATTGCAAAAATTTCCTCCATTTGTAATACTAGTGATCCATGTGGGTTTAGAAAGTTAGTTGAATTCGTCTGTTAATTTTGCTAATTTCTTTTTATCGCTATTTTGCAGTATTTTCCTTTGATCTTTGTGTGTGATATTATTCGATCTCACTCTACTAGCGTGAGATGGGCCCATCTCAGCTCGCTGTCAAGGCGTCGTTAAGTAACAGTGACGTCACAATGCTACAAGACAGCTATAAACAGATTATTTACGTTTTACAAAACTCGATGCGTTTTCTCGTCATCTCATCTCACGGCTGTCGCCCTGCGATATGGACGAGCAAACTTTATTAAGGTTTTCACTGTGTGTAGTGTGATTACAACTCTGTTTACCTGTTATTTCGTCGCTGACATTTTGAATGTTTCCTTTTTCTGCACTTTTGTCCTTTAAGCATCCGTATAAGAATATAATCACAACATAAATGTCAAATAAAATTCGTTAATACAGTTTTTTCAATCCAAGTTTCATATTTTTCCAGATAGTTGCTCCTCTTAAATTTAAAATGGAACATTTATGTTCACACATACGCGTAAACTGACAGTTAGAATACGACTTTTTGCCACTCTCCTGGATATTTCATCTCTCAGCTGCGGATGACTTTAACAGCAGAGACGAAAGAAGCATTGACTGTGTTTACACTTTGTGCATTAAATATAGTTCACCTAAGCTGCTTTAATTACACTAAAGACCAGAAATATGTATACATTACAACTATATTAATATCAGAACAATTTACACAAAAATAAAGAACAGAAAACTTAATAAATTAAAACATAATTCACTCACAAAATGCATAAACAATTTAGACACATACAATCAAAGAACAAAAGGTGCGACACAATTTTTTTACCAGCTATTAATATTGTTATTTTTCACAATTACGAGCACAGATATTTTCATAATATATAGATAAGTTCATTAATCATCTAGTTTCAATCAGACGATGTTGATAAAGTTAAGCAATTGCTTACCTTGTAAAATTTTTTGACTAGTCAATAGCGTGTCTGTTATTTGAAGTCCCAAGTCATCTTTAATACTTTGTAGCTGTGCCTGAAGGGTTGTATTTATTGCCTGCTCGATTCCTTTCCTTAATTCGGTAGATATCAGTGACTTTATCTGTTTTGTTAATTCCCTTATATCCAGTTCAGCTTTCAGAGGGGCCTCTAGTTTGGACACTAGTGTCACATCAACTTGGCCGTCAATGTCCTCTTTGTTGCATTTAACGTCTGAACAAATCACTATATTTACATTAAGTAAAAGAGTAATTATCGCAAAAAGCCACGCCATTTTTAATTGAATTAACAAATTTTTAACACTTACATACGTAAAATGAGAAGTGATCTATATTCTGCCAGAGTGTTAGTATCTGTTCCTGTTACAAGTTTTTAATATCAAGTGTTACGTTAAAGGCAGGATATTAAAACTTTGTTAGTTTAATGAAATGGGACACCTAGACCTTAAATAAAATAACGACTGAAATTTTAAAAATAAAATGTTTAAGCTGCACCTTTACATGACCTTCTTAGAACCCCACAAATGGCCCCCTACTCCAATCCTTTTTGTTTGAGATGTGAATCCCTTTTGATACTATATTATCTGTAGATACAATTAGCTGTTCAGCGCTAAAAAAGTATTTTATTTCAATAATATGTTTAGTACAAAATCTATTTTGGATTAGTGTTTTAGTCTGTTCGACTAAATATCAACTAATGAGATTAATTGATATTGTTTTCAGAAATTCTTTTATTCTACTTACACATCATGACGTCCTTTTTAGGGAGTGTGGGAGGTACGGTAGTAGGAGTACTCGTAACCGTTGGACGGGAAAATGACAATCCTTGTCAATTAAGGTAAGAGTTGAGTAAACCTTGGCTGAAATCAGACTCGAACCCACCCAGTGTAGACAAACCGCTGTCAACACATTGGAGTCATCTCGTGTGAGGTAGGAAATTGGCTTTATTTATCAGTTTATCAATATTCTACACATTATGTTCCAATGGAAAGTCTTTTCATGCGCTGATTGCTGAAAATAAATCTGGTTAGGGAATAGGCAAAAGGGAGCGGTCAAAAGGTGGTAATCCAAAATCCATCTAAATCGAAAAAACAAGAAGTATTGGAAAAATGTATTGCTCGACGTCCTTTACTGGTTCTTAGTTTTATTGTTATATTTGATGTACATCTACATACCAGTAATCCACGGCTGTGTAGTGGGGGACACCAGATCAGGTCACAATCTCCACATCAGGAGTTCAGGTACGGGTCCCTTAAATTGATCCGTAAACGACATCGAATATATGGTGTATATTTGACCATCTTCGATTTTTTTTATCTTAGGCTACCTGCCATTTATAGCTTAAACACTGCTCGGTAAATAACAATCAGTGAATAAACACCCCAAAATATAAATAATACTTTCCTATGTTGGCAGTTTAATGTGTACACGTTTATTGTACACCTAGACACCAGGTCAAATCAAATACACGAACCTATATACTTAGAACATTTACATACCATCTATACGTGTATACAACAGATTAATATTCTCTTAAACACATTTTGCAGCCAGTTTTCCTAATACAATTGTGCTTCAAGTGTTCGTTTTATTACGAACTACACTTTTCACAGATGAATGTATATCAAACACAGTAAGAGGAAACAGTGTGCTTGAACAAGACTTTTTTAGACTTATGAAGTATGCGAACCCAAAGGTCTTATTTTGTCAAGATTTACCAGTGGCACAATTAGGTTGTAAAAACATCCGCCTTCTGAATGAAACTATTCAGAGTTTATCATCTGGGGTCAAAAGGGAACAAAGTTGAGAATTAAAAAAAGTAATATTGATGTGGAATTTTTCAGTAAATATATTAATGCAAAAATAAACCATGCACGCTAATCTTTTAGTTTTTGCATTGATAGGACCAAAGCACTTTTACAATATGAAAGCTGCCAGTGGTATTGACCACATTGTTATGTTGTCAATATTCTTCATACATTTTTATCATTTACATGTATATATATATTTATTTATAACATTCGGCCTTAGTGCAGTTTCGCTGTGTAATTTGCAGCATTAAATGTTGTGGCTTTAATTTCTAATTTTACCTGTTTTTCAATTAGGTAATACACCTATTTAGGAACACCCAATTTCTAGTCGGTTCCGCTCACGCTTTCCTGGTGGTATACCTGTTGTACCTATTTCTGAAATTGTGTTTTGTTTTAAATGTAAAATACTGCTTTGCAAATGTGCATTCATTCTGAGGTTCTAGCCTAGTATGGATATTCATCCTACTGTATGGAGTTGAACAGAAAATTAACCACATATACCCAATAAACTGTATTTGAAAGCAGATCAGTGGTATGTTGAGGAAAGTACTTACCATTTCGGCGCCAGGTTTAAATTTTTTTTCAAAATTAATAATAGAAAGTAATGGACCCATTAAACCGGATTTGAACAATACCAGCTTCTGTGGACATTTTGGACATTGTAATTTTATAGTTGTAATTATTGTATTTGAACATATTGGTTGTTTTGTTGTTTTGTTTTGGTTATTAAAATTGTTAACGTAGCTTCGAGTATTATTTCATAGTCAGAAATATACTGAGTGACTGCATCCATCCGTCCGTCCTTTGACATATGTACAGGACTTAAATTGGTGGCCTTGATAGAATTTACATCACAACAATGTCTATTATCTAACAGGTCAAACGAGGGTCATCCATTAAAACCCTGCGTATATTTTGATGACTACATGAAGTATACATGGATCCTTGTGGGGCACCAACTCTCATACATGCAAAAATACTATTACATTCATTCTTCTATACATTACCACAGTGGAACCAACTACCTTCTTCACTCGTACTGACACCAGCCATTGACAGCTTCAGAGAACACACAACCCTTGATGTTCTCTATCAGCGGCCGTTCATGTCACAATTGTGATGTTTCTATCGCGATACTTTTTAAAAGCATCATGATACTTGATCAAATCATCGCGATACTTGTTAAAAGCATTCTGATGGAAAAAACTTTATGCATGGTGTAAAAAATATCGACTTGCTTTTAAAAAGCAGTGGCTTGCTATTTTCATCTACCTGACCGATCGGGTCACAATTGTGATGTTTCTATTTGCTTGCTTTTTTTATCGCGATACCTATTATTGCTTTTAAGAATGCTTTTAAAAAGTATCGCGAAAAAAAAATTCAAGCCGATAGATACATCACAATTGTGACATGAACGGCCACTGATAGTTCTCTGCAATCAATTAAACTTAAGTATTACAAGTATATAATTTAATCATGTCTTTTTCATTCACACTTTAAGATTTATTAGCATTTCTACTCTGCCTATACTTTATTTATAACTAAATGTATTCTTGTCTACGAAAACAACGGTATGTAATCAAGGATTAACGAAAGAATATTACATTACATAACTAGTTTGTTTATTTGTTAGAATGGTGTTTAATGCCATGTTAAGCAATATTGTGACGTCCAGTTTTAATTGAGAGAAGCTGGAGTAGTCTGAGAAAAATATATGCTTTACAACTAGAGAAGAAGTTAAAAAATGACAGCGAATTAAAAACAGGAACTGGTGATTTAATGCTGGTAATGTATGTCAATGTATAACATGGACAAGTTCATTATGTAACAAATCCTTAAACACGGAGCAAGCATTTTACCATGTTATATACAGCCGATTGTCGTTTGTGGACAAATCACCAGCTAATATGCCATCAATACTGCCCATTTAAATAAGATCAAACATTGACAAAAAAAGGCAGGATAGTAACAAAAAAGATTATTTGTTTTTTTTGTATTTGTCATATCATATAAATAATGGCATTAACACACTAAGATTACAAAACACATGTTTCCATTACCATTTATTTAAATAAACCAATCCTCATATCTTCCTACACACTATAATGTACCAGGTATGTAATTTAAACGTGTGTAACATACATGTCATGTATTTACTTCCAGTTTTGGTAAGTAACAGATTTATTCTACTTATGTATCAAGTTACATGTGCTCTTTCCATCGGAAATTAGCGTCACATGTGTCAAGTTATTTTGTTATTCAACAATAACACATGATATGAATAACAGACCAGTACACATGTGGCACTTCACTACATATGTAATCAATATATATATATATACCAGCTATACAAGATAAAATGTAAAACAGGACAAATGTAATACCTTCTCATGTAATACACATGGTGTTTATTTTTGTCACTCAGAACTTCACATGTTTAAATAACAGAACGAACAGAAATAGTACATTACAAAATAAATGCACATCTTTAATCTAGCATAACTTACAGAGTACATGCACATGCTAACTTACACATACAAGTCAACAGAACATGTGTCATGTAAACCAGACATAGATTTACTACACAATGCGCTATTTCGTATAACAAGTCAAGGTTGACACATGTCAAAGCATGCCTAATTCTTACAAAGATATTACAGCTAACAAACATACATGTATATAATTCTAAATCCCACTGTAAGCTGATGTGTAGATTACACGCTGCACAACATACTGGCTCTCAAACCATACATGTGATATTTTCACTTGACATTATACATACAAAAGCAAGGAAATATGTCTGGGCAACACTGGTATCTCGCTTGGCACATATTGGTAAACACCCCCCTTTTTCTAAGTTCACTCAACCGTGAAATATTTGGAACAGCCCAAAAGAGTTTTGCCTGTTGGACATCTCATCATGTTGTAACTGTTTACCAAGTTTCATGAATGTGTAAAGTCCTCTTCATAAAAAACAAAGCTTTAATGATATTGCAAACCTGAACTGAGACAGACGAACAAATAAAGATGAAAGCAAATGAACAAACTGAACTAAAATAGAACGTAAATCAAGTTAGTAGATTCCCTCGATAAAATATTAATCTGGATGGCTGGATAGATTAACTGCATAATATTAGACAAAAATATGACAAACAAACTTTGATTTACATAAATAAAACAATTTTGACAGTGAATATCACAAGCTTACCAACAACATGTATACAAATACACAGAAACAAAACAGTAGATAATTAACAAGTTATAATTAATTCTAAACGAAACTGTGAAAAATTTACCTAGATATTTTTCTACTACTTAACAAAACTTCCACACGAAGACTTGTAATTATTCAAATAAATACAGATATAATGACTACATAAAGTAATGATTTCCTCTTTTTCACAGTATAGGCAATGCAAATATATGCAATGTCACATTGATTAAAAGGTCATTTGAAAATTATATAGAGTTTGGCATTAGTTACTGCAGTGAATTGTAAGGGAAAGCTAGCTTTAACAAGAAAATCCATAATGGAATAAAATTGAAGTCTTGTTAAAGAATTGGGAGTCAACAATGGTTATATACCAAGTAGATAAAAAAAAAACACCAAAAGATAAAAAGCAAAAGAAAAAACACCAAAAAATGAATCGTAGCTGTGGATCTATTTTGTAACTTTTGTCTTTCTGTATTTTAAAAAAACAGCCTTCAACAAACATAAGATAAATATTAAATGCATGTCATGTCTGAACACATCTACTGTAACATCTGTATAATCCGTCAGTCACACTAAAGCATACTGTGATGATATACATGGTCCCTGACATACACGTTACATGGTGACCTATATAATGACCTTATGTGTCTCCTGTCATGATGGCAATAAACTCATCTTCATTAACTGAAAAATACATATGTATGAATGCTACATGATTGTTGTAGTTTTCATGGAAAAATTACATACTCATTTAAATTAAATGTCATTTAGAGTAATACTGTTAGCAACGCTATGGAAAAAAAGCTTCACTGTTAAGAGGCCATGGCCCAATACCAAACAAGGCTACACAGTATAACTAAATTTAATTATATATTCAAGGAAGAATACAATCTCCATACAAGGATACTGAGTATCCTACGACAACCACTATCACCTCGGCAAAAACCATTGGTGGATGCCATGAGAGATATCTCTCATGGGGATAAGCCTCACGTAAAAACAATACTTTTATGCAAAAACATATCAAAAGTATTCATAGACTATATGAAAATAAATAAGATCTAATGTGTTTTAACAAACATTCAGTCTTTGTTTACAAATATCACAGGCAGACAACAAATGTAGGCCACCCCCAGAGTAAATGGGGTGTGACGTGTGGCAGAGGTTAAATCTGGGAATCAGTTATCATCTCTGTGCCAGAGTGTGAAGAATGTACCTGACCCATTTACAATAGGGTTCTTTATTAAACTTCACCATGCCGTGGTGGTCATTTTCAGTTTCTCATTAAACATTCAGTATGTAAACTTTTGTAGATGACCATCCAATCTGTATGCTTTCAACGATCTTTTAACAAGGTGTTAGGTTCATTAATAGAAGAATTTTACTGGACCTTCATTGCTATTACAACACCAACTATTTTGAAGGAGAGAAATGCTCAATGTTTGGAGCCATGTGTAGCTCATGTGGTTTACAAAGTTTACCACATTGTTTTCACCAGACATGCATAATGAACAAGACAATAAATGAAAGTATAAAAACTTAGATAACCCACATGAAATTATTGTTAAAACACATTTGATTTATTTCTACAAGTCGATTGAGCTATAACTATTTACTAAGTCATATAGGTACTGTTGAAACGTAAATGACAAATGTAAATAGCCAGTCACCATATTAGATATTTGTTTGTTTGAATGATGTTTAATGTCACACCACTTCAGCAATTTTTCAGCTGTATCATGGCCTCAATTTTTATTGGGGAAGGAAGCCAGAGTTCCCGGCGAAAACCTTCAACTTTCGGGTCGAAACCTGGCGATCCTTGTGAAATAAGATTGGAGTCAATTACACCCTGTCCGCAGTGCGACTCAAAATAACAATCTCACTGTTGACAGACCACATGTTTATTAGTTTACTACTTCAAAAAACCCGTGTGCCTTCAGAGTGAAGAAATAAAGGACACGAAGATGTCAACTATGTGCTCTATGTAAAATTTAAGGAAGCATAAAAATGTCACAGTCAAATCTAAAAATTATATCATATTAATCTGCAGTCTGTATAGAACCCCAATGACATAGATACTAAATACATACTTTATCCATGTCCCTATAGAACCCCAATGATATAGATACTAAATTCATACTTTATCCATGTCCCTATAGAACCCCAATGACATAGATACTAAATACATACTTTATCCATGTCCTATAGAACCCCAATGACATAGATGCTAAAATACATACTTTATCCATGTCCCTATGGAACCCCAATGACATAGAAACTAAAATACATACTTTCTCCATGTCCCTATAGAACCCCAATGATATAGATACTAAAATACATACTTTATCCATGTCCCTATAGAACCCCAATGACATAGATACTAAAATACATACTTTATCTATGTCCCTATAGAACCCCAATGATATAGATACTAAAATACATACTTTATTCATGTCCCTATGGAACCCCAATGATATAGATACTAAAATACATACTTTATCCATGTCCCTATAGAACCCCAATGATATTGATACTAAAATACATACTTTATTCATGTCCCTATAGAACTCCCAATGACATAGATACTAAAATACATACTTTATTCATATCCCTATAGAACTCCCAATGACATAGATACTAAAATACATACTTTATCTATGTCCCTATAGAACCCCAATGATATAGATGCTAAAATACATACTTTATCCATGTCCCTATAGAACCCCAATGACATAGATACTAAAATACATACTTTATCCATGTCCCTATAGAACCCCAATGATATAGATACTAAAATAAATACTTTATCCATATCCCTATAGAACCCCAATGACATAGATACTAAAATACATACTTTATCTATGTCCCTATGGAACCCCAATGACATAGATACTAAAATACATACTTTATCCATGTCCCTATAGAACCCCAATGATATTGATACTAAAATACATACTTTATTCATGTCCCTATAGAACCCCAATGACATAGATACTAAAATACATACTTTATCTATGTCCCTATAGAACCCCAATGATATTGATACTAAAATACATACTTTATTCATGTCCCTATAGAACCCCAATGACATAGATACTAAAATACATACTTTATCTATGTTCCTTTAGAACCCCAATGATATAGATACTAAAATACATACTTTATCTATGTCCCTATAGAACCCCAATGACATAGATACTAAAATACATACTTTATCCATGTCCCTATAGAACCCCAATGATATAGATACTAAAATACATACTTTATCCATGTCCCTATAGAACCCCAATGATATTGATACTAAAATACATACTTTATTCATGTCCCTATAGAACCCCAATGACATAGATACTAAAATACATACTTTATCTATGTCCCTATAGAACCCCAATGATATTGATACTAAAATACATACTTTATTCATGTCCCTATAGAACCCCAATGACATAGATACTAAAATACATACTTTATCTATGTTCCTTTAGAACCCCAATGACATAGATACTAAAATACATACTTTATCCATGTCCCTATAGAACCCCAAATGACATAGATACTAAAATACATACTTTATCCATGTCCCTATGGAACCCCAATGACATAGATACTAAAATACATACTTTCTCCATGTCCCTATAGAACCCGAATGATATAGATACTAAAATACATACTTTATCCATGTCCCTATAGAACCCCAATGACATAGATACTAAAATACATACTTTATCAATGTCCCTATGGAACCCCAATGACATAGATACTAAAATACATACTTTCTCCATCACCGTCTCTATAAAATTCATCAATCATAGCTCGCAGTTCTTCGTCTGTCATATTCTCCCCCAACTCTCTAAAAAATAAAATGACGATACATTTTTTACATTTCCTTTGCTAAATCCTGTTTTGGCATCATTAATAAACAGCTGTGCAATATTAACACTGTCCCAAATTATCAAGAAAATTGATGATGTTCAACTAGAAACATAGCATGAGTAGTCGAATGATGAAACATTCTATAGTATTGTTTTGAACATTAGATCGCGTTTCCGTACTATATCATCTTCTTTAAAGAGTAAGGTTATTTTTATACCGCCCGCCTGGGAGGGAGGGGGGCGGGATGGTATATATTGATGGTGGTTTCCGTCTCTCCGCCGGTCCGTCCGTTACACTTTCTCTTATGTGCAAATCCTCCTACACTTCTAAATGGAATCATTGTCACATAATGCCATGGTACACCTGATATTTAATATTTTGATCGGAATGACATTTGGGGTCCTTAGAAAACATGGACTTTGTTATTGACATAAGGGACGACAAGGGTATCAATTAGTAAGCATTGCTCACGGTTTTTCTAGTTCTAAATGCTTTCTCTTACATGGTAAATGTCTATATACGACATAGTTATGGGAATAAATCATCAATTAATATTAATATAAAGCGGCATACACTGTTAACGACAGGCTACTGCAGTTGTTAAACACAGATCCTCTACTACCAATCATTTTACACAGCAATACAGTGCATATTTAGTGATAAACATTTCTCAGAGATAAAAAAATCTAACAATTAATACAAATTACAACAGATCGTGACTACGCATTATGACCAAACAGAGATAAACAGTATTTAAATGTATATATACTCACTCAAAAAAGAAACGCTACATCGGATAAATATTTTCAATTTATTTTGTGCGGACAAATAACCTATAAATATTCAAATATATATACACAACATCATAATAACACCTTAATTAAACGTTTCCATGTGAAAGCAGTTAAGTTCATCCACCCGTGATTTGGTCGAAATCTGGAACACACTGAATTACGCATGGCTAAAATCAGGATCGATTTTCACGTGCAAATCATGGTTATTTTTTAACTCGGACAATCGGTATAAAACATCGCTATTTCTTTTCTTGACTGCATTAGTAAAATTAAATTGTGATGAGGTGACGCTATGCCCAGGTTAAATGCTGCTACTCGGAATATCGCCATCGGGCGTCTGCGTGTTACAACTCGATTGCAGGATCGTTACATTAAATTATTCCATCTACGGAACAGGACTATTGCTGCAACAGAAACAGCTGTAGACGTCCCTTTGTTGCTCCATATAGCACCACAGACAGTACGCAATAGGTTACGTTTTCATTTATTGCGAGCAAAAATACCTTACGTCGGAGCAACAATGAGACGATAACACCGCCGAGCAAGGGTTAGATGGTGTACTACGGTTCGTGTATGGAATTTACAGAACTGGGGAAGAGTGTGGTTCAGTGATGAGTCTCGTTTTCAGCGAGATGGTCGCATACAAGTGTACAGCCGCCGAAATGAACGTTTTGCTCAAAAATGTGTTGTAGAAAAAGACAATTTTGGCGGAGACAGTGTTATGATGTGGGCCGCTATCTCTTACGCCAGGAACACACAGCTGATGCATATTCAATGCAATCTTAACACTGTTAGGTATAGAGACGAAATTATACGGCCGCATTTATTGCCCGAAATTGACATTCAAAGAGAAATTTTTCAACACGACAATGTCCGACCACATACAGCACAGTATGAGTGGCAAAGGATACCGCATGTTCGTACTCAACGTAGAATTGAATCCATGCCAAGAAGAATAAGGGGTGTGTTACAAGCAAAGTGTGGGCACAACAGATACCGACACTTTTTGCGTGATTTATTGACGTTTGCGACAACATGTTACATTCCATGGTAAAAAACGCACGAACAAGACGTGTGCCAATTTTTACATTTCCGTATCAATTATTTATATGATAAATTGTTAAAATAATATCTGAAGTAAAATTCCCATTTTTTGTATGTTGCGTTTCCTCTTTGAGTGAGTATAGTTTAATGCAAAGTATTTTGTTTTAATGCCAAAAAAAACCAATAGAAATTAATTTAACGATGTATTGGGCTTTCCCAATGTACTGCACTCTTTTTTTAACTTGTAAGATACTCGAAAATCCACAATAGACTAACATGCATAGGCTATTGCGACTCGCAACAGTGTATTCTCAACTGAACGACGAACTTATTCTACAAGTTAATTTGGGTTCTACAGCCATCAAAGAAGGACATTGTACTCTATGTGACAATTTTACGACTGATATTATGAAGCACGTAATGCTGCATTGTAATTTTTTCTCACAGAACGAAATAAAATGTTTTACGCCGTAGTTGATGCTCTGTCTGTCGACGAATCTGTTCGTTTCTTCTGTCATGAGGAGGAAGACGTTCTTATAGCAGTCCTTGGAGGAAACACAGACATTATCCAGTCATTAAACTCTGACAGATGGAAATGTCTGATGTACTGCTTGGCATGCCATGTATTCAAATGCATGAAGTATTTAAAAGTGTTCTGTATCATTATAAATTTGATTTTGGTCACTTATACATCTATAAAATATATTGTGAAACTGACTCTGTTAGTGTGTGTGCTTGACATTATTTCTGTATTGTAATTTGTAATTCTGTGATTTATTTATTTGTAAAGTGTAAATATAGATTTTGTTTGTAATTGTTGCTATAAATGGTAAATCATCATTTTGGTGAAAATCAATCAATCAATCAATCAATCTATTCGAAGCTGTTGTATTTTAATGGATTCTAGTGACCTTAAGCAATGTTTTTCAGTTAAAGTACGTATAGTATGAATAAAATATATATTGGAGTACTGTAGAGTATTACAGAAATAGCTATACAAGTGTGACACAAACATCTTTTCGACAATGGTATACAGTTGTATTCAAAAATTTATCATCTTTACTAAGTTAGCATCCAAATGTATATAGTTTTTCAGTAGAACGATCTATTCCCTCTTTGTGGTCAAAAGCAGTTAGCACAGAAAAATGTTCTTACGAAATATTCACATTGATTCCGTATTGACTAATATTAGAGAACACATGGTATAATGCTTGACTGACAAATTTATTACTTATTGGGTGGTTCATCTAATCTTTAATTTTATAATAAAGAGTGACAATGTTATACATATATAGATCAGTAGTATCAATTCACTTTCACTATGTCAATACACGACCATTGTCCATATAAATTACTAGTCAATCCAGCAACATCAACAGATATCTGGTCGTTTTTATCCAGTCGAGTTGTGAAAGACGAGATTCCAGTGTGCCAACCTTGATTTCTATCAAACACTGGTATAAGTCCAGATGCTAGTACTGTTTGGTTTTTGAATATTGAGAATGAGCTGTCGTCATCATTACATATGATTACCACGGTGAAATGATACAAGCCTGAATATTCACACACAAATTGACCCGAGCTTGTAAATGAAGACAATCCACTCATACCAATCACCGTGTTTATTACGGGGAATTTTAACGTGTTACCATTAAGTGCAACTCTACGGTCAGTACCAGCGCATGCGGAGATAGCAACTAAACAAAAAGAATACAAGTATATTTTATAAAAATATTGAATACATGTAGAACAAAGATGTTTGTATAAAAAATGGCATTTTACAAATAGCGATATAGAAAGTCATTCAGAATGCATATTCAGAATACGGCTATTGGTAATTTGTTGAACAGATTTAACGTCGTGAACTATATGGAGCTCACTTGATTTATTAAACTTTACAATGTCACTTAATTTCCATGTGTTATTGATTTAATTTATGTTTTTTTTATATTTTGCCATTTTAGTCCAATTTAGTCCGATTTTTTGGTCCATTATTAACGTCCGGGGTCACTTTGCGATCGTAGGCGCAATATGCCGAGCAGATCCTATTGACCCAGCAGATAAATTATATCGGGATGATACAGGAGCTAACGTGGACTCGGCAGGATGTCTTTGTGCCAGTTGGACGTCGTCATGTCTAACTTGTAGTGTTAAAAACGATTAATTAACAACTATAAGTTACATAAAACAGTAAAACTACCAGTATGATATATTTTACCAAACTTGAATTAACCAGTCTAATAATATCGGTATTGGCCTTATTCGAACCTGTATTGGTATGATTTCGGCCTGTATTGACCTGATTGTTTTGAGATCATTAATAAACAATGATATTACGTTATGATTTCTCTATTGGAGATCGTTATTGGTTTTTTGCCAGTTGTATTGGACTTAGGTTGCGCTATACGCCAATAAAACAAGCATTGGACGAATACCTAGATCAATACAGAAATCATATACCATATTATTTATTTCATCGAAGAATATGAATATTATTAATAAGAGATATATAAATTGATCGCCGATATATAACAAATAAATAAATACCTTGTTTGTTTGACAATTCATCGATTCTTCTGCGGATTTCTTGTGTTCTTGAGTTAACTGTCTCCAAATGGTGTTCATTTTGTTCTAAAAGGAACGTGCAATCATTTTAATAAATGCTTACAACATTGTTTAATAAGTAAAATAGTACCAGTTACTCTAGACGGTAATGTTGTTTTATAACCTATGTTGACATACTAAACGCTCTTTTGGCAGAATAATACTAGCAGTTGCTTAAAAATGTTATTATACATGTATAATTTGAGATTTTGCGCCACTTTCACGACATAATTTTGCCGTTCAGTTGCATCGCTTTCTAATTGTGTGAAAAGTCAACTGATGAAACCAACGGAATAAATGAGTATACATCTTGTATTGTAGTTCGTCAACTATTTATTGCACGGTCTGTCAACACTGAGATTGCGGGTTTGAGTCTCACTGCGGACAAGGTCAGCTCAAATCCGATCTTAATTGACAATGATTGCCAGTTTTCCTACCCGGGTACTCCTGTTTTCTCCCCCAATAAATACTGGACGCAAAGATATGGCTTGAAAGTAACGTTAAACAACATTAAAATAAACAAACCAACAAATCAATTAGTAAAAATTGTTCCGTCTTAAAAATTTCGGTCTGTTCAAATTTTGACTGCTTTATCAAACTCAGAAAACAATGCTGACTCCGCTACTTTAACAGCAGAAACGAATATAATATATGCAACTGGGCAGTGTATACCAGGATACGATATACTTTCTGCATTAAACAAGTTCGGTTCAGTTTAGTTGCTTTTATAAAATTAGATTATACGAATAAACATTGTAAAATAATAATTGAATTGAAACACAAACATGCCTAAACAATATATACATAAGAAAGTTTACCAGTGATTTTTGTGATTGTTCAAAATAATATGCAGACATACTTTAATTGTATATAAATGAGTTACGGGTCTAGTTACATCAGTAGGTAAAAATGGCTTACCTTTTAAAGTTTTAAGACTAGTCAATAGCGTGTTTGTTATTTGAAGACCCAAGTCATCTTTAACACTTTGTAGCTGTGTCTCAAGTTTTGAATTTATTGCCTGCTCGATTCCTTTCTTTGTTTCTGTAGATATCAGTAACTTAATTTGTTTTGTTAATTCCGTTATATCCAGTTCAGCTTTCAAAGGGGCATCTAGTCTGGACACTAGTGGCACATCAACATGGTTGTCAGGATCATCTTTGTTGCGTTTGTCGTCTAAACAATTCATTATATTAACATTAAGTAACAGAGTAATTATCAGAAAAATCCAGGATATTTTAGTCCATTCAGGTTTTTATGTGTTAAATAAATGAATGAATTCTTTCAGGACTTAAATATGTAAAATGAGAAGTGATTGATGTTCTGCTAAAGTGTGTTCGCATCTGTTCCAGTTACAGGTTTGTAATATCAAGTGTTAAGTTAAGAGCAGGATATAAAAACTTTGTTTTATTAGAAACCCCTTCTTAATTAAATCGCCACTTGTTCTGAGAACAAATGAGAAGGTCATTCCCACTGTCGCTCTAAAGTTAGAAAATATATGTGTTTTTTGTGTCAGTCATAAAATGTGTTATTTGTGTAAAGAAAGTTGTCCCGAGCAAAAATTATATGGTTGTTAAGGATTTGTATGCCCGTTGCTAGGGAAACAGTGACACTTCCGGTCATGAAATGACATATTTCCGTAAAGTCTATCATTCTGATTCTAAAAATATATCGTTGCTAAGGACACTTTTATAACAGTTACCTTGTTGCTATGGTATGACATTGACCTATAACTTTTGAAGCTCTTTTTCCTACTGATCACTTTAACCTGATATGTTTACTATATTATTTCTGACCGTTTTCAAATTGTAACAAAAAAAGATTAACTGAAACATGTCAAGGGCTGTACCTCGAAAACGGTTCATCGCAGAGCACTAAACGAAGGTCTCGAAAAGAGGAGCATTTTTCGCATTATTGTCTGTTTCTATCTTTTATAATTTATGAGACATAGTGCTAAAAAATGGTGACCTTTGACCTTGACGTTTGATCTTTGCACTTGACATTTTCAAATGTAATATATGCTACTTCGCATCTAGGACTTACGGTTTTCAAGAAAATTATTTGAAAGAATTGTGACATTTATCGAGTCAAAAACGTATAAACAGGAAGTTGATTGGATGACACAAATTTGCATGTTAAATAATCGCCATAGGGCAGCCTACATTTTGTACAGTTCAGATTTTTGAGAATCGGTTACGGTTTCTCAGTTTATCTGCTAACAAGGGTTTCCGTGCTCGGCAGATAACTCTGTTACTAAAAATAGATCGGTCTAAAAGCATGAGCCATGTCATTTTCGGATATGACCGATTATTGGTACCAAGTATCGAAATGATATGTCGAGATACTTTTTGGCAAACCTCCCCGGAAGAAGAAGAAAAAAAATCATAACAAATACAAAATAGTCTTTTCACTGTAGTGGGAAAGACCTTAAATAAAAAAGAGGACCTAAACTTTAACATAACGACAGACATTATTACAGAAACATGTTTAAAATGCGCATTTATATGTCCTTCCGAGAACCCCAGTTTGACCCTTACCCCGCCCTTTTGGGGGTATCAATCCCTGTGCTACAATATTTTCGTAGATATTATCGCCTGTTCAGCGCTAAATAACATTTTTGCAAAAGTGGGTTTAGGACAAAATCCCGTTTACAGCTTGGGCATTTAATCTTTATGACTAAATATCAACTAATGTGTTTGTTTTATGTTGTTGGATGCTTTCAGCTATTCTTCTTTCGTATCATGACATCCCTTTTGAGTGGGGTAGAATACTCGAGTACTCTGAAAACCTGTCAATCATTGTAAATTTAGATTGAAATTGAGTTAAAGTGGCAACAATCAGACTCAACCCCATAACCCCAGTGCAGGCGTCAACACATTGGATTCAGTGGGAATATGGCTTTGTTGAATATGTCAGTATGTCACTATTCTTTGGTGATCAGGTATCAATTGCGGTAAGAATTGCCCACCATTTCCACAAATTTTCTGCTCTGGACTAAGCAACATGACGTGTAAAAGTTTAATAGCTGATTTCTGTATAGAATGCCACGTAAAGATGACCATAACCTGTGCTCGTTGCGCCATTTAATCAAAACGCATGAAAAAACGTTATAAGGGTTCATTTTTCTTGTTTAACGTTCATGCATCGGGCGATTTGATTGGACATTGAAGACAATAGAGTCTAAACAATTCAGAGTCTATAGGATAAAGCGATATAGAAGTTACGATATAGGGAAGAAATATGTACTTTAATGCGCTTTTTGGAAAGCTCTGTAATCTTCTACTACTCGTTTTATGCGATGCTTTGTTGAAAATACATCTTGTCAAAATGACGGCTAGCAGGTGTAAATCCATCAAAAGCAAAAGCAAACGGGTATTGGAAAACCTATCACTCGAGATCCTTAACTGATTCTTCATTCATTGTTGCAAGTGACATACATCAAAATTCTAATAATCAACGACCGTGCGACGGGGACATGAGGCACACTTGTTCAAGTGAAAATGGTCCTTAAAATTGATCCGTTGATGACAATCAGTATTAAGTATATATTTTACCATCCTCCAATTATCGTCTTAGGATACCTTCAATCTATAGCTAAAATACTGTAAGGTGAATAGCAATCTGTGAAAAAATCAATACACGCAAAGAAAAACAATTCTAGATTTTTTGCAGTGGTCCTATTGTCCACCTAAATAACAGGTCAAATCAAATACAGGTACGACACCACAATGAATGCCCTTGTTCATGAATATAGTTCCCATAGAATAAAGTACTTTTTTCCTTTTACCTTTACTTACTTTGTTGTTACTTTTTGAGTAAAAGTCACATGTTAACATTAAAATGTTTATTTCTGTGACATTTGTCTTTAATTGACAATTAATTAAGAAATATTTGTTTCAATTTATGAGTTATTTGCATTTTTTTACATCTACAATCTGTTAAATTTTGTTGGTCTCTTATGAACTGGGGAAAGTGCAAAGTATGTGTATTTTTTATTTTTTGCCACCTCTTTGTGCATCTAATGTATGTTAAGAGGTTGGTTTGTTTGTATCTAAAATTAAATTTTAAAGCCGATCGTTATATTTTATGTTTTTTTTCTGATTTATTTCATAGAACTTATACTCACATCTACAAGCCATCTGTTCATGTATACGCACAGATTTACACTTAAAACCAGTTTTTCTGAATGCATAAGACTATTTATATATTCTGGATGAAGTGAATGTTTTTATACTTTTAAAAAAATTCCTGATGTAAAATATTTGGCTTTAATACATAATTTGGTTGTAATAATCTACAACAATCCGCCTTCTGAACATATAGCATATTTTTACTTTATGCAATAACAGGGCAATAAAAGGGCCACAAAATTTCTCCATGCACCAGTAGGATTAATTTTCTACAGTCTCATATTTGCAAATACACACAGTTAAATTAATCCAAACTGTTTAGAGACAATAATTCTTGCAAGGTCTTGTACAAAAATTACTATTTCAACTTGATGGAATGACCAGAATGGATCCAGTGGAGGGATTTCTGTGTCATTCAATGTCGCTGAAATTATATAGACAATTAAAACCGATTAACTCTACACCAAAATGAAAATAGAATGGTAGTATAGGTTTCATTATATATTGTCTAATAGGTTAGTTTAATGAAAATGCAAAACTGTCTGTGTTGCGCTTTTACAAATGCAGTCGAATAACTTATTTATTGGACAAAAAGTTAAAATAGCAGATAAAAAATGAAATGTATGCTGTAAAAAAATCAACCCATACAGAAATTGTTGAGATGATGACGGGGTGCAATGTCATATCGTAATAATAACAAATTTCGAATTGACCTTGTCTGTTATTGGCGAATTATTCTACTTGATATTTAATCTATAAAAAGCACAACAATTCAGTACTAGTAATAAACAACGCTTTTTGCTGTACATTAAAGTCCATTTTTACAACAAGTTTATCGTAGAATGGCGTTAGCACGTGGTGCTACGAATGGGTCTTTTTGATCTAATGATAAAAATTATGATGAATAATTAATTTAAATGATTCAAAAAAGGATTGAAGATATTGGCAAATGTTTTACTTGGATTTATTATGATTTATTTTTAGTTTTGATTTAATATGGTTTAATGCTAGCATTTTTTCATCTGATTCTTTTTTATGGAAGCCGGTTCCTACACGACCTTTGGGAGGAACACGTAATCTTTTTCAGTAAGTTTTGAGCTGTCAACCTTTGTTGTCAAGGGCACGTGATAAGAAGCGTTAAGAAAAGTTATTAAGGGTGTTAAAACACAAGGATGGGCAAACGTTTGTGAAGCTTAGACAAAATGCTGTCTATGTCAGTGGAATTCTTTACATCAGTTCTTTTACGTTTCAGAACTTTGTAATGTCACAAATGCTTAACATTTTTGCAAAATTGTCAGTTTTCTACAACAAAATGTAGCACAAAACTTTGTGTTGCCAAAGGCATTAAATAAAACTCTTGTGCAGAAATGATTCTGCGCATTCGTTTAATCAGATGTTTTTGCGGCACTAGTGATAATATTTTCGATATTCACTAAGCTAAATGGAGTAACCTGAACCCAATAAAAACCATGGGTGCACTCAGGTGGTCCGGAACAAGTAAGCAATGCCTGCCTCTAATTAGACACCCGTTGAGTTACTCGTCATGTATGTCTAAGGAAAATTCAAATCCAGGAATAGGAATCACTACCTAAGGCTCAGCGACAATGTCAGATCGTATTTCAGACACTGATTTCCCATAACGATCAATTAAGTCATGGTGACGAGCATAGAACCTCTAGAAAGATAACATCAACCTAGGTACAACAAACCCTTGTTTGAATAGTGTAGCAGTCAACAGCAGTGATCGATATAGAAAATCACACTAAATTCGCTCTTCGTCGACTATAAAATAATAAAATAAGAAATGCATCCATCCATTACGTCATATTTAATCAACACACTTACTTTAATTATTTTGAAATATACACAACGGAAAACATAGATGTCGCGCCAGTTTGTACTTCTTCGCTGACAACGTAGTCACCAACAGCGTTCTTGATACACAGTTTCTCCCCTTTGTCTAGCTTCAGAACTGCTTCGAGACTTCCAGTATTATAATCCCTGCCGAATGCCCAAAGCAAGGGTTGGTCATCTTTGTGCAGAACAACATGAAGATGTTTCCTTTCATTTGACCGCACTGTACAGGTGACTAAATATACACCAGGCCATGGTACCGTGTAGTAGCCTGTACTAGGATCGTATCCATTTTGCCTGTTCAATAAAACGTGGTCGAATTTAAGTATTTCTCCTCTGGAGAGAGGGGCCTATGTCCATCCATTGAAAGTTGCAGTAAACGCTCGATCCATCATCTGTAACAAAAACATAAAACGATGATTCTTTTAGAAGCGTCACAAGTTATCCCTGGTATCAAATGCAATGCCACCGATCAGTTATCGGATTTCCATGTGTAAGGAGCATTAAAGGCAACCTAGCAAAAAATATAAATTTTTTATGTTGTTTATTAAATAAAAAATATATATATATGCTTTGTGATGTATTATTGCATCTCCAATTGTACACTCTATTGTGACTTAAAGGTGGTAAAATGTCGTTTATCCTAGTCCTAGACACCGGCAAAAATGGTCTGTCAACACTGAGGTTGCGGGTTCGAGTCTCACTGCGGGCAGGGTGTACTCGACTCAAATCTTAATTGATAAGGATTGCTAGTTTTCCAACCGAAGGTCGGGGTTCGCTCTGGGTACTCCGGCTTTCTCCCCCCCCCCCCACAAAAAAAAACTGGACGCCATGAAATAGCTGAACAAATGCTGAAAGTGGCATTAGACATCGATGAAACAAACAAACAATCAAAATGAATTAAACCATGTTTTATGGCATGCCAAATCTCCCGTTTCCAATACTGTAGTATGTGAGTTTTGTGTGACGAGAAAAAGGGTTGGGTATCATACAACACTATTCAGTAATAGAAGTATCAAAAAATAATCGCATCAAAATCACAATGTTTGAATTCAAAATTAGTAAATCTATCTGCAATCATATTTTCTGACGAGACATAGTTACAAATTTGCCGTTGATCAGAAATCTAGCATATTATAAACCAATAAAATTTCGCGAGGAGGTTACAATCAAGAAAGTTTATCTGTCCACTAAAGGTAGGGGAAAATGGATGATGAGGAACGATTACACTTTCCGAAGTCGTGTAAAATAGAACACTTCTATTAAAACTTTAATCGGGGATAATAAACTATGATTTCATATGGAACTTCCCGCTGATAAAACTTTCAAACTGTATTTTTCTTAATTTTCAATTAGATCTCTAATTATTTATCCCGTCATTGCCACTTGGCACTTAAACTGTCAAGTGTCAAACGCAAATGATCAAACGGATCATTAGCCGTTATAAAAAGCTTGAACAAACAATCAATCACTTCAGTAACTAACAATTATGTGCATGCAATAAGTTTTGCAAATTTGTTGTTATTTCCGTCTTCATAAATTAAATAAGCTAACTAAGCGCAACGAAACTACATGTTCTTGAGTTTGTGTTAACCTGAATCAGTCAGCTATGAGACTCGATGAACAAAAAACAAAAGACAGATCTACAACTCTGTGCACTTTTTCTATGCAACGATCAAAAGATAAGTTTCACAGTATTTTTGCTGTACTTTTAATGGAGTCAATATTTTAGTCAATCGTTTTTTACCATTCCCTGTGAGGATTTTTATGCAATTTTGGAATCCAATGCAAGTTTGGTAGGTCTTCACTTTTTGTCGTAATGACTACTTAATATTTGTCGTAATGAATATTCAAAGAAGTCATGAAGGACTTACGGTGATCCAGAATTTCATCTTTGATACAGTTGTTTGTGGAATTACCAGTTATATCCTCAATGAATAACTCTTTAATGAGACATTCATACTAATGTGACTCACGTACAAACACAATGTTATTAGAAGCCTTGTCTGCAGGGTAAATAACAATATAAGCAAGATACCACCACACAATGTTCCTTGCAATTGCAACATCTTTTAACAACGCTTGTCATAGCAAATGATATATGTTTAGATTTTCGAGCACGCAGGAAATATGTATGGCATGATGACAATAAATAAATAAATAAATAAATAAATACATACATAAATACATACATACATACATACATACATACATACCTACATACATACATACATACATACATACATACATACATGACACTGAACATAATCTGTTAAAATTTTGGATCTGGTTATATGTTATATTATGGACAAACAAATTGTAAAATAATAAACACAATTATACAGGATTTGGGAATTTAAAATTTTGTGAAGGTTATAGTTAAGGGGGGTAAAACACCTTACTGTTAAACTTCTAAGAGCTACATCTCTTAATTTTCTTGCTGCCTTAGACATAGACGATTGATGCTAGCATTACGATACAACCCTCGGCTTTGCATGCCATGTTAATAACGGTTTATCGTCTTAGGTTATATCATGCACAGACTTGACTTTATTTTTTCTCTAGTGTCGCTAGAGAAGAGATATTCACAAGATGGTGAATCTCTTTTTTTGCATTTTACACTGTAAAGTCTTTGTAGAGACTTTACCGGTGGAAACAACATTCAATAGCAAATGCGTTACATTTTTTATTCAAAGAGTAACATATTCATTCTTTTGTAACGTTTGCTTTTGGGAGTGAAATTAGAGAAATAACTCTTGCACCTTTACAAAACCATTTAATGCTCTAAAATTTCAAAATGTTAGTGCAACAAACCACATTTATCAATTAATTTAGTTGCTCCCAACAGTTTTGATACAGTCTGATTTTGTTAGCTTGAATGCCCTACTTGTGCCATTTCAATTTCTTCCAGTGTTTTTTTTTGTCCGAGGAAGCAATAGCAGCGTATTAAAACTATCAAATATTATAATCTACTGCCTGTAGTCGAGGGTGTTACGCAAGGATATCGCATGAAATAAATTTATCAAAAGAGACGTAGTCTAAGATGAAATATTTAATGAGTATGATATTGTGGCGTACAACCCTCGACTACTGGCAGTATGTGTTACATTATGCTAATTGCACTTGTCAATATATTTGGGGAATGCAATTTCCCGTCAAGATGGTGTTATATCGAGAGGTGTGATATATCGGGTTGATCTATTGTGGTGCTATATCGTTGTCTAGAATGTGTAGTAAAGAATATATTGGAATAACTTATCTTAATTAGCAAATTAAAACTGAAAATGCAGTATTTCCCGTTCTCATTTGTCTTTGTTCTGGTAAATATTTGTGTATATGTTACAGAGATTCAATTTTGGATACATGATTCAGTGTATATATTTTATTCACGGTGTAGAGATCAGTCCATATACTATATAGAGCCGAGATCCCGGTCAATATAACACCATATGGCTTCAGTATAATGATTTATTTGATAAGTATAAAATGGTTTTTTTTCAATAGTATCGTGTGTTTATAATACATTCACAAAAATCCTGTCTGTACGAAATTAGTGTAAGGCATTTATCACACTGAGCAAATCTCGGCACACAACGCTACTTTAAGAACGGAGTCGGGCGAAGTATGTGACTACGCTAAGAAAACAAGCGGAGGAAATGGTATCTGCATTATACAAGTTCAAAGCAGTTTAGAATCTTTAATTATATTAAAGACTAGAAATATATGCTAGAAGTATTCGAATATAAAGAATTGTAAACAAATTATAAATTATAACTTAGTCAAATAAAACTAACTCAAAAGCTTAAACAAAATATGAACATAACAATCTAGGAGAAATTAATAAAACAGAATAACATTTCACAAGCGATTATTGTAATTTTGCACAATAATATGTTCTTCTATTTCAAGTTCTAAATAAGATACACAACATAATTTCAATTAGCTCGAGCTGTGTAAAGAAAAGAAATTTCGTACCTTTTAGAGTTTTAAGACTAGCCGATATCGTTTCGGTTATTTGAAGTCTTAAGCCATAGTAGTTCTATACCGATCTTGTATGTGAATTTAATGCCAAAATTGTTTTTCGAATTTAATATGTCGGATAAAACGTAATTTCTTATAAAGCGGAAACCGGTTTTTCCGATTACAAGCTTGTAGTTTCCTGCATTAATATAAAAACGCATTATTAATTGAAACGAGACTTTAAAGAGTCATTTATAGAGCCACCACAGGTCAAAAGTATCTCTATAACCCCTTTCTGGAACAACTCTGGTTGAAACTGGAACTGTATATTATTTGAATACTGTTATCAAAAGAAAAACACAACAATGTTTTCCAATCATAACATTTCAAAAATGTTGAAAATGTTGATTGTTTTGGACTCCAGCCATACCTTGTTGTGTATGACCAAAAGCAAGAATCTCATCAGTTCTTAGCCAATCATATATGAATACCTTGAGCAGTGTATTGACCAAGACATGAATACCAACATTTACATAAATATAGTGAGTTTTGTGCCATGAGGTTGTGTACTGAGCAAAGATCGAACACATGAATACCGTGAGTTGTGTATGGTGAAAACTGTACATAATACAGAGATAAATACCATGACTTGTGCACCGACCAAAGAAATAATGTACCATGAGTTGTGTACCAACCAACGAAATAAATACCATGAGTTGTGTACCCACCAAAGAAATCAATACCATGAGTTGTGTACTGACCAAAGAAATCAATACCATGAGTTGTGTACTGACCAAAGACATAAATACCATGAGTTGTGTACCCACCAAAGAAATCAATACCATGAGTTGTGTACCCACCAAAGAAATCAATACCATGAGTTGTGTACTGACCAAAGAAATCAATACCACGAGTTGTATGCTGACCAAAGACATGAATACCATGAGTTGTGTACCGACCAAGGAAATAAATACCATGAGTTGTGTACCAACCAAAGAAATAAATACCATGGGTTGTGTAACGGCCAAAGAAATCAATACCATGAGATGTGTACCGACCAAAGAAATCAATACGATGAGTTGTGTACCGACCAAAGAAATCAATACCATGAGTTGTGTACCCACCAAAGAAATCAATACCATGAGTTGTGTGCCAACCAAAGAAATGAGTACCATGAGTTGTGTACCGACAAACGAGATAAATACCATGAGTTGTGTACCGACCAAAGAAATCAATACCATAAGTTGTGTACCTATCACAGAAATAAGTACCATTAGTTGTGTACTGACCAAAGAAATCAATACCATGAGTTGTGTACCGAACAAAGAAATCAATACCATAAGTTGTGTACCAACCAAAGAAATCAATACCATGAGTTGTGTACCGAGCAAAGAAATCAATACCATGAGTTGTGTACCAACCAAAGAAATAAGAGCAGCCCAGCGCGTCCACGGTCGGCGGATAGGGAAGACCCTCTCGTTGGGGGGTCGTCAAGTCTTAATACGGAAAGCCCGTCCGTGGACTATAGTGGGTAACGTGCTTGGAGAGTGCCACGCTCCTTGCACGGTAAAGACCCCTTTTGTAGATTTCGAAAAGGAGTAGGATATTTGTAAGTATCCTCATGCTCGCGTCTTTCCGGGATTCCTGAAAAGATCAAATTTACCTCATTAAGCGAGTTTGTAAATCAATATGTCTTTCCCTAAGGTCTTTTATATCTTTCGTTACGCGATATAAATTTCCACTAAGCTTTTCTTGGACATTTAGTCTGAATTTCTGTATTGATACTTTCATATATGTCATTTAGAAAATCCTAACTTTTCTCGACCTCACATATTTGTTTTGTTACAGTTTTGACGTTTGGAACTAAATTATCCATCGCTTTCTGGACCTTACTAAGCTTGTCTGGTACAGTCTAATATAGAACGTTTTGAGAACATTAGAGCAACTTTGGTTGCATGTTGTCTGGGATGATTCATTGTGCTGTTGCACACGGGATGAATGGTTGGACCTTGTGGTGTGTATGGAGTTACAGGGATGTTAACCGCTCGGTGATATCTGGTTGTGACTTTGGCCATTAATGTTTGAAAATTGCAAAAATTTCCTCCATTGGTAATACTAGTGATCCATGTGGGTTTAGAAAGTTTGTTGAATTCGTCTGTTAATTTTGCTAATTTCTTTTTATCGCTATTTTGCAGTATTTCCCTTTGATCTTTGTGTGTGATATTATTCCATCTCAATCTACTAACGTGATATGGGCCCATCTCAACTCGCTGTCAAGGCGTCGGTAAGTAACAGTGACCCGTCACAATGTTACAAGACAGCTATAAACAGATTATTTACGTTTTATGACACTCGATGCGTTTTCTCGTCATCTCATCTCAGAGCTGTCGCCCTTCGATATGGACGAGAAAACTTTATTAAGTTTTTCACTGTGTGTAGTGTGAGTACAACTCTGTTTACCTGTTATTTCGTCGCTGACATTTTGAATTTTTCCTTTTTCTGCTCTTTTGTCCTTTAAGCATCCGTATAAGAATATAATCACAACATAAATGTCAAATAAAATTCGTTAATACAGTTTTTTCAATCCAAGTTTCATATTTTTCTAGATAGTTGCTCCTCTTCAATTTAAAATGGAACATTTATGTTCACACATACGCATAAACTGACAGTTAGAATACGATTTTTTGCCACTCTCCTGGATATTTCATCTCTCAGCTGCGGACGACTTTAACAGCGGGGACGAAAGAAGCATTTGACTGTGTTTACACTTTGTGCATTATATATAGTTCACCTAAGCTGCTTTAATACTAAAGACCAGAAATATACATTACAACTATTTTAATATCAGAACAATTTACACAAAAAAAAAATAAAGAACCGAAAACTTAATAAATTAAAACATAATTCACTCACAAAATGCATAAACAATTTAGACACATACAATCAAAGAACAAAACGTGCGACACAATTTTTTTACCAGCTATTAATATGGTTATTTTTCACAATTACGAGCACAGATATTTTCATAATATATAGATAAGTTCATTAATCCTCTAGTTTCAATCAGACGATGTTGATAAAGTTAAGCAATTGCTTACCTTGTAAAATTTTTTGACTAGTCAATAGCGTGTCTGTTATTTGAAGTCCCAAGTCATCTTTAATACTTTGTAGCTGTGCCTGAAGGGTTGTATTTATTGCCTGCTCGATTCCTTTCCTTAATTCGGTAGATATCAGTGACTTTATCTGTTTTGTTAATTCCCTTATATCCAGTTCAGCTTTCAGAGGGGCCTCTAGTTTGGACACTAGTGTCACATCAACTTGGCCGTCAATGTCCTCTTTGTTGCATTTAACGTCTGAACAAATCACCATATTTACATTAAGTAAAAGAGTAATTATCGCAAAAAGCCACGCCATTTTGCCTCTAAGCTGTTAGTTGCAAATTGAATTAACAAATTTTTAACACTTACATACGTAAAATGAGAAGTGATCTATATTCTGCCAGAGTGTTAGTATCTGTTCCTGTTACAAGTTTTTAGTATCAAGTGTTACGTTAAAGGCAGGATATTAAAACTTTGTTAGTTTAATGAAATGGGACACCTAGACCTTAAATAAAATAACGACTGAAATTTTAAAAATAAAATGTTTAAGCTGCACCTTTACATGCCCTTCTTAGAACCCCACAAATGGTCCCCTACTCTAATCCTTTTTGTTTGAGATGTGAATCCCTTTTGATACTATATTATCTGTAGATACAATTAGCTGTTCAGCGCTAAAAAAGTATTTTATTTCAATAATATGTTTAGTACAAAATCTATTTTGGATTAGTGTTTTAGTCTGTTCGACTAAATATCAACTAATGAGATTAATTGATATTGTTTTCAGAAATTCTTTTATTCTTCTCACACATCATGACGTCCTTGTTAGGGAGTGTGGGAGGTACGGTAGTAGGAGTACTCGTAACCGTTGGACGGGAAAATGACAATCCTTGTCAATTAAGGTAAGAGTTGAGTAAACCTTGGCTGAAATCAGACTCGAACCCACCCAGTGTAGACAAACCGCTGTCAACACATTGGAGTCATCTCGTGTGAAGTAGGAAATTGGCTTTATTTATCAGTTTATCAATATTCTACACATTAAGTTCCAATGGAGCGGTCAAAAGGTGGTAATCCAAAATCCATCTAAATCGAAAAAACAAGAAGTATTGGAAAAATGTATTGCTCGACGTCCTTTACTGGTTCTTAGTTTTATTGTTATATTTGATGTACATCTACATACCAGTAATCCACGGCCGTGTAGTGGGGGACACCAGATCAAGTCACAATCTCCACATCAGGAGTTCAGGTACGGGTCCCTTAAATTGATCCGTAAACGACATCGAATATATGATGTATATTTGACCATCTTCGATTTTTTTATCTTAGGATACCTGCCATTTATAGCTTAAACACTGCTCGGTAAATAACAATCAGTGAATAAACACCCCAAAATATAAATAATACTTTCCTATGTTGGCAGTTTAATGTGTACACGTTTATTGTACACCTAGACACCAGGTCAAATCAAATACACGAACCTATATACTAAGAACATTTACATACCATCTATACGTGTATACAACAGATTAATATTCTCTTAAACACATTTTGCAGCCAGTTTTCCTAATACAAGACTATTGTGCTTCAAGTGTTCGTTTTATTACGAACTACACTTTTCACAGATGAATGTATATCAAACACAGTAAGAGGAAACAGTGTGCTTGAACAAGACTTTTTTAGACTTATGAAGTATGCAAACCCAAAGGTCTTATTTTGTCAAGATTTACCAGTGGCACAATTAGGTTGTAAAAACATCCGCCTTCTGAATGAAACTATTCAGAGTTTATCATCTGGGGTCAAAAGGGAACAAAGTTGAGAATTTAAAAAAGTAATATTGATGTGGAATTTTTCAGTAAATATATTAATGCAAAAATAAACCATGCATGCTAATCTTTTAGTTTTTGCATTGATAGGACCAAAGCACTTTTTACAATATGAAAGCTGCCAGTGGTATTGACCACATTGTTATGTTGTCAATATCCTTCATACATTTTTATCATTTACATGTATATATATATTTATTTATAACATTCGGCCTTAGTGCAGTTTCGCTGTGTAATTTGCAGCATTAAATGTTGTGGCTTTAATTTCTAATTTTACCTGTTTTTCAATTAGTCTAAGATTAGACAATAGGTAATACACCTATTTAGGAACACCCGATTTCTAGTCGGTTCCGCTCACGCTTTCCTGGTGGTACACCTGTTGTACCTATTTCTGAAATTGTGTTTTGTTTTAAATGTAAAATACTGCTTTGCAAATGTGCATTCATTCTGAGGTTCTAGCCTAGTATGGATATTCATCCTACTGTATGGAATTGAACAGAAAATTAACCACATATACCCAATAAACTGTATTTGAAAGCAGATCAGTGGTATGTTGAGGAAAGTACTTACCATTTCGGCGCCAGGTTTAAATATTTTTCAAAATGAATAATAGAAAGTAATGGACCCATTAAACCGGATTTGAACAATACCAGCTTCTGTGGACGTTTTGGACATTGTAATTTTATAGTTTTTAATTATTGTATTTGAACATATTGGTTTGTTTTGTTTGTTTTGTTTTTTGTTTTGGTTATTAAAATTGTTAACGTAGCTTCGAGTATTATTTCATAGTCAGAAATATACTGAGTGACTGCATCCATCCGTCCATCCTTTGACATATGTACAAGACTTAAATTGGTGGTCTTGATAGAATTTACATCACAACAATGTCTATTATCTAACAGGTCAAACGAGGGTCATCCATTAAAACCCTGCGTATATTTTGATGACTTGGGAAGTATACATGGATCCTTGTGGGGCACCAACTCTCATACATGCAAAAATACTATTACATTCATTCTTCTATACATTACCACAGTGGAACCAACTACCTTCTTCACTCGTACTGACACCAGCCATTGACAGCTTCAGAGAACACACAACCCTTGATGTTCTCTATCAGCGGCCGTTCATGTCACAATTGTGATGTTTCTATCGCGATACTTTTTAAAAGCATCATGATACTTGATCAAATCATCGCGATACTTGTTAAAAGCATTCTGATGGAAAAAACTTTATGCATGGTGTAAAAAATATCGACTTGCTTTTAAAAAGCAGTGGCTTGCTATTTTCATCTACCTGACCGATCGGGTCACAATTGTGATGTTTCTATTTGCTTGCTTTTTTTATCGCGATACCTATTATTGCTTTGAAGAATGCTTTTAAAAAGTATCGCGAAAAAAAAATTCAAGCCGATAGATACATCACAATTGTGACATGAACGGCCACTGATAGTTCTCTGCAATCAATTAAACTTAAGTATTACAAGTATATAATTTAATCATGTCTTTTTCATTCACACTTTAAGATTTATTAGCATTTCTACTCTGCCTATACTTTATTTATAACTAAATGTATTCTTGTCTACGAAAACAACGGTATGTAATCAAGGATTAACGAAAGAATATTACATTACATAACTAGTTTGTTTATTTGTTAGAATGGTGTTTAATGCCATTTTAAGCAATATTGTGACGTCCAGTTTTAATTGAGAAAAGCTGGAGTAGTCTGAGAAAAATATATGCTTTACAACTAGAGAAGAAGTTAAAAAATGACAGCGAACTAAAAACAGGAACTGGTGATTTAATGCTGGTAATGTATGTCAATGTATAACATGGACAAGTTCATTATGTAACAAATCCTTAAACACGGAGCAAGCATTTTACCATGTTATATACAGCCGATTGTCGTTTGTGGACAAATCACCAGCTAATATGCCATCAATACTGCCCATTTAAATAAGATCAAACATTGACAAAAAAAGGCAGGATAGTAACAAAAAAGATTATTTGGTTTTTTTTTGTATTTGTCATATCATATAAATAATGGCATTAACACACTAAGATTACAAAACACATGTTTCCATTACCATTTATTTAAATAAACCAATCCTCATATCTTCCTACACACTATAATGTACCAGGTATGTAATTTAAACGTGTGTAACATACATGTCATGTATTTACTTCCAGTTTTGGTAAGTAACACATTTATTCTACTTATGTATCAAGTTACATGTGCTCTTTCCATCGGAAATTAGCGTCACATGTGTCAAGTTATTTTGTTATTCAACAATAACACATGATATGAATAACAGACCAGTACACATGTGGCACTTCACTACATATGTAATCAATATATATATATATATATATATATATATATATATATATATATATATACCAGCTATACAAGATAAAATGTAAAACAGGACAAATGTAATACCTTCTCATGTAATACACATGGTGTTTATTTTTGTCACTCAGAACTTCACATGTTTAAATAACAGAACGAACAGAAACAGTACATTACAAAATAAATGCACATCTTTAATCTAGCATAACTTACAGAGAACATGCACATGCTAACTTACACATACAAGTCAACAGAACATGTGTCATGTAAACCAGACATAGATTTACTACACAATGCGCTATTTCGTATAACAAGTCAAGGTTGACACATGTCAAAGCATGCCTAATTCTTACAAAGATAATACAGCTAACAAACATACATGTATATAATTCTAAATCCCACTGTAAGCTGATGTGTAGATTACACGCTGAACAACATACTTTCATATTTTCACTTTAAATTATACATACAAAAGCATGAAATATGTCTGGGCAACACTGGTATCTCGCTTGGCACATATTGGTAAACACCCCCCTTTTTCTAAGTTCACTCAACCGTGAAATATTTGGAACAGCCCAAAAGAGTTTTGCCTGTTGGACATCTCATCATGTTGTAACTGTTTACCAAGTTTCATGAATGTGTAAAGTCCTCTTCATAAAAAACAAAGCTTTAATGATATTGCAAACCTGAACTGAGACAGACGAACAAATAAAGATGAGAGCAAATGAACAAACTGAACTAAAATAGAACGTAAATCAAGTTAGTAGATTCCCTCGATAAAATATTAATCTGGATGGCTGGATAGATTAACTGCATAATATTAGACAAAAATATGACAAACAAACTTTGATTTACATAAATAAAACAATTTTGACAGTGAATATCACAAGCTTACCAACAACATGTATACAAATACACAGATAGAAACAAAACAGTAGATAATTAACAAGTTATAATTAATTCTAAACGAAACTGTGAAAAATTTACCTAGATATTTTTCTACTACTTAACAAAACTTCCACACGAAGACTTGTAATTATTCAAATAAATACAGATATAATGACTACATAAAGTAATGATTTCCTCTTTTTCACAGTATAGGCAATGTCACATTGAATAAAAGGTCATTTGAAAATTATATAGAGTTTGGCATTAGTTACTGCAGTGAATTGTAAGGGAAAGCTAGCTTTAACAAGAAAATCCATAATGGAGTAAAATTGAAGTCTTGTTAAAGAATTGGGAGTCAACAATGGTTATATACCAAGTAGATAAAAAAAACACCAAAAGAAAAAAAGCAAAAGAAAAAACACCAAAAAATGAATCGTAGCTGTGGATCTATTTTGTAACTTTTGTCTTTCTGTATTTTAAAAAAACAGCCTTCAACAAACATAAGATAAATATTAAATGCATGTCATGTCTGAACACATCTACTGTAACATCTGTATAATCCGTCAGTCACACTAAAGCATACTGTGATGATATACATGGTCCCTGACATACACGTTACATGGTGACCTATATAATGACCTTATGTGTCTCCTGTCATGATGGCAATAAACTCATCTTCATTAACTGAAAAATACATATGTATGAATGCTACATGATTGTTGTAGTTTTCATGGAAAAATTACATACTCATTTAAATTAAATGTCATTTAGAGTAATACTGTTAGCAACGCTATGGAAAAAAAGCTTCACTGTTAAGAGGCCATGGCCCAATACCAAACAAGGCTACACAGTATAACTAAATTTAATTATATATTCAAGGAAGAATACAATCTCCATACAAGGATACTGAGTATCCTACGACAACCACTATCACCTCGGCAAAAACCATTGGTGGACGCCATGAGAGATATCTCTCATGGGGATAAGCCTCACGTAAAAACAATACTTTTATGCAAAACCATATCAAAAGTATTCATAGACTATATGAAAATAAATAAGATCTAATGTGTTTTAACAAACATTCAGTCTTTGTTTACAAATATCACAGGCAGACAACAAATGTAGGCCACCCCCAGAGTAAATGGGGTGTGACGTGTGGCAGAGGTTAAATCTGGGAATCAGTTATCATCTCTGTGCCAGAGTGTGAAGAATGTACCTGACCCTTTTACAATAGGGTTCTTTATTAAACTTCACCATGCCGTGGTGGTCATTTTCAGTTTCTCATTAAACATTCAGTATGTAAACTTTTGTAGATGACCATCCAATCTGTATGCTTTCAACGATCTTTTAACAAGGTGTTAGGTTCATTAATAGAAGAATTTTACTGGACCTTCATTGCTATTACAGCACCAACTATTTTGAAGGAGAGAAATGCTCAATGTTTGGAGCCATGTGTAGCTCATGTGGTTTACAAAGTTTACCACATTGTTTTCACCAGACATGCATAATGAACAAGACAATAAATGAAAGTATAAAAACTTAGATAACCCACATGAAATTATTGTTAAAACACATTTGATTTATTTCTACAAGTCGATTGAGCTATAACTATTTACTAAGTCATATAGGTACTGTTGAAACGTAAATGACAAATGTAAATAGCCAGTCACCATATTAGATATTTGTTTGTTTGAATGATGTTTAATGTCACACCACTTCAGCAATTTTTCAGCTGTATCATGGCCTCAATTTTTATTGGGGAAGGAAGCCAGAGTTCCCGGCGAAAACCTTCAACTTTCGGGTCGAAACCTGGCGATCCAAGTGAAATAAGATTGGAGTCAATTACACCCTGTCCGCAGTGCGACTCAAAATAACAATCTCAGTGTTGACAGACCACATGTTTATTAGTTTACTACTTCAAAAAAACCCGTGTGCCTTCAGAGTGAAGAAATAAAGGACATGAAGATGTCAACTATATGCTCTATGTAAAATTTAAGGAAGCATAAAAATATCACAGTCAAATCTAAAAATTATATCATATTAATCTGCAGTCTGTATAGAACCCCAATGACATAGATACTAAATACATACTTTATCCATGTCCCTATAGAACCCCAATGATATAGATACTAAATACATACTTTATCCATGTCTCTATAGAACCCCAATGACATAGATACTAAATACATACTTTATCCATGTCCCTATAGAACCCCAATGACATAGATACTAAAATACATACTTTATCCATGTCCCTATGGAACCCCAATGACATAGAAACTAAAATACATACTTTCTCCATGTCCCTATAGAACCCCAATGATATAGATACTAAAATACATACTTTATCCATGTCCCTATAGAACCCCAATGACATAGATACTAAAATACATACTTTATCTATGTCCCTATAGAACCCCAATGACATAGATACTAAAATACATACTTTATTCATGTCCCTATGGAACCCCAATGATATAGATACTAAAATACATACTTTATCCATGTCCCTATAGAACCCCAATGATATTGATACTAAAATACATACTTTATTCATGTCCCTATAGAACTCCCAATGACATAGATACTAAAATACATACTTTATTCATGTCCCTATAGAACTACCAATGACATAGATACTAAAATACATACTTTATCTATGTCCCTATAGAACCCCAATGATATAGATACTAAAATACATACTTTATCCATGTCCCTATAGAACCCCAATGACATAGATACTAAAATACATACTTTATCCATGTCCCTATAGAACCCCAATGATATAGATACTAAAATACATACTTTATCCATGTCCCTATAGAACCCCAATGACATAGATACTAAAATACATACTTTATCTATGTCCCTATGGAACCCCAATGACATAGATACTAAAATACATACTTTATCCATGTCCCTATAGAACCCCAATGATATTGATACTAAAATACATACTTTATTCATGTCCCTATAGAACCCCAATGACATAGATACTAAAATACATACTTTATCTATGTCCCTATAGAACCCCAATGATATTGATACTAAAATACATACTTTATTCATGTCCCTATAGAACCCCAATGACATAGATACTAAAATACATACTTTATCTATGTCCCTATAGAACCCCAATGATATAGATACTAAAATACATACTTTATCTATGTCCCTATAGAACCCCAATGACATAGATACTAAAATACATACTTTATCCATGTCCCTATAGAACCCCAATGATATAGATACTAAAATACATACTTTATCCATGTCCCTATAGAACTCCCAATGACATAGATACTAAAATACATACTTTATCCATGTCCCTATAGAACCCCAAATGACATAGATACTAAAATACATACTTTATCCATGTCCCTATGGAACCCCAATGACATAGATACTAAAATACATACTTTCTCCATGTCCCTATAGAACCCCAATGATATAGATACTAAAATACATACTTTATCCATGTCCCTATAGAACCCCAATGACATAGATACTAAAATACATACTTTATCTATGTCCCTATGGAACCCCAATGACATAGATACTAAAATACATACTTTCTCCATCACCGTCTCTATAAAATTCATCAATCATAGCTCGCAGTTCTTCGTCTGTCATATTCTCCCCCAACTCTCTAAAAAATAAAATGACGATACATTTTTTACATTTCCTTAGCTAAATCCTGTTTTGGCATCATTAATAAACAGCTGTGCAATATTAACACTGTCCCAAATTATCAAGAAAATTGATGATGTTCAACTAGAAACATAGCATGAGTAGTCGAATGATGAAACATTCTATAGTATTGTTTTGAACATTAGATCGCGTTTCCGTACTATATCATCTTCTTTAAAGAGTAAGGTTATTTTTATACCGCCCGCCTGGGAGGGAGGGGGGCGGGATGGTATATATTGATGGTGGTGTCCGTCTCTCCGCCGGTCCGTCCGTTACACTTTCTCTTATGTGCAAATCCTCCTACACTTCTAAATGGAATCATTGTCACATAATGCCATGGTACACCTGATATTTAATATTTTGATCGGAATGACATTTGGGGTCCTTAGAAAACATGGACTTTGTTATTGACATAAGGGATGACAAGGGTATCAATTAGTAAGCATTGCTCACGGTTTTTCTAGTTCTAAATGCTTTCTCTTACATGGTAAATGTCTATATACGACATAGTTATGGGAATAAATCATCAATTAATATTAATATAAAGCGGCATACACTGTTAACGACAGGCTACTGCAGTTGTTAAACACAGATCCTCTACTACCAATCAGTTATTTACATTTTATTCTGGAAACCAAAGTTCACCGCACTTTCAATACATTTATTTTACACAGCAATACAGGGCATATTTAGTGATAAACATTTCTCAGAGATAAAAAAATCAAACAATTAATACAAATTACAACAGATCGTGACTACGCATTATGACCAAACAGAGATAAACAGTATTTAAATGTATATATACTCACTCAAAAAAGAAACGCTACATCGGATAAATATTTTCAATTTATTTTGTGCGGACAAATAACCTATAAATATTCAAATATATATACACAACATCATAATAACACCTTAATTAAAGGTTTCCATGTGAAAGCAGTTAAGTTCATCCACCCGTGATTTGGTCGAAATCTGGAACACACTGAATTACGCATGGCTAAAATCAGGATCGATTTTCACGTGCAAATCATGGTTATTTTTTAACTCGGACAATCGGTATAAAACATCGCTATTTCTTTTCTTGACTGCATTAGTAAAATTAAATTGTGATGAGGTGACGCTATGCCCAGGTTAAATGCTGCTACTCGGAATATCGCCATCGGGCGTCTGCGTGTTACAACTCGATTGCAGGATCGTTACATTAAATTATTCCATCTACGGAACAGGACTATTGCTGCAACAGAAACAGCTGTAGACGTCCCTTTGTTGCTCCATATAGCACCACAGACAGTACGCAATAGGTTACGTTTTCATGTATTGCGAGCAAAAATACCTTACGTCGGAGCAACAATGAGACGATAACACCGCCGAGCAAGGGTTAGATGGTGTACTACCGTTCGTGTATGGAATTTACAGAACTGGGGAAGAGTGTGGTTCAGTGATGAGTCTCGTTTTCAGCGAGATGGTCGCATACAAGTGTACAGCCGCCGAAATGAACGTTTTGCTCAAAAATGTGTTGTAGAAAAAGACAATTTTGGCGGAGACAGTGTTATGATGTGGGCCGCTATCTCTTACGCCAGGAACACACAGCTGATGCATATTCAATGCAATCTTAACACTGTTAGGTATAGAGACGAAATTATACGGCCGCATTTATTGCCCGAAATTGACATTCAAAGAGAAATTTTTCAACACGACAATGTCCGACCACATACAGCACAGTATGAGTGGCAAAGGATACCGCATGTTCGTACTCAACGTAGAATTGAATCCATGCCAAGAAGAATAAGGGGTGTGTTACAAGCAAAGTGGGCACAACAGATACTGACACTTTTTGCGTGATTTATTGACGTTTGCGACAACATGTTTCATTCCATGGTAAAAAACGCACGAACAAGACGTGTGCCAATTTTTACATTTCCGTATCAATTATTTATATGATAAATTGTTAAAATAATATCTGAAGTAAAATTCCCATTTTTTGTATGTTGCGTTTCCTCTTTGAGTGAGTATAGTTTAATGCAAAGTATTTTGTTTTAATGCCAAAAAAAAACAATAGAAATTAATTTAACGATGTATTGGGCTTTCCCAATGTACTGCACTCTTTTTTTAACTTGTAAGATACTCGAAAATCCACAATAGACTAACATGCATAGGCTATTGCGACTCGCAACAGTGTATTCTCAACTGAACGACGAACTTATTCTACAAGTTAATTTGGGTTCTACAGCCATCAAAGAAGGACATTGTACTCTATGTGACAGTTTTACGACTGATATTATGAAGCACGTAATGCTGCATTGTAATTTTTTCTCACAGAACGAAATAAAATGTTTTACGCCGTAGTTGATGCTCTGTCTGTCGACGAATCTTTTCTTTTTTTCTGTCATGAGGAGGAAGACGTTCTTATAGCAGTCCTTGGAGGAAACACAGACATTATCCAGTCATTAAACTCTGACAGATGGAAATGTCTGATGTACTGCTTGGCATGCCATGTATTCAAATGCATGAAGTATTTAAAAGTGTTCTGTATCATTATAAATTTGATTTTGGTCACTTATACATCTATAAAATATATTGTGAAACTGACTCTGTTAGTGTGTGTGCTTGACAGTATTTCTGTATTGTAATTTGTAATTCTGTGATTTATTTATTTGTAAAGTGTAAATATAGATTTTGTTTGTAATTGTTGCTATAAATGGTAAATCATCATTTTGGTGAAAATCAATCAATCAATCAATCAATCAATCAATCAATCAATCAATCAATCTATTCGAAGCTGTTGTATTTTAATGGATTCTAGTGACCTTAAGCAATGTTTTTCAGTTAAAGTACGTATAGTATGAATAAAATATATATTGGAGTACTGTAGAGTATTACAGAAATAGCTATACAAGTGTGACACAAACATCTTT
Source organism: Limnoperna fortunei (assembly GCA_944474755.1). NCBI lineage: Eukaryota > Metazoa > Mollusca > Bivalvia > Mytilida > Modiolidae > Limnoperna > Limnoperna fortunei. Next base: position 60,277,986 of record OX104123.1, read on the forward strand.
TCGACAATGGTATACAGTTGTATTCAAAAATTTATCATCTTTACTAAGTTAGCATCCAAATGTATATAGTTTTTCAGTAGAACGATCTATTCCCTCTTTGTGGTCAAAAGCAGTTAGCACAGAAAAATGTTCTTACGAAATATTCACATTGATTCCGTATTGACTAATATTAGAGAACACATGGTATAATGCTTGACTGACAAATTTATTACTTATTGGGTGGTTCATCTAATCTTTAATTTTATAATAAAGAGTGACAATGTTATACATATATAGATCAGTAGTATCAATTCACTTTCACTATGTCAATACACGACCATTGTCCATATAAATTACTAGTCAATCCAGCAACATCGACAGATATCTGGTCGTTTTTATCCAGTCGAGTTGTGAAAGACGAGATTCCAGTGTGCCAACCTTGATTTCTATCAAACACTGGTATAAGTCCAGATGCTAGTACTGTTTGGTTTTTGAATATTGAGAATGAGCTGTCGTCATCATTACATATGATTACCACGGTGATATGATACAAGCCTGAATATTCACACACAAATTGACCCGAGCTTGTAAATGAAGACAATCCACTCATACCAATGGCCGTGTTTATTACGGGGAATTTTAACGTGTTACCATTAAGTGCAACTCTACGGTCAGTACCAGCGCATGCGGAGAGAGCAACTAAACAAAAAGAATACAAGTATATTGTATAAAAATATTGAATACATGTAGAACAAAGATGTTTGTATAAAAAATGGCATTTTACAAATAGCGATATAGAAAGTCATCATTCAGAATGCATATTCAGAATACGGCTATTGGTAATTTGTTGAACAGATTTAACGTCGTGAACTATATGGAGCTCACTAGATTTATTAAACTTTACAATGTCACTTAATTTCCATGTGTTCTTGATTTAATTTATGTTTTTTTTTATATTTTGCCATTTTAGTCCAATTTAGTCCGATTTTTTGGTCCATTATTAACGTCCGGGGTCACTTTTCGATCGTAGGCGCAATTTGCCGAGCAGATCCGATTGACCCAGCAAATAAATGATATCGGGATGATACAGGAGCTAACGTGGACTCGGCAGGATGTCTTTGTGCCAGTTGGACGTGACACTTTCCCATTATATGATAGAATATTCGTCATGTCTAACTTGTAGTATTAAAAACGATTAATTACCAACTATAAGTTACATAAAACAGTAAAACTACCAGTATGATATATTTTCCCAAACTTGAATTAACCAGTCTAATAATAACGGTATTGGCCTTATTCGAACCTGTATTGGTATGATTTCGGCCTGTATTGACCTGATTGTTTTGAGATCATTAATAAATAATGATGTTACGTGATGATTTCTCTATTGGAGATCGTTATTGGTTCTTTGCCAGTTGTATTGGACTTAGGTTGCGCTATACGCCAATAAAACAAGCATTGGGCGAATACCTAGATCAATACAGAAATCATATACCATATTATTTATTTCATCGAAGAATATGAATATTATTAATGAGAGATATATAAATTGATCGCCTATATATAACAAATAAATAAATACCTTGTTTGTTTGACAATTCATCGATTCTTCTGCGGATTTCTTGTGTTCTTGAGTTAACTGTCTCCAAATGGTGTTCATTTTGTTCTAAAAGGAAAGTGCAATCATTTTAATAAATGCTTACAACATTGTTTAATAAGTAAAATAGTACCAGTTACTCTAGACGGTAATGTTGTTTTATAATCTATGTTGACATACTAAACGCTCTTTTGGCAGAATAATACTAGCAGTTGCTTAAAAATGTTATTATACATGTATAATTTGAGATTTTGCGCCACTTTCACGACATAATTTTGCCGTTCAGTTGCATCGCTTTCTAATTGTGTGAAAAATCAACTGATGAAACCAACGGAATAAATGAGTATACATCTTGTATTGTAGTTCGTCAACTATTTATTGCACGGTCTGTCAACACTGAGATTGCGGGTTCGAGTCTCACTGCGGACAAGGTCAGCTCAAATCCGATCTTAATTGACAATGATTGCCAGTTTTCCTACCCGGGTACTCCTGCTTTCTCCCCCAATAAATACTGGACGCAAAGATATGGCTTGAAAGTAACGTTAAACAACATTAAAATAAACAAACCAACAAATCAATTAGTAAAAATTGTTCCGTCTTAAAAATTTCGGTCTGTTCAAATTTTGACTGCTTTATCAAACTCAGAAAACAATGTTTGACTCCGCTACTTTAACAGCAGAAACGAATATAATATATGCAACTGGGCAGTGTATACCAGGATACGATATACTTTCTGCATTAAACAAGTTCGGTTCAGTTTAGTTGCTTTCATAAAATTAGATTATACGAATAAACATTGTAAAATAATAATTGAATTGAAACACAAACAAGCCTAAACAATATATACATAAGAAAGTTTACCAGTGATTTTTGTGATTGTTCAAAATAATATGCAGACATACTTTAATTGTATATAAAGTAGGTAAAAATGGCTTACCTTTTAAAGTTTTAAGACTAGTCAATAGCGTGTTTGTTATTTGAAGTCCCAAGTCATCTTTAACACTTTGTAGCTGTGTCTCAAGTTTTGAATTTATTGCCTGCTCGATTCCTTTCTTTGTTTCTGTAGATATCAGTAACTTAATTTGCTTTGTTAATTCCGATATATCCAGTTCAGCTTTCAAAGGGGCATCTAGTCTGGACACTAGTGGCACATCAACATGGTTGTCAGGATCATCTTTGTTGCGTTTGTCGTCTAAACAATTCATTATATTAACATTAAGTAACAGAGTAATTATCAGAAAAATCCAGGATATTTTAGTCCATTCAGGCTTTTATGTGTTAAATAAATGAATGAATTCTTTCATGACTTAAATATGTAAAATGAGAAGTGATTGATGTTCTGCTAAAGTGTGTTCGCATCTGTTCCAGTTACAGGTTTGTAATATCAAGTGTTAAGTTAAGAGCAGGATATAAAAACTTTGTTTTATTAGAAACCCCTTCTTAATTAAATCGCCACTTGTTCTGAGAACAAACGAGAAGGTCATTCCCACTGTCGCTCTAAAGTTAGAAAATATATGTGTTTTTTGTGTCAGTCATAAAATGTGTTATTTGTGTAAAGAAAGTTGTCCCGAGCAAAAATTATATGGTTGTTAAGGATTTTTATGCCCGTTGCTAGGGACACAGTGACACTTCCGGTCACGAAATGACATATTTCCGTAAAGTCTATCATTCTGATTCTAAAAATATATGGTTGCTAAGGACATTTTTATAACAGTTACCTTGTTGCTATGGTATGACATTGACCTATAACCTTTGAAGCTCTTTTTCCTACTTTTCACTTTAACCTGATATGTTTACTATATTATTTCTGACCGTTTTCAAATTGTAACAAAAAAAGATTAACTGAAACATGTCAAGGGCTGTACCACGAAAACGGTTCATCGCAGAGCACTAAACGAAGGTCTCGAAAAGAGGAGCATTTTTCGCATTATTGTCTGTTTCTATCTTTTATAATTTATGAGACATAGTGCTAAAAAATGGTGACCTTTGACCTTGACGTTTGATCTTTGCACTTGACATTTTCAAATGTAATATATGCTACTTCGCATCTAGGACTTACGGTTTTCAAGAAAATTATTTGAAAGAATTGTGACATTTATCGGGTCAAAAACGTATAAACAGGAAGTTGATTGGATGACACAAATTTGCATGTTAAATAATCGCCATAGGGCAGCCTACATTTTGTACAGTTCAGATTTTTGAGAATCGGTTACGGTTTCTCAGTTTATCTGCTAACAAGGGTTTCCGTGCTCGGCAGATAACTCTGTTACTAAAAATAGATCGGTCTAAAAGCATGAGCCATGTCATTTTCGGATATGACCGATTATTGGTACCAAGTATCGAAATGATATGTCGAGATACTTTTTGGCAAACCTCCTCGGAAGAAGAAGAAAAAAAATCATAACAAATACAAAAAAGTCTTTTCACTGAAGTGGGAAAGACCGTAAATAAAAAAGAGGACCTAAACTTTAACATAACGACAGACATTATTACAGAAACATGTTTAAAATGCGCATTTATATGTCCTTCCGAGAACCCCAGTTCGACCCTTACCACGCCCTTTTGGGGGTATCAATCCCTGTGCTACAATATTTTCGTAGATATTATCGCCTGTTCAGCGCTAAATAACATATTTGCAAAAGTGGGTTTAGGACAAAATCCCGTTTACAGCTTGGGCATTTAATCTTTATGACTAAATATCAACTAATGTGTTTGTTTTATGTTGTTGGATGCTTTCAGCTATTCTTCTTTCGTATCATGACATCCCTTTTGAGAGGGGTAGAATACTCGAGTACTCTGAAAACCTGTCAATCATTGTAAATTTAGATTGAAATTGAGTTAAAGTGGCAACAATCAGACTCAACCCCATAACCCCAGGCGTCAACACATTGGATTCAGTGGGAATATGGCTTTGTTGAATATGTCAGTATGTCACTATTCTTTGGTGATCAGGTATCAATTGCGGTAAGAATTGCCCACCATTTCCACAAATTTTGTGCTCTGGACTAAGCAACATGACGTGTAAAAGTTTAATAGCTGATTTCTGTATAGAATGCCACGTAAAGATGACCATAACCTGTGCTCGTTGCGCCATTTAATCAAAACGCATGAAAAAACGTTATAAGGGTTCATTTTTCTTGTTTAACGTTCATGCATCAGGCGATTTGATTGGACATTGAAGACAATAGAGTCTAAACAATTCAGAGTCTATAGGATAAAGCGATATAGAAGTTATGATATAGGAAAATATAGGTACTTTAATGCGCTTTTTGGAAAGCTCTGTAATCTTCTACTACAAGTTTTATGCGATGCTTTGTTGAAAATACATCTTGTCAAAATGACGGCTAGCAGGTGTAAATCCATCAAAAGCAAAAGCAAACGGGTATTGGAAAACCTATCACTCGAGATCCTTAACTGATTCTTCATTCATTGTTGCAATTGACATACATCAAAATTCTAATAATCAACGACCGTGCGACGGGGACATGAGGCACACTTGTTCAAGTGAAGAATGGTCCTTAAAATTGATCCGTTGATGACAATCAGTATTAAGTATATATTTTACCATCCTCCAATTATCGTCTTAGGATACCTTCAATCTATAGCTAAAATACTGTAAGGTGAATAGCAATCTGTGAAAAAATCAATACACGCAAAGAAAAACAATTCTAGTTTTTTTGCAGTGGTCCTATTGTCCACCTAAATAACAGGTCAAATCAAATACAGGTACGACACCACAATGAATGCCCTTGTTCATGAATATAGTTCCCATAGAATAAAGTACTTTTTTCCTTTTACCTTTACTTACTTTGTTGTTACTTTTTGAGTAAAAGTCACATGTTAACATTAAAATGTTTATTTCTGTGACATTTGTCTTTAATTGACAATTAATTAAGAAATATTTTGTTTTAATTTATGAGTTATTTGCATTTTTTTACATCTACAATCTGTTAAATTTTGTTGGTCTCTTGTGAACTGGGGAAAGTGTAAAGTATGTGTATTTTTTATTTTTTGCCACCTCTTTGTGCATCTAATGTATGTTAAGAGGTTGGTTTGTTTGTATCTAAAATTAATTTTTTAAAGCCGATCGTTATATTTTATGTTTTTTTTCTGATTTATTTCATAGAACTTATACTCACATCTACAAGCCATCTGTTCATGTATACGCACAGATTTACACTTAAAAACAGTTTTTCTGAATGCATAAGACTATTTATATATTTTGGATGAAGTGAATGTTTTTATACGAACTACTTTTTAAAAAAAAATTCCTGATGTAAAATATTTGGCTTTAATACATAATTTGGTTGTAATAATCTACAACAATCCGCCTTCTGAACATATAGCATATTTTTACTTTATGCAATAACAGGGCAATAAAAGGGCCACACAATTTCTCCATGCACCAGTAGGATTAATTTTCTACAGTCTCATATTTGCAAATACACACAGTTAAATTAATCCAAACTGTTTTTAGACAATAATTCTTGCAAGGTCTTGTACAAAAATTACTATTTCAACTTGATGGAATGACCAGAATGGATCCAGTGGAGGGATTTCTGTGTAATTCAATGTCGCTGAAATTATATAGACAATGAAAACCGATTAACTCTACACCAAAATGAAAATAGAATGGTAGTATAGGTTTCATTATATATTGTCTAAAAGGTTAGTTCAATGAAAATGCAAAACTGTCTGTGTTGCGCTTTTACAAATGCAGTCGAATAACTTATTTATTGGACAAAAAGTTAAAAAAGCAGATAAAAAATGAAATGTATGCTGTAAAAAAATCAACCCTTAAAGAACTTGTTGAGATGATGACGGGGTGCAATGTCATATCGTAATAATAACAAATTTCGAATTGACCTTGTCTGTTATTGGCGAATTATTCTACTTGACATTTAATCTATAAAAAGCACAACAATTCAGTACTAGTAATAAACAACGCTTTTTGCTGTACATTAAAGTCCATTTTTACAACAAGTTTATCGTAGAATGGCGTTAGCACGTGGTGCTACGAATGAGTCTTTTTGATCTAATGATAAAAAGTATGATGAATAATTAATTTAAATGATTCAAAAAAAGGATTGAAGATATTGGCAAATGTTTTACTTGGATTTATTATGATTTATTTTTAGTTTTAATTTAATATGGTTTAATGCTAGCATTTTTTCATCTGATTCTTTTTTGATGGAAGCCGATACAAACACGACCTTTGGGAGGAACACGTAATCTTTTTCAGTAAGTTTTGAGCTGTCAACCTTTGTTGTCAAGGGCACGTGATAAGAAGCGTTAACAAAAGATATTAAGGGTGTTAAAACATAAGGTTGGGGAAACGTTTGTGAAGCTTAGACACAATGCTGTCTATGTCAGTGGAATTGTTTACATCAGTTCTTTTACGTTTCAGAACTTTGTAATACTTAACATTTTTGCAAAATTGTCAGTTTTCTACAACAAAATGTAGCACAAAACTTTGTGTTGCCAAAGGCATTAAATAAAACTCTTGTGCAGAAAAGATTCTGCGCATTCGTTTAATCAGATGTTTTTGCGGCACTAGTGATAATATTTTCGATATTCACTAAGCTAAATGGAGTAACCTGAACCCAATAAAAACCATGGGTGCACTCAGGTGGTCCGGAACAAGTAAGCAGTGCCTGCCTCTAATTAGACACCCGTTGAGTTACTCGTCATGTATGTCTAAGGAAAATTCAAATCCAGAAATAGGAATGACTACCTATGGCTCAGCGACAATTTCAGATCGTATTTGAGACACTGATTTCCCATAACGATCAATTAAGTCATGGTGACGAGCATAGAACCTCTAGAAAGATAACATCAACCTAGGTACAACAAACCCTTGTTTGAATAGTGTAGCAGTCAACAGCAGTGTTTGATATAGAAAATCACACTAAATTCGCTCTTCGTCGACTATAAAATAATAAAATAAGGAATGCATCCATCCATTACGTCATATTTAATCAACACACTTTACTTTAATTATTTAGAAATATACACAACGGAAAACATAGATGTCGCGCCAGTTTGTACTTCTTCGCTGACAACGTAGTCACCAACAGCGTTCTTGATACACAGTTTCTCCCCTTTGTCTAGCTTCAGAACTGCTTCGAGACTTCCAGTATTATAATCCCTGCCGAATGCCCAAAGCAAGGGTTGGTCATCTTTGTGCAGAACAACATGAAGATGTTTCCTTTCATTTGACCGCACTGTACAGGTGACTAAATATACACCAGGCCATGGTACCGTGTAGTAGCCTGTACTAGGATCGTATCCATTTTGCCTGTTCAATAAAACGTGGTCGAATTTTAGTATTTCTCCTCTGGAGAGAGGGGCCCATGTCCATCCATTGAAAGTTGCAGTAAACGCTGGACCATCATCTGTAACAAAAACATAAAACGATGATTCTTTTAGAAGCGTCACAAGTTATCCCTGGTATCAAATGCAATGCCACCGATCAGTTATCGGATTTCCATGTGTAAGGAGCATTAAAGGCAACCTAGCAAAAAATATATATTTTTTATGTTGTTTATTAAATAAAAAAAAATATATATGCTTTGTGATGTATTATTGCATCTCCAATTGTACACTCTATTGTGACTTAAAGGTGGTAAAATTTCGTTTATCCTAGTCCTAGACACCGGCAAAAATGGGAACCAAGAACCAAAATAATAGCAGCAACAACAATGGTACTGGCTTGATACATTCGTTTCAAAAGATATGGGGGCCTCGGTGGCCGAGTGGTTAAGGTAGTTCTTCTACTATTGATCACGTGGTCTGTCAACACTGAGGTTGCGGGTTCGAGTCTCACTGCGGGCAGGGTGTACTCGACTCAAATCTTAATTGATAAGGATTGCTAGTTTTCCAACCGAAGGTCGGGGTTCGCTCTGGGTACTCCGGCTTTCTTCCCCCCCCCCCCCCACAAAAAAACTGGACGCCATGAAATAGCTGAACAAATGCTGAAAGTGGCATTAGACATCGATGAAACAAACAAACAATCAAAATGAATTAAACCATGTTTTATGGCATGCCAAATCTCCCGTTTCCAATACTGTAGTATGTGAGTTTTGTGTGACGAGAAAAAGGGTTGGGTATCATACAACACTATTCAGTAATAGAAGTATCAAAAAATAATCGCATCAAAATCACAATGTTTGAATTCAAAATTAGTAAGTCTATCTGCAATCATATTTTCTGACGAGACATAGTTACAAATGTGCCGTTGATCAGAAATCTAGCATACTATAAACCAAAAAAATTTCGCGAGGAGGTTACAATCAAGAAAGTTTATCTGTTCACTAAAGGTAGGGGAAAATGAATGATGAGGAACGATTACACTTTCCTAAGTCGTGTAAAATACCACACTTCTATTAAAACTTTAATCGGGGATAATAAACTATGATTTTATATGGAACTTCCCGCTGATAAAACTTTCAAACTGTATTTTTCTTAATTTTCAATTAGATCTCTAATTATTTATCATGTCATTGCCACTTGGCACTTAAACTGTCAAGTGTCAAACGCAAATGATCAAACGGATCATTAGCCGTTATAAAAAGCTTGAACAAACAATCAATCACTTCAGTAACTAACAATTATGTGCATGGAATAAGTTTTGCAAATTTGTTGTTATTTCCGTCTTCATAAATTAAATAAGCTAACTAAGCGCAACGAAACTACATGTTCTTGAGTTTGTGTTAGCCTGAATCAGTCAGCTATGAGACTCGATGAACAAAAAACAAAAGACAACAGATCAACAACTCTGTGCACTTTTTCTATGCAACGATCAAAAGATAAGTTTCACAGTATTTTTGCTGTACTTTTAATGGAGTCAATATTTTAGTCAATGGTTTTTTACCATTCCCTGTGAGGATTTTTATGCAATTTTGGAATCCAATGCAAGTTTGGTAGGTCTTCACTTTTTGTCGTAATGACTACTTAATATTTGTCGTAATGAATATTCAAAGAAGTCATGAAGGACTTACGGTGATCCAGAATTTCATCTTTGTCAAATTTGATACAGTTGTTTGTGGAATTACCAGTTATATCCTCAATGAATAACTCTTTAATGAGACATTCATACTAATGTGACTCACGTAGAAACACAATGTTATTAGAAGCCTTGTCTGCAGGGTAAATAACAATATAAGCAAGATACCACCACACAATGTTCCTTGCAATTGCAACATCTTTTTACAACGCTTGTCATAGCAAATGATATATGTTTAGATTTTCGAGCAGGCAGGAAATATGTATGGCATGATGACAATAAATAAATAAATAAATAAATAAATAAATAAATAAATAAATACATACATACATACATACATACATACATACATACATACATACATACATACATACATACATACATACACATACATACATAAATGACACTGAACATAAACTGTTAAAATTTTGGATCTGGTTATATGTTATATTATGGACAAACAAATTGTTAAATAATAAACACAATTATACAGGATTTGGGAATTTAAAATTTTGTGAAGGTTATAGTTAAGGGGGGTAAAACACCTTACCGTTAAAATTCTAAGAGCTACATCTCTTAATTTTCTTGCTGCCTTAGACATAGACGATTGATGCTAGCATTACGATACAACCCTCGGCTTTGCATGCCATGTTAATAACGGTTTATCGTCTTAGGTTATATCATGCACAGACTTGACTTTATTTTCTCTCTAGTGTCGCTAGAGAAGAGATATTCACAAGATGGTGAATCTCTTTTTTTGCATTTTACACTGTAAAGTCTTTGTAGAGACTTTACCGGTGGAAACAACATTCAATAGCAAATGCGTTACATTTTTTATTCAAAGAGTAACGTTTGCTTTTGGGAGTGAAATTAGAGAAATAACTCTTGCACCTTTACAAAACCATTTAATGCTCTAAAATTTCAAAATGTTAGTGCAACAAACCACATTTATCAATTAATTTAGTTGCTCCCAACAGTTTTGATACAGTCTGATTTTGTTAGCTTGAATGCCCTACTGGTGCCATTTCAGTTTCTTCCAGTGTTTTTTTTTTGTCCGAGGAAGCAATAGCAGCGTATTAAAACTATCAAATATTATAATCTACTGCCTGTAGTCGAGGGTGTTACGCAAGGATATCGCATGAAATAAATTTATCAAAAGAGACGTAGTCTAAGATGAAATATTTAATGAGTATGATATTGTGGCGTACAACCCTCGACTACTGGCAGTATGTGTTACATTATGCTAATTGCACTTGTCAATATATTTGGGGAATGCAATTTCCCGTCAAGATGGTGTTATATCGAGAGGTGTGATATATCGGGTTGATCTATTGTGGTGCTATATCGTTGTCTAGAATGTGTAGTAAAGAATATATTGGAATAACTTATCTTAATTAGCAAATTAAAATTGAAAATGCAGTATTTCCCGTTCTCATTTGTCTTTGTTCTGGTAAATATTTGTGTATATGTTACAGAGATTCAATTTTGGATACATGATTCAGTGTATATATTTTATTCACGGTGTAGAGATCAGTCCATATACTATATAGAGCCGAGATCCCGGTCAATATAACACCATATGGCTTCAGTATAATGATTTATTTGATAAGTATAAAATGTTTTTTTTTGTCAATAGTATCGTTTGTTTATCATACATTCACAAAAATCCTGTCTGTACGAAATTAGTGTAAGGCATTTATCACACTGAGCAAATCTCGGCACACAACGCTACTTTAAGAACGGAGTCGGGCGAAGTATGTGACTACGCTAAGAAAACAAGCGGAGGAAATGGTAACTGCATTATACAAGTTCAAAGCAGTTTAGAATCTTTAATTATATTAAAGACTAGAAATATATGCTAGAAGTATTCGAATATAAAGAATTGTAAACAAATTATAAATTATAACTTAGTCAAATAAAACTAACTCAAAAGCTTAAACAATATATGAACATAACAATCTAGGAGAAATTAATAAAACAGAATAACATTTCACAAGCGATTATTGTAATTTTGCACAATAATATGTTCTTCTATTTCAAGTTCTAAATAAGATACACAACATAATTTCAATTAGCTCGAGCTGTGTAAAGAAAAGAAATTTCGTACCTTTTAGTTTGTTTGTTTGTTTTATGGTGTTTAACGCCACTTTCAGCAATTTTTCAGCTATATCATGGCGTCCAGTTTTTATTGGGGGAGGAAGCCGGAGTACCCGGAGAAAACCCCCGACCTGCGGTAGGAAAACTGGCAATCCTTGTCAATTAAGATTGGAGTCGAGTACACCCTGCCTGCAGTGAGAATCGAACCCGCAATCTCAGTGTTGACAGACCACGTGATCAATAGTAGACGAACTACCTTGACCACTCGGACATCGAGGCCCCCGTACCTTTTAGAGTTTTAAGACTAGCCGATATCGTTTCGGTTATTTGAAGTCTTAAGTCATCTTTAATAACTTGTAGCTGCGCCTTAAGTGCTGTATCAATTGCCTTCTCTATCTCTTTCTTAAAATCGTTAAATATCAATGACTTAATCTGTCTTGTCAATGCCTCTATATCTAGTTCAGCTTTCAGAGGGGTATCTATTCGTGACATTAGCGGCACATTAACATGGTTTTCAATGTCTTCTTTGTTGCAATTGTTGCCTAAACAAACCAGGACTTTAATAGAAAGTACGAGAGTGCTGATCTTAAATATCCAAGCCATAGTAGATCTACACCGATCTTGTATGTTAATTTAATGCCAAAATTATTTTTCGAATTTATGTCGAATAAAACGTAATTTCTGATAAAGCGGAAACCGGTTTTTCCTATTACAAGCTTGTAGTTTCCTGCATTAATATAAAAACGCATTATTAATTGAAACGAGACTTTTATAGAGCCACCACAGGTCAAAAGTATCTCGATAACCCCTTTCTGGAACAACTCTGGTTGAAACTGGAACTGTATATTATTTGAATACTGTTATCAAAAGAAAAACACAACAAAATTTTTCCAATCATAACATTTCAAAAATGTTGAAAATGTTGATTGTTTTGGACTCGAGCCATACCTTGTTGTGTATGACCAAAACAAGAACCTCATCAGTTCTTAGCCAATCATATATGAATACCTTGAGCAGTGTTTTGACCAAGACATGAATACCAACAAACACATAAATATAGTGAGTTTTGTGCCATGAGGTTGTGTAATGAGCAAAGATCGAACACATGAATACCGTGAGTTGTGTATGGTGAAAACTGTACCGAATACAGAGATAAATACCATGACGTGTGTACCGACCAAAGAAATAATGTACCATGAGTTGTGTACCAACCAACGAAATAAATACCATGAGTTGTGTACCCACCAAAGAAATCAATACCATGAGTTGTGTACTGACCAAAGAAATCAATACCATGAGTTGTATGCTGACCAAAGACATGAATACCATGAGTTGTGTACCGACCAAGGAAATAAATACCATGAGTTGTGTACCAACCAAAGAAATAAATACCATGGGTTGTGTACCGCCAAAGAAATCAATACCATGAGTTGTGTACCGACCAAAGAAATCAATACGATGAGTTGTGTACCGACCAAAGAAATCAATACCATAAGTTGTGTACCTATCACAGAAATAAGTACCATTAGTTGTGTACTGACCAAAGAAATCAATACCATGAGTTGTGTACCGAACAAAGAAATCAATACCATAAGTTGTGTACCAACCAAAGAAATCAATACCATGAGTTGTGTACCGAGCAAAGAAATCAATACCATGAGTTGTGTACCAACCAAAGAAATAAGAGCAGCCCAGCGCGTCCACGGTCGGCGGATAGGGAAGACCCTCTCGTTGGGGGATTGTCAAGTCTTAATACGAAAGCCCGTCCGTGGACCATAGTGGGTAACGTGTTTGGAGAGTGCCACGCTCCTTGCACGGTAAAAACCCCTTTTGTAGATTTCGAAAAGGAGTAGGATATTTGTAAGTATCCTCATGCTCGCGTTTTTCCGGGATTCCTGAAAAGATCAAATTTACTTCATTGAGCGAGTTTGTAAATCAATATGTCTTTCTCTAAGGTCTTTTATATCTTTCGTTACGCGATATAAATTTCCACTAAGTTTTTCTTGATATGAGTGTATCTTGGACATGTAGGCTGAATTTCATCACTTTCTGTTTTGTTACTTTCATATATGTCATTTAGAAAATCCAAACTTTTCTAGACCTCACATATTTGTTTTGTTACAGTTTCGACGTTTGGAACTAAATTATCCATCGCTTTCTGGACCTTACTAAGCTTGTCTGATACAGTCTAATATAGAACGTTTTGAGAACATTAGGGCAACTTTGGTTGCATGTTGTCTGGGATGATTCATTGTGCTGTTGCACACGGGATGAATGGTTGGACATCGTGGTGTATGGAGTTACAGGGATGTGAACCGCTCGGTGATATCTGGTTGTGACTTTGGCCATTAATGTTTGAAAATTGCAAATTTGGGAATTGCAAAAATTTCCTCCATTTGTAATACTAGTGATCCATGTGGGTTTAGAAAGTTTGTTGAATTCGTCTGTTAATTTTGCTAATTTCTTTTTATCGCTATTTTGCAGTATTTTCCTTTGATCTTTGTGTGTGATATTATTCCATCTCAATCTACTAACGTGAGATGGGCCCATCTCAACTCGCTGTCAAGGCGTCGGTAAGTAACAGTGACCCGTCACAATGTTACAAGACAGCTATAAACAGATTATTTACGTTTTATGAAACTCGATGCGTTTTCTCGTCATCACATCTCAGAGCTGTCGCCCTTCGATATGGACGAGAAAACTTTATTAATTTTTTCACTGTGTGTAGTGTGAGTACAACTCTGTTTACCTGTTATTTCGTCGCTGACATTTTGAATTTTTCCTTTTTCTGCTCTTTTGTCCTTTAAGCATCCGTATAAGAATATAATCACAACATAAATGTCAAATAAAATTCGTTAATACAGTTTTTTCAATCCAAGTTTCATATTTTTCCAGATAGTTGCTCCTCTTAAATTTAAATGGAACATTTATGTTCACACATACGCATAAACTGACAGTTAGAATACGATTTTTTGACACTCTCCTGGATATTTCATCTCTCAGCTGCGGATGACTTTAACAGCGGGGACGAAAGAAGCATTTGACTGTGTTTACACTTTGTGCATTATATATAGTTCACCTAAGCTGCTTTAATTATACTAAAGACCAGAAATATACATTACAACTATTTTAATATCAGAACAATTTACACAAAAAAATAAAGAACCGAAAACTTAATAAATTAAAACATAATTCACTCACAAAATGCATAAACAATTTAGACACATACAATCAAAGAACAAAACGTGCGACACAATTTTTTTACCCGCTATTAATATTGTTATTTTTCACAATTACGAGCACAGATATTTTCATAATATATAGATAAGTTCATTAATCATCTAGTTTCAATCAGACGATGTTGATAAAGTTAAGCAATTGCTTACCTTGTAAAATTTTTTGACTAGTCAATAGCGTGTCTGTTATTTGAAGTCCCAAGTCATCTTTAATACTTTGTATCTGTGCCTGAAGGGTTGTATTTATTGCCTGCTCGATTTCTTTCCTTATTTCGGTAGATATCAGTGACTTTATCTGTTTTGTTAATTCCCTTATATCCAGTTCAGCTTTCAGAGGGGCCTCTAGTTTGGACACTAGTGTCACATCAACTTGGCCGTCAATGTCCTCTTTGTTGCATTTAACGTCTGAACAAATCACCATATTTACATTAAGTAAAAGAGTAATTATCGCAAAAAGCCACGCCATTTTTCCCCTAAGCTGTTAGTTGCAAATTGAATTAACAAATTTTTAACACTTACATACGTAAAATGATAAGTGATCTATATTCTGCCAGAGTGTTAGTATCTGTTCCTGTTACAAGTTTTTAATATCAAGTGTTACGTTAAAAGCAGGATATTAAAACTTTGTTAGTTTAATGAAATGGGACACCTAGAACTTAAATAAAATAACGACTGAAATTTTAAAAATAAAATGTTTAAGCTGCACCTTTACATGACCTTCTTAGAACCCCACAAATGGTCCCCTACTCTAATCCTTTTTGTTTGAGATGTGAATCCCTTTTGATACTATATTATCTGTAGATACAATTAGCTGTTCAGCGCTAAAAAAGTATTTTATTTCAATAATATGTTTAGTACAAAATCTATTTTGGATTAGTGTTTTAGTCTGTTCGACTAAATATCAACTAATGAGATTAATTGATATTGTTTTCAGAATTTCTTTTATTCTTCTTACACATCATGACGTCCTTTTTAGGGAGTGTGGGAGGTAGGGTAGTAGGAGTACTCGTAACCGTTGGACGGGAAAATGACAATCCTTGTCAATTAAGGTAAGAGTTGAGTAAACCTTGGCTGAAATCAGACTCGAACCCACCCAGTGTAGACAAACCGCTGTCAACACATTGGAGTCAGCTCGTGTGAAGTAGGAAGTTGGCTTTATCAGTTTATCACTATTCTACAAATTATGTTTCAATGGAAAGTCTTTTCATGCGCTGCTTGCTGAAAATAAATCTGGTTAGGGAATAGGCAAAAGGGAGCGGTCAAAAGGTGGTAATCCAAAATCCATCTAAATCGAAAAAAACAAGAAGTATTGGAAAAATGTATTGCTCGACGTCCTTTACTGGTTCTTAGTTTTATTCTTATATTTGATGTACATCTACATACCAGTAATCCACGGCCGTGTAGTGGGGGACACCAGATCAGGTCACGATCTCCACATCAGGAGTTCAGGTACGGGTCCCTTAAATTGATCCGTAAACGACATCGAATATATGGTGTATATTTGACCATCTTCGATTTTTTTATCTTAGGATACCTGCCATCTATAGCTTAAACACTGCTCGGTAAATAACAATCAGTGAATAAACACCCCAAAATATAAATAATACTTTCCTGTGTTGGCAGTTTAATGTGTACACGTTTATTGTACACCTAGACACCAGGTTAAATCAAATACACGAACCTATATACTAAGAACATTTACATACCATCTATACGTGTATACAACAGATTAATATTCTCTTAAACACATTTTGCAGCCAGTTTTCCTAATACAAGACTATTGTGCTTCAAGTGTTCGTTTTTCACAGATGATTGTATATCAAACACAGTAAGAGGAAACAGTGTGCTTGAACAAGACTTTTTTAGACTTATGAAGTATGCAAACCCAAAGGTCTTATTTTGTCAAGATTTACCAGTGGCACAATTAGGTTGTAAAAACATCCGCCTTCTGAATGAAACTATTCAGAGTGTATCATCTGAATTATTTTTTAATTGACAGGGGTCAAAAGGGAACAAAGTTGAGAATTTAAAAAAGGTAATAATGATGTGGAATTTTTCAGTAAATAGATTAATGCAAAAATAAACCATGCATGCTAATCTTTTAGTTTTTGCATTGATAGGACCAAAGCACTATTTACAATATGAAAGCTACCAGTGGCGTTGACTCTTAGTGTCGCCATAAATTGTAGGGAGATCGGAAAGGAGCATGATCGCATCGTTGGTCTTTGTATATATGCACATTATATATGTTGTCAATATCCTTCATTCATTTTTTATCATTTACATGTATATATATATTTATTTATAACATTCGGCCTTAGTCCAGTTTCGCTGTGTAATTTGCAGCATTAAATTGTTGTGGCTTTAATTTCTAATTTTACCTGTTTTTCAATTAGAGTAGACAAAAGGTAATACACCTATTTAATAACACCTGATTTCTAGTCGGTTCCGCTCACGCTTTCCTGGTGGTACACCTGTTGTACCTATTTCTGAAATTGTGTTTTGTTTTAAATGTAAAATACTGCTTTGCAAATGTACATTCATTCTGAGGTTCTAGCCTAGTATGGATATTCATCCTACTGTATGGAGTTGAACAGAAAATTAACCACATATACCCAATAAACTGTATTTGAAAGCAGATCAGTGGTATGTTGAGGAAAGTACTTACCATTTCGGCGCCAGGTTTAAATTTTTTTTCAAAATTAATAATAGAAAGTAATGGACCCATTAAACCGGATTTGAACAATACCAGCTTCTGTGGACATTTTGGACATTGTAATTTTATAGTTGTAATTATTGTATTTGAACATATTGGTTATTTTGTTGTTTTGTTTTGGTTATTAAAATTGTTAACGAACGTAGCTTCGAGTATTATTTCATAGTCAGAAATATACTGAGTGACTGCATCCATCCGTCCGTCCTTTGACATATGTACAAGACTTAAATTGGTGGCCTTGATAGAATTTACATCACAACAATGTCTATTATCTAACAGGTCAAACGAGGGTCATGCATTAAAACCCTGCGTATATTTTGATGACTTGGGAAGTATACATGGATCCCTGTGTGACACCAACTCTCATACATGCAAAAATACTATTACATTCATTCTTCTATACATTACCACAGTGGAACCAACTACCTTCTTCACTCGTACTGACACCAGCCATTAACAGCTTCAGAGAACACACAACCCTTGATGTTCTCTATCAGCGGCCGTTCATGTCACAATTGTGATGTTTCTATCGCGATACTTTTTAAAAGCATCATGATACTTGATCAAATCATCGCGATACTTGTTAAAAGCATTCTGATGGAAAAAACTTTATGCATGGTGTAAAAAATATCGACTTGCTTTTAAAAAGCAGTGGCTTGCTATTTTCATCTACCTGACCGATCGGGTCACAATTGTGATGTTTCCATTTGCTTGCTTTTTTTATCGCGATACCTATTATTGCTTTTAAGAATGCTTTTAAAAAGTATCGCGAAAAAAAAAATTCAAGCCGATAGATACATCACAATTGTGACATGAACGGCCACTGATAGTTCTCTGCAATCAATTAAACTTAAGTATTACAAGTATATAATTTAATCATGTCTTTTTCATTCACGCTTTAAGATTTATTAGCATTTCTACTCTGCCTATACTTTATTTATAACTAAATGTATTCTTGTCTACGAAAACAACGGTATGTAATCAAGGATTAACGAAAGAATATTACATTACATAACTAGTTTGTTTATTTGTTAGAATGGTGTTTAATGCCATTTTAAACAATATTGTGACGTCCAGTTTTAATTGAGAGAAGCTGGAGTAGTCTGAGAAAAATATATGCTTTACAACTAGAGAAGAAGTTAAAAAATGACAGCGAATTAAAAACAGGAACTGGTGATTTAATGCTGGTAATGTATGTCAATGTATAACATGGACAAGTTCATTATGTAACAAATCCTTAAACACGGAGCAAGCATTTTACCATGTTATATACAGCCGATTGTCGTTTGTGGACAAATCACCAGCTAATATGCCATCAATACTGCCCATTTAAATAAGATCAAACATTGACAAAAAAAGGCAGGATAGTAACAAAAAGGATTATTTGGTTTTTTTTTTTTGTATTTGTCATATCATATAAATAATGGCATTAACACACTAAGATTACAAAACACATGTTTCCATTACCATGTATTTAAATAAACCAATCCTCATATCTTCCTATACACTATAATGTACCAGGTATGTAATTTAAACGTGTGTAACATACATGTCATGTATTTACTTCCAGTTTTGGTAAGTAACACATTTATTCTACTTATGTATCAAGTTACATGTGCTCTTTCCATCGGAAATTAGCGTCACATGTGTCAAGTTATTTTGTTATTCAACAATAACACATGATATGAATAACAGACCAGTACACATGTGGCACTTCACTACATATGTAATCAATATATATATATATATATATATATATATATATATATATATATATATATATATATATACCAGCTATACAAGATAAAATGTAAAACAGGACAAATGTAATACCTTCTCATGTAATACACATGGTGTTTATTTTTGTCACTCAGAACTTCACATGTTTAAATAACAGAATGAACAGATATAGTACATTACAAAATAAATGCACATCTTTAATCTAGCATAACTTACAGAGTACATGCACATGCTAACTTACACATACAAGTCAACAGAACATGTGTCATGTAAACCAGACATAGATTTACTACACAATGCGCTATTTCGTATAACAAGTCAAGGTTGACACATGTCAAAGCATGCCTAATTCTTACAAAGATATTACAGCTAACAAACATACATGTATATAATTCTAAATCCCACTGTAAGCTGATGTGTAGATTACACGCTGAACAACATACTGGCTCTCAAACCATACATGTGATATTTTCACTTGAAATTATACATACAAAAGCAAGGAAATATGTCTGGGCAACACTGGTATCTCGCTTGGCACATATTGGTAAACACCCCCCTTTTTCTAAGTTCACTCAACCGTGAAATATTTGGAACAGCCCAAAAGAGTTTTGCCTGTTGGACATCTCATCATGTTGTAACTGTTTACCAAGTTTCATGAATATGTAAAGTCCTCTTCATAAAAACAAAGCTGTAAGGCAATCGCAAACCTGTATTGAGACGGACAAACAAATGAAGAGGAGAACAAATGAACAAACTGAACTAAAAGCTATATATCCTTAAACTTTTGTCAGCTTAACAAATAGAACGTAAATCAAGTTAGTAGATTCCCTCGATAAAATATTAATCTGGATGGCTGGATAGATTAACTGCATAATATTAGACAAAAATTTAACACAAATATGACAAACAAACTTTGATTCACAGAAATAAAAAATTTTGACAGTGAATATCACAGGCTTACCAACAACATGTATAGATAGAAACAAAACAGTAGATAATTAACAAGTTATAATTAATTCTAAACGGAACTGTGAAAAACTTACCTAGATATTTTTCTACTACTTAACAAAACTTCCACATGAAGACTTGTAATTATTTAAATAAATACAGAAATAATTACTACAAAAAGTAATGATTTCCTCTTTTTCACAGTATGGGCAATGTAAATATGCAAGGTCACATTGATTAAAAGGTCATATACAGAGTTTGGCATTAGTTACTACCGTGAATTGTAAGAGAAAGCTAGATTTAACAAAAAAATCCATCAGGGAGTAAAATTGAACTTTTTTTAAAGAATTGGGAGTCAACAATGGTTATATACCAAGTAGATAAAAAAAAAAAACACCAAAAGAAAAAAAAGCAAAAGAAAAAACACCAAAAAATGAATCGTAGCTGTGGATCTATTTTGTCTTTCTGTACTTTAAAAAAACAGCCTTCAACAAACATAAGATAAATGTTAAATGCATGTCATGTTTGAACACATCTACTGTAACATCTGTATGATCCTTCAGTCACACTAAAGCATACATGGTCCCTGACATACACGTTACATGGTGACCTACATAATGACCTTATGTGTCTCCTGTCATGATGGCTATAAACTCGTCTTCATTAACTGAAAAATATATATGAATGAATGTTACATCATTGTTATAGTTTTCATGGAAAAATTACATAAAAATTTTAATTACCATAATTAGGGTTGTATTGTCCACAGTTTTTTTCTTTTAATTTTCGTTGGAAAGGAATGGTGCGGATTATACATAAATACAGACTCGATCGGGTGTTTTTCGTCCCGTTGATTGTTGTCAATGGCGGTCGCCATTTTGTTGTAGTGTCATACGCGGTATTTTCATACTATTCTAACATAATTCTTTTACAAACTTCCATATGTATACATTGTTATGATATTAATTTGTACTTAAATTATTTTAGTAATATTATATTAATTCTATAGGACGAATAAAAATTAAAACAGATATGAAAATAGTAGATATGTAACCTGCGTTGCGTAAAATGCAAATGGCGTCGTTATGTAACCTCAAGTGTTTGAAGATCGATGTTTTGATTGCAATCATTCAGGGATTAAAATAAAACGCGTTATCTTTTTGTTTTCTTTGTTTGGTTGATGAATCAAAGTTGACAAATTGTTTTGGTTTCGAAATGGTCACGATCTCCACATCAGGAGTTCATGTACGGGTCCCTTAAATTGATCCGTAAACGACATCGAATATATGGTGTATATTTGACCATCCTCGATTTTTTTTTATCTTAGGATACCTGCCATCTATAGCTTAAACACTGCTCGGTAAATAACAATCAGTGAATAAACACCCCAAAATATAAATAATACTTTCCTATGCTTGCAGTTTAATATGTACACGTTTATTGTACACGTAGACACCCTGTCAAATCAAATACACGAACCGATATACTAAGAACATTTACATACCATCTATACGTGTATACAACAGATTAATATTTTCTTAAATATATTTTGCAGCCAGTTTTCCTAATACAAGACTATTGTGCTTCAAGTGTTCGTTTTATTACGAACTACACTTTTCACAGATGAATGTATATCAAACACAGTAAGAGGAAACAGTGTGCCTGAACAAGACTTTTTTAGACTTATGAAGTATGCAAACCCAAAGGTCTTATTTGTCAAGATTTACCAGTGGCACAATTAGGTTGTAAAAACATCCGCCTTCTGAATGAAACTATTTGTTCGCGGTCTGCTTTGCTTCAGAGTGTATCATCTGAATTCTTTTTTAATTGACAGGGGTCAAAAGGGAACAAAGTTGAGAATTTAAAAAAGGTAATAATGATGTGGAATTTTTCAGTAAATAGATTAATGCAAAAATAAACCATGCATGCTAATCTTTTAGTTTTTGCATTGATAGGACCAAAGCACTATTTACAATATGAAAGCTACCAGTGGCGTTGACTCATAGTGTCGCCATAAATTGTAGGGAGATCGGAAAGGAGCATGATCGCATCGTTGGTCTTTGTATATATGCACATTATATATGTTGTCAATATCCTTCATACATTTTTTATCATTTACATGTATATATATATATTTATTTATAACATTCGGCCTTAGTCCAGTTTCGCTGTGTAATTTGCAGCATTAAATTGTTGTGGCTTTAATTTCTAATTTTACCTGTTTTTCAATTAGAGTAGACAATAGGTAATACACCTATTTAGGAACACCTGATTTCTAGTCGGTTCCGCTCACGCTTTCCTGGTGGTACACCTGTTGTACCTATTTCTGAAATTGTGTTTTGTTTTAAATGTAAAATACTGCTTTGCAAATGTGCATTCATTCTGAGGTTCTAGCCTAGTATGGATATTCATCATACTGTATGGAGTTGAACAGAAAATTAACCACATATACCCCATAAACTGTATTTGAAAGCAGATCAGTGGTATGTTGAGGAAAGTACTTACCATTTCGGCGCCAGGTTTAAATTTTTTTCAAAATGAATAATAGAAAGTAATGGACCCATTAAACCGGATTTGAACAAGACCAGCTTCTGTGGACATTTTGGACATTGTAATTTGATAGTTGTAATTATTGTATTTGAACATATTGGTTGTTTTGTTGTTTTGTTTTGGTTATTAAAATTGTTAACGTAGCTTCGAGTATTATTTCATAGTCAGAAATATACTGAGTGACTGCATCCATCCGTCCGTCCTTTGACATATGTACAAGACTTAAATTGGTGGCCTTGATAGAATTTACATCACAACAATGTCTATTATCTAACAGGTCAAACGAGGGTCATCCATTAAAACCCTGCGTATATTTTGATGACTTGGGAAGTATACATGGATCCCTGTGTGACACCAACTCTCATACATGCAAAAATACTATTACATTCAATCTATACATTACCACAGTGGAACCAACTACCTTCTTCACTCGTACTGACACCAGCCATTGACAGCTTCAGAGAACCCTTGATGTTCTCTATCAGCGGCCGTTCATGTCACAATTGTGATGTTTCTATCGCGATACTTTTTAAAAGCATCATGATACTTGATCAAATCATCGCGATACTTGTTAAAAGCATTCTGATGGAAAAAACTTTATGCATGGTGTAAAAAATATCGACTTGCTTTTAAAAAGCAGTGGCTTGCTATTTTCATCTCCCTGACCGATCGGGTCACAATTGTGATGTTTCTATTTGCTTGCTTTTTTTATCGCGATACCTATTATTGCTTTTAAGAATGCTTTTAAAAAGTATCGCGAAAAAAAAATTCAAGCCGATAGATACATCACAATTGTGACATGAACGGCCACTGATAGTTCTCTGCAATCAATTAAACTTAAGTATTACAAGTATATAATTTAATCATGTCTTTTTCATTCACACTTTAAGATTTATTAGCATTTCTACTCTGCCTATACTTTATTTATAACTAAATGTATTCTTGTCTACGAAAACAACGGTATGTAATCAAGGATTAACGAAAGAATATTACATTACATAACTAGTTTGTTTATTTGTTAGAATGGTGTTTAATGCCATTTTAAGCAATATTGTGATGTCCAGTTTTAATTGAGAGAAGCTGGAGTAGTCTGAGAAAAATATATGCTTTACAACTAGAGAAGAAGTTAAAAAATGACAGCGAATTAAAAACAGGAACTGGTGATTTAATGCTGGTAATGTATGTCAATGTATAACATGGACAAGTTCATTATGTAACAAATCCTTAAACACGGAGCAAGCATTTTACCATGTTATATACAGCCGATTGTCGTTTGTGGACAAATCACCAGCTAATATGCCATCAATACTGCCCATTTAAATAAGATCAAACATTGACAAAAAAAGGCAGGATAGTAACAAAAAAGATTATTTGTTTTTTTTTGTATTTGTCATATCATATAAATAATGGCATTAACACACTAAGATTACAAAACACATGTTTCCATTACCATTTATTTAAATAAACCAATCCTCATATCTTCCTACACACTATAATGTACCAGGTATGTAATTTAAACGTGTGTAACATACATGTCATGTATTTACTTTCAGTTTTGGTAAGTAACACATTTATTCTACTTATGTATCAAGTTACATGTGCTCTTTCCATCGGAAATTAGCGACACATGTGTCAAGTTATTTTGTTATTCAACAATAACACATGATATGAATAACAGACCAGTACACATGTGGCACTTCACTACATATGTAATCAATATATATATATACCAGCTATACAAGATAAAATGTAAAACAGGACAAATGTAATACCTTCTCATGTAATACACATGGTGTTTATTTTTGTCACTCAGGACTTCACATGTTTAAATAACAGAATGAACAGAAATAGTACATTACAAAATAAATGCACATCTTTAATCTATCATAACTTACAGAGTACATGCACATGCTAACTTACACATACAAGTCAACAGAACATGTGTCATGTAAACCAGACATAGATTTACTACACAATGCGCTATTTCGTATAACAAGTCAAGGTTGACACATGTCAAAGCATGCCTAATTCTTACAAAGATATTACAGCTAACAAACATACATGTATATAATTCTAAATCCCACTGTAAGCTGATGTGTAGATTACACGCTGAACAACATACTTTCATATTTTCACTTTAAATTATACATACAAAAGCATGAAATATGTCTGGGCAACACTGGTATCTCGCTTGGCACATATTGGTAAACACCCCCCTTTTTCTAAGTTCACTCAACCGTGAAATATTTGGAACAGCCCAAAAGAGTTTTGCCTGTTGGACATCTCATCATGTTGTAACTGTTTACCAAGTTTCATGAATATGTAAAGTCCTCTTCATAAAAAACAAAGCTTTACTGAGATTGCAAACCTGTACAGAGACGGACAAACAAATGAAGAGGAGAACAACTGAAGAGGAGAAGAAATGAAGAAACTGACGTAAAACATATATATCCTTAAACTTTTGTTAACTTAACAAATACAAAAGTAAGTCAAGTAAGTAAAATATTAATGTGGATGGCTGCATAGATTAACTGCATAATATTAGACAAAAATTTAACAAAAATATGAAAAACTAACTTTTTTCACAGAAATAAGACATTTTTGAAAGTACAATAGACCATGATGACAGTGAATATTACAGGGTTACCAACATGTATACAAGTAAATCAAATAAATAAAACAGCAGATAATTAACAAGTTATAATTAATTCTAAACGAACCTGTGAAAAATGTACCTAGATATTTTTCTACTACTTAACAAAACTTCCACACGAAGACTTGTAATTATTCAAATAAATACAGATATAATGACTACATAAAGTAATGATTTCCCCTTTTTCACAGTATAGGCAATGTAAATACATGCAAGGTCACATTGATTAAAAGGTCATTTATAAAATATACAGAGTTTGGCATTAGTTTCTGCCGTGAATTGTAAGAGAAAGCTAGATTTTTCAAAAAATCCATGACGTAGTATAAATAATTTTGTTAAAGAATTGTGAGTCATCAATGGTCATACTTCAAGTATATAAAAATATAAAACACCAAAAAAAAAAATGAATCGTAGTTGTGGATCTATTTTGTAACTTGTGTTTTTCTGTACTTTAATGGAACAGCCTTCAACAAACATAAGATAAATATTAAATGCATGTCATGTTTGAACACATCTAATTTAACATCTGTATGATCCTTAAGTCAATACTGTGAAGATATCTATGGTCCCTGACAAACATGACACGATGACATACATAATGACCTTATGTGTCTCCTGTCATGATGGCTATAAACTCATCTTCATTTACTGAAAAATACATAGGTATGAATGATACATGATTGTTAAAGTTTTCATGGAAAATTACATACACATTTAAATTAAATGTCATTAAGAGTAATACTGTTAGCAAAGCTAAGGAACAAAAGCTTTAAGAGGCCGTGACCCCATCCCAAACAAGGCTACAAAGCATAACCGAAGTTCCGCTCTGTCCTGCAACCAATCAAATTTCACAATAAAAGGATCATAGGTATCCTACGTCAACCAATATCACTTCTGCCACACCATTGTGGACGCCATTAGATGTATCTCTCATGGGGATAAGCCTCACGTAAATAAACAGTACTTCTTATGCAAAACCATATCAAAAGTTTTAATAAGTATTAATATAAGTTTTATTAGACTTTATAAAAATAAATAGGATCTCATTTGGTTTTTAACAAACATCGGTATTTGTTTACAAAAATCACAGGCAGACAGCAAATGTAGCCCCCAGTAAATTGGGAATGACGTATGGCAGAGGTTATACATTGTATCAGGGGACCAGTTATTATCTCTGTGCCAAAGAGTGTGAAGAATGTACCTGAACCTTTTACGATAGGTTCTTTGTTAACCATCATGCGGTGGTGATCATTTTTAGTTTCTCATTTAAAATTCAGTATGTAAACTTTTGTACAGAACCATTCAATCTGTATGCTTTCAACGATCTTTTAACAGGATGTTAGGTTTATTACCAGGCATGCATAATAAACAAGACAGTAAATGAAAGTATAAAAACTTAGATAACCGACATGACATTATTGTTAAAATACTTTTAGTTTATAGGTACTGTTGAAACGTAAAACACAAATGTGGATATCCAGTCACCATATTTGTTTGTTTAATGCCAAATCACTTCAGCAATTTTTCAGCTATGTCATGGCCTCCAATTTTTATTGGGGGAGGAAGCCAGAGTTCTCGGAGAAAACCCTTGACTTTCGGTAGGAAACCTGGCAATCCTTGTCAATTAAGATTGTTGTCGAGTGCACCCTGTCCGCAGTAAGACTCAAACCCACAATCTCAGTGTTGACAGACCACGTGTTTATTACTTTACTACTTCAAACAACCTACTGTGTGCGTTCAGAGGGAAGTAATAAGGACAGGAAGATGTCAACTATATGCTCACTGTAAATTTTTATTTAGTAACCATAAAAATGTCACAGTCAAATATAACAATTCAATCATATTAATCTGTATTCCTAAAGAACCCCCAATGGCACTGTTTTCTCTCTGTGTGTATTTTTTTCAAATATCAAATATGATAAATGATATGATACTGTAATTTTGATTTATTTAAGGATTAACTACAAAAAATATTTTCTCCATCGAGGGATAACAAAATTTCCGTTGTGCACATTTTATATAATCCGCTTTAAATTTTTCACACAGACAGAAAACAGTTTACCCCTTATCCCCTATTTTTGGCGATTGTCACTTCTGATTTCGTCTGAAGCAAAGTAAAATGCCAAAACCAAAGAGTGGTTGTGACTGTGTTGATTTTGGTGTGATTGATTTATTTGTAGAACAAGTATTTAAAAAGATCAAAAGATCAATAATAAAATTACTATAATTCCCAGTTCTGGCATTCATGTCTCTCAAAGTAACTATGTGTCCTGATTGAGAAAATTTAACAGTATCTTGTTCAATCAAAATATAAAATATCATGATCTAATGATTGTTTGCACGTTGTTGAATTTTCTGCGGGGTAATATATATATACTAATAAAAATGTCCTCGTCATAGCCAAATAAACTACTACATAGTTGAAGCCATATATAATCATTATTGGTTTGATCAAGAAATTGTATACCATGTCAAATTTCTGATTGGACGTAAACAGACATTCACACAGAGTTCTTATTAGTCATTTTGTTTTTGGAACATTTTAATAAACATTTCTAAAACTGAGTGACTCAGTGATAATTGAACTGTTCTCTAGAAAAAAATTCTATCTTTGTTACAAGCTAGGTGCAAATATCTCTTTCTCATATCTATTGTATTAAATATACATCAAATCACTTTAGTATGTAGACCCTGATGAACAAAACAGAAATGCAAGCGATGTTAATAATGATTACGTGAAAAGTGAATATAAAATGATCTTTGTATTATATAAAAAGTAACTACATATATACATGCATTTACAAAACTTGAAAAATGTAACTATGAATCTAGCAATGATATAAGAAAGACAACTATTGTTTATATATGTATTCGACTTATTTTCAATAACAAAGTGATTACTAAGAAAATATGACACTATATATAATAATTAAAAGTATGAAATACACTAACGCGAAAGAGTGAGCAGTCAAGGAAAAAGTATCTTATAAAATCCTCTGTTTTTTTAAATGTATACATATCCATTAATTCGTGTACATACACACAATTGTTTAAGTAGTATATATTAAAATGATTCCTTTAAAATGGGTGAGGACCTCTATAATCTGAAAATAATTTGTATTTGATAGTTAAAATGGGTGCGGGACATGAATTTAGCAGCGATGTAGGATATATTGTTGTGTTGAAATTGATTTCTTCCTCTCTGACTGTTTGTTTGTTTTTGATCAATTCTCGAACTAAAGTGTCCGTGGCCATTACTGTTCATTGTCTTTTGTCATTACCCGTGTTTTGGTTTCGTACTAGAATCCGTGGAACCTTTATCAATTTGACTTTTATTGCAAATATAAAATTTTTAAACCTTACCAGTTAATGTATGAAACATTTTCTGATTGCTCCAGTAACAGCATGTAAGTTTGTGTCAGTTTCACAACAATACTTAACTGTATCTGTTTCCGAGTTCATTGTATATAATTATATCATTCACAACATTGCCAATATTGCGGTATGTGGTACACACTTCATTGCATGTATGATCGCAGTTTTTTGGACTTATATTAATCATTGATATATCAAGGCAAGGATTGTAAGTTTTCCCGGCGACAACCATTTTTGAAACTTTGATGTATTGCCATTTGCTCTGCCTTAACTCACTTCTCACAGACGCTCCAATCCGCAAATACACCAGTTAATGTGCCATTGGAAAGGAAACACAATAACACTTTGCCCTTGACATCTCGCTGATTTTTCTATAATAATAAGTCTATTTCGGCAAAAAACTATTTAATTAGCTTCTATTTTGTCAAACGCTATTTACTTAGCCGCAGTCAAACAATTCACAGTCATTACACTGGCGACACCTATAAGACCTGTAACATGCACAAACTCTTCTATTGACATATGTGTTTATAGTGAAAAGGAAATCTCTAAATGTGTCATTGGAAAATGTGTTTTTTCGTTGTTTTGGAAAACAATGTCAACAAGCATAATGCAAGAAATTGCGTCTCTATGTATTATTTATGTTTTATCCAGCTAATTTAGGTAGAACACGATACTTACTATTCACATCAAATAAGATGGTTTGATAAATCATGCATTAGGAATTCCTTCAAGAGGATTAGTTGTCAGTTATAGTTTTGAACGATAGCGTACTGTAATTTTTGGAGAGAAATGATTGCTTTTGACATAAGGAATTGGAAGATTATCTTTACTTATTTAACGATTTTTGGCAACAAACTGGTCTCTGTCTTTGCCCCGAAATGCGACAGACTTCCAGTATCATTATCAAAGCTTCGTGTTCCTGAAAGATAGCGAAATGATAAGCTGAAAAATTAAACCAGAATAATTTAGATTTTTAACGAATTATCTGCGTGTAGTTTGGAACAGAGCTGTCATAGCTACTTGAGGCTCGAGTTATTGCAAATATTACTACAGTAATGGCAATTGGAGGTGTTGGTATCACTTAAGCAACAGCCGAGAGATTTTTGTTATCACTACATAAATGGCAGTAAGAGACTTTGTTATCAATACAGCAATAGCAGTGGGATATTTTGGTATCACTACAGCTCACGAAATGGCAGTGGTAGATTCTGGCATCATTACAGTACATGAAATGTTATTGGCAGATTTTGTTATCTCTAGAGTATTTGCCGTGGGAGGTTTTGGTATCACTACTGCATCACTTTTAATGCTGTAATATTTGAAAACAACTGTATTGTATTACTGTGGCAATTTTTTATAGTGTGCATTAGACGAGGCTTTTGAGCACCTCTTTTAAATAGTTTAGGAATCCTCGGTAGCAGAGTGGTTCAGGTAATTCGTCTACTGTTGATCATTAGGACTAGGTCTGTCAACACTTAGATTGCGGGTACGAGTCACACTGCGGGTAGGTCGTCTGCAATCTGAATTGACTGTGATTGCCAGTTTAACTACCGAAGGTAGAGTTTTTTCCATGTATTCCGTCTTTTCCCCAATTAAAAACTGGACTACATGATATAGCTGAAAAATTGCTGAAAGTGGCATTAAACATCATTCAAACAAACAAAAAATCAAATAGTTTCAAAAAAGTACAGAAAGTCTGCTTCTAATCATTAACCTAAATTGCATTATAAAAAGATACCACTCTACTTGCAAAATATCGTTGATCAGTTTTACAGGTTGCCCTGGATGCCGATATTTGTTTCGCCCAATGCATGTTCACCGAGAGTGTATTGTCCTATTAATATAAATGAATTGTATATTTCCATAGAAATATAAGCGTTTTTAACAATAAGTTAACGAGAATAATGTTAGAAATGACACAATTAGCCAACATTACTTTATGATTGATTGATTGATTGATGTTTAACGTCCAGTAAGCAATATTTCAGCTATATTCAGGACGTGAACAATTTTATAAATTGCTGATGTTTAACAATTAGAAAGTTGGCATAGAAACAACCCTGTCGAAATATAGTAAAACTGTAATCTCACACAACAGAATGAGGGTATATACACATAAAAATAATAAAATATTAAATAACAGCATAGTTATGGTACGAGATTATATTTTATTATACAAATTAATTTCCTTTAAGAACTGTAGAATTTTGTCGCCAGCGACATTTGTAAACAAATTAAAGTAAGAATTCACAGAATAAAAACGTTCCCGAATGTGGGCCACGTCAACACAGTCCATCAAGACATGCTTGATTGTGTACGGACTGTCGCATGGCACACACTCGGGTCGTGGTTCACCATTTAAAATATAACTGTGTGTCGTCCTGGTATGACCAAGACGACACCTAGTTAAAACTACTTGGTCTCTACGACCTCCATATGATTTAAAATTATTTGCATGCAGAAGTGGTTGGATCTCATGAAGTTTATTATGGACTTCTAGATCCGAACCACTCTGCCATGTATTAAAAATATATTTTAAAATAAAGGATTTAAAATCAGTAAAAGGTATTTTACAATTAATGATATCATTATCTAAAGCATTGTTAGCTTCCCTGTCGACGACTGTGTTTCCATGGATTCCAACATGACTTGGAATCCAGAAAAACACAACCTCTTTACCAAAAGTTGTCAGCGATTTATAAATTTGAATTATTTTTAAAATAAATGGATTTTTAATTTTAGAATTTTCAATTGCCTGAAGACATGACAAAGAATCGGAGCAGATAATAAATTTACTCTCATCTGACGAAGCAATAATTTTTAGTGCAAGAAGGATAGCTTGCGCTTCTGCACTAAATACAGAAGAAACGCAAGGAAGACGGCGAGTTTCAACACGCTCTCCAAAGACAGCGGCCGATGCAACTTTATCGCCGTCCTTCGATCCATCTGTATAAATTGCAGAATGGTCAGGATAGTGAGATTTTATTTCTGCAAAGTGTTGTTGAATAATTAAAGGGTTTGTGTCTGACTTTTTATGGTTTCTAAGATCAAAAATAAATACCGGTTTTGGATTTAACCATGGCGGGTTATGTGGAATTTCAATAGCAGCAATTTCATCTAAATTTATACCAGAGTTGTTCAAATGAGGTTTTATTCTGATACCAAAAGGTTGAATTTTATTTGGATGTTTTTCAAAAATATTTTCGTAAAGAGGTTTGAAAACACAGTCGTGGGCGGGGTTGCCAGGATATGCCTTTAATTTGGTTGCATATTGCAAAGCAAGCTTTATTCTTCTTTGATACAAAGAAGGCTCGCCTGCTTCTACATATAAGCTGTCTATAGGTGTGGTTCGAAAGGCTCCAAGGCATAGTCCCAATCCTTGATGATGAACCGTATCAAGGATTTTGACATATGACTTGCGAGCAGAACCATAAATAAAACAACCATAATCTAGTTTAGATCGAACCAGCGATCTATATAGATTAAGAAAAACGTCGCATTCAGCACCCCAGTCGGTGCTGGCTACGACTTTTAAAATATCTAATGCCTTTAGGCATTTATTTTTTAACATTTTGATATGGGGAAGAAAGGTGAGCTTCGAATCGAATATTAAACCAAGAAAAGTAGTTTCTTTCACAATTTTTATATGATTGTTATATAATGTAAGCTCGGGATCTGGATGCAGTTTTCTTTTGTTACAAAAATGCATGCCAACAGTTTTGGCAGTGGAGAATTTAAACCATTCTCCATTGCCCATTTTCCTATTCTATTTAAACATAACTGTAGTTGACGATCAATATTATTCATGTTTTTTTCCTCGACAACAAATGAGAAAATCGTCAACATACAAAGAACCATCAATATTATCTTTCAAGACTTGAGCAAGACTATTAATTTTAATACTAAATAAAGTAACAGAAAGGATGCTACCTTGAGGAACACCCATTTCTTGTTCAAAATGGTCAGATAGAGTTGAATTCACACAAACTTTAAATTCTCTATCAGACAAAAAATTAGAAATGAAGGTAGGAAGTCTACCTTTCAACCCCATATCAAAAAGATCTTTTAAAATGCCATATTTCCATGTTCTAGATCGAAAAAGATCGACACAACATGTTCATTTTTGGCAAATGCGTTTCGAATATATGTTTCGAAACGCACCAGATGATCAATAGTACTAAGACCTTGTCTGAATCCAAACTGGATATTCGAGATTAGGTTGTTCTATTCTAAAAACCAGACAAGGCGAACGTTGATCATCCTTTCCATGGTTTACAAAGACAGCTTGTGAGGGCTATAGGCCGATAGTTGGACGCTTCAGAGTGATCTTTTCCTGGTTTTGGAATAGGAACAACAGTGGCCATTTTCCATATAGATGGTAAGTCACCCGTTTCCCAAATGTTGTTAAGAAGATTCAGAAGGCATTGGAGAGAAGATTGTGGCAGATGTTTGAGAAGTTGATAATGGATGTCATCTGGACCACATGCTGTATCGTGAGATTTGTTCAAAGAAGTTTTTAGCTCTTCCAAAGAAAAAGGTTTATTATAATCTTCTAAATTTTTGACAGGAAATTAAGTTTAGATTTTTCTTTTTGAATTTTGATCCGCTGAAAATTGGGATGATAATTTTCAGCAGAGGAGTGTGTTGCAAATGTTTCGGCCAATTTATTTGATATGTCTGACTCTGATGTTAACAAGTCCTTTAAATGATGGACATTTGCTTTACTGTTTTTACCTTTAATTTTACGAATCTTGTTCCGAATTTTATTCATAGGGGTATGGTTATTTAGTTTAGAAACAAAGTTACGCCAAGAGGTGCGTCGTCTTTGTTTCGTTACTCTGCGAGCTTTCGCTCGAAAAATGCGAAATGGTTAAGATTATTTTGAGTTGGGTGTTTATTAAAGCGTCGTTCGGCTTTTTTTCGGTCTTTAATAGCATCCTCACAGCTGTCATCAAACCATGGTTTACTAGGATGTTTTGGATTTGTCGAGGTCTTAGGAATTGTTTCATCAGCAATTGAAATAAGTGTTTCATTGAATTTTAAAATTGGATCAGAAATAGCTTCAAAAGTATCCGTGTTAAGTAGCTCTATACAGAGTTGTTCAAATAGAGGCCAATTGGCTTTGTTAAATTTATACCAAGCGGCTCGTTCTGTGATGGAAGAGTGCAAAGATTCCAATATAATGGGAAAGTGATCACTGCCACAGAGATCGTCATGGACTTTCCACGAGAAATCGGGCATCAGAGAAGGATCTACTAATGTTAGATCAATAGACGAATATGATCCATTCCCAGGATGTAAATATGTATTGGTTCCGTCATTAAAAATACAAAGATCTTCCTGATTCATTAAGCCTTCAATAATTTTACCTTTATCGTTTATTGTGTTACTGCCCCATAAAGGGTTGTGTCCGTTGAAGTCACCAAGTAATATATAAGGGACCGGAAGCTGATCAGTAAGATGTGTCAACTGATTTAAATTTAATGAAGAATTCGGAGGGATATACACAGAGCATCAAGTAATTGTTTTGTCTAAAGATATTCTAACAGCAACCGCCTGAAGATCAGTGTTGAGATCTACAGGGCTATGTAGAACTTGATCTTTTACAAGAATGGTAGAGCCGCCAGCAGCTCTATCATTCTCGTCTACATATGTGCTGTATATAGAGTAGTTTTTTAAAGATATGATATCACGTCGTTTTAGGTGGGATTCTTGGAGGCAAAATGCAACAGGAAGAAAGGCCTGGACTAATAAAGTAATTTCAAGAAAATTAATCTTAAGACCTCGACAATTCCATTGTATTATTGTACCCATTATGGTCTGCGAATATGGGAATAGTTGACAGTTTTTTTGGGGCTATTCCGCCTGTTTCTGCTGGGGGATCTACTTTTAGATCCAGTATCTGGGGGTAGCGTCCATGCGATCGCCCCAGATAGTAGTGTCTAGATTATCTAGACTTTCAAACCTGTTGTGGATCTTAATGGGATCCCGAAGCAGTTTTGAAGTTCTATCTCCTTTTTTATTTGCGTTTGCATTTGAATTGACGTTAACATTTGAATTTTTTGGGTTGCTTGAAGATGAAGTTGATGGTTTATTTTGATTTGATGTCGAAGAAGTGGAAGTTTGAGATGAAGAAGATTTCCGGGATGAAATGATTTTGTCAGTTGTTTCAACTGGAAGTCGTTCTGGTTCTTTTTTACCAATAGGCCAGGTGATCATAGTTTGCGTTTCCGATGTTACATAAACGCGTTTGATCACGCTGGCGTATGATGTGGCAGAAGATGGATTGCTCGCCGAACTGTAAAGACGACGAGCCTCTGGGTAGGTGATGTTTTTTCGGTTTTTAATTTTTGGATTTCCTTTTCTTTTCTGAAGTGCTGACAGTCTTTTGAGGAGGACATGTGGGCTTCACCACAGTTAGCACATTTTGGAGTTTTAGTGCAGGTAAAGCCCTCATGCCCTGGCTCTGCACACTTAAAACATACAAGTGTTCCTGTACACTGTCCTTTTCCATGTCCAAATTTCTGACATTTAAAGCAGCGCACAGGGTTGGGAATATATGCGCTGACTTTAATATTTTGGAGACCTATTTTGATTGATTGGGGGACAGTTGGAGAGTTAAAATTTAAAAGGAAAGTGTTCAGTTTAACCTGAACACCCTGTCTGTTGGCAATAAATCTTTTAACTTTTGTAATACCCTGAGGTTGTAATTCTGTACAGATCTCGTTGTCTGTAAGCTCGGCGAGATCATCGTCGCGATAATGAATAATTCCTTGACTTGATTTTAATGTTCTATGGGGGGAGGCCGAAATTTCTAAATCTATAATTTTTGTAAGCTTTAGCAAGTTCAAGGATTGGTGTTTTTTGTTGCATTCAATGAGAAGACCACCAGATTTCATCTTGGTGACGTTCTTAACATCTCCTGCACAACCTTTTATCACTTTTTCAATAACGAGTGGAGAGACTTTAGTTATTAGTTTACTGGGATCTTTGCTGGATAATACAATGAATCTTGACCAGAAATCTTCATCAACAATCTCTTCAAGCGGTAAGTCATTTTTTCTTTTTTTTGGACATGTTATATTCAATCTTTTAGAAGCCATGATGAAAAGAATGTGGTTCGCCACCCTTGTCACCCACCCGCCACAGAGTGCCAACAGGGGCGATGCTTGGTCTCTGCGGATAACCAGCAGAAAGCATCAGGTGTTCCAACGGTGGTATACTCAAACAGACGAATTTTTTAATGAACGCATGCCTCGTGCCCGGGGTTACCTGGCGATACAACCGTTCGAAACTCGGTCTACTTGATTGACCCATGAGCCACCGCCTTCTTAACAGCCTGTTACTGAACAATTTTGGAAGTAAGAATTACAAGACACATCAAGTAATAAGAAAAATGAAGACCAGCTTGTTAAGGGCTCGGCGTGACCAGCCGATTGACCGAACCGGGTCCATCCGGTCTCCCGTCTAGTTGAAGTCAGGGTCAAATTGGTGTATTGAAAATCGAAACCTGCTGACCCGCACTAATGGATGCAGCAGAGAGTGATCTCTCAACCACCAGGATCCCTTCCTCCACCATCACGGGTTGCAACACACGGCAAACATGTCGCCTCTATGAAGCTGAGGAAGCTTTGCCCTTCAGCCACCGCCTTCTTTGCAAATCCTGTAAGGAAGCCGTCTATTAAATGCTATTAATGGTAAATACATTTCAAGGAACAGTTTGAAGAAATAATGTAATAGAGTAGCTTATATGATAAGGATTCACAAAGGGCAAGACGTGACATGCCGATTCATCGAAGTCAGGGCTAACTCGATTTCCCGTCTAGAAAAAGTAAGGGTTCAGTAAGTTATCGGGACCGTTTACCCGGCCTACTGAAATCCCGTCCTGTAGTCGACACGGGTCGCAACACACGGCAAGTGTTGCCTCTGTTAGCAGACTCTTACTGCAGGCTGAGGAAGCCGTGGGCCTATTCTCCTGTGCCCCGGGTCCCACACGGGGTCATTACTTTATGGAAACTTACTATCGATACCGATCGCATTATTCTAACGTTACGTTGCACAATTAGTACCCTTACAATACCAACAGTCTGTTGAAAAACATGTCATCCAATTTGAGAAAAAAAATTCTTACAGTTTTATGAAATTCAAGCCTGAAAAATTCAATATAATAATTATGAACCAAATTGTGGAGATATTATCAAATTGAAATTATTTACAAGTATTTACAAATATCAAATACAACAAATATTTTAAAATAGGAAGCAGTCAACTAAACAAAATGTGAAAGAGATTAGAAATCACATTAGATATTGAAATAGAATAGATGGCTTTTATTTGCAGGTGAATCACCTGTTACAGCATTCAATAAAACAGGATTATATTTCAGTATTTCAAAACACATGAAAATTGTGAACAAATAACCATTAATAAGAGGACATAAAATTAATAGCCATTCTTTGTAAGCACTTGAAACATTTTGGCACGCATAGTCGCAGATTTGGCCCAAAACTCATGAAAGTGTTACATAAAAGGAAACTTGTGTGAACTTTAGTGTGGAGGTACAATAGTATAATAACATGGAAGAAAGCTGTCTACTGAAAACTCATTTTTCAACTTTTGATTTTGGCACTAACTGCAACTCAAAAACTTTCAAGTATCATTTAAATTCCAGTAGAAACTTTATCCATTTACTCTTCAGACCTTGGTTATACTTACGATAATTTTATTTCTTTTTGTATTACTTTTCCAAATACACCCCAAATTTGCAGTAGTCATATCAAAACATTAGAAAACCGGTATTATAACAGACATCGGGCAGTGTTTTGTTAAATTCAGGACATCCTTTCTTCACACAAGGATACTACCAGCAGAAAGGTTGACCGTAGATTAACTGAGCTGCATGTTAATCAAGTGTTTGCCACCACTAGAAATGTGTTACCCATTAGAACAGGTAATTTATTTCAAAAAGTTTACTGTCACAGGGGCTTGTCGGTTATTTTTTTAGAAATTTTACTTAATTTGAGACAGGTGCACCCAGGGTCCAAAAAATGTACAGTGCGACATCAAAGAATTTCACGCTTTACAATTTTCACTATATATTTCATATAAATTAATATAATTATTTCCAGACCATTTCTTAACAGATTTTCATGACATAAGAAACAAATTATGCAGAATTATCTAATGTTTGTTTCTTTATTTGGAAATCTGATAAAACCTCTTGTGTTGTTATTGTACGGGAGTAGAACACGCAGAAAAAATTAACAAAAATATTGTGTTAAATTATAAAGGAAACTGATTCATAAAATATTTCATTTGTGTAAATCAAAACCATAAAACATGTTATGATGCCAAAATATACAATTTAACATGAAATATTGCTCCCTTTAAAAAATGGCATGGTAATAATTTTTGAAAAAAAGTGAATATATATGAAATATAATGTAAAAAATATCAAGCATGAAATACTTTTTACGTCGCACTGTATGATTTCAATTTTAGATAAACCCGAATTCGAGTTTTTTACACTTCCTGTTTGGACAGGCAAACTATCCCCTGGGCCTGAGCAAGTTGGTTCCTCACAGTCCATTGTTGTGAATGTTTGTTTGTTTGATGGTGTTTAACGCACTTTCAGCAATTTTTCAGCTATATCATGGCGTCCAGTTTTTATTGGGGAGGAATCCGGAGTACCCGGAGAAAACCCCTGACCTGCCATTGTTGTGAATCAAAATTTTTGAAACCCTTAGTAATTTCGTTGATCATGTGATTACATATTTCTACCATAAGACGTTCCTATTATTCTAAAACATGAGGCGACTCCTTAGTCTATTAATATGATCAATGGGTATCTTCATTTGGACTTTTATTGTCAGCAGGTAGGCCTATCATGATAAATATACGTGTATCCCTCCAAGACGGTTACTGCCAAACTATTAGGCCAAAACAAAATATATGTTTGTTTCCTGCTACCATGCATACAGTTATAGGGTAGGTAGGTCGGAAAATTATTTTATCTTTTAAAATTATCTTACCTTGAGTTAATAGGGAAACAATCCAAACTTTAACGGTTATTGTGCCAAACTGGCAATAAAATGTTTAGGGTAGTGATAAAAAAATAGGGTAGGTCGGTTAGCAGGAAACAAGACTATATTTTTTTGGCCTTAAAGAAGAAATGCAAAGAAACAATATGAAATTTAAAGTTGCCAAACAAAAACAAATTAAACATTTTTAAATTCAAATTTATTGTTATGCTGCATACAGACACCTATTACGAGTTTCTTGATATTTTCTTTTTATCTCTATATGTTTTTGAAAAAAAGCAAATGCAATTTATCCTTCATCAGTAAATGTTGCAAGTCTCGTCGCAACTGAAAGAAAATCATGCAACAAACACTGATGCCATTGTATAGGGTAATAGTAATGAAGAGATAAGATTAGTTGCAAGGAGTATAGCAATAAAATGTCATATGCTTCCCAAACATGATTAGGAAAAGGGCATACACCTTAATGAACAATTCTAATACAATACATCTAATATAGGTACTTGTCATTTATATAAATTACATGTAATTACTTAATTTAACTTTTTTCAGGCACATGTCGTCAGTGCAGACTTGGATTATTTAAAGATACTCCAAATGATATTTCAAAAAGAAAGGTTTGTTTGTTTTTAACATTTTGTTGACACCTAAAAATCATAATAGACTTTTAGTACATTTTTAACATTAATGCTACTGAAACATTGGACAAGTTTAAAAATCAATTTGGGGCGACGACTTTAGTTCTGTGGGAGTTATGAAACTTTGCAGTTTACACACAATGTTTATCATTTCTTTGCCATCACTGTTTGTAAAATCTTTCTATTTGAGCAATCAAATTCTAAAGCTTATATACATAGTGATAAATACACATGTGATTAATTTCCAGTATAGGTAAGGTAGCTACATATGGCTCATAGGACATTCCCCTTTTCTTACATGTATTACATTCGACAGGTGTTATTATGAATATTAACCATTTAAGGAAAGAGGGTCACAGAAAGATAATTCTTGATTTTTTTTTAACTTTGAACAAAATAAAAAATATTGCAGTATAAATACAATAATAGTACATTGACCTGAAATCAAATCTTTGGTATACGTATTTGGCTTAAAAATTAGTAAGAAGGCTCGAGAGACCCTTATATTTTCCAGTTTTTAAGCCCAATCTATATAAAACATATCGAGTCAATGTACTATTATTCTGTATATATCAGGACGTAAACTCAGGTTTTAGAATAAGTACTAACAGTAAACAGTCTTTTACAATATCATATACCTTTAAAAGTGTGTTATATATGCATATTTCATTTTAATTTCAGAATGATCAAGTATTAATCCAGGATGATCAAGATGTTTATGAAGATGATGCTATTCCTGCAAAGAGGAGGAGGAAAAAGGTAGTATTTAGATTTTTCCTGAATGAAATAAAAATTAGCAAGGTGCATGAAATTGTCTAAGGATTTTAACAGATCAACACATTTTTTAACTGTTTGATAAAATCAGTAGGATGTACTAATACCAATATAGATTTCAAGGGCATATCCTCAGGGTTTGAAATAAGCACAGATAAATCTGTTATGGCTACATGGTCTTTTAAAAGTAGAAAAAAAATTACTATGTAAGCCGGAATACAAATTCTAAAAATGTGTTCTGCCTATATTTTTTAAGCTAGATTTCAATAAAAATTGGTTTACCCTAGAATAAAGGACAATGAGATGTGGGATAAGTGTATGCGACACAACCTACAATATGAACAGCAATTTAAAAAATTCGCAATGGAAAACAACCAGCAGCCTTCAATGTGACCAGTGGTCACTGCTCACCTTTTTGCAATTGGCCCTAGATTAAAAACATAATGCCTATGATTCAAAACCAATCCTAAAATGTCAAAGAAAGACCCCCTTCTTGACAAGAAGTTGAATGGGAATAATGAAAAAATGATACTCAATTTAGCAGTCACATTCAAATTGTCTTCTATTTTCTATTTTCCATTTGCTTATATTTTATTGAACTTCTGTTAATGTTTGGATAATATTACATCTCATTTTTTTCAACTATGACATTTTTTTAACAACATGGCAAATTCATTGACATCTTTGATGTAAATCAACTTTCTATTTATTGTGCAACTTTGTATTTTTCTGGTCAACCCTAATGCCAAACTTTTGTAACAGATTTATCAGCTCCTGTTGGAGGACTGCTTTCATATATAGTATATGTTCATGACCTTATCTAGGTGACTGTGTCCCCACTTTTTCACATTAACCCCAATGCATAATTTTCTGAACAGATTTCAGGTCTGGCGCATATATTTCCTGTTTTAATACTACATAAACATACATGTAGGGCTTTTGTGTTTTTGTAAGAGTGACTTTTAGTTTTATCTTGTGATTTGTAACATATCTCCCCTTTTCAAGTCTGATGCTAGTCTGCTACTTGTTCACCAACTAAAATTAATGAGGATGTATCATAGTTTTCTTGTTTTTTCTTACATATTATTCCATATGCTTTGGGCTGTGAAGAAACAGACTGCAGTCAATCATCAATACCTGAGGCTGAGAACAGTCAGGACACCACTGCAAGTCAGACATCAGAAGCTTCTGTCTCCTGTAAAGCCAAACTGGATGCTTTGAACAACTATCTTAATCTCTGTGGAGTAAGTCCAGTTAAAGAGTGTCAGGTGGCTATAAGAAGCCAAGAACAAGAACACAGAATAGATACATAGAAAAGACTAAACAGTGTTTAGGTTTGTGTGCACATTTATTACTAATATTACTTGGTTAGCTTCAACCTGTTTGTAAACTACATTTGTAAGTTATATACTAATCTTTTTCCTGAGTTTGCAGTATGTGGTCTTTGTGGCGTCTCCTAGTGGCCCTACTCTTATCAAACCGAGGTGGTCTTTAACTTGCATGGGTTGTTGCTCTCTCCATATTACAGGCAAACACTGTTCGTCTTTTCCCACATGTCGAGGAAAAGCATAAAATTTCAAGACCATCTCACTAATTGTGTCAAGAAAAGGTTGGAAAATTGGTCCATGAAAATTTGCATGCATATGTTACTATAATGTGCATGACATAATCAATCATGAAGGTATATGACATACATGTATTTTTAGTTCTTTGATATTGTAATTTGAAGTTGTACATGCAATTTTGTCAGATACACACTCACTCTTAAATCTTTCTATTTTTTACAGAACATATATTTTCTACAATATGCCCAGGCGAAGAAGATTTTTTGACGAAGGCAGTAATTGAACATACCAGTAGATCACATCCAGAAGATCAAGCAGTTTGGAGACACTAATTGAAGTATATAATAGAGCTGACAGCTCGTCACAGTGGCCTCTTCAAAGGCAAATCTTGTCTACTTTAGTGAAAGACAGAGACTTCCCAGAAGCGAGAACGGTACTGTCACAGTTGACCTTGAGCATTACACTGTAGATGTACTTAATTTTGTTGTTTTGGAAATATTATTTGAATAGTGGCATTTCATGTTCTTTTGAATCTTACTTTTTAAATTACAAAAGCGATTAACCTTACTGTATGTAGGTAGGTTTGTCAGTTGCCTGCCCAAGGTCAGGGATTTCCTCTCAGCACTCAGGTTTTCTCTACCAATAATACTGACTGCCCTGTAAAACTCATGTACATTTAAGGCAATTAAACCTATAAAAACAAACAAATACAGTTCTGAAAACAGGTTACCTATGTATACATATACCTCATTTATGTAATTTATATTTTGCAAAATAGTTGCTTCAAGAGTTTGAAAGTAGTGAAAAAAGTTCTTTTTATCAAGTACCTGAAAATACTCATTGCAACTGAAGAAACAGTTACATATATGATCATATACACATTCACAATAATCTGCACAGTTAAGCAAACGCTTTCCCTGACTTGCTAACTTTATTTGATAGAAAATATCATGGGCTTTCTGTGTAAAAAGAACACATCTGCTGTTCTAAACCAGTACCTGGATTGCACTGTCCTACCTTCAGTGTCTGTCCCACAAGCTAGGTATGCTTAGCATATCCATACAAAACATAATTGAGACATTAAAAGAGTAAACAAATCATATCATATTAGCAATTCAAGAACTACTGCTTGTAAGATTCATGGATATAAGCATTTATACACAACATTAAAATCTTGTTTTCTCTCCATTTAAGATTATACCAAGACTGACAAGATGGAAATACAACCATGCCAAGCAACATATTGAGAGCTATGGATTTGGAGCACCAGTTCCTAACCTTGTTGGGCAACTGCACTTTTGATGGGAAAGAACGTATGTCTGTTGCAGAGAGGGCAAAATATGTTTATGGGCACAAGATTATTAGTCTGTACCCATCTGATCATCAGGAAGCAACAGATGTACCTATAGTCACCTCAATTTGTTGTAACTGTCTTCAGATGGGTTGGACATTAAAAGAAGTAAAACCCAGAGCTACTTTCATCCCCAAACAGAAAGATTTCATGATAGCAAAGTTTAACATTGGAAAAACGACAGGCAATAAAGTAGACCAGTTTAATGCTAAAGAAGAAATGACGTCTGGAAATTTCAAGAGGGACGAATTCTTATCAGGGCAGCAGATTTCATCATACTTTTCCAGGCTTGCAGCACAAGATAAAAAAAGTTCAGACCTAGACTATGTTGCAGCTGTAGAGGAAGATAAAAACAGACATTTAAGTTGAAAATAGAAAATTGTATTGCAGGCAATCAATTGTAAAACCAAACTTATGTATTTTATATTTGATGACTGTTAAACTTTTTTGGTTGTAATACAAAGGAGTAGGTTAAGTGAGCACCAAAAATTTGCCTACATTTCAACTTAGAGTAAACTTCTTAAAATTACTGCAAAATATGTTGTGAAATACTGTAATTAAAGGAATAAAAAAAATAGCTTGGAAAAAACTGGGCTTTAGAAATTTATAAATTTTTGGCAATTTTAGAGCATTATCGGTAAGAAATTTCTTAATTTAACATATAGCGCATGTGTTGAAAAAATCAATTTTGTAATGAAATGCATAATTTTGACAAACAAATAGATGGCAAAAGAATCAATGTTCTGGATGAATGTGCTCTATACTAATTTTAAGAAAAAACCACTAATAAACCCTCAAAAATTAAGCAAATGTTAATATTTTCTGAGTTTTCAGTGCGTTTATGACGTCATAATGCATGTTGCCATCAGCATGAGAAATTGGCGAGATATGTAAAGTTGGGTTATCTAATGAATAAATTACATCAAACTCTTTTTTTGTGCAATATGGGACCAATTTCAGCCCTTCCTAAACACTCCTTTATGTTCAACTGATTTCACAGAAATGGATTTTCATCAAACTTTGTAACTCACATGATGGCAAAAATTGAATTAATTCACCAGATATGTGCAAGCTGGCTTTCAATGAGTCAGAAGATTTTGTTGTTCTCAAATTGCATGATATTCAACAGTATTTTTTGTCATAGCAACTTTCACATCATAGCTATCTACAGATGAACTATTTTATTTGAAGCATTATCCATATTGTCTATGCTATGGTTTTGTTCACTCCTCTCTGATTGATAAAAAGCATTCTTGTTAGATTTCCCACTCACACGTG
Source organism: Limnoperna fortunei (assembly GCA_944474755.1). Taxonomy (NCBI): domain Eukaryota; kingdom Metazoa; phylum Mollusca; class Bivalvia; order Mytilida; family Modiolidae; genus Limnoperna; species Limnoperna fortunei. Next base: position 60,322,531 of record OX104123.1, read on the forward strand.
ACAGAAAAAAGGGGTGTAGAGTAAGAGATCTAATTTCAAGTAGATTGGTTTTTGAAAGAACAAATCCCATGCAAAATTCATGAACACAATGTTGGTAAGGCCTTGACATTTCATCTGAGCTGGGTCTGTCTTACCATCTCTTCAAGTCACACAAGTGTCATGAAATTTTATACAGACTTTGAAAAGGATTGCATTTCCTAATTAGACATTCAAAATTCATTAATCCTAAATAGGCATACATTTTTTTACCTTGAGACAATTTTTGATTTTAAAAATTAAAAATTCTTTTTGTACTGACATAATGTCAAATTTGAGATACAAGTCCTAATAAAAAGATGTAGGGCAAGCTGAGTCTGTAGTTTCTTTTATCGCAAGCTCTAGTGGATAACTGAATGAATCTTTCAGCAAGTTTAGAATTGTGAACAGAAAGCTTTATGGACATCATCTTTAGACCTTGCTTCAACAAGATTATAAAAACTCTGTCTAGTAGGACTACACAAGCAATCCACTCAAATGTTACCCATTGGTGTGCAAACATGTTTACAAATTTTATTTTTGTTGACCACTTGTACATATGATATTACTAGAATTTCAGCAATCCAGTCATCTATGTATTTTGTACTATTCAATAGCATAAATATAAGGATTTTTGGGCTCTGTTTATCATGTTTTATCCAAGAAAAACTATTTTAACATCGGAATTACTTGTTGCATTAACATTTAACTGTTATAAAGTGTTTTCAAAGACAAAACTCCATTAAAAATTGATCATTTGCATTACTATAGCAACCATGAAATAAATTATAAACAATGTATTTGTTATTTATTTTATGCCTTTTAAGGTTAAAGTCTAATGAAAGACATTAAACTGTAAAAAAAAAAACATTATTAAATATTTTATTTTAACTACAAATAGACAAAACATAGCCAAAATAATTGATAAAAGGCGGAACCTTTCTTACCATGGAAACCCCTTAGCAACCAAGATCGCCATAGTGTTTTTCTTTAATTGATTTTATACTACCTAGTAGTTATTAGCTATGTTTGAATCTTATTTGTACCTACCCGCATAAATTTGCTATAAGCTTTCAAAAAGTCCTAAAAACCAGGATTGCAATAGTTGGAATTATCCCCCTTTTATTTTTTCCCCATCAGCCAATCAAATGTCATCATTCAAAAAAAATTTATGCACTTATGTTTTCACACTAATACAATGTAGCCATGCAAATATAATTATAGAGCATAAGCGTGTACATTTTGCGACAGCTCAGTTTAAAAAATAGTGATTTTTAGCACATTGACAGCCCTATTTTAGTGCAAAACCATTGTAACTGGTTGCCATGACAACCATAACACCAAAACAATTTTGTTGCCCTTTTGTGTTCATAAATCATTGGTCTCATCATTTGGACCAAGTTTCAGAAAAATCTGTTACCGTGCGTGCCTCACCCCCTATATAAAAGTACAAATGCTTACAGAAAACGACTGTTAACACTATGTCGCAAATATTTACATGAAATACTCATATATCTCTCTGGGTATGCAATTTACCACAGATGTTCGATATCATGTACTTGAAAATTCTGACCACAAACTAGCTGTTTGTTTATATAACGGATTCGTCTTAAGAACACAACATATAAAACTGTCAACTTAGTTCCATTGAACATTTGCGACATATTATTTTAGAAAGTAAATAAAATTTGCAGACATTTTGATGACACTAGTATAGACCCTTGATGCTTAATACAAAAATGTTCAAATTTTAATATCTAAAAATGTAACTCATGGACTATCACACACAATCACTACGTCCTTGATCAGAAGATGTAAAATATGTATACAGCAAAAATATATAGATTCTAGAACATATGAAAATGAGAGTAATTTTTAGTACTAAATTATAACACTACAATATTTTGATCAAAAGTAAATCCGTATATAAGACAACATTCTATACAAACATAACGCATGCCTGCAACTGAACTCCATAATTGCAACCTCAGAAATAGCAAGATTTTTAAATGCATTTGCTCTAGAAAAAATATATTAACCACTTACTGAAATGTGTCAAAACAAAGGATAATGCATTAAAGGAATAAGAAAAACAAACACACGTGTAGCAATAAAGCATTAATGATAACAATAATAATAATACACCAGCATTCAATTGATTATATGAGTTCGTGGCAAAAATGCAATAAATACTAACGCCATAATTCAAAGTGTCAATGTCACAAGCAATTCACCTTAAATCTTCTTTGGTGTCTCTTTTGGGTTTTACAAGAATCCTGTGCCTTCTTGAATTTTAGCAGCTGTCTTCGCTGCTATTGTGTTTGCCTTTGTTTTTAGCCGAGTTGCAACAAAGTTGAACTCGGCTGGGCGAACGGGCGTCAACAAGTGGTTTCCGGACCATAACTCGGAAAGTTGTAAACCGATTTTAATGAAACTTTAGGATGTTGTTATATTTTATAAAAGGAGGAACCCTATTGATTTTGGGGTAAATCCGTTCAAGGTCAAGGTCAAAGCGACAGAAAAACTTTAGAAAATTTCTTGAATTAGTGATTTCCGGACCAAAACTCAAAAAGTTCTCATCTAATTTTATTGAAACTCTAAGATATAGTTACATACCATAAGAGGAGGAACTGTATTGATTTTGGGGTAAATCCGTTCAAGGTCAAGGTCACAGTGACAGAAAAACGTTAGAAAATGTCTTGAATTAGTTGTTTCCGGACCATAACTCAAACAGTTTTCAACCGATTTTAATGAAACTTTGGTATATTGTTACTAATCATAAGAGGAAGAATCTTATTGATTTTGGGGTAATTTCGTTTAAGGTCAAGGTCGCAGCGGCAGAAAAACGCTTGAAATTTTCTTAAAAAAGCAGTTTCCGGACAATTACTCAAAAAGTTGTCAACAGATTTTAATGAAACTTTGGGATATTGTTACCAATTATAAGAGGAGAAATCCTAATGATTTTGTGGTAATTTCATTCAAGGACCAAGGTCACAGCGGCAGAAAAAACGTGGTTTCAGGACAATAACTCAAAAAGTTCTCAACCGATTTTATTAAAGTTTTGGCATAATGTTGCAAACTATATGGAGACCAATGAAGACGATACGGTAACTCGGCTTTTGCACCCTAGTGCATATTGATTTTTTAGGTTTTGGTTCACCAGCAGCTGTTTTAGGTAGTTTTTTTGGCTTCCTGGCATGTTTTACTTCAATTCTCAAAATGCCAATACCTTTAGACTGCTTAAGGCTCTTGTTCTGTACTCCAGGTTTCAATGCTATCTTCAGGTGGACATTTACTGGCTTGAAATCTATGCCACCATTAAAGTTGGCCATGATATACTTTTATATAGCATGCCTGAAATTACCGACGTTACGATTATATAGCGCCTCAATATGCACATACATATTTTATCGGCATAAAGACTGAATAAATAACATATATCTACTCACAGTCTAGTGGTTTTGTACATCAGTAAAAATTTTAAGTTAATAAATCCGATTGTCAAAGAGAACTATATGAACTATAACTTCCCGTACTTAGAGGGTTCCTTGGCTGCTTGACATGTAAAGTCTTAGTCAGTACTGGATGTGATTAATTTTGCGCGAATTTAAAACAAAAGAGAAAGTTTTTATTGTAACACCAACAGGATCTATAGATAATCGATGCCAGAATGTAACAGTATTTCATTTATTGAAAAAAAGAATATAATTGCATAGTAAGATGCTCAAAGATTATCAGTGAATGTAAATTTACATTTATATTGTTGTTCCCTTATGTGTTACCAAAACAATTAATTAAGAAATGAATGCACATATTTAAATTCCTACTTTTATCTAACACCCTTGTGCGCCCATCAAAATTCATCACATGCTTTCCTATTTAAATTAGCCTTAAACAGGTTTTTGGTTAACCAAACTTAGTTGATTGGAAATTGCTATTGCATATTGGATCATTAACATAATCACATGCTTTCCTATTTAAATTAGCCTTAAACAGGTTTTGGTTAACCAAACTTAGTTGATTGGAACTTGCTATTGCATATTGGATCATTAACATAATCACTACAGTAAGTTTTACTTTTGATTATTAATAAAACATTATTTCATTTTTCTTAAATTTTAAAACATATAAAGAGAAGAGAAACGATTTGACTAAAACTGTAAATATGAAGCTGTCCATATTTGCTGAGTTTTTAAACTTCCATTTCAGAAATAAAGCTGGACACAACTATACCTTAACCGACAAACATTTCGCATTTTGCACTGATTATTTTAATATGCAGTCGCAAATTTTTAAGAGTCATTTAGCCGTACATATTTATATTTTCATCTGGTTCCTATAAACTAAAAAAAAACATAAGAGCCGGGGGTAGAATATCATGTCTGTGTTATCCTCACACCAGTATCATTCTAGCAAATAGCTATTGTAATGTACATTTAATTGATATATATCGAATTTTAGTGAGATTAAGAAAAAGTACATTACACAAGAATAAACAACCACACTAGGGGGGATATCCGATACAACTTGATTTATCTTGAAACTTTCATCGAACACGTAGTCAGTCTATCTTCTCAGGGTTAATAAAACAATCCATTTTGGGAAAACTAAAAGCACATAATTAAAAATGTTGCTTTTCAAATTTATATCGGAATACGATAAATCCATTGCGCGCCAATAAAACGTCTGTAATTTGACCCAATGTGACGAATAATGAAAAAGGGTGGGGGCCTCGGTGGCCGAATGGTTAAGGTAGCTCGTCTACTATTGATCACGTGGTCTGTCAACACTGAGATTGCGGGTTCGAGCCTCACTGCGGGCAGGGTGCGTTCAACTCTAATCTTAATTGACAAGGATTGCCAGTTTTCGGGGTATTCTCCGGCTTTCTCCTCCAATAAAAACTGGACGCCATGATATAGCTGAAAAATTGCTGAAAGAGGCGTTAAAAACAAACAAACAAATGAATGAAGAAAATACGATGTGTTCTGTTTTGTAATTTCTAAGTTAGTATTTATTAATATCTTTAAATACAAACACTGCCTATGTTGTATCTAGCTGTATTTTACTCTCTAACCGTACCTTGTGAAGGAGAGGGTTGTTAAATATTTTATGGTATTTATCTATTAAACATTAGTCTCTTAAAGAATAAATATAAAAACTCTGTTAAATTTTCCGAACGTTTCGGCCTCAGGGCCTTCATCAGCGGAATTTTATTGCATAGTCTATAAAATAAACTATGCAATAAAATTCCGCTGAGGGAGGCCGTGAGGCCGAAACGTTCGGAAAATTTAACAGAGTTTATATATATATATATATATATGTATATATATAGTTGTCTAATGAAAATAATTATAACAACACTACTATATACAAATAATACATAAGGAACGCAATATTTCGCTCTACCAAAGAGCTTCATCAGGCGTTAACTGAATGAAAAATTCAAATATTTGGAAATATTTTTGTTGTTCACTTTACTGTTATTAAGGACCCTAAATATTATTGCACTCTAGTGCTTGTGGATTAGGTTTTAGAGTTTTTAATTGATGTATCCAGTAGGACAGCAAAGGCCCCGATTTGACAGATAAAGGTCAATTTAACGCCGTAAAAGTTACCCGTATGTAAACCAAAAATTTCTTAACAGCGCCACCTATAAGAATTGTTTAGGTCAGGAGAAATTGGCGAGGTTAAGTTTTTCTTAAATTAAATCGTTAAATTAAATGTAACAATTTTTACGTAATACAGGAATCGATCAAGGGTATATTTTGATGCATGACTGTATGTATGCGATACAGATATAATCAACAGATTGCGTAAGATCTATGATAGAAATTCGTCATTTATTTATGTAAACATGGCGCGGGCCGTTTGTTTACAAATTTATTTAAAAGTAAAAGCTGACACAATTTTATTCCCGGCCCTTTTTATGTATTTTTACAACTGTTTATTCTTGATTAACCAATAGTTTTTCTCGTTATACCAGTCGAAATGTGTCACCATCTCTCGCAAAAAGCCACGAGGTTGTTTACCAACATGACCAAAACACGTGCGAGTTTTCAAATGTTGACGAACACATATCATGTTTAATCCACGAAACTGTCGTTTTGAAGAAGAAATGTTTGTTTAAATTTGACATTAAGCATGACTCGTTAAAAGTCTGGTATATAACGAATTCTCAAGAATTATTTTGTGACAAGACACGGTGCAATTTTACAGGAATTGAGGAAAGCTCCATGTGCCTTCGTGTTTGTAGTGAAATTTGTACACACAGCGTACGTAAGTCGTATAATAGTTTCAAATGTGCTGACTGTTGATAATTTAATGTTGATATATGTTCTGGCATTAAATAACGTATATTACACAGAGTGACATAGCCCCCTACCCCCCCTTTTTTTTCACACACACACACACACATACAACCACCCACACTTTTAAGAGGGTGAACCTTTAAGGAATGAAAAATTAATATATTTATAATGTCATAATGTTCATATTGAATTCCAACAATCACACAGTTTAATGCCTATAAAATTCTATAACCAACCATGTCATATACTGTGGCCTCCACAACTTCTAGTTGAATTATGATTTTTTCAGCTGGCATACATGTAGGTTACTTTCTACAACCGATGAAGTAAAATAACATACTGGTTGCAACAAAATAACTAGTTAATATTTCTGACATTTATTGCTGTGATGTTAATTTTTTATCATTATTTTGCAACTTATTGCTGTTTAAAACAAGTGAGGGTCTTTATTATTTATAACTGAAACTGTTTTACATATATATATATATTTTGACTAGCATATAAAGTCAAATGTAGCATCATGCAGTTTAAAACAAAGAATTAATTTAATTTTAGAATTTGATGGAATTGCTAAAATTTATTTATATGGAGAAATTTATATACATTTCAAGTATTTTATAAATAGGCTTTGCTATTTTATGTCTGAAAAAAAGTGAGCTTGGGAGATTAAATCTCGAGCAGTAATTAAATTTTTTGGACTGCATTGTGATAGTATAAATCCCATTTTTTACAAACATTATTGAGTTAGCTATTAGGTACAAAATTTATCTAATGATGGTTTCTGCACTTGGTATAGAATTGCTTCTATGATATTCATTGAATGTGAAGCTGATATTTAAGAAATAATTCATGGCTGCCCCAATTTTATGGATTATTTAAATATGGGTAGGCATTATATTCATGAATATTTTGCCATGAGCGTTAGCGAATGGTAAAATATCATGAATATAATGCTTACCCATATTTACCCAGACATATCAGTCTGACATGTCTCATTGCAATATATTGCCCTCAGAAAAATGAAAAATTTCTTATTGTGGTATAGACTAATTATGAGAAATTCATGCGAAGAGAAAAAATTTATAAACAGGCAGCTAATAACGAAATTTCGTACTAGTTAACTATCCGCTGTTAATTAAAATTGGATGTAATAAGAAAATACCAAGACAACAAAGTCTCTGTAAATTATGTAATGTCTTAAAAGATGAATATAACTCTTCCTTAATTGTTCATGTTATTATAACTTAAGTTTTTTTTTAAATAAAATTAAGATGGTCAGAAACTTTTCGATTACTAAAATTTGTAATTATTTTGTATTTCTGTTATTTCCATTTTTTTTTAAATATAATTTTGTATTTTACTGGACCCATAGTTGTTATTATGCCTGAATAAATTAATATAAATTTAATGTTTTGCAAATAATATGTTTAAATCTTTTATAGCATCAGTTTTATGTAGTTTATGGATTTTTTTTTAACTATTTATACTGACTGAAATAAGGGGCATGTAATTGAATAAAAAAAAAGAAAAAAAAGAAAGAAAGAAACATTATTTCCATTCTGCTTATGGGTCACTAATGGTCACTGTATCTTGCATTGTGTCTGCTAAGTCAATCTTAGTGGACTTTAAAACTCTTGCAAGGAAAATTTGCGACATTGAGAATTTTAAGGGTAGCATATCGACTGATGTGTTAAGCTAGGACAAGGAGTGCAACTTTCCTTGTCTGTACAAACCCTACAAGCTGCTGTCAGTGTAAAAAGCATAGGGTCTTTAATGCTACAACAAAAAAGCATTTTTTGTCCTTTACTTTTACATTGTTTCCCAATGGCAGACAAGAATATTTGTCTACATGGTTTAATATTCCTGAATTGAAGCTTTAAAAATGTGTTCAGGTATTGAATATATACATGTATATATTGAACAATCATGTTGATTTGGGATTTCTATAACATATATTTATATTGTAATATATTTTAATGATTGTTATGATTGTGCCACACTTTTTTTCTCTAATGCACACACAGCGCCAAAAATTTACCATTACATTGCAAATGTATTTCAGCCTCCCCCCTTTTTGTAGAAAAAGCTGACATAAATTTGTTCAAAGAGGCTTTGAGACACACAAATTACACAAAATATGCAATACTATTATATATTATATATTAAATCAGTACTGATATGTTATCTATTCTACTTTGGCAGACAGATGCTAAATATTTTTCGAAGCGTACATCGAGTTGCTTCCAACACCCCCCTTTTCGGCATTTTGTCACCGAAAAAGCTGACACAAATTTGTTCCCGGGGGGTTTTAAGCTGAAAATTGGACCGAAGACGTAATATTATAATTGATTTAATAATTTATAGGTCGCGATTTGTCACCATTGCTATTTATATTTTTAATTTAGAGTTTTCTGTCCGGCGAGTGCCGAGTTCAGATCAAAACATGCCACTTCAAACGGCATTTTAACCTGGTAAATTAAAACTATACAGTACAAAATTTCTATAAATGACAGGTAATTGTCTTAGGACTTCGCTGTATTTTATTTTATTGATGTATGTTATGACAGTGCTACGTACGATAACGAAAACTGAGACACTATCACGCTTACAAAAAACCGAAAAAAAGTTGACCTTTAGTCACGTGACTGAAGTCGTTAAAAATCAGCCATTACAGGCGTTTGCTTTCCTACTGTATCTAAAATGTTTCTCGACGTCTTCTGGTTGATTATCCCACTTTGGGTTTTGTTCGATAATTTGGAATTTTACAGTATCAAAAGAGTGGCCTGTAGTTTTAAGGTGGCAAGTTAATGGACAATTTCTGTTTTTTGTGTGAAAAAGGAGCGATGGTTGTTAAGTCGCATATTGAAAGCTGTCTCTGTTTCTCCAACATACTGGATCTTACAAGTTCCACATGTCAGTATGTAAATACCGTTGCTGGATTTACAGGAACAATTGGAGTATATTGTGAAACTTTCTTTTGTTGTTGTGCTTCGAAATATGCTATCGACGTTTGCTGCTTTACAGCATTTACAATTCCTACGATTGCAAGGATTGTAGCCACCAGGTTTTGAGGGAGGGTTCGTTTTTACTCTAGCCTTTACAATAATGTCTTTTAGACTCTTTGGTCGACGGTATGCCATTATAGGTGGTTGAGGGAAAAGTTTGTTTAAAGTTGGATCGTTTACATGTTTTATTTACAGTAGTTTTGAAATAAATTAAGAGTTATTTTATTTGTATACATTTGAATGTATTTTGTATTCATAATTTGTTTTTTTTAATTTTTTGTTTGCTTTTATGTACAATTTCTTCATTATTTTTATTTAATTTTGGGGGGGGGGGTTGTTTTTTTTTCTTTGTTCTTTCTCTTTTTTTTTGTATTAATTTTTTTCTTTTCTTTCTCTTTCCTTTACTTTTTTCTTCCTTCTTTTTTATTTTAGTATTTACATATTTATACAATTGTTTTTTGTTGTTGTTATTTCGTAGTATTTTATAAACAATATATACAGTGAATATTATTCGCACGAAGGTACCGCCCGAGACGATGCTCTCGAGAACAATTTGTAAGGTCTTTCCCGTATTGGCCCTATTTCCATAGAAAAAACTAATTTTACACGTCAAACAAGAGGCCCCAGATGCTGAAAATCTATTATTTTACATTGTAATATATAACCACTCTGGTTGTTCTTAATAATATAATTTTGTTCTAAAATGTATATGTCTTTCGTTAACCATACTTTCCATTAACTTACAAAAGTTTGAGGTCAGTGAAATCGGGCGATATGATTTAGGGTCCGATTTGTTTTTATTGGGTTTTAGGATTAGGATTACGTTGGCATATTTCCAAGTCGATGGTAATTGTCCGGATTCCCAAGCTTGGTTTATTAGGTCTAATACGATGTTTAACATGTTATCTGGCATATGTTTAAACATTTCATTTCATATGTTATTCGGTCGTCTCCCGGTACGGTTGTTTTTTTTTGGTTTTAAGTACTTTAATTAATTCCTCTGGTGAAGGGTTTATTAATAGATTTTAGATTTTAAATTCGGGGTCTAGATTTGGTCGCTACTATCTTCCGCAAAGGAGATTGCCAAAAAGTTAGCTTTCTGCGTATTAGTTAACGCGTGTTTTTTGTTTTGACCCCGTGTGGGACCCGGGGCACAGGAGAATAGGCCCACGGCTTCCTCAGCCTGCAGTAAGAGTCTGCTAACAGAGGCAACACTTGCCGTGTTGCGACCCGTGTCGATTACAGGACGGGAATTCAGTAGGCCGGGTAAACGGTCCCGATAACTTATTGAACCCTTACTTTTTCTAGACGGGAAATCGAGTTAGCCCTGACTTCGATGAATCGGCATGTCGCGTCTTGCCCTTTGTGAATCCTTCTCATTTAAGCTACTCTATTACATTATTTTCCTTCAAACTGATCCACGAAATGTATATACAATTTGATAGACGGCTTCCTTACAGGATTTGCAAAGAAGGCGGTGGCTGAAGGGCAAAGCTTCCTCAGCTTTATAGAGGCGACATGTTTGCCGTGTGTTGCAACCCGTGATGGTGGAGGAAGGGATCCTGGTGGTTGAGAGATCACTCTCTGCTGCATCCATTAGTGCAGGTCGGCGGGTTTGATTTTCAATACACCACTTTGGCTTCGACTTCAACTAGACGGGAGACCGAATGGACCCGGTTCGGTCAATCGGCTGGTCATGCCGAGCCCATAACAAGCTTGTCGTCATTTTTCTTAAGACTTGATCATATCTTGTGAATTTCAGTTCCAAAGTTGTTCAGTTACAAGCTGTTAAGAAGGCGGTGGCTCATGGGTCAATCGAGTAGATAGAGTTTCGAACGGTTGTTTCGCCAGTTAAGTCTGGCACGATGCTTGCGTTCGTGAAGAAATTCATCTACTTGAGTATACCACCCTTGGAACACCTGATGCTTTCTGCTGGTGATCCGCAGACACAAAGCATCGCCCCTGTTGGCACTCCGAGGCGGGTGGGTGACAAGGGTGGTGAAACATTTTTTGCATCATGGCTTCCGATGCACCTTTATTACAAACAAGTTCCAAAAAAAGAAAAAATGAAATTCCGCTTGAAGACATAGGTGATGATGAACAATGGACAAGATTTATTGTATTAACTAGTAAGGATTCTAACAAACCTTTATGTAAAATTTCTCCTTTTGTCATAGAAAAAACCATCAAGGGTTGTGCAGGAGACGTTAAAAACGCCACTAAAATGAAATCTGGCTCTTTACTTATTGAAGTTTCTAAAAAACCAGCAATCCGTAAATTTATTACAACTACATAAAATTTTAGATTTGGAAATTACACCAACGCCTCACAGAACATTAAATTCCTGTCAGGGTATAATTCATTACAGAGACGATGATCTCTCTGAACTGACAGATGAAGAAATTTGCTTTGAACTGAAACCTCAGGGTGTTACAAAAGTAAAAAGATTTATTGCAAAAAGACAAAATCAACAAATTAAACTTAATACCTTTCTTTTAAATTTAAATACTCCATCTGTCCCTAAATCAATCAAAATTGGACTGTACAATATTAAAGTCAGCGCATATATTCCAAATCCTGTGCGCTGCTTTAAATGTCAGAAATTTGGCCACGGAAAAGGACAATGTAGAGGCTCCTTGGTATGCTTTAAATGTGCAGAGGTAGGACATGAGGGCTTTACCTGCACAATAATCCAAAGTGTGCCAATTGTGGTGAAGCCCACATGTCCTCATCCAAGGATTGTGCTCACTTCAAAAAAGAAAAAGAAATTCAAAAATTAAAAACTGAAAAAAATATCACATACCCTGAGGCACGTCGCCTCTTCAATTCAAACAATCTCTCGTCTCCTGCATCAACGTCATACGCCAGTGTGGCCAAACGCGTTCTCACTACAGTTGAAACGCAGACAATTATCACCTGGCCTATTGACAAAAAAGAACCTTTCAAATTATCAGTTCAAACAAAAGACAAAATAATTCAATCTTCCCGGAAATCTTCATCCTCTCAAACTGCTACATCTTCGGCACCATCTACATCATCAACTAATTCTTCAAGCAGCCAAAAAAAAATTAAAAAAATACTATTTCCAATTCAAATTCTTCAAATTCTAATAAAAACTCAAATCAAAAAGGAGATCGTACTCCAAAACTGCTGCGGGATCCCATTAAAGTCCACAACAGATTTGGAAGTCTAGATCATCTTGACACCACTATCTGGGGCGATCCCATGGATACACTACCCCCAGATACTGGATCTAAGGGTAGATCCCCCAGCAGAAACCGGCGGAATGGCCCCCAAAAATCTGTAAACTATTCCTCTATTCGCAAACCATAATGGGTACAATAATACAATGGAATCGTCGAGGTCTTAAGAATAATTTTCTGGAAATTACATTATTAGTTCAAGCCTTTCTTCCTGTTGCATTTTGCCTCCAGGAGTCCCACCTAAAACGAATATATCTTTAAAAAACTACTCTTTATACAGCACATATGTAGACGAGAATCTGGCGGCTCTACCATTCTTGTAAAAGATCAAGTTCTACATAGCCCTGTAGATCTCAACACTGATCTTCAGGCGGTTGCTGTTAGAATAACTTTAGACAAAACAATTACTTTATGCTCTGTGTATATCCCTCCGAATTCTTCATTAAATTTAAATCAGTTGAAACATCTTACTGATCAGCTTCCGGCCCCTTATATATTACTTGGGGACTTCAACGCACACAACCCTTTATGGGGCAGTAACACAATAAACGATAAAGGTAAAATTATTGAAGGCTTAATGAATCAGGAGGATCTGTGTATTTTTAATGATGGAACCAACACATATTTACATCCTGGGAATGGATCATATTCGGCTATTGATCTTACAATAGCAGATCCTTCTCTGTTGCCCGATTTCTCATGGAAAGTCTCTGTGGCAGTGATCACTTTCCCATCATCTTTACACTCTTCAAATGCAGAACGAGTCGCTCGGTATAAATTTGGCAAGGCCAATTGGCCTCTATTTGAACAACTATGTATAGAGCGACTTAACTCGGATGCTTTTGAAGCTGTTTCTGATCCAATTTTAAAATTCAATGAAACACTTATTTCAATTGCTGATGAAACAATTCCTAAGACCTCGACAAATCCAAAACATCCTAGTAAACCATGGTTCGATGACAGTTGTGAGGACGCTATTAAAGACCGGAAAAAAGCCGAACGACTCTTTAATAAACACCCAACTCAAAATAATCTTAACCATTTCCGAATTTTTCGAGCGAAAGCTCGCAGGGTAACGAAACAAAGACGACGCACGTCCTGGTGCAACTTTGTTTCTAAACTAAATAACCATACCCTTATGAATAAAATTTGGAACAAGGTAAAAACAGTAAAGCAAATGTCCATCATTTAAATGATTTGACAAGACTTGTTAACATCAGAGTCGGATATATCTAACAAATTGGCCGAAACATTTGCAAAACACTCGTCCGCTGAAAATTATCATCCCGATTTTCAGCGTATCAAAACTCAAAAAGAAAAATCAAAACTTAATTTCCATTCAAAAAATTTAGAAGATTACAATACGCCTTTTTCTTTGGAAGAGCTAAAAACCTCTTTGAACAAATCTCACGATACAGCATGTGGTCCAGATGACATCCATTATCAACTTCTCAAAAAATCTGCCACAATCTTCTCTCCAATGCCTTTTGAATCTTCTTAACAACGTTTGGGAAACGGGTGACTTACCATCTATATGGAAAATGGCCACTGTTGTGCCTATTCCAAAACCAGGAAAAGATCACTCTGAAGCGTCCAACTATCGGCCTATAGCCCTCACTTTGTAAAACCATGGAAAGGATGATCAACGATCGCCTTGTCTGGTTTTTAGAATCCAACAATCTACTTTCTAATATCCAATGTGGTTTCAGACAAGGGCGAAGTACCCTAGATCATCTTGTACGTTTCGAAACGTATATTCGAAACGCCTTTGCCAAAAATGAACATGTTGTGTCTGTCTTTTTCGATTTAGAAAAAGCATATGACACAACATGGAAATATGGTATTTTAAAAGATCTTTTTGATATGGGGTTGAAAGGTAGACTTCCTTTCAAACTTTTTATCTGACAGAGAATTTAAAGTTAGGGTAAATTCTACTCTATCTGACCCTTTTGAACAGGAAATGGGTGTTCCTCAGGCAAGCATCCTTTCTGTCACTTTATTTAGTATTAAAATTAATAGCCTTGCTCAAGTTTTAAAAGATAATATTGATGGTTCTCTATATGTTGACGACATATGTTACAGAGGAAAAAACATGAATAATATTGAACGTCAACTGCAGTTATGTTTAAATAGAATAGAGAAATGGGCAATGGAGAATGGTTTTAAATTCTCCACTGCAAAAACCGTGGGGATGCATTTTTGTAATAAGAGAAAGATGCATCCTGATCCCGAATTAAAATTACATAATAATCCTATAAAAATTGTAAAGGAAACTAATTTTCTTGGTCTCATATTTGATTCAAGGCTAACCTTTCTACCCCATATCAAAATGTTAAAAAATAAATGCATTAAAGCATTGGATATTTTAAAAGTCGTAGCCAGCACCGACTGGGGTGCTGAGTGCGATGTTTTACTTAATCTATATAGATCGCTGGTTCGATCTAAATTGGATTACGGTTGCTTTATTTATGGTTCTGCTCGCAAGTCATATGTCAAAATCCTTGATACTATACACCATCAAGGATTGCGACTATGCCTTGGAGCTTTCAGAACCACACCTGTTGAAAGTTTATATGTAGAAGCAGGCGAGCCTTCTTTGTATCAAAGAAGAATAAAGCTCGCTTTGCAATATGCAACCAAATTAAAGGCATATCCTGGCAACCCCGCCCACGACTGTGTTTTCAAACCTCTTTATCAAAACATTTTCGAAAAACATCCAAACAAAATTCAACCTTTTGGCCTCCGAATTAAATCTCATTTGGAAAATTCTGGTATAAATTTAGATGAAATTGCTGCAATCGAAATTCCGCATAATCCCCCGTGGTTAAACCCAAAACCGATATTTATTTATGATCTAAGAAAACATAAAAAGTACGACACAAACCATTTAATAATACAACAACATTATGCAGAAATTAAATCTTGTTACCCTGACTATAGTACTATTTACACAGACGGGTCAAAAGAAGGTGATAAAGTCGCCTCGGCCGCTGTCTTCGGCGAGCGTGTTGAAACTCGCCGCCTTCCGTCTGCCTCGTCTGTATTTACAGCAGAGGCGCAAGCTATTCTTCTTGCGATGAAAATAGTTGCTTCGTCAGACGAATGCAAATTTATTGTCTGCTCCGATTCCCTGTCTTGTCTACTGGCTATTGAAAATTTCAAAATTAAAAATCCTTTCATTTTAAAAATTATTCAAATCTACAAATCTCTTGTGGCTTTGGGAAAAGAGATTATCTTTTTCTGGATTCCCAGTCATGTCGGAATCCGTGGAAACACAGTCGTGGATCAGGAGGCTAAAAATGCACTAAAGGATATACTATCATTAACTGTAATATTCCTTTTACCGATTTTAAAGCGTTGATTTTTAAATATATTTCTAATTTGTGGCAGAGTGGTTGGGATCTCCAAGTTCATAATAAACTTCATGAGATCCAGCCACTACTGCACACAAATAATTTTAAATGTTTTAGTGGTCGAAGAGACCAAGTTGTTTTAACAAGATGTCGTCTTTTTCATACCAGGACGACACATAGTTATATTTTATGCAATGAGCAACGACCCGAATGTGTGTCATGCAACAGTCCATACACCATTAAGCATGTCTTGATGGACTGTGTGGACGTGGCCCACATTCGGCAACGTTTCTATAGTGCAGATACGTATTTTAATTTATATAAATCTGTCGCAGGCGACACAATTTTAAAGTTTTTAAAAGAAATTAATTTATTTAATACAATTTAATTTCACTACTAAGTGATGCTTCATATCTTTTATTGTTTCAAGTACCATTTTTATCTGTATATATTCTCATATTATTGTATGAGATCACGTTTTAGTATAAAAGGGAGGCATGAAGTACTACTAATTTAAAATTGTAATTTTCACGTCCTGAATATAGCTGAAATATTGATTGTTGGACGTTAAACAACAAACAATCAATCAATCATGTTTTTTGTTTTGAACAAGCGAAGGTAGACTAGAGACCTTGGTTCCTTTCATATTTTTTATTGTTTACCATTATTCCTTTCGCGCCATGTCTATAGTATTTTTGAAAATGTTTAAGGCTTGTTTATATGCGTCTAGATATTGGCTATTTTTTGTTTTATCGTATTTGCGTAATTTATTTCTTTTAATGTTTTTGGTATGGCGGCGTCTGCGATGGATGTAATGTGTTGGCATAGGTTGAAGTTATATAAATTGATATCTTGGTGTTTTACATCTTCCAACTTGACGTTTTGACATATTTTGGAGAAAAGGTGCCAGCTGGCCTTATTATAGATCCACCGTTGGGCCGTGCACACTTCGCTTTTAATTGGTTTAGATTGTAATACTGTTACAATTGGAAAATGGTCAGAACCGAGTGGACCTCCAGAACTGCCCATTGACTGTCCTTAGCTAATGATGGGGAAATTAATGTGAGGTCAATTTCGAAGGTTTACCATTGTTGTCTAGACGGGTGCTTGACCCGTCGTTAAGTACTATGAGGTCCATATGTTGTATAAGATCCTCTAGGACTTGTCCATTTTTGTTAGTTTTAGTAGACCCCCATAATGAAGTCGCCTACTAAATTTTGATTTATATTATTCAAAAGCTTAGAATAGTCTTGAAAGTTTAGTGATTGATCGGGGGTCTATACATATTGACGATATTGATTTTATCGTCTTGATAATGTATGGTAACACCTTTTATTTCTACATTTTCAGACTGGAAGTCTATTTCCGTGTATGTTAGTGAATTTGAAACATAGATGGCTACTCCACCTCCCTTACTTTTTATTTTACCTTTATTGTTTTTTAAACCGTTTCTATTTTTAGTTACAGGTGGTTGATATCCATTATTTTCAACTTTTGAGATTTTATCTCTATGAGGAATTCTTGGAGTTTCTTTGATTGGCGATTTGCTTTATTTACCTCTTGTGGAGAGGATTCGTCAATTACCAATCGAGGCGGTTTTTAGCATGTCAGCATATGTTTGACTGACATTTATGATGCTGTTATTTGCCACAGGTGTCTTGTCAACTATGTTGACCGGTGTTTTATTGGTAGTTATGTTGACCGGTTGTTTACTGTTTATTATGTTGGCCGGTGTTTCCTGCTTGTCTGTGTTTATAACAGTTTTAATTGTTTTTTCCGCAATAGGGTTTATGCAGGTGGAGGTTTTGTTTTGTTTAGCCTTTTGCTTGGCTTCTTCAAATGACATAAATTTTGGTTTAGTCCTGGTTTGCCCACATTTAATTAGCTGTATAATCAATTAAGTTAAATAAACAAAAAAGACAATATGTTTAATGACCATGAAGATCTATAGTCTGGTACAAAATGTATAGAAAGTATATAGTTTTTATATATTTCATATTTTATATATTTCTCTATGCAGAAGGAAAAGTTATTACATTTGTGTTGAAAAAGGAAATACATTAATACAAAATATATATCTTAACAATGTTACAATAAAAATTATCCTAGATGAAGTAGAGTAGATGCTGCATCGGCGTAGTCAATCACACTGATGAGTCCTTGTTGGTAGCGAATCTTGAGTTGCTGTAGTCTGTAATCCATTGTTCTATATCGTAGTCTTTTTTTTTGGTCGTGTTCCTCCTGCTCCGTACTGGATGATAGTGCATTCTGTAAAAGCTTGACGATCTCGTAGATGTTGGGATGGGAGTGTGTATCTGCGATTACAAGATACACTCCCTTCACAAATCTTAATTCTACATCGTATCGGAATAGCTTCATCATAATGTCCTGTAATCTCTTTGGCTTGTGGTCGTTTTGTACAATCACCTTTCTTCCATATGTATACTGGTCGAATCTTTCAAGACCGTATAACATAGATAAAGCTTCTTTTTCAATTTGGGCCCAGTTTCGCTCGGCTGGTTTCAGGGCTCTGGACGCAAATTCAATTGGTTTCCCGTCCTGTAGAAGAACGGCGCCTAAACCACATTTACTACTATCAACTTGTAGTACAACATCCTTTTTGACATCAAAATAAGCCAATATAGGTGCTTCAGTTGGCATTTTCGTTATACGCTGAAAAGAGTTTTCGCATTCAGCGGACCAATTCCATGGTTCATTTTTGCGTGTTAGTATACGAATCGGATCCATAACATTCGCAAGATCTGGCATAAATCGTGACATGTATTGTACCATACCACACAATCTTTTAACACTATGTACATCGGTCGGACTTGGCATGTCTTTAATTGATTTTATTTTAGCATTGTCAGCTCGAATTCCATCACGAGTAATAAGATGACAATGAAAAGTTATTTCCGTCAGTCCAACTTCTTTCTTGTCTTCATTCAAAACGATGTTTCTTTCACTACATCTCTTGAATAAGTTCTCAAGTTTGCGTTCGTTATCGCGTTTTGCTTCTTGGTCGGATTTTCCACATCCGGCGATAATGATATCATCTGCGATAGTAAATACGCCTTCTAGATCACATAGAGCTTCTGATAGCTTTCTCTGAAATATCTCACTGGATACTTTTAAACCAAACGGAAAGCCTGTCCCATCTATAGCGACCAAAAGGTGTGATCATAGTGGTAACTTCACTTTATTGTTCATCTAATTTCACATGCCAGTAGGCCTCACGGACATCGAATTTACTGAAGATTCTTGCATTTGCTAATTTCGGTATCACATCATCAAGTGTCGGAAGTTTGTAATGTTCTCTCATAAATGCAGTGTTCAAAGGTTGAGGATCCAAACATATCCTTAATTTATCATTCGGTTTTCTCACGACGGCCATTTGGCTAACCCACTTTGTTGGTTCCGTCACTGGAATCAAAACTTGACGATCTACTATTTTCTCAATTTCGCTTTTCACATCGTCCTGCAGAGAAAGTGGCAAATTTCTACACGGCAAAATTTTAGCTTCAACTTCTTCATTTACTTTTAGAGTTGCTTCCCCTAGATCACCAATAATTTGTTTTTCAACGTTAGCAATAAATTTCTCTTTGTTTATGCTTATGAAACCCATCTCTTGACTTGCTTTAAGTCCTAACAAATTAGTATGTCCATTCTGAACAACTATAAATTTTGTTAGTTTTTCATCACCATTTTTCGGATTTTTCACTTGGAGATTAACCTCTCCGATCGGTTT
This sequence comes from Limnoperna fortunei, assembly GCA_944474755.1. Lineage (NCBI taxonomy): Eukaryota > Metazoa > Mollusca > Bivalvia > Mytilida > Modiolidae > Limnoperna > Limnoperna fortunei. Next base: position 60,342,163 of record OX104123.1, read on the forward strand.
CATTCCTTGCTTGTTCCACATTCTGAGTGTAACAAATGTAGGCTTGACCTGCTCTTTGCGGACATGTTGTTTACATATTGTATTTACGTCTGCTGCACTGTCTAGTTGAAATCTTACATCTCGTTCGTTTACATTTAGTACGGCTGTTATATTATCTGAGTTACCAACTGCATTGATTGCATTCAACCAACAATCTTCCTGATCAGAATCATCCTGTGAGGGCACGCTAGATGCTACTGAATGGATTTTCTTACATTTACTCTTGAAATGGTTTCTGCTTTTGCATGCATCGCATGTTTTACCCCAAGTTGGACATTTTTCTTTCTTTCTTTCATGTTTATAGCCACAGAAATTACATTCTTTGTCATATTTATTGTTGTTTTGTTTATATTGTTTACTTTTTGACTGGTGCATGTGTTGGCTTGTTTGAGTTTTTCTGGTCGGTTTCTCAACTTTGACTTTGTTTAGTTTGAGTTGGTGTTTGATTTTCTCTTATTTCTTTTACATGTTTGTTAGACTGTTCATAGGCTCTACAGATTTTAATGACTTTTTCTAGGTCAATTTTATCTTCTCTTAACAGGAGTTCTTGTAATTTTCCTTTCACTATGAAAATTATTTTGTCTCTTATCATTCTATCCTCCAGAAAATTGCACGAGTTTGCTCTGGTTCTCAGTTCAGTGAGAAAACTGTCAAATGGCTCTGTATATGGTACCATCCAAAATCTATGGGACTCGAATACTTCATTTTTTCTTGGATTACAATAGGCTTCAAGTTTTTCAAAGAGTTTTGCTGGTATCTTTTCATCACCACGTTCTGTCCATACAAATTGATCGTAAATGTCAACGATGTGGGGGCCAGCACAATTCAAAATAATAGCTACTTGGACCTCATCATCTTTATCTGATGCACCAGATGCGGTCATGTATATCTCTACTTGACGTTTCCATTACTTAAAATTTGCAGAAACATTGCCTTCTGTAACATTTAACCATGTTATTTGTAGGTACTTCGTTGTTGGTAAAGGCGATATCACAACAACATCTCGCTACCATGTGTATTACTTAGAACAAAAAACATATCTTATTACAAAACATAACATGATTGCATCCGGTTTACTAATACATCAAATAGATAATAAGCCATGTGCTTGTTTATTTAAATATAGGAATTAAGAAACAAACGAATTATCAATTTATCAACAGAAGTTGTGCCTTTGCCATACTTGCTGATAATGACCCAAATCCAGTGATTGCATATTTATATGAATCATAGTTTTGTGAGAACTGTTCATTTACTAATTTGTAGAAGCTTGGAAGAGCTGCTTGGGTCTAATAATAAGACAGAGCTTATGTGCTTCAATGAAAAAAGCTTTGGCACTGAATACTATTCATGTTATTAGTATAATAAGTAACAGTTAAGCTTGTGAACTAATGATCATTAATAATGAATAACTTAATTATAACTATAAAAAATTAATATAAAATTGTTATCAATTATTATTCCGATTTTAAAATTAAATCTGAAAAAACTGTATTATGTTATATAAAATACCAATGAATTCTATTATATATGCCACACTTAATCATTTAATGGTATAAAATACAGGTGAAAAATTAGACTATTTTCAAGAAATGAACTATAATTGCTTAAACAAAAAAACACCTTATGTTTATATATACCTTTAATTATAAGTGGGCAAACCAGGATGACACCTCACAGACAGTCTCATTAATAAAGGTTTTAATTGTATAATTGTTTCTGTAAGTTTTATTACAACTGTAATCTTTTGTCATTGTATTTGATTAATAAATTAATAAACTTGTCTGCCCAGCCCCTGTACTAATTAAGTTTGGAATTACCTTGAAGTGTCAACAATGTTAATTACCACATGATGTATTATTGATCCAACTAAATACTCCAACGAAATTAATGGTTTCAATGCAATTAAGCATACACACCCTGAGATTTGTAATACTATTTATTGCAATTTTTTTTTCTTTTAATATGCTGAAAATTTGTAAGAAATTCTCATAATACACATGTTATATTATACAATTCAGCAAAATTTGAAATATTTGAACTTGAAATAGTTGGTCTTATATAGACATTCGCGCATTTCAGGTCATGAGCGTCTACTACACGTGGATGACACTTCAGGTAATAATTTCATTTACATTTTTTATGATTTCAAAATTTTAAGTAAATTTTCATATAACATATGTTAATAGCTCAAACTGAACAAAATTTGAAGGAGATCTTTGCAGAAATAAAATATTGTTATAACTATATTTATTTTTTCAGGTCATGATGCTTTCTTTTCGGAGATCATCTTTCATGTCAACTTTTTTCCTACAAAAAATTAATACATACGTTTTTTTCTTATTCATGTTATATGTGTTTATATCTCAAGATGACCAATATTTGAAGTCAATTTGTTTGTTTGAAATAATTTTATTGAAAAAGCAAAAGGATTGGATAACAGGCAAAGCCTATAAGGATCCTCTCCTATAAAATGATTGTGATAACAAGACATGCAAAATAACATATACACTTATAATTAATCATCAAAAGCACTGTAATATAAACATAAAAGGTATGGCTAACAAATAATTGAGAGAATAAATTGTATGGCTAATTCTGGTTATAATATTTAAGAATTTAGCTTATCAATACAATTATGGAGATTGAGTAATGGTAGTGTTTTTATTAAGAGAAGAACTTAAATAGCTTGTTATTTGATTGGTGAAATAAAGAAATAATACGAGTTGGAAAAATATTTGTAATAAGAAAAAAAGAGGAAAAAGCATTACAAATATGGACAATGATTTAAACAAAGAATGTAGCTTGAGATGTTGAAGATTTGAAATTTGGAATTTGAATACAAGGGGAATCTTTTTGTATCTTTGATAAATTCAAGCACTGCTTGTGCAATTTCTATGTTGTCATCTGGAGAGAGGTTGGAATTGTTCCCAAGGAGGGTATCAACATTTAGATGATGGTTAAATTTTGAGAGTTTATCTAGTAAGTCTTGACTTGACTTGGGGGAGTTTTTAACGGTAAACGGGAAAAAAGTCACAGGAAAAAAAGTCACAAGAAAAAAAGTCACAATTAATATATAAATATGGTCACATATGTTGTCAAAATATGAACATATTTTTTATAATTATGATAATTATAATTAGTAAAAGAACATATCATTAAGTCATGCAAATTGATTGTTATACAATTAAGAATTGTCTTACATACACCTATTTATCATATTTAATTAAAAGTAACAGAAACTAATTACTTTTGATAGTTCTTTTTTATGCTGCTTTAACAGTTAATAATATGTATACCAAAGGAAAGTATAGGATAAACAACTATAGAATTTGGTTTTTTTTTAAATAAACATATATCCATGCCAAGAATATGGCTTAAAATGAAAGCAAAATTTTAGTGAAAGTATGGCTTCACTATCATTTTTTATATAAAGGATGTTGTTGAAACATTTTTTCATCATAATCATGGAAATCATTAGAAGTAACAAAGGGGGTGTAAAGCTCTGCTACCAGGGGTACATGTACACCAAACATGCTTCAAGAAAAACACTTTTGTGGTGGAAATGTGTAAAAAGGTCCAGCACTGGATGTAAGGGCTCCTTTAACACATCATTACAGACTGATAATCCCTCAATAGGGCAGCCTCATAACCATGACTCAAATGAGACCAGTGTGCTGTACACCAAAGCCAGACTTAGTATTAAGGAGCAGGCTACCAACACCCGAGACAAACCAAGCCAGATCTTTGCCCAAGTTGTAGCTAATTGCACTAATGATGTCCAAGGCATGCTACCCAGATAGGAAAACTGCAAGAGAACCATGCGTTACCAAAGACCGACACCTCCAGTACCACAGTCCCTTGCTGAAGTCTTACTAACAGAACAGTTTACTCAGACTACCACTCACCAGCCATTCCTTCTTTATGACAACGGGCCAGATGCTGCCAACAGAATTATCGTCTTCTGTACTAATCCCAGTTTACAGCGACTAGCTGATGCCAGCACGTTATATATAAACGGTACTTTTGCGGTAGCCCCACGCCCATTTCGGCAACTGTACACCATCAGAATTCCTTTCAGAGATGTTACCATAACATCTGTATATGCCTTCTTGCCAAACAAGAATCAAGATTCTTACACTGAGCTTTTCCAGGCCATTGTTAACCGTTGCCAAGCAAGTCAGCTCCAGATGGCAGTACAAACTGTAGTAACTGACTTCGAAGACAGTGTTCTTCGCGCACTGACAGCAGTATTTGGTAGACACTTGGAGAAGAATACAACAACTTGGCATGGTACCATTATACAGAGAGAATGAATTCAAACTGTTTTGTGGTATGATGGATGGTCTTGCCTTCTTACCAATGGATGAGTTACAGAATGGTATACAACTTCTGAGAACTCTCTGTCCAGATGATCCTCCTGAAGTGTTCGAGTTACTGAACTACATTGACACCACCTGCGTCAGTGGCAGCCACCGCCGTGCTACTGTACCAGGACAAGGTCTGCGTATGGTAATGCGCCGCACTCCTCCAATGTTTCCACCAGCCATTTGAAATGTGCATGCTGCAACTTTACACGATGATCCTAGAACAAATAATGTCTGCGAGGGATGGAACAACAAGTTCTTCAACCTAGTTGGATATGCCCATCCATCTATATGGAGAGTCATAGAATGGTTCCAGAAAGAGGAAGCAACTGTTCGAACCATGATTCAACAGGACGCCATTGGGAACCCACCGGTGAGGCGCGTTCAGCAACGTTATGTGCAGTTGCAACAGAGACTTAACAACCTGTGCAAAGACTTGTCATCAGGAAACAAGACTAATGAACAGTTCCTAGGTGGTGTTGGATGGAATATTCGACTAAGTGAACTGTGTAATATGTATATGTCTTTATGTATTATGTATAATGAACATTTATGACCAAATACTGAACTACTTATTTATTCCTTTGTTTTATATGAAAAATATTTTGTTAATTTGTTATGTTATGATATATATTTTAAAAATAAATGTATCTTTAAATATCCATTTTACTCTTTAATCACAAAGAAAGTAAAATAACACACTTTCAATACCAATACAAATTATTGTTAATTTTATACAAAGGAACACAAAAAAGAGTAGGCTCATTGTAACCGCTACAAAAGGCTAAATTCTCCGCCCCTACCCAAAACTCCATACTTTTCCAGTGACAGTCAAAATTGTATTCCCTGTGACCCATCCCATCCCCATTTTCCGTTGATGTATTGTTTGTTAACTTTTTCCACCTGAATATTGCTGAAATATTGCTCACTGGACGTAAAGGAAACATCCAATCAATCAATCAATCAAAAAAACAAAAACACACATTCAATACCAATGCAAATTATTGTGACTTTTTTTCCTGTTACTTTATCCGTGACTTTTTTTCCTGTGACTTGACATGGATTTTAGATGGAGTTTTATAATTTGGTTAATTTAGTAGTATTGAATAATTTTGGTTTTTTAACAATGTTTGTTAATTTTTATAGTATGGTTTAATTTAAAGGTAAGGTAGTAAGTATCTTTACACCGTATTTATTGAACCTTGTACGAAGCTTTATTAAATTGTCAAACAATTCACTTGATAAGTTTTATTAATTTATGATTGATTTTTTGCATTTTATATAAATTCTATTTACATTTTACATTTTAGAATATTATTGCATTTTTTGTTTGTTTGGTTATTTATTTATTTTTATTTTTATATTTGTTTAATTTAATTTTATTATTTTTAGCTCACCCGACCCGCAGATTTCAACATTTTGATATGGGGAAGAAAGGTGAGTTTAGAGTCGAATATCAAACCAAGAAAAGTAGTTTCTTTCACAATTTTAATAGGGTTGTTATACAATGTAAGTTCGGGATCAGTATGCATTTTTCGTTTGTTAAAAATGCATACCGACAGTTTTAGAAGTGGAAAATTTAAATCCATTTTCCATTGCCCATTTCTCTATTCTATGTAAACATAACTAGTTGACGTTCTATATTGTTAATGTTTTTTCCTCGATAGCAAATGAGGAAGTCGTCAACATAGAGAGAACCGTCAATATTGTCTTTCAAGACTTGAGCCAGACTATTAATTTTAATACTAAATAAAGTTACTGATAAAACACTGCCTTGAGGGACACCCATTTCTTGTTCAAAATGGTCCGATAATGTGGAGTTTACCCGGACTAAATTCTCTGTTAGATAAAAAGTTTGAAATAAAGGTAGGAAGTCTACCTTGCAACCCCATATCAAAAAGATCTTTTAAAATACCATATTTCCATGTTGTGTCATATGCTTTTTCTAAATCGAAAAAGATAGACACAGCATGTTCATTTTTGGCAAAGGCGTTTCGAATAAAAGTTTCAAAACGTACCAAATGGTCCATGATACTTCGTCCTTGCCGGAATTCACACTGTATATTTGATAAAAGGTTATTGGATTCAAGAAACCAGACAAGGCGATCATTAATCATCCGTTCCATGGTCTTACAGACGCAACTTGTAAGGGCTATAGGCCGCTAGTTCGACGCTTCTGAGTGATCCTTACCTGGTTTTGGAATAGGAACAACGGTAGCCATTTTCCAAATAGAAGGTAAGTCACCCGTTTCCCAAATACTGTTAAGAAGATTTAAAAGACATTCTAAAGAAGACTGTGGGAGATGTTTAAGAAGTTGATAGTGTATTTCATCTGGGCCACATGCTGTATCGTGTGATTTGTTTATAGAAATTTTGAGTTCTTCCAAAGAAAATTGTTTATTGTATTCTTCTAAATTTTTGGATTGAAAATTAAGTTTAAGATTTTTCTTTGTGAAATTTGACTCGCTGAAAGTCGGGATGGTAATTTTCAGCAGAGGAGTGTTTTGCAAAGGTTTCAGCTAATTTGTTTGATATATCTGATTCCGATGTTAATAAGTCTTGTCCATCTTTTAAGTGATGAACATTTGTCTTACTATTCATTCCTATAATTTTACGAATCATATTCCAGACTTTATTCACAGGGGTATGGCTATTAAGTTTTGAAACAAAATTCCGCCAAGAGGTGCGTCTTTTATGTTTCGTTACCCTTCGAGCTTTGGCTCGAAAAATTCGGAATTCGTCAAGATTTTTTTGGGTTGGGTGTTTATTGAAGCATCGTTTAGCCTTTTTCCGATCTGTAATAGCGCTCTTACAGTCGTCATCAAGCCATGGTTTCCTAGGATGTTTTGGATTTGTCGAGGTTTTATGAATGGCTTCGTCAACAATTCAAGTTAAAAGTTCATTAAATTTTATAATAGGGTTAGAAATGCCATTAAACGTGTCGAAAATGAGTCGTTCCGTACAAAGTTCTTCAAAGAGAGGCCAATTGGCATTGTTAAATTTGTATCTGGAGACACGTTCTGTTCTACCAGAATGTAACGACACTAAAATAATGGGAAAATGGTCACTGCCACAAAGATCGTCGTGGACTTTTCATGAGAAATCGGGCAAGAGAGACGGAACTGCTATTGCTAGATCAATCGCCGAATAAGATCCATTACTAGGATGTAAATATGTATTGGTGCCATCATTAAAAATGCACAAATCTTCCTGATTCATTAAGCCTTCAATAATCCTACCTTTATCGTTTATTGTGTTACTCCCCCATAGAGGATTATGTCCGTTGAAGTCACCAAGTAACATATAAGGGGCCGGAAGCTGATCAGTTAGACGTTTCAATTGATTTAAATTTAATGAAGAATTCGGAGGGATGTACACAGAACATAAAGTAATTGTTTTGTCTAATGATATCCTAACAGCAACCGCCTGAAGATCAGTGTTAAGATCTACAGGGCTATGTAAAACCTGATCTTTTACAAGAATGGTAGAGCCGCCAGCAGCTCTTTCATTCTCATCTACAAATGTGCTGTATATAGAGTAATTTTTTAAAGATATATTATCATTTCGTTTTAGGTGGGATTCTTGAAGACAAATTGCAACAGGAAGAAAGGCTTGAACAAGTAAGGTAACTTCAATTAAATTAATTTTTAAACCTCGACAATTCCACTGAATGATTCTGTCCATTATTTTGGAGGACGAATGGGGGAGATGCTAATTTTTCGTTGTGTTCTCCCTTGCTCGTCTCGACTGGGAGACCGACTATGCGATCCCGTGGTATCCATTGGATCGCCCCAAATTGTCTCATTACACATGTCCTCCAAACTGCCGAACCTATTATGGACCTGCACGGGTCTCTCATAGATTTCGGCAATCTGTCGCTTTTGTTTGTTTCCTTACTTTTTGGATTGTTAGCTGGATGTTTTTTAATAGAATGTGCTTTTGGGTTTTTTTGGGCTGCTTGAAGAAGAAGTTGACGTTTTACATTGGGTGGATTTCAAAGATGTAGAAGTTTGCGATGTTGAAGATTTCTGGGATGATGTTATTATTATATCAGTGGTTTCAACTGGTAGTCTTTCAGGGTCATTTTTATCAATAGGCCAGGTGATCATTGCTTGCGTTCCAGTTGTAGCAAAAACGCGTTTGGTCACACTGGCATATGACATCGACGGAGATGATGCATTCCATTCGCCGAACTGATCAGACGACGAGCCTCAGGGTAGCTGATGTTTTTTCCGTTTTTAACTTTTGGATGTCCTTTTCTTTTTTAAAGTGTACACAATCTTTCGACGAGGACATGTGGGCTTCACCACAATTGGCACATTTTGGTGTATAAGTGCAGATAAAACCCTCATGCCCTACTTCTGCACATTTAAAACATATCTGCGTTCCTCTACACTGTCACTTGCCATGTCCAAACTTTTGACATTTAAAGCAGCGCACAGGGTTTGGAACGTATGCGCTGACTTTAACACCACAGAGACCTATTTTGATTGTATGGGGGACAGTGGGAGTATTGAAGTTTAGCAGAAAGGTGTTCAGTTTGACCTGAACACCGTCTCTCTTTGAAATAAATCTTAACTTTCGTTACACCCTGAGGCTGCAACTCTGAACATATTTTTTCATCGGTCAGTTCAGCGAGGTCATCATCTCTATAGTGAATGATTCCCTGACTTGAGTTTAAAGTTCTATGGGGAGAGGCCGAAATTTCCAATTCAATAATTTTATTTAATTTAAGTAGGTTTAAGGATTGATGTTTTTTAGAGCATTCAACAAGAAGACAGCCGGATTTCATTTTGATGACGTTTTTTACGTCTCCTGCACAGCCCTTGATGGATTTTTCTATAACAAAAGGAGAAACTTTGGAAAGTGGTTTATTTTGGTCTTTACTTGATAAGACAATAAATCTTGGCCAGTGATCTTCGTCAACTTCTTCAAGAGGAAATTCATTTTTTCTTTTTTTGAACCTGTTATACTTATTGTTTTGGAAGCCATGTTGAAAGAATGCGGTTCGCCACCCTTGTCACCCACCCGCCACGGAGTGCCAACAAGGGCGATGCTTGATGTCTGCGGATCACCAGCAGAAAGCATCAGGTGTTCCAAGGGTGGTATACTCAAATAGATGAATTTCTTTACGAACGCAAGCTTCGTGCCAGACTTAACTGGCGAAACAACCATTCGAAACTCGATCTACTCGATTGACCCATGAGGCACCGCCTTCTTAACAGCTTGTTACTGAACAATTTTAGAACTGATTCTAAGTATAACAGGTTCAAAAATCACAAGATTTAATCAAGTTTCAAGATAAATGTCGACAAGCTTGTTAAGGGCTCGGCATGACCAGCCGATTGACAGAACCGGGTCCATCCGGTCTCCCGTCTAGTTGAAGTCAGGGCTAAAGTGGTGTATTGAAAAACAAACCCGCTGACCCGCACTAATGGATGCAGCAGAGAGTTATCTTTCAACCACCAGGATCCCTTCCTCCACCATCACGGGTTACAACACACGGCAAACATGTCGCCTCTATAAAGCTGAGGAAGCTTTGCCCTTCAGCCACCGCCTTCTTTGCAAATCCTGTAAGGAAGCCGTCTATTAAATGGTACATACATTTCATGGAACAGTTTGAAGGAAAATAATGAAATAGAGTAGCTTAAATGATAAGGATTCACAAAGGGCAAGACGTGACATGTTGAAAGAATGCGGTTCACCACCCTTGTCACCCACCCGCCACGGAGTGCCAACAAGGGCGATGCTTGATGTCTGCGGATCACCAGCAGAAAGCATCAGGTGTTCCAAGGGTGGTATACTCAAATAGGTGAATTTCTTCACGAACGCAAGCTTCGTGCCAGACTTAACTGGCGAAACAACCGTTCGAAACTCGATCTACTAGATTGACCCATGAGGCACCGCCTTCTTAACAGCTTGTTACTGAGCAATTTTAGAACTGAAATTCACAAGATTTAATCAAGTTTTAAGATAAATGTCGACAAGCTTGTTAAGGGCTCGGCATGACCAGCCGATTGACAGAACCGGGTCCATCCGGTCTCCCGTCTAGTTGAAGTCAGGGCCAAAGTGGTGTATTGAAAATCAAACCCGCTGACCCGCAGCAGAGAATGATCTCTCAACCACCAGGATCCCTTCCTCCACCATCACGGGATGCAACACACGGCAAACATGTCGCCTCTATAAAGCTGAGGAAGCTTTGCCCTTCAGCCACCGCCTTCTTTGCAAATCATGTAAGGAAGCCGGCTATTAAATGGTACATACATTTCATGGAACAGTTTGAAAGAAAATAATGAAATAGAGTAGCTTAAATGATAAGGATTCACAAAGGGCAAGACGTGACATGCCGATACATCGAAGTCAGGGCTAACTCGATTACCCGTCTAGAAAAAGTAAGGGTTAAGCAAGTTATCGGGACCGTTTACCCGGCCTACTGAAATCCCGTCCTGTAATCGACACGGGTCGCAACACACGGCAAGTGTTGCCTCTGTTAGCAGACTCTTACTGCAGGCTGAGGAAGCCATGTGCCTATTCTCCTGTGCCCCGGGTCCCACACGGGGTCCTAGCTGTTTGATGTTTATCACAGTTTATCAGCATGCGAGTAATATCCTCCGGAACTTGGCAGTGTTGGCAGAGCGGAGATATATTTCTTACATATTGACCTATTTGGCCTGCCAATAGTGTAGTTCCTAATCTTAATCTTGTGATGGATTTACAATGAAAACGGCTGCCTTTATAGAAATAAGATTTTTGTCGTACTGTTGTGTTCAAATTATAATACCATGAATCGGCGTGTTCGTTCCAAATAGCCCCTTGCGGGATCCGGGTGGCCAAAAGAATAGACCGCAGTCGCGCTAGCTTGTCGTAAAAGGCGACTAAATAGCGCCCAGTACCCTGACCGGCGTGTCAGGTCGGTTTGCCTACTGGGATGTGTGCCCCAAGTGGTTGAATGGGGTACCCCTGGCAAGCTGGGGTTGTCAGGCCATAATACGGAAATCCTGACCGCAAACCATATTAGTGCACCGTGTTGGGAAAAATGCCACGTTCCTCGCACGTTAAAGAACGCTGCTGTAGTATTCGCTATGAGAAGGGATTTCGATCCCGCTACAGGAGGCTGAATTGCCCGACCCTATCCATCCTCAAATTTGGCAGTGGCAATCTAAAATCCGTTACCCCTATTTTTCCTTGTGTCCATCCCATTTTCATTCATCATCATTTCATGTTCATTTTATCATCCATTTCATGTTCATCGCCTGAATATAGCTGAAATATTGCTTCTCGGGCGTTAAACACCATTAATCAATCAATCAATCGTTCCAAATATTTTGCCATTTAAATGTTGAACAGTTTTTTAATTATTGACTGAAATTCATCGGTAATTTAAAGTCAATTTCATCTTTTTGTAGGGCTGCTTTGGCTAATCGGTATGTAGTTTCATTGCCGATTATACATACGTGCGCGGGAATCCATTCAATTGTTAAATCTATATTTTTAGAACGTATATCTGTTGCCAAACAATAAATAGAATCTAGAACATCGGGTCTACTCGATATATCGCTTTCTATTGATTGAATTGCGCTTAGAATGATTGATTGATTAATGGTGTTTAACGCCCGAGCAGCATTATTTCAGCTGTATTCAGGCGATGAACATGAAATGGATGATAAAATGAACATGAAATGATGATGAATAAAAATGGGATGGGACACAAGGAAAAATAGGGGTAATGGATTTTAGATTGCCACTGGCAAATGGGAGGATGGATAGGATCGGGCAATTTAGCCTCCTGTAGCGGGATCGAAATTCCTACTCATAGCGAATACTACAGCAGCGTTCTTTAACGTGCGAGGAACGTGGCGTTTTTCCTAACACGGTGCACTAATATAGTTTGCGGTCAGGTTTTCCGTATTATGGCCTGACAACCCCAGCTTGCCAGGGGTACCCCATTCAACCACCAGGGGCACACATCCCAGTCGGTCTTTAGGCAAACCGACCTGACACGCCGGTCAGGGGACTGGGCGCTATTTAGTCGCCTTTTACGACAAGCTAGCGCGACTGCGATCTATTCTTTTGGCCCCCCAGATCCCGCACGGGGCGAATTGCGCTTAGAGAATCTGTAAATATTACGGCTTTTTCGAGGTCTTTAACCGTTTGAATAGCTTGTTTAAAGTCAACGTTTTCAGAGTATACCAATTTGTTAACCTGGCTATGAAATTTGTAAACCGGGCAATTAATAGAGCTAGAGATATGGTCTCCTTGACAATTTACGCATTTTATAATTAAACTTTTACATGTTTAAGATTCATGTTTTCCGGTGCACTTTGCGCAGTTTAGTGTAACGCTTGTGCATACTTTCGCGAAATGTCCAAATTTAGAGCATTTTGAGCAGAACTTTGGTTCCAAAGCCAGACTTAGTGTGAAGGAGCAGGCTACCAATACCAGAGACAAACCAAGCCAGATCTTTGCTCAAGTTGTAGCTAACTGCACCGATGATGTCCCATGCATGCTAATCAGAGTCATCAGGAAACAAGACTATTGAACAGTTCCTCCGTGGTGTTGGATGGAATATTCGACTAACCAAGTGAACTGTGTATTATGTATATGTGTTTATGTATTATGTATAATGAACATTTGTGACCAAATACTGAACTACTTGTTGCTTATTTATTCCTTTGTTTTATATGAAAAAATTATGTTAATATGTTATGATATATATTTTAAAAATAAATGTCTTTAAATATCCATTTTACTTTTCAAGGCAGAATGTATATAACACACTTTCAATACCAATACAAATTAATGTTACTTTCTATAAACAAAAACAACAAACTTGTAACAAAATTCACATTCAATACCAATACAAATTATTAATTGTGACTTTTTTTCCTGTGACTTTCTTTCCTACAACCAGGTTCGGGGTCCGATCGATAGTCCGACGCATCAGTAGTTTGACAACCCGTTGGTCCGACAGGTCGTTAGTCCGACGGTTCGATAGTCCGACAGTTCGATAGTCCAGCGGAACATGGAGATTTTTTCCATTGTCTGGTTTCACGTTGTCATATATTTGTCTATTGTTTTTTTATATTTTAGATTTACCATCATCGTTCAGTAGCTGTGTCGTTATCGTTCATGTTTGTTGAAAACATTCGGGAAGCCTATGTGTAGAGGAAACCGGACTCGAAAATTGAGGGGCAGGAACGAGTTGCAAGTGGGACTGAAACAGTGAGGATGCGAGAATCAAGGGTAGGGAATATAGTCGAGGGAAGATAATTGAGTATCGTAACCTATTTGTATATGTATTTTTTTCCTTGGGCATCCAGCGATATATTTGTTTAGAATTACATATATACATGCAAACCGTGTTTTTTGGGGACTTTTACAATACCCCATGTCAATGAACTGTTCTTTTATCGTATATACATGGAATCAGTTTTCATATAGTTCGACTGGCTCTCTCAACCTTGTTTATATCTAGTTATATATGCATATGAATTTAACCATTCTGAATTAATGTGTTGTGTTTGTTATTTATCCCTGTGTTGGCACCTTTGATTAGGAAATAAACATATTTTAATTGAATTTGAATTATCCCTGTTCGAACGTTTTGGTTACGTGTACTTTTTTTCTTTCAATACTTTTGGTTTTTGACCTTCCAATGTTTTGATTCTGAAAAGAGGTTACTCGCCGGGCCTAGGACGGTCGCTCACCTACTTCCCGTTTAAATACATTCTGCCTTTTTTTGTTCTTTAACCCGTTGTTAGTTTTAATATTGCCAACATTGTTGAAATGCAAAACGAACAGAACTTGAAATTTAATTCCTTGTGAGGGAGCCTGTATATTCATTAATTTTCAGTAGCCCATTTTGAGAGAAATTTCAGACTTGAACGTTTATCGTTTCTATAACTGTTAAAGTCGATCAACCAGAAATTCAAAGCCAAACGATAAGAGCGCATCTGTAATGGTCTAGCACATACCAAGTTTCACTAACAAAACTAATAGCTCCTAAGATATACAAGTGCTCTAGGTTTACATTTCAAAATGTCAAAGTCAAAAAGATGTTTATGCAACTATGCAAAGCTACACTACATATATGTATACCAAGTTTTATCAATCTAAGCCTTGTAAAGCAAACAACTTTGTTTTGCTTCGCTGTGCAAATGCCGAGAAGTAATAAAATACATTATACTTTAATTGTGAGTGGAAATGTGTAACTCGTCGTTAAATCACATCAACTGTTAAACTGTACTCAACATTTTTTCTTAGAAAACAGTTTCAAACGTTAAAGTCAAAACTGAACGAGGCCATAGCACACAGCATTCCAATATTGGTCTAAATTCCGCACCCCCTGGTCATAGTCCTGCTGTAGTCTAGTTATTCTCTCTGCTAGGTCCCTCCACTTTTTCTTCCGTTTCGGTGTCGGTTCTCCGTTGTCAGTAGCCTCCACAGTATTCTCCAGCGTGGCCTATTGGTCCTTCAGACATCCGATGAATGTCCATAGTGAGGGGTGACGCTCTGCCACAACATTGTTCCACATTCTGATATAGCCTGTGAAAAATATATGCAGTTATTATGCATTTTTTTCAAATTTATGATAATATTAGTTCACGCCATAATATTTTACTTTGTTTCTCTGATTGTAAAATATCCCTTATATATTTTATAAAGTGTTGCTAAGGCGTAAAACACCAACTCGATCACTCACTCAGATAATAAAATATAACCGTAGTTCAAACCTTCTGAGAACAATATATTTAAATAATACACGTACTATTAATCGTAACACTAAATACATGGAGCCGAAATAAAAACGAAAATTTTCAACTTTATATTAAAATGTTGTTGCGGAAATTCCAACTCCCATGAGTTTTTATTTTTATTGGTTGTTAGTTCAGGCAGAAGTTAGGCCAGTGCGGTGAGCTTTGAGCTTTAGAAACACAGAGTAACACAACGTTTTTCACCAATTCTCGTGTATTCAGGACATTTTGTAATAACTAAAACAAGAAGCTGCTTACAAAATATCGAAAGCCTAGAATAAGAGAAGCTGAGAAATCTGTTACGAAAAAAAGTGTGACGAACGCACGCACGGACGGACGCCCGCCCGGCATTTCTGTCCCCGCTCTTAGTTGCGGCGGGGGACAATTACGGGACATTGCCACAAAAGGGAGTGGATCCGATTTTAACTATACAATAAACTTACTTTCAACGTAGTTATTTGTTCTGTTGTTTATGTCTCTGTCATAGACATTTCACATCTGGGGAGGGAACATTCCATTGGCGTTCAGGTAGTTCTCAAAGAAGTCCAGGAAATCGGTCAACTCCGGAAAACGTCTACACAATTGAACAGTATTCCTAGATGTTCTCAGCAGTCGGAAATTCTGACGCACTACAGCCAGCGGTAGATATCAAATGGCCATCACCTTTCGAATGACTCATTTCAATCTTTGGTTCTGACGGAACTCTGTGGCTAAGCCTAAATTTTGCACTTTTCTCCACAAATTCTGGTTGAAATGGAAATAGCACCCGCTTATTTCTGCTCTCGGTAGTTCTGTCTCTACTGCCGCTATATGTTGGCTTGCGCAAAGTCGCACACAACTCTTCTAGGTCTCTACCTGTGGTTAGTAACTTCCCGAATTTTTCCCTTTAAAACTTGAAAGACGTGTCTGTAATCTGCAATTGTTCTACTAACCATCAGGCAGTTAACAAAACACAGAACACGATTTGTATACATTCCATCTATGGTAAAATACCTCTGGTAAGGTCTTGGACATGTTCTAAAAGTCCCATCACAATAGATTTCGTGGCACTGTTGTAAGTTTTTCAAATTATCTTCAGTTGCATATATAAGGACTCCCCATTCTTTGTCTTTGTACAAGAGAAATTTTTCTTCAGACCATGTTCGTTTCCACGTTCCGTGTATTGAAACATCATCTATTGTAAGCGGCACTCTATGGAATTCCGGTATGTGTTCAACATCTCCCCCTCCTCTAGCGTAGTTTCTGGCAGCGTTATCATAAACACGCTTCAAGGGAACACTTGGATCCTGTCTGATGTTATTGCGCAAAGTGTTAAGTGTTTTGTCCCGATCTATTACAATATCGTCCTCCTCGTGGGTATGTTCATTTTCGTGCAGTATACGGATATTCGGTACCTCATCGTCAAGATCGAAGACATTGATCTGCAGATTTGCTCTACACTCTGTACGCCAACACCGCCAATAGATAGCCTGTCTACGGACTATTTTTTTTATATTTAAACCCATTGTTTAGTAGGACTTTGCCTCCGCGGTTCCCCGTGATGATTCTCGTTGTCATTTTAAGATACGATACAACTTAGAGTTTTGGATCATTTATATATGCCATAGTCGTGGGAAGTTTTAGATGGCATGGGATGTCAATTTTCAAGGGATATTGACACTTCCGAAACACTTAATTCGTGAATGAAAAACGTTGTAAAAAGTGTTGCTGAAGAAAATGTCAATTTTGATGACACGTTATGACATATTTGGCAGTAGTGAACGTCTACAACGATTGGTCAAAATAACGTTCGATTTCGGTCACGTATCTGTAAATTAATTTACGTTTACTTAATTTTAGATATTTTATTTTATTATTTTTTTACAAGAAATAACGTACATGCATACATGTGTATAAGAAAACTACTGTTTTTAATAAAACAAAAAGACATGTCAATAATTTATTCTGATTTCAAATGAAATGTGATGGAAAACAAATAAATATAAATACTATATGACTCTGGCGAGGTTGAGAATGAAATTCATTTTTTATTCAAATGCTCTTATTATGATCGTACAAATTTAAAAAAAATTATCACAGAGTATTGCGTTAACTTTAACCCACTTGATTTACAAGCAAAGTTACTCTGGTCATTATCATGGGAGAATGAAGAGATTTTAACCCAATTATGTACCTTTATTACAGATAATTTAAACTGACCATGCTTATTTAATTGTTAATGGTACACCACTGTATTCTCCTTATGTTTTTTTTTGTTCATAGTTACTAATTATTTTTGTACTTTTATTTATTTATTTATTTATTTTCACAAAAGTCCTTGATGTTCTGTACTAGACTCGAGGTGGAATTCTCTCTGTTACGAAATGTAACAGAGAGCATATCCATACAAGCACCGTCCCTTGGCGTCTGTTGCAGATCTTCAATGTCCTACTCAACTATAACTTCGTAATCTTGCGATTCTACATCAGTCACGAATTTAAATTGAAAAGACAAATTTGCATGCATTTTTTTATATCAGATTATCTTTTTCTTATAGCTACCATATTGTCCAGATGATCTGTATTTTGCATTGATTGTTTTTGTTTGTTTGAATGGTTTTTAATGCCACTTTCAGCAATTTTTCAGCTGTATCATGGCGTCCAGTTTATATAAGGGGAGGAAGTCGCAGAACCCGGAGAAAGTCCCATAACAACTGGACAAACAAATATAAAATAGCTTCTGTAACATTGATATAAAATGTTTTAAATGCGTCCGTAAAATTATTATCATACAGACAAACATGTAGAATAATTCGGCGGCGAATTGATGCTTTGCATCAAAAGTTTTTCTTGTCTTATATTGTTTTAACACAAGCGAGGTACAGGTGGGAAAAGCGGAGGGAAATGGAAACCGACTTAAGTTCCCATCAACACGAGATTATGTTTCTGTGACATAATTTTTGAACTCCTTCATAGAATTTTATTAAAATAAGGCTGGGACCATACTGTGAGAGGCTCAGTGCTCGATCCACAGAGCAGCCCAGCGCGTCCCCGGGTGGCGGATAGGTGAGACCCTCTCGTTTTGGGTTGTCAGGTCATAATACGGAAAGCCTGGCCGCGGACCACAGTGGGTAACGTGTTTGGAGAGTGCCACGCTCCTTGCACGATAAAGACCCCTTTTGTAGATTTCGAAAAAGAGTAGGCTCATTGTAGCCGCTGCAAAAGGCTAAATTCTCCGCCCGTACCCAATACTCCATACTTTTCCAGTGGCAGTCAAAATTGTGTTCCCTGTGTCCCATCCCACCCCTTTTTCCGTTGCTTTATTGTGTGTTAACTTGTTCTCGTCCTGAATATAGCTGAAATACTGCTCGCTGGACGTAAAGCATCCAATCAATCAATCAATTAAAATTAGAACATTAAAGCCACATGTAATAGTCAATATGACATTCCCTTAGCTGGACAAGTGATAGTACTCTACCCTACGTTAAAATTGGCACAGGATATACGATTGCCGTAATCGTAACCTGTGCCTTATTTTTGGATCCTTTCATGTGGACCCTTTCGTATATCCGATTATCTTTTAATCCAAAGATGTTGAGGGTGTCTATAACTTTGAGAAGAGGATGGATTTGGTTATCATAAGTAAAACAGGTGTCCAGATAATTCTAGTTAAAACTATCGAACTGTCGGACTATCGAGCCGTCGGACCAACGAAAGTTCAAAGAACGTTTTGTCAGTTCTTCATGCGCTGCGTGTACGTTTTGTGCGGTACAAATCCGTTACTAGTACGTTGAAGTCCGTTAACAGTACGTCGTTCATCCAGTATATGTGCGTTGATCGTTCGGTCATTGTGCGTTTTGCACGTTTTATGCGCCCCGTACAGCGATCATGAGAGCACCGAGCAGCAGCAGCGGGAAATGCTTTTCATCACCGGACAACTTTCAGCCGCATTTTTCTTTGCGTTTGGCGTCCGTTAACGCTATGCGGTGTAGTGTGACTGAACCTTGACGAACTGTCGCACCAGTGACATAGACCCCCCCGGTTCGAAGGTCAAAAAAAGTGAATGAACGAATGAATCTAGTAAGTAAGCTCGTTGTCGCTCATATAATGGACATCGAAGAAGGAAGTGGGCGCTATCTTAGATGTTGCAAGTCAATGTTTGAAGTCAATCCACCAAGAAATAAAAAAGTTATTACAATTTCTGTACGTTTTCAGGACACGACAGGCAGTCCTTCAGGTCAACATTTCTCCTACATGTTTTTTTTTTTTAAATTTATTTTTCATATTCATATAACATATGTTTATATCTCAAGCTGACCAAAATTTGGTGGCAATCCAACAAGAAATAAAAAATGTTATGATCAATTCTGTACGTTTTCAGGACATTACAGGTAATCCTTCAGGTCAACTTATCTCCTACAAAAAAATTTTTTTTTATTTTTTTTAATCATATTTATATAATATATGTTCATATCTCAAACTGACCAAAATTTGGTGTCAATCCATCAAGAAAAAGTTATGAACATTTCTGTAAGTGTTCAGGAAATTTTCAGGACATTAGTGCTACCCCATTTTTTTAAATGGCATCTAATATCTCAAAACGTAACAGATGCATAGATGACTCGGACGAAGACTATGACGGTACAACTTTAGAACTACCTTCTAGAAAACAGACGACCAAGACGGCGATTACTAAAGAAACCAGCAAATGGACATGATCTCATTGACAAATTTGAAAAAATTAGTAATTGTGTACCAAAGTGAAACGAAGGTTTTACGAAAATTTGTGATTATGCCGAAAGCAAATTTAAATTTGACCTTTCTCGGGATAGCCTGCATGAAATGACAAGAACTGATTTCATACATATTATGGATGGACTAAAGAAGGCATATAAAGACCTGAATGACCTGAATGGTGAAGACAGAAATGCGACGTTAAAACACACGGCAGAAACATCACGGTAAGTATTAAAACTCGACTATTGGTGCATTTGTTAGCGCAAAACCAGTTTCAGTTTATTAAACTTTGTATTTGTTGATGAGAACCAGTTTGGAACCTAAACTCGTTTTCCGTTTGTTAGTGGCAAACTGAAACGGGTTTCGCAAACCATTCAAACCACATACATGGGTGGTTTGCGGTTTAGATGTTTTGGTTTAAGTCTGAAAAATTGGCTGCAATAATGTTGCAATGTGGAGATGTTGTAAAGATAAACTAACAAATCTTTTGAAAAATCCAAGAAACAAGATAAATCTGTTCTAGAACATGGCTTTGCTGGGTTTTCTGAGGAAACCAATAAAATACAAACATAAAAATTGTCGAACAAATTCTTTGACATTTGACGATTTCGAAAACAGACACACAAATTTTAGAGAGTCATCTGATTAGAAGCATATGCAACAAATATTAGAATTTGTTTTTCTGTAATCTCTGCTTCCTACATGTATTAATTAAAGATCGTTTATTTATTCATTCTTTAAACTTTAATCGAAAACTAATTATTTGGTACTCATCAATTAAACCAAAACCAGTTTTGAAAACTTCATTGAAACTATAGTTTAAAACCTGAAACCCAAACTAGTTTTGCTGTAACAAATTCGCCTTATATCAGTCTGCGCCGTTAACTTTTTTGGCTACTAGTCCTTCGGATTGGTGACCTGTTATTTTTACTAGTCCAAACCTAATTTTACTGGCCCGAAATTTAAAAAATCATCATTGATATTAAGCTGTTAAGAGCCATGGAAGCATAATTACTTTTGTTCGGGGACCTTCGCTAAACAAATATTAAGTGACCCAGTTAACCTTCACTAAGGAACCAGGCTACTCAAGATCTCGTGAACACAATAGGTAGGACTAGTTTCCAAAAAAAACCTGTAGATTAATTAACACTAAATAATCAAAAATATTATTCTGAAATTTGTTCACGTTGTTTTTTTTTCATTTTAACCCAACAGATTAAAAAGCAAAATAAAATTGTTTACTACAAGGGTCACCACACTATACAAGGGAGAAGTGAGACTCTGATAGCAAAACTTCGGCCCGAAGTCTTCGGGAGATACTAGTGAGTAGTGAAAAGAGACCATAAACATATATACTTAATTTTGCAGTTGTAATATACATTTTCATTTATTTACACATTTCATAAATTTTTAATTATTGTGATTTTTCATAATGATTTCTATTGTTTTTTTTAAACTATAACACACTCCGATTCAGTTTTTTCTGTATTTTTTTAATTATTATTAATGATACCCAATAAGTTCAAACACATACTTTTTTCTTTGAAAAAGTACATAACCAGACAGATTTACATGTAGCAACTATTTTTCTACCTAGCACTACAATTAAGTATATATCAATAAAAATAGACAAAGACAAAAATATTTGTATATATATTAGTATAAAAAAACATCACAGTATCGGTATATTGCATACAATGTTAAGTCATGAATATGCCATGTTTTTTCTGGACAATATAAATAACATTGCATTAAACCCAGAAATAATTGCTGTTCAGTGCACTGCCACCTGCACCAAGCTGTGCTAAAAAACAAACTGCTTCATGCGACACCTATCTTCAGAAATTATCAGCAGGTTAGATATTTATTATGGACAAAAATAAAAATATTATATATTTTGAAAGAACTTAACTTTTCAAATTTCAAGTGATTTTTATTATTTCCTTAAGGTCCGTTGTACTTTACTTCTTTTCATTTGTCACTTCCGGTAATTAGACGTATTCCGGATGTAAACAAATGGCGCATAATCCATTTGAAACGCACAAAACATTTAAAAAACGAGTTAAATACACAAAATCTGTGCCGACTTTGTATAAAGTATGAAATATTTAATCAAAATTTGGAAGTCTTGGCGAATTGGTCCGTCCAAATATAACTTTTTTGCCCACTTTGCACAATGTTTTGACCCTTCTAACTAGTCCGATTGGGCTAGTGATTTGGAATATTTACTAGCCCGAAACTAAGAGCTACTTATTACGAAGGGCATTTTTCCTGCTTCTTTACCTCAGTGTTGACGGACCATATGATCAATAGTACTCACTACCATAACTAATCAGCTATAGGGACCCCTAGCGAGAAAAGCCGATAGCAAAAGAATGAAAGCTGACATGTTTAGAATGGTTTTGCTATTGACCTAAATATCTATAATTAGAAATGTTATATAAATAGTTACTAAATAAAGGTAATGTCAATTTTGTGTATGGTTATACAAAAACAGGTCTAATAATGAGTGATCATTGATTGATTGATTGATTGTTTAACGTCCAGCAAGCAATATTTCAGCTATATTCAGGACGTTTGATAATTGAATGCCTTCTCCTTGAAACAATTTAATGTATATTTTGATTAAAATTATAAGTCAAAAATTTATTAACAGTACATTGACTTAGTTATATTTGTGTCACATTCACTGACTTGGTGATATATGTGCATTCTAATGACAAGTCGAGAGTTTATTCACAGTACATGTATCATATTCACCGATTTGGTTATATTTTGTGTATTCTAATGACAAGTCAACAAGTCATGAATCTAATGACACGTCAACAATTTATTTACAGTACATGTATTTTTCACTGACTTGGTTATATTTGTGTATTCTAACGACAAGTCAACAAGTCGTGAATCTAATGACACGTCAACAATTTATTTACAGTGGTTACAGTTGTGCATTCTAATGACTAGTCGAGCCACACCAATTTAATTTCTTGTTCTTGAAAATTGAATAAATTTAATAGGGTTTTCTTGAAGAAAAAAAAAAGAAATTTACCTTCGATGTTTGATTATTTCTTCAACTGTCAAGTTCTTTTAGTGAATTTAAAGTTGTTAAATTGCGAGTTCATTCACAATACATTCATCATATTCACCGACTTGGGTTATATTTTGTGTATTCCAATGACAATAATTTTTTAACAAAAATACCAACAGACAGAAAATCATTACACAGTTGATGTAATAACCTGAACGAGGCCATAATGTATGTATCGATATTGACTTGGGGGAGTTTTTAACGTCCTACACAGACAACCTGATGCCCTTGATCGGACGATAATATATCTATATAATTCAGTTGATCTTGGTGTACACGTACGTTATACAGGTATAAATTGTACGTCACTGAAGAGTATTATATTGATCTTGAACTTTCTCGGCAGTTTATTACAAACAAATATGCAAAAAATATAGTACGGTGTATGATGTAGCAGAAAATTATGCCTTCAGCAAAAAGTTATGATTCCTGGATCATTGCTGAGGATTAAAGTTGTTTTGAGCCACTCTAATGACACATCAAAACTGTGAGACATCTTCGAAACCCAGATTGTCATCAACGACATTCGTTGCGTAAGTGAAGAAATTATGCAGTTGTTAATGAATATTCTAATATGACATTATGCTTTCGCTATATAAACAAAGCCATGTTAAAATTCCAATCAATTTAGTTCGCACATGCGTAAGTTGTCGGTTTCAGTACGGTGAATTTTATCCCAAATTTTCACTTTCCGAACCATAATTATCGTTTTTTGTTAATGAAATTTTTTATTTTAGACTGAATTCTGAGATTTGAATGATTCAACACACAGCAATTGAGACTCTAGTGTTTGGAGAAGGGTGCTTTATTAATAATAATTAAATCAGCATTATATCATAACATGCACAATGCATAACATATTAAGTCTAATCCACAATACTTAATCTAATATAACATAAAGCACCAATACAAAAAAAAATAATAATAATAATACAAGAATAACCAAATTAATAAAAGAATCGAAAAGAACCACCAAAAAAAAAAAAAAAAAAATTTTAAACCGCGCCAACTATGGGTTGGGGAATAAACATATACAAATAAACCTCCACGATAGAGAGCAATAACTATTGTTCAATTAGGGACAATGGAGTTATCTCCCATTCTCCACAATTGAGACTCTAGTGTTTGGAGAAGGGTGCTTTATTAATAATAATTAAATCAGCATTATATCATAACATGCACAGTGCATAACATATTAAGTCTAATCCACAATACTTAATCTAATATAACATAAAGCACCAATGCCAAGAAAGAGCCAAACACTAGAGTAAGAGGGGGAGGAAAAGCAATTAGTTTTATGCAAATAACACTTTGTACATGTCTTTGGTCACAGCAAAAGATGAGGCTTTAGCATTTTTAATATAAGTTTCATAACAATTACTCCTCCAGTCACCATGTGACTTTAACATCAATTCTGAAACCCCTGCTTTAGCCGCAAGAGTAGCACCGCCGTGTCTTAGTGAATGTAAACTGTAATTGCCTGGCTCCATATCACATTTAATTAATAATTGTTTAAAAAGAGAATAAATTTGGTATTTGCACAAGGGAATTAAAAATAAATCATCTGAACGAGATGGAAGACCTAAAACTGGGTTTTTAGGAAGACCAGGGATAACTTCTAACAGATTAAGGTAGGCATGAACAGGGCAAAGCTTCCTATCTTGACATTTCGCTAAAGGAATAACATGTAAGAATTCATGAGTTTGCCTGGTTTTGGACCATTTAACGTTCAAATTTAAGCCCTCGGAAGAAAATTGTACATCACATCTATTTAATTGTTCATAGTCTTTGTAAGTTTGCACAGAAGTACATAATAAATTAGAAGCTCTTAGCATTCCAAAAAAGGCAAAGGTCAAAAAGACCCACATACAAGCATGTAAGGGAATTTTTACATCTAGAGTGTTAACTAATAACTTCAACTCTATGCTAGAAATAGGTAACTTAGACTTTGGTAGGTGTGTAGACAATTTACATAAACCCTGAATAGTTAGCTTTAAATCAACACTTTCAAAAACTGCTAATTCATGACCCAAAAGTTTGCAAAAGGTTTTGACTCCTGATAAGTAATTTTTAATGGAGGACGTGCTATCAAAACTAAGAGATAAGAAATAGGCAAATCCGCAAAGAGCATCATTTCGGCAAGGGAATGGTTTAAATCCATAGTATGCACAAAAGCGTAAATAAGTGTCTAGCTGAGTATGAAGATTCTTTCTCGTTCCAGGTCGGAAAGCAGCTCGCTTAACAGATCTAACGCCAGTATCTATTAGATGTCTTCTTGAGTAAAAATCTGCAAAAACAAAATAATGTCAACTTATACTTCATAAATATCATCAAACAAAACGTTGCTTATGACACACTCTCTGTAATCAAATCTTTGAGTAGAAAGAAAATCTAAGAAGTCTCTTCTGTACTTCTGTCCAAGATTCCAACGCGACAAAGCATCTGCAAGCCGGTTATCAGTACTGGGAATATAAACAAGTCTTATTTCCGCATTATTGAACTCAGATAACATAGAAATTTGTCTTGCAATATGCAACATTTTATGGTCTCTACCCTTTCCGCTGTTTAAAATACTTATAACGCTTTGATTGTCACAATATAATTGTAATCGTCTATTGGTAGTGGCCTTGCACCACAATCTAAGAGATATATAGATGGCCAACATTTCAAGTACTCCTATGTGGTCTTCAACAAATTTTTCTGGAATGTCACAATGGAAATATTCTAAAGAATCAGAGTTAATGCCTCCTAGGCCACTCAAGCATGCATCAGTTGAAATTATTGTATCGGGATGACTCCAAATTACATCTGGAATTATACTAACTCCATTAAAAGTTTCAAAAAAAGAAATCCACCACTTAATATCAGCTCGCAGTTCCTTATCTAAAGAAATTCTGTAATGATTGTACTTATACTTTCTCAAGGTAGCAAGAAGTCTAGAGATAAATAACCTGCCTCCTCTTACACATTCTGCAAATGCTAGCTTTCCTACAAGCTGTTGCAATTGTCGTTTAGTGCACTTTTTCCGTTTTGAAAATAGTGTCACAAAATAAATTATTTCCCTTAATTTTTGACTAGGAATTTCAACTGTCATTTGCTCTGTATTGTATTCTTTCCCTAAGAAAACCATGATATGGTAAGGGGATGCACATTTATCCTCACTAATCTTAAGACCTAATTCCTTGAATATATAAAGTGTTTTATGGTATAGGGTAGAAGCATGCTCAGGGGAAGCAACCCCTCCAAAATCATCGAGATAGTTGATAGAATCAATGTCATGCTTACTAAGGATAAAATTTACTAAATTGGTAATTCTTTGACATGCTTATGGCGATGAACGCATCCCAAAAATCAGTCTTTTATCAACATAGATAAAGTCTTTCCAACGAAAACACTGTAAAAAGTAATCGTGGGGGTCGATAGCAAATTGACGAAAAGCCTTGGCAAGATCAATCTTAAACATGTGGCAGCCTCGACCGTACTTTGATAGCAATTCAATGAATTTTTCATGACGAGGGTATTGTAAAGCTAATTCTTCCCCTAAAAAATAGTCTTTAACGATCCCAGCATTAACTGACTGTGGTCCTCCGTATGAACAATCTACAATTACTCTACGGCCACCCTCCTTTTTTGGTACAGAGAAAATGGGGGCCACTGACGGAGTTAAACGAAAAGGGTTATCAAGAAAAGGACCGGCAATGTGTCCTGTAGCTAGCTCATCCGATATAAACTTTTCAATGTCACTGTCAAATTCTGATCGTACTTGATTCCTAATGGGCGGATTTGGCAAACATTACTAGTAAAATTGATAGGCCAACCAAATTCTAAAAACTGCAATACTTTGGAGTCATGAAAATCTGTAGCATATTCATACCACTTTGAAATATTTAAATCTGTTTCAACCTTAAGCTTACAATGAACATAATTAGGTTTCCCTGATAATAACACTCTGTCATGTAATAAAATATCAGCATTGGTTGTATACAAATCATTAATAACATCAAACAAAAAATATTTGGTAATATCAGCATATTCATAATATAATGGTCCAGCTGGCTTAGTGAACCATGAAAATCTACACATACAATTATTAACTTTACAATTTTTACAATACCCAGAGTCTATATGTTCAATAAAAAAAATTATCAGGGTAAAATTCATAAAAGATATCTTTCTCAATAGAAATATCTTGATGATCAAGAGAAGGTAAGTCTTGAACGAGTTGATCTGCACCGAGAGGAGGGATTACAGGTACCTTAGAATTCATGGGAATGGGGAACACCTGCATTTTCATAGGGAAGCACATCTAATGTACATAAAACATTAGGCACACCTGCATTTTCAGGGGCAGGAACATCTGACTTCAATTCCATAGGCACACTTGCACTAAGAGGGGGGAGAACTTTAAAGTCCCTCATATCAGGGGACACACCTGCATATTCAGAGGGAAGCACATCTAATGTGGATAAAACTCTAGGCACACCTGCATTTTCAGGGGCGGGAATATCGTAATCCAAATCAATAAGCACACCTGCATCAACAGGGGAAGAGACTTCTGAGTGAAATAAATTACTAAGGACCCTATTATCGGTACAAAGTGGGGAACACACATTCCACTCTGTAAAAGAAGACACACCTGAATTTTCAGGAAAAAACACACCTGACCTGGCAGGGGAACTTAAATCTAACTCAGCTAATTTCTCTTGGCTGGTACCTACATGTACAGATATTTTAGGGTCAATATTTACATGTACAATTTCATCATATGAGTTAAAATAACTAAAAATACACATATTCAAAGACTGAAATACTAATAGTCAACTCTGACTTTCGGCTGTATTTTCTATCACTGTACAAGATTTTGCTGGATGTCTGCAGGCGGAATCGAACGGGTTTTTACCTCTACGCACACATTTTCGACAGGAATGATACAACTTTTTATCACCGAATTTTCCGAAATGATCACCTGAAGTTTGGCAATTTCAAGCTTGGTAAGAACCACAAACGATGTACCAATTTTCACGGTTGGAAGATGATATAGGTGTTACCAATGTTCTATATTTCTCATCCGCAAACGAGTCATTCCAGGATTTTAAGCCTCTCTCGATAGCACGAAGGACTTCTGCATGATAAGCTTTAATTTCAGAGAATGGAAATTTCTCAGCCAAATACAGTAAATTTAGCAAGTGTGATTGTCTAAATTGAATAAACTCCTTTTCCACGTTCAATAAAATAAAGATTTCACCTCTAATCAGCTGAATCAGGCCGAATTGTTTGTCATTGTAATTAACTGAAGAATTTTGAGCAAATTCATGCGGCCAGGGAACATCCAAAGTAACTCGATCTTTTGAAGCCCTTGCTTCCCCAGATATGGCTTTAGTTTTTGTTTTCGGTGTAAAAGGTTCATAAAATTTATTACCTTTACATTGTCCGCTCTCTTCGGTGAGTGAATCACCAGAAGAATCATCATCACTGTCACTGTCAGTGGGCTGTAGCTGGATTGCAGCAAAATTTCCCTTTAACTGTTCCACTTTTTTGGATAAATTTTCATCAGCACGAAGAGTTTTCACTGAGGGTATGTCTGTTTTATTGGTTTTATGAATAGATTTTGACCGGGACACTTTCTGATTTGGCAAGTCTTGTGATTTAGTAAGTATACGCTTTTTTGTCAGATCTTCTAGTTTAATCGATAGTTCTAAGTTTCTATTTTCTTCTTCAAGCAATGAAATACTGCGTAATAGTTCGTCGCTCGAGTTCGTTCCGCAAGGGGTGGAAGCTATCACTCGTGGACCAGGAGTCTGGACTTTTTGTTTGGCACCGATACCCACTTCAGGTGCTTTAGGAGTAGAAGGAATGTCATTCTCTGAGTGTATTGACATTTCATGCACTATAAAGTCTTTAAGATGATCTGGTAATCTTCTACCTTTAGCTGATCTTGTCTCCATTGAGGAAAACAAAAAAAAAAAAATTTTAAACCGCGCCAACTATGGGTTGGGGAATAAACATATACAAATAAACCTCCACGATAGAGAGCAATAACTATTGTTCAATTAGGGACAATGGAGTTATCTCCCATTCTCCACAATTAAATTATTTGTCTCACCACTATATAATTATTGACACGCGGGAGAAATGTGGAACAGCCATACAGTTGCGCACATTTTTATGCCGCTTCAATGTACAGATTACCGCATTTGTCATAATCAGAATCGAAATAATTCATGCATACCAATCTTTATTGTCGTTTTAACATGGGTGGTCATTATATTCCTGATATTTTACACCTCGTTATCGCTCGGGGCAAAATATTCACGAATATAATGCCCACCCATTTTAAAACGACAATAAAGTATGGTATGCATGAATTATTTCTTAAATGAAATAATGAAAATTGTAGAAATTAAAAATGTTGTAATTTTACAAATAATAAGCTAATGATCAAAAACCTGTGTTGACCCCCATGTTCTATTTTTAGTAACAGCGGCCATATTTGTCTGATGATCAACACCCTGGGTACAAACTTGAAACTAGGAACCCTAAGGATGATTGTGGCCAAGTTTGAAAAAAATTGGCCCAGTGGTTTCAGATGAGATTTTTGAAAAAGTTTACGACGGACGACGGACGCCAAGTGATAGCAATAGCTCACATGGACCTTCGGTCCAGGTGAGCTAAAAAAAAGACTTACCAAACTCGATATCTGATTGCATGTCAACTACTGATGAGGTGTCTACAATATAAATATATTTAATTGAATACACTGTAATATTATTCTGAATCAAAAAGCAAAATATGCAAACTGATGTTTCATTAATTAAATTTACTGACCCAGGACTACCAGTAAGAAAGGCATCTACACACTAGATCTATAATTCTATAGTGTATGCAATGTAAATTTCTGTCAACCTCAATATTTGAGAAAGAATGTTACACTCAAATTTTCTGTCTAGGGCTATTAATGAAGTCTATATATCTGACAGATTTCAATATTTCAGTGGATCAGTGTATCATTTTTAACAGAAAACAAAATAAAACATGTGAATGCTACTGCAAATAAGCAAAGACTGAAAAGTGTGGGAAGTCAACATTTTTTTCTATCAAGTTGCAAAGACATAAATATTTCGTATTTCGAAGTATATAAATCTTTTATCTCTTAGGGTCAAACTTCCTTCAGCTGTAATATGGTTTCTGGGTTCATCAGTCACATTGTCTACAATTAGGAATGTCAACACCACAGGAGACTCTTAAGTAGTAAACTGTCTGATATTGTAAAACAATTACAGAGTTCAGCTGAGGTTATCATCACCATACAGTATAGTACCATTCATGATAACACACCCATATTCATTAATTAAATTAAATAGATATAATAAATGAATAAAAAAAGTGTCAAAATTTTACTTCTGACAGAGAAGTTGGGCTGAAATGAATCAAATAAAAGAAATGTGTCAATAGGGTCAGACAGATCTGAAAAGAGCTTCCAATGTAAAATTTATTTGTGCAAATGATAATACCAAATATAAAATCATTCCAATTTCAATACAACTGCCAAGAAATGTTTGACAGAAATATTAAGATTCCCATAAAATGTTTTCCCAAGAGCATAAAAGATGTAAATATAATATCAATTATGAATTGTAAATTTTAGAGAACACATTTTTACCTAATGTAGACATATTCTGCTGGTAGGAATTGTTGACTCGTTCAAATCTACAACATCAAAATGAAAACAACTTTGGTAACAATAATCACATTTGTATTCACTGCGAGGTTAAATATCATTAGAAGATTGATAAACAAACACTTTTAAAATTAATATTTTTTGAAAATGTATACCTTTTGTTATAATCATTTTTTTAAACAAATTTATACACTGCAATTAAAAGAATATAGTTGTTTATACTGTACAATTATATTTCACCAGTACAATGAATGCATGCTTCTATTAGCAGATGCTTATATGGCGCATCAGCTAAACTGACTAAAGCCCTAAAAATCCTAAAAAACTCCCTGAGGACATGGGTACCAGATGATTTTATTCTGCAGTGCAGTGCAAAACTTTATTCTGGTACCTTAATTGCATGATAAATGTATTTATTTGGGTCACTTACTCGTAGGCAAACCAATGTTAAGTTTATTTTTATTTGATGCAATTTTTTATAATGCCAACATTAATATATAATGATGATTGGTTAAATAAAATACTTTATACTTTATAATCTAAAATGCATACATGTACATGGTATGTTTGATATTTTATTTAATTTTTTGGCTTTTCCTTCACATCTTTGTATACTCTGGGATTGAAAATTGTGTAGTACCGGTATAAGCACCTCCCCCCTCTTCTGTAAAAATTAAAAAATATATCAGTACATAATCAATGTGTGAATTATCTTTTTGATACCGTTACACACGTTACATCTAATATTAAACCTCACTTAAATTACACAAAACAATATCACGTGACTTTTATAAAAGAGATGTCTTTCTAGACAAAACCAACAATTTGCTTGCAAGGGTGACAACCTCGAAACCGAACCGGCAATCTGAAATGGGGAGACAATACCCTCCTCGACCGGTACAATCCTAATTCATTAAAGTCATTTAATCGATAATTGGAAACAGTTTGTATTATTTAAATTTGAAATAATGGATGTTACGGGTGTTTTAAAAACACATAATTATGAGAAATAACACTGTGTTTGGTCTATGAAGTTGGTCTATCTTGATTTGTTTGGTTTAATAAGACAATTGTGGCCTTCTTAATCGATGGACATGTAAGAATTGTCAACTTGCTCCAGAAAGACAACCCATGCAAGTTGACAATTCTCGATCACCACCTCTTAAGAAGGCCATTATTGTATATTATAACTTAAAAACTACTCGCAGTTTGTGAAACCAGCAAGTAGGTGTTTTTATTTTCCTCGCTTTACGAATTACATCAGTTTTATTTTTAAAATGAATTTTACGGCACAGGATAGGTAATGACGTAGCGACACCCTCATTTACACAATGTAAATGAGAAAACACGTTTTACATTGTGTATTCTCTTTCTTTTCGATCCGTTGATCCAGTGACATGGAATGCGCCAACATTCTTTTGCTTTTTAAACAAATTATATCTACAATAATGATCAATAAAAAGAATGCACGAATATTATTAAAATTGTTACCTTTCTCTTTGTATTCCTGCACTTCTAGTTCTAATAACTCACTTGACTGTTGTTCGTCTGACATCTTTTCCAGGGTGTCTTTTCTGATAACTAATACACTTAGAAGCGTGTTTAAAAATAAACACACGTGGAATAAAATTATGTCACGTGACTTTTTGTACACAAGCAAAATGCAAAACACGTGATATATTTTAACAACTGTGTTATCGATCCGACAGCGTTGGTTATTTATAGAACAGTGCACACAGCATTGAACAAATAAACCTTAATTAGTGAATATCTCATTAATGATTTAATTAATCAAAAATAGAGCGCCGTTCGTCTATAGTACTAAATAGGTCCGATAATCCCTGCAAGTTTGAGCTCTTAATATTGTGTAGTTTTCGGATAAAAACACAAAATCTGTGACGGACAAAATTTTACCAAAGTGAATACATTACTTACCCGCCTCCTACAGGAGGGCGGGTAAGTAATAATCGTGTACTAATATAAACTTTGATATAATCACTTTAACAGTTTTGATAAAAAGTACAGTTACAAAAATTCATATAACTAATACAAAATTCTCATACAGTTGTTGATGAAAGAACATTTATCAAAATTACTATACCCCTTACCAAAAAATGTAGACTCGGGCACATAATTGCGGCAAGTTTACGGTAGATTTACGGCAAGGTTGTGGCAACTAACATAGCAATAGTATTATATGCAAATAAAGTGTGCCGTAAGGTTGCAGTAGACTTTCTCTATAGTCATTTTGTGTGCTGCAACTTACGGCGACAGAGTCGCAACCTTGCGGCACATTTTTACCATGCAAATTAGGTGTGCCGTAAGGTTACAGCAACCTTATGAATATTTATCAATTTTCCGGCAAACTTACGGCACACTGTTTGTGGCAGACTTACGGCGACTTTGCCGCAACCTTGCAGCACATTTTTACCATGCAAATTAGGTGTGCCGTAAGGTTACCACAACCTTATGAATATTTATCAATTTTCCGGCACACTATTTGTGGTACACAATTGTACTCTTGCATACAATTATCAGGTTTGGCACTCTGGCCTCACAATGTCCTTTCTTAAATTATCTATAAATTTGTAATTTTTAAACCTAGAGAACTTGAAAATCAATCACATGCATGCATGGTATAATAGGACAAAACAACAAGATCGACAGACACACAGGAGACATATAAGATAACAAGGGCTCTCACTTGGTACATTAGCATTTTAAAAGAAATGGTGTGTTCAAGTAGAGGTACATGTATATAGATTCTATGGACTATGGCACAAAAATCCCTCTTCCTAAAAATTATTTGGGGTTTTACTGACAGCTATAAGTTAGAAAATACTTACAATTTAAATGTGTAGTGATATTAAATCCCATGACTTGTGGCAATTTTTTTGCCAAAATACAAACTCAACAAATGATCCAACAGAATATATTAATAACTAAAACTAATACACTTTAAATATTAAAAACACTTTTTTCAACTACTGTTTTTTTTTCTGTCAGTACTCTGTTCATCCTAATTGCTCTGCACATTGTAGATATTTTCGTATTGATGGCTTTGACAACATCAGAACTGCTTTTCAATCCTATGACAGATATTGCATAAGCTGTTAACAGAAAATAAATATCTGTATCATAATACACAAGTTCAAACTGATCAATCCATCTTAAAACTAGATCCTTATTTTCATCAAGACTTTAAAAAGTATATCGTCAACAAAGTACAACAATCAATCAATCATAAAGAAAGACTGTCCATGGGACATGGATGCCCCTGCTGGCCCCAAAGAAAAAGTTCATATTTGAAATGTCTGAAAGTCACTCACAATGTATAGTTTGTCATACTGAACCACCCCACTTTAGTTTCAAAGTACTTGTATGGTGGCTCAGAAAAGCTTAAATACTGCGTTATGGAAATTTGTACGGACAGATATGAGTAAAATTTAATGACCCCGACATGTTGTCGCACAGCCATATTCCCACTACAAATTATAAGGGCTGTTCCAGAAATTACTATCCCAGAGTGGCACATTTTTTTACCCCCACCACCAATAGAAAAAAAATATAAAATTTTACTTCTACTTTCAAGGCTTTTTAAAAATTTACCCCCACCACCTATGTAAATAAAATAAAAGTGCCTTCCTGGGGGAGGGGGCATAGTAATTTCTGAAACAGCCTGGGCTGTATGAGAAAGATTGAAAACATTGAATACACCATTTCCGAGATAGGACGGAATGGGTAGTTTTCCCGGGGGTGATTCTTTTATTAGATTTTTTTTAAAGCATGTCAACTTCCGGTGCACGAATGAGCAAAGGGTCAAAATAAATATGCTTTAATTGTTATTTAATAACGATGGAATCTGCGATTTTAGAAATTTTTCTACACAGGTAAGAAAACTTGTCCAATTTATTGAAGTATTTACCATTTACAGAAATATTATTATGCCCCACGACGACATGTCGGGACGGTAGGGGCATCCGTGTCTTTGTTTATTTTCTTTATTTCTGTACCCCACCACCCATCTAATAATAATTAATTTTTTATCATTGTTTCTTAACAAAATCTTTCTCAAACACCACCACATATATATGTAATAGAAGTTCCTCCTGCCCCCCCCCCCCCCCACACACACACACACACGTCAAATTATGGTACAGCCCTAAGTTATTAACTTGTATGATAATTTTAAGAGATATGCCTTTGCCCTTACATTGGAAGATAAATGATGAAAAGACAGTAGGTGTTATAATTTTATTTCCTGTGTAATATCATTGCATATTTGATCGGTATAACCTTAAGATATTTGCATACATAAAAAAAACCTTACATTTTAACGCTTGGCCAACTGGTGTGGCAAGTATATTCATCGCTGTTTTTTCCCCAACATCCTCATGACTTAACATTCCATTGATCATAAGTTTAAGACAATGGGATTTCGTCTTATTTTGAAAATTGGCTTTTAGTCCGTTTATCCATTTAGATGGTACATACACTATTCCCTCTTCAACAAGCTTAACATAACCTTGTGGGATGTTTTCTCCAGACTCTGATACTATCTAAAATGGAAATTAATCATGCCTACATATACATTTCGTATAATTCATAAGACATTTCTAAGATAAAATATCAAGCACTATATTGTCATATATAATAACATATATATAAGACTATAATATAGAAAAACAAGAAATTTACGGTCAGCTGGTACTGTCAGTGAGATCACAAAAGGTTACCACGGAACCCCCTGGTATAAAAACTAGAGGCTCCCAGAAGCCTAAATTGCTCACCTGATTTCAAATTCCAAAGCATCCAAAAAAACCCACTATTTTTTCACCTTTAAGGGGTGATCAGACATCTTTGACCAAATGAAAACTTTTGTAGAGCTTTTGATGCTGAAACAATAGGGTGGCATCACTCTGGTTTCATCTTTCGAGTTCTCATTACGGTTAATGAGGACTGGAGTCACATGACTTTTTACAATCAAAAATGCAAAAATAAAAACAAATGGCCTATTAAAACAACAATAAAATATGTTGAATATTTGAATCTTTGGACTTATTAATGACAGCTTTTTTTCAGTTAAGGTCCTCATTAACCTTAATACTTTTTGATTTACAAGCCAAAAACAGTATCTGCTGACCACACCTGCATATTTTTAGTAAGGGTGGCCATGCATGTTTTTTTATATATAAAAAATTTAAAAACAATTTTGGTGCAGGACATGGTCACATCCTATTAAGTATTATGACATACCAAGTTGCATTAAATTCTGTACAAAAATTTTAGAGAAGATTTTGCAAAATTATTTACAGACGACAACGGACGCTAAGTGATGGTAAGTCCAGGTGAGCTTAAACCTGCAAAAATGTTCAATTTTTGAGGATTAAGGGGAAATAACTCCTATAAAGAGTCATTTCACAACTTCTAAACAATGGAGAGAGCTTTTGATCAGCTTAAGAATTAAGGAAGGTTGCTTCGGATTTTCTATATATATCTTATACTTTTCAAGTTTATGATAATTTAGCGAAATCATTGTGCATACTTCTGGTATATAGTAAAGCTCAGTATTCATATCTCTGTGGCTTATAATACCCGGACAAGGGTTTTGCAGAGCAGGGTTTCAGATTAATTAATTGGCATGAAAAATCAGTCATTGACTAATGAATTTATAAATGACCTGAAAATATCCATCTTCCAGGTCAAATTTTGATTAAAATATAATAAGGAATGATTTGATGAAAAACAGCTTCTGCGACCAAATTGTCTGCTCCAATTTTTGTATTTATGATTTACGAAAACATAAAAAGTCAGACACTAACCCTCTAATAATACAACAGCATTTTGCAGAAATAAAATCTTGTTACCTGACTATAGTACTATTTATACAGACGGGTCAAAAGACGACGATAAAGTTGCCTCAGCCGCTGTCTTCGGAGAGCGTGTTGAAACTCGTCGTCTCCCGTCTGCCTCATCCGTATTTACTGCTGAGGCGCAAGCTATTCTTCTTGCCATGAAAATATTTGCTTCGTCAGACGAGTGCAAATTTATTATCTGCTCAGATTCCCTCTCGTGTCTACTTGATATTCAAAATTTCAAAATTAAAAACCATTATATTTTAAAAATAATTGAAATTTACAAATCTCTAAAAGCTGTGGGAAAAGAGATTGTGTTTTTCTGGATCCCAAGTCACGTTGGAATCCAAGGGAACACAGTCGTGGATCAGGAGGCAAAGAATGCCCTTAAGAATAATATTATAAACTGTGATATTCCTTTTACTGATTTTAAACCAATAATTTTTAAATATATTTCTAGTGGCAGAGTGGTTGGGATCTACAAGTTCATAATAAACTTCATGAGATCCAGCCACTACTGCACACAAGTAATTTTAAAAGTTTTAGAAGTCGCAGAGACCAAGTTGTTTTGACACGGTGTCGTCTTGGTCATACCAGGACGACACATAGTTATATTTTAAATAATGAGCCACGACCCGAATGTGTGCCATGCAACAGTCCATACACCATCAAGCATGTCTTGATGGACTGTGTGGACGTGGCCCACATTCGGGAACGTTTCTATTCTGATACGTTTTTTTAACTTATTTAAAACTGTCGCAGGCGACACAATTTTAAAGTTCTTGAAAGAAATTAATTTATATAGCAAAATTTAATTTCACTATTAATTGTGAAGATTGATACTTTTTATTGTTTTAACTACCATTTTTATCTGTATATATATTCTCATATTATTGTATGAGATCAAGTTTTAGTATAAAAGGGAGGCATGACGTACTACTAATTTAAAATACTAACAACTTAAAAATTATAATTTTCACGTCCTGAATATAGCTGAAATATTGCTTGCTGGACGTTAAACAACAAATAATCAATCAATCAATCAATGAATAACATTTTCTTAAATCATTATGTTTTTATCATGTTACATTGGATTTTTTTACAAAATCACCTTGTGGCATATAAGTGCACTACCCTAAAGAACTTATAGAACAACCCTTGAAGTTTGAACAATGTAATCGTGATATATCCAGCCATTTGTCCTCACTCAAACTTGTTAATCGGTCAAAATCATATTGATTGTGATGTGCCATCTGAGGGTTATCTTATCTCCCGACATGCTGGAGTGTTTGCGTACAACGGTTGTTTTAGTATTTGTCCAAAACGTAGATATGATCTTGGAATATATTGGAGACCAAAACAAACTTGTCAGTATCCAGCTCATTCGGGAAAAGCTAAACCAACAAGGTCTATCAACAGCCTCATGAGTTTTGCTATTTGGACAACCAAGATGTGTCTTGTTCCAGTTGGGTCAGGTATAATATTTAAAGTAAATACACCCCCTGAAACGTAAAATGTTCCCATTTATGCGTTCGTTTTCAGTTCGTTTGTCCGGGTGCATTCCAGTTTGCCGAATCCCAAATTGCCGATTCCCAGATTGCCGCGTCCAATTTGCCGCGGCAATTTGGGATTCGGCAAATTGGCACTAAACCGTTTGTCCATCCATTCGTTCGTTCGTAAAAATAAAGGTTCATTCGTTTGTCTGCATTCGCAAAAGAAAATAGTCTGATAGAAAATTAGAAAATACTACACTCTGTTATCAAATTCAAATAACCTGAACATTAAAACGTCAAATAAAGTGTATTTATTTTAAAAATAAATTCAATAAAATCATGAACATGTTTTCAATTAAATATAAACAAAAACAATATGAAATACTTTCTCCATCCAGGTTGTACAAATAAACATGATAAAAATGGTTTATTTGAACACTATAAAATTTTATAAACACATATGAAATTTTTCTATTTTAGTTCCTAAAACCTTTTAAAAATGTATGTTTTATCCAAAGGTCTTTGAATATCCCTACATTGTCTTCATTTGATACAAAAACTGAACAATCTTGCATTATTTGATGTCACAATATTTATTTGGAAATACAGACATTTCATTTCCTAGGTTTTAAATTGCATGTGTAATGTCTCACGACTGATTTAGCATCTCTTAGTTAAGTCAAAGAAGTGAATTATAGTATGCTATGGTTTAATATTAATTGCATCTTATAAGGTCTCAGAAGTGATTTTATATATGTAATATGGTTTTTAATTGTATCACAAAGGTGTTAGGAGTGATTTTATAGGTGTTATATGGTTTTTAAGTGTATCGCAAAGGTCTCGGGAGTGATTTTGCATGTGAAATATGGTTTTTAATTGTATTGCTAGGGGCTCAGGAGTGATTTTAGATATGTAATATGGTTTTTAATTGTATCACAAATGTCTAAGGAGTGATTTTATGTGTGTAATATGGTTTTTAATTGTATTGCAAAGGTCTCAGGATTGATTTTATATGTAATATGATTTTTAATTGTATTGCAAAGCTGCTAGGAGTGATTTTATAGGTGTAATATGGTTTTTAATTGTACCGCAAAGGTCCCAGGAGTGATTTTGCATGTGAAATATGGTTTTTAATTGTATTGCTAGGGTCTCAGAAAAGATTTTATATATGTAATATGGTTTTTAATCATATCGCAAACGTCTGAGGAGTCATTTTATATGTGTAATATGGTTTTTAATTGTTTCGCAAAGGTCTCAGGAGTGATTTTATATGTGTAATATGGTTTTTAATTGTATTGCTAAGGTCTTAGGAGTGATTTTCTATGTGTAATATGATTGATTGATTAATGGTGTTTAACGCCCGAGCAGCAATATTTCAGCTATATTCAGGCGATGAACATGAAATGGATGATAAAATGAACATGAAATGATGATGAATGAAAATGGGATGGGACACAAGGAAAAATAGGGGTAACGGATTTTAGATTGCCACTGGCAAATGGGAGGATGGATAGGGTCGGGCAATTTAGCCTCCTGTAGCGGGATCGAAATCCCTACTCATAGCGAATACTACAGCAGCGTTCTTTAACGTGCGAGGAACGTGGCATTTTCCCAACACGGTGCACTAATATGGTTTGCGGTCAGGTTTTCCGTATTATGGCCCGACAACCCCAGCTTGCCAGGGGTACCCCATTCAACCACCTGGTCACACATCCCAGTCGGTCTTTAGGCAAACCGACCTGACACGCCGGTCAGGGTACTGGGCGCTATTTAGTCGCCTTTTACGACAAGCTAGCGCGACTGCGGTCTATTCTTTTAGCCACCCGGATCCCGCACGGGGCTTGTGTAATATGGTTTTTCATTGTATTGCTAGGGACTCTGGAGTGATTTTGTATGTGTAATATGGTATTTAATTGTATTGCTAAAGTCTCAGGAGTGATTTTCTATGTGTAATATGGTTTTTAATTGTATTGCTAAGGTCTCAGTAGTGAAATTGTATGTGTTATAGTGTTTTTAACTGCATACATGTAGCTAAGGTCTCAGGATTGATTTTATAATTGTATTATGGTTTTTGATTGCATTTCTTATGTATCAGGAGTGATTTACATGTATGTTTAATTTAGTTTTTAATTGTATCTGGAAGGTCTCAGACTACCGGGGGGGGGGTAGGTTTTTTTTATGTTAAATATGTTTTTTAATATTATTGCACAGGTCTCGGGAGTGATATTACAAATGTGAGTTTAAATGTGTTATATTTTAACACCACCTAACCTTGATGAACATTTTCCATAGAGAATTTTTAGAATAAATTACCAAAGATATCAAACATAGAAATAAGGTACAATCTTGGTTTAAATGCAAACTTGTCATCAAAAGTACATGTGTGCTTATCAAAATTGATTTCACTTTTTAAAAAATATATCTACCCGGTACAATATAATATCCTATGGACCATAACCATTTCAGAAATTAATGGTGTCCACGCTCAAACCGGAGTTATACTTTAATCAAACAAAAAAAAGTTTAGGGAAATTATACCCCCACTCGTAACAGAGTGTGCTATATTGCAACCACCTTGTCCGTCCAACCGGTACAAACTTTCATAACAGATTTCTCGGCTTCTACTCAAGGGATTGATTTCAAATTTGGTTCACAGCTTAAGCACGTTCAGTTGAACATTGATTTTGAAGATTTAACTAACCATGTAGGAGTTATTGCCCTTTTTCATGATTTTTTTTTTTTTACAAATTTTTTATTTTCTATGCTCAATATCTTAGAAACTATACAAGATATTTGAACAATTTAAATTGCATATGATTAAGCACATCAAAATCTACAATTTATGTATAACAAGAGTCAAATTGTTAGGACAATTCCTTCAGTAATAAGTATTGAAGACCAGAAGAGTGATTCAGGCTATTATGAATACATTAATTTGCTATGAAACAACTATTTCTTATTATATACATGTATATTTTTTACAGGGAAAATGAAGTGATATCATGGAAAGATTTTCAGATTGGCAATGCTAATCACCATACTGAGGAAGATTTAAGAAAAATATCACCTGCACATCCACCATGTGCATTAATCATCCTCGATGACTTCATTATCCCCACAAGTGAAGAAGGTAATATTCATTCACATAAGAAACAGGAAGCTTCAGATGTTGTTCAGTGTGAAGAATTATCTTCAGAGGCATTGTTTGAACCACAATTTAATATAAACAGTGATACCCGTTCCTGTGTAGAGGAAGGATGCGTCAAAGTTTTTCAGTCATATTCAAAGCTGGAGGCTCATATTCTGTGTGGAAATCACAGATATTCTAACAGAATTGTTTCCTCTATGGATCAAGTGAAGATGAATTGGAAAGAGTCCTGCATATCAATTGTTGAAAACTCTATTGTATCAAAAAGTCAACAATTACAACAGGGAGAAACATCATCAGAAATGGGATGGGCTCTGAAGAAAGACCGAAAGAGTGTTCGTTTTAATGAAAAAGTGATTGATTACCTGCGAGGAATATTCTCTGCAGGGGACAACAGTGGCAATAAGGCCAATCCCTTTGATGTGTCAAGGAACATGAGAGTGTGTAGAGATGAGACTGAGAAAAAATGTTCTCTCCAGATCAATATCTGCAACCAAGCCAGATTGCCTCTTTTTTTCTCCAGACTTTCAGTGCAGTCTAGAAACCCAAAGCCTTCAAAAATTGATGATGAAGATCTTGGTTCTGCCATTCAACTACTTGAAGCAATAGAAGCTATATACATGATGGACACATCTGAACAAAAATGATATGAACACACTTTATATTGAATAACTAATTTAAAGGTGCATTAGAAGTTAAAAAAAGTAAAGTTATAGTGTGCAAATGCTTTCCTTCCTGTATTTCTTAAAAAATACAAATTGACATTTTCATTATTTTTGATAGTATTTTCCAAATGCATGCAATTTTGCAATGTCTTTTTTTTATTCTGTCAGCTAAAGCACCTTTAAGATCAACATTTCATGCATGATTTATAATAATTACATACAGTGATCTTTTTGTATAATTATTCTTGAATAATAGATTAGGCTTTATGAATCAGAGATCATAGTTTCACCAGAAGTCACAAAATTTCAAGGACATCAAACCGCTTTGTTGTAATGTTTTGATAGAAACTAGTGAACAGATCACATTTGAGAGGTTATAAAACATCACAACATATCTTAATTCCAAACAAAATGATTACAGTTTTCTGTAAACTCTTAAAATGCTATTTTGGGATTTTTTACAGGGAAAAACTTTGTTAAAGTATTGTAAATTTTTGGTTGCAGATACCTCTGTAAATATGTTCTGATCAAAGCATCTTAGTATTTGGTATATATTATACAGCATCAGTATGAGGTCCCAAATGGTTGGAAAAATAGATGAAAATACAACATCAGTATGTACCCAAATAGGAGGTAGTTGTCCAATTATCTGATAGTTGCTTAGGACATAAAGTTAGTCACAACCATAGCACCTCATATCAAATTTCAAATCGAATCATATCATTCCCATGAATAGTTTCTAGAGGATTTTTTCCAGATAGACATACAAACAAAGGGAAATCATTGCATGTAAACTTGAGCCCCCTTAACCCTCCCATACTACAATTTCATAGCATAGCTTTTTTTCTTGGGTTAGGTTAAAATTAAACCAGAGAACAGCTGTGTACATTTGCAAGATATCAATGCCACATCATGATCAGTTGCTGTTTCAGACCCCCTGTGTACCATAATTTATATAGAAGGTACATTGTACCTGTTTTTTTTCCAAATTGATTTAAAAAATATATATGAATTGATCATTTTTCAGTATGACGGACCATTACAATTTTTTAATACATTTTGGAGGAAATAAATATTTAAAATTACATAAATGTGAAAAAATATAGTAAATTTTTGAATTATTCAAGGGAAACAATTAGGATTTTTATTTTTTACTTGTGTATTCATTTCTATTATTTGTTGAATTAATGTATATTGGAAAGATTAAATATAGCTTACTCTTTATGTGTTGTTTTATTTTTTTCAATAAAACACTGTTGTGAGGGTGATTTAATATCAAGAGAAGACGGGTTGCAAAAAATAAAGAATTTGGCAAAATCACACATTTTCTATAATGCGTGGGAAAACAGAGAAGAAAAAACACAAGGTTTTCTTTTTTTATTTTTTACAACCAACACTTCCTCTAACCAATTACATCAATGATTTGTTTCAAATATGTTGGTCATGGAAGATATGGACTTTAAAAACTACAATGTTTTTCATATAAAATCTATTTAAATTTACATGTTTTCAATTGGTTTCCATGGCAACAGCTGGGAGATAATTGATATATTGAACATTTTTTTTTATTATAAAGCTATTACAAGACTAGTACATTGCACTAAAAAAAATAGTGCACCTCCTTTCAATTTTTTGTTTTGCTTCATGCAAAATAAGGGATTTTGGGGATTTTCATGTTATAATTAGTAGGCATATATAGGCATGTTTGTTTTTATATGTTGCCATGGCAACAAGCATAATATGAAAAAAAAAATAGCCTGGTAATCTGCAGTCTTTTTCAATGTTCTAATGAGGTGCAACAAAAAATACAAATTTTCTAACAGGCCATAAATCACTATCTGCATGATTCTTACACAGACTGGTAATTAAATCCTTCATTTACATTGTCATCAATAAATTGTTTCAATCTTGTAGCATGTGAACTTCCTATGATGTAACACTTGGGCATAGCGAAAGTAGGCCATTGTTTACACGGAATCAATTGTTGTCACAATCCCTGCCACTGTGTAACGATAAATTAAACCGTAACATCAATACACGTATGAAATCATCAGTTGCACTGACCACTCTTCAAAAAACAATAATTGATTGTTCTTATCGAAAGTACTGATAAGGATTTTAATTTCATATGCAGCAACTTAATCTATGTGAACGTAAAGTCCTGTATTGCAATACACAAGTTTTTAGTTGCTCGAGATAAGTTATTCAATGGAGAAAGTATTGCGGATGATGTAATTGATAAATTATACTGTCCTGTTTCCGTCGTTGATTATTATTTAACTTGTTTTCATGCTTCATATAGCTAAAAATTGCTGGTAAACTCATCACCCGCTTAATAAAGTCAGTTATGTAATTGTCGATCGGTTTTCGGTGGTTGAAGAAGAGGTCAAATCAACCGCGTAAATACTAGTTATTTCAATGAGAGTTTCCAGTGGTCGGCTAACAGAGCACCTCACCGTGTTCCCGGATGGCGGATAGGGAGACTCTTTGGGAGTGGGTTTGTCATATTATACTTACTGTAGCCTCAACAAAAGCAGAG
The DNA here is from genome assembly GCA_944474755.1 of Limnoperna fortunei. NCBI lineage: Eukaryota > Metazoa > Mollusca > Bivalvia > Mytilida > Modiolidae > Limnoperna > Limnoperna fortunei. The sequence goes on from OX104123.1 coordinate 60,386,504, forward strand.
CCGCCAGCCCTTACTATTTTAGCGTAAGGCTTCCGATTTTTGCTTAAAAAAATACGCCTTACGAATTTAAAAGAAAAACCTACGATTTTCCGTATTTTGCGGTAAAAAAATAAAATTCCGGATTTTGTTTTCATAGTCGTCACCGTCATTGGTTGGAATATTAGAAAAATCTAATTATAATCATTGTAGCGTTTGAATAAAAGGTAAATACTTTTGAATGTGAACCACGTGGTTATCGATCGCGATCGTTTTGACGCTCTATAAAGGAGCCAAAATGTCAGAAAAAAATCTCCAGCGGATGGGGCCTGCGGTCCAAAGACCCCCTGCCTTACTGTTTTTCATCTTATTGGGTTGGCAGCTCTGCAAAAGACTAAATTCTAAGCCCCTACAAAATACCCAATACGTTTACACTGGCAGTCATAAGTGTGTTCATTATGTTTTATCCAGCCCCTCTTTTCCATTGATTTATTGTTTGTTTATTTTAGTTTTGATTGATTGATTGATTGGATGTCTGCTTTACGTCCAGCAAGCAGTATTTCAGCTGGTGGGGGTGGGATGGGTCACAGGGAACAGTTTTGACTGCCACTGGAAAAGTATGGAGTTTTGGGTAGGGCCGGAAAATTTAGCCGTTTGTAGCGGCTACAATGAGCCTACTCTTTTTTGAAATCTACAAAAGGGGTCTTTATCGTGCAAAGAGCGTGGCACTCTCCAAACACGTTACACACTATGGTCCGCGGTCAGGCTTTCCGTATTATGACCCCCAACGAGAGGGTCTCCCTATCCGCCACCCGGGGACGCGCTGGGCTGCTCTGTGGGTCGAACACTGGGAACCTTCCCAGTATGGTCCCGGTATTTTAGTTATGAATATAGCTAAAATACTGATCGCTGGACGTCAACCAATGATCATTGTTCGAAATTTTCGAAAAGTCCATGAGCTTAAGCTTCATGGATGACTTACCATATCTCGCTCTCCGATTCTGTTTCGAGTTCGAGCTTGGTCCATGAAATTAGAATCAAGTATACTTACTGCATATTTTGTTGACTCTGGTCCAAGCCACTTGACTAATAAATCAACTTCCTGAGCTCTAATTCAGCAACAGTGTCTGAAAAGGATTCTTCCAAGAACCAAAGTACTTTGGTTAATAATTGAATTTCTGAATTCTTAACTGTCTTGGTTATAAACTTTGCTACTTCTTTGCTAAGTGTTTTCTAAATTCCTGACTTGAGGTGTAAATGGTTTAAGAGTCTGCATTTAAGGTTTTTAAGATAGAATTGTCCACATCAACATAAGGCATGTCACATCTAGGTTGTGCATAATAAAATTTATCAATAGTACTAAATTTGTTATTCACATCTGGATTTTTAAATAAATCATGTGCTTGCACAGAATGGAACATGTAAGGAGTATTTACTTCAGTACACTTACTTAACATGCTGACTTAGATAACCTGCTCCGATTTTGCACGCGTTCATTACGAGCATCTGTTTAACTTTAGTCTGCCGACTCGGTATCACTAGATTTAAAACACTCATTTATAATTTTCATTCCTCCTTCACACTCTTCGAATTCTCTTTTGAATAAAGTAATTTAATAACAACCTCAATACAAGTTTTTTTGTTCAATAAGTCGGCCTCTTGTGCGTATTTCATGCAAACCCGCAATTCTTCAAGTTTCGCTTTTTGTTTCACATTCATAGAGAGCTTAACTGTGAACTTGCTGACCATTTCTGACTTTTTTGTTTTTTCTTTCAACATTCTTGATGGTATCGCTCTCTGTTCGTTTCGTTCTTTTCCAGCATTGATAGTCTTCGGCTGCCCTCTCTTCGTCGCCCTCATTCACTCAATGATATGGATACTAAATACATACTTTCTCCATGTCCCAGTAGAAGCCCCAATGTGATAGATACTAAAATACATACTTTCTCCATTTCTCTATAGAACCCCCAATGATATAGATACTAAATACATACTTTATCCATGTCCCTATAGAACCCAATGATATAGATACTAAAATACATATTTTCTCCATTTCGCTATAGAACCCAATGATATAGATATTAAAATACATACTTTCTTCATTTCGCTATAGAACCCCAATGATAAACATACTAAAATACATATTTTCTCCATGTCTCTATAGAACCCAATGATATAGATACTAAAAATACATACTTTTTCCATGTCCCTATAGAACCCCCATGATATAGATACTAAATACATACTTTCTCCATGTCCCTATAGAACCCACAATGATATAGATACTAAATACATACTTTCTCCATGTCCCTATAGAACCCTCAATGATATAGATACTAAATGCATTATTTCTCCTTGTCCCTATAGAACCCCAAATGATATAGATACTGAATACATACTTTCTCCATTTAACGATAGAACCCCCAATGATATAGATACTAAATACATACTTTCTCCATTTCACTATAGAACCCCTATTGATATAGATACTACATGTAAATACAAACTATCTTCATGTCACTATAGAACCCCAAATGATATGGATACTAAATACATAATTTCTCCATGTCACTATATAACCCCCAATGACATAGATACTAAAATACATACTTTCTCAATGTCACTATAGAACCCCAATGATATAGAGACTAAATACTTATTTCTCCATTTCACTATAGAACCCCCAATGATATAGATACTAAAATACATACATTCTCTATGTCCCTATAGAACCCCAATGATAAAGATACTAAAATACATACTTTTTCCATGTCCCTATAGAACCCCCATGATATAGATACTAAATACATACTTTCTCCATGTCCCTATAGAACCCACAATGATATAGATACTAAATACATACTTTCTCCATGTCCCTATAGAACCCTCAATGATATAGATACTAAATGCATTATTTCTCCTTGTCCCTATAGAACCCCAAATGATATAGATACTAAATACATACTTTCTCCATGTCCCTATAGAACCACCAATGATATAGATACTAAATACATACTTTCGACATGTCCATATAGAACCCCCAATGATATAGATACTAAATGCATACTTTATCCATGTCCCTATAGAACCCCCAATGATACAGATACTAAAATACACACTTTCTCCATGTCCCTATAGAACTCCCAATGACATAGATACTAAATACATACCTTATCCGTGTCCCTATAGAACCCCATTGATATAGATACTAAATACATACTTTCTCTATGTCCCTATAGAACCCACAATGAGATAGATACTAAATAAATACTTTATCCGTGTCTATATAGAACCCCTATGAAATAGATACTAAATACAAACTTTCTCCGTGTCCCTATAGAACCCCCAATGATATAGATACTAAATGCATACTTAATCCATGTCCCTATAGAACCCCCAATGACATAGGTACTAAATACATACTTTATCCATGTCCCTATAGAACCCCCAATGATGTAGATACTAAATGCATACTTAATCCATGTCCCTATAGAACCCCCAATGACATAGATACTAAATACATACTTTATCCATGTCCCTATAGAACCCTCAATGATTTAGAAAGTAAATAATACTTTCTCCATGTCCATATAGAACCCCCAATGATACAGATACTAAAAAACATACTTTCTCCATGTCCCTATAGAACCCCCAATGATATAGATACTAAATACATACTTTCTCCATGTCCATATAGAACCCCCAATGATATAGATACTAAAAACATACTTTATTAATGTCCCTACAGAACCCCAATGATACTAAAATACATTCTTAATCCATGTCCCAAAGAACCCCCAAAGAGATAGATCCTAAATACATACTTTTTCCATATAACTGTAGAACCCCCAAAGACATAGATACTAAAATACGTACTTTATCCATGTCACTATATAAACCCAATGATATTGATACTAAATACATACTTAATCCATGTCCCAATAGAACCCCCAAAGATATAGATCCTAAATACATACATTCTCCATGTCCCAATAGAACCCCCAAAGATATAGATACTAAATACATACTTTATTTATGTCCCTATAGAACCCCAATGATATAGATACTAAATACATACTTTTTCCATGTTCCTATATAATCCGCAATGACATAGATACTAAATACATACTTTCTCCATGTCCCTATAGAACCCCCAATGATATAGATACTAAATACATACTTTCTCCATGTCCCTATAGAACCCCCAATGACATAGATACTAAATACATACTTTCTCCATGTCCCTGTAGAAGCCCCAATGATATAGATACTAAATACATTCTTTATCCTTCTCCCTATAGAACCCCCAATGATATAGATACTAAATACATACTTTCTCCATGTCCCTATAGAACCCCCAATGACATAGATACTAAATACATACTTTCTCCATGTCCCTGTAGAAGCCCCAATGATATAGATACTAAATACATTCTTTATCCGTGTCCCTATAGAACCCCCAATGATATAGATACTAAATACATACTTTCTCCATGTCCCTATAGAACCCCCAATGACATAGATACTAAATACATACTTTCTCCATGTCCCTGTGAAGCCCCATTGATATAGATACTAAATACATTCTTTATCCGTGTCCCTATAGAACCCCCAATGATATAGATACTAAATACATACTTTCTCCATGTCCATATAGAACCGCCAATGATATAGATACTAAATACATACTATCTCCATGTCCCTGTAGAACCCCCAATGACATAGATACTAAATACATACTTTCTCCATGTCCCTGTAGAAGCCCCAATGATATAGATACTAAATACATTCTTTATCCTTCTCCCTATAGAACCCCCAATGATATAGATACTAAATACATACTTTCTCCATGTCCCTATAGAACCCCCAATGACATAGATACTAAATACATACTTTCTCCATGTCCCTGTAGAAGCCCCAATGATATAGATACTAAATACATTCTTTATCCGTGTCCCTATAGAACCCCCAATGATATAGATACTAAATACATACTTTCTCCATGTCCCTATAGAACCCCCAATGACATAGATACTAAATACATACTTTCTCCATGTCCCTGTGAAGCCCCATTGATATAGATACTAAATACATTCTTTATCCGTGTCCCTATAGAACCCCCAATGATATAGATACTAAATACATACTTTCTCCATGTCCATATAGAACCGCCAATGATATAGATACTAAATACATACTTTCTCCATGTCCCTATAGAACCCCCAATGACATAGATACTAAATACATACTTTCTCCATGTCCCTATAGAACCCCCAATGATATAGATACTAAAAAACAAACTTTCTCCATTTCACTATAGATCCTTGTATAATATAGATGCTAAAATACATACTTTCTCCATGTCCCTATAGAACCCCTATGAAATAGATACTAAATACAAACTTTCTCCGTGTCCCTATAGAACCCCCAATGATATAGATACTAAATGCATACTTAATCCATGTCCCTATAGAACCCCCAATGACATAGGTACTAAATACATACTTTATCCATGTCCCTATAGAACCCCCAATGATGTAGATACTAAATGCATACTTAATCCATGTCCCTATAGAACCCCCAATGACATAGATACTAAATACATACTTTATCCATGTCCCTATAGAACCCTCAATGATTTAGAAAGTAAATAATACTTTCTCCATGTCCATATAGAACCCCCAATGATACAGATACTAAAAAACATACTTTCTCCATGTCCCTATAGAACCCCCAATGATATAGATACTAAATACATACTTTCTCCATGTCCATATAGAACCCCCAATGATATAGATACTAAATACATACTTTCTCCATTTCACTATAGAACCCCTATTGATATAGATACTACATGTAAATACAAACTATCTTCATGTCACTATAGAACCCCAAATGATATGGATACTAAATACATAATTTCTCCATGTCACTATATAACCCCCAATGACATAGATACTAAAATACATACTTTCTCAATGTCACTATAGAACCCCAATGATATAGAGACTAAATACTTATTTCTCCATTTCACTATAGAACCCCCAATGATATAGATACTAAAATACATACATTCTCTATGTCCCTATAGAACCCCAATGATAAAGATACTAAAATACATACTTTTTCCATGTCCCTATAGAACCCCCATGATATAGATACTAAATACATACTTTCTCCATGTCCCTATAGAACCCACAATGATATAGATACTAAATACATACTTTCTCCATGTCCCTATAGAACCCTCAATGATATAGATACTAAATGCATTATTTCTCCTTGTCCCTATAGAACCCCAAATGATATAGATACTAAATACATACTTTCTCCATGTCCCTATAGAACCACCAATGATATAGATACTAAATACATACTTTCGACATGTCCATATAGAACCCCCAATGATATAGATACTAAATGCATACTTTATCCATGTCCCTATAGAACCCCCAATGATACAGATACTAAAATACACACTTTCTCCATGTCCCTATAGAACTCCCAATGACATAGATACTAAATACATACCTTATCCGTGTCCCTATAGAACCCCATTGATATAGATACTAAATACATACTTTCTCTATGTCCCTATAGAACCCACAATGAGATAGATACTAAATAAATACTTTATCCGTGTCTATATAGAACCCCTATGAAATAGATACTAAATACAAACTTTCTCCGTGTCCCTATAGAACCCCCAATGATATAGATACTAAATGCATACTTAATCCATGTCCCTATAGAACCCCCAATGACATAGGTACTAAATACATACTTTATCCATGTCCCTATAGAACCCCCAATGATGTAGATACTAAATGCATACTTAATCCATGTCCCTATAGAACCCCCAATGACATAGATACTAAATACATACTTTATCCATGTCCCTATAGAACCCTCAATGATTTAGAAAGTAAATAATACTTTCTCCATGTCCATATAGAACCCCCAATGATACAGATACTAAAAAACATACTTTCTCCATGTCCCTATAGAACCCCCAATGATATAGATACTAAATACATACTTTCTCCATGTCCATATAGAACCCCCAATGATATAGATACTAAAAACATACTTTATTAATGTCCCTACAGAACCCCAATGATACTAAAATACATTCTTAATCCATGTCCCAAAAGAACCCCCAAAGAGATAGATCCTAAATACATACTTTTTCCATATAACTGTAGAACCCCCAAAGACATAGATACTAAAATACGTACTTTATCCATGTCACTATATAAACCCAATGATATTGATACTAAATACATACTTAATCCATGTCCCAATAGAACCCCCAAAGATATAGATCCTAAATACATACATTCTCCATGTCCCAATAGAACCCCCAAAGATATAGATACTAAATACATACTTTATTTATGTCCCTATAGAACCCCAATGATATAGATACTAAATACATACTTTTTCCATGTTCCTATATAATCCGCAATGACATAGATACTAAATACATACTTTCTCCATGTCCCTATAGAACCCCCAATGATATAGATACTAAATACATACTTTCTCCATGTCCCTATAGAACCCCCAATGACATAGATACTAAATACATACTTTCTCCATGTCCCTGTAGAAGCCCCAATGATATAGATACTAAATACATTCTTTATCCTTCTCCCTATAGAACCCCCAATGATATAGATACTAAATACATACTTTCTCCATGTCCCTATAGAACCCCCAATGACATAGATACTAAATACATACTTTCTCCATGTCCCTGTAGAAGCCCCAATGATATAGATACTAAATACATTCTTTATCCGTGTCCCTATAGAACCCCCAATGATATAGATACTAAATACATACTTTCTCCATGTCCCTATAGAACCCCCAATGACATAGATACTAAATACATACTTTCTCCATGTCCCTGTGAAGCCCCATTGATATAGATACTAAATACATTCTTTATCCGTGTCCCTATAGAACCCCCAATGATATAGATACTAAATACATACTTTCTCCATGTCCATATAGAACCGCCAATGATATAGATACTAAATACATACTATCTCCATGTCCCTGTAGAACCCCCAATGACATAGATACTAAATACATACTTTCTCCATGTCCCTGTAGAAGCCCCAATGATATAGATACTAAATACATTCTTTATCCTTCTCCCTATAGAACCCCCAATGATATAGATACTAAATACATACTTTCTCCATGTCCCTATAGAACCCCCAATGACATAGATACTAAATACATACTTTCTCCATGTCCCTGTAGAAGCCCCAATGATATAGATACTAAATACATTCTTTATCCTTCTCCCTATAGAACCCCCAATGATATAGATACTAAATACATACTTTCTCCATGTCCCTATAGAACCCCCAATGACATAGATACTAAATACATACTTTCTCCATGTCCCTGTGAAGCCCCATTGATATAGATACTAAATACATTCTTTATCCGTGTCCCTATAGAACCCCCAATGATATAGATACTAAATACATACTTTCTCCATGTCCATATAGAACCGCCAATGATATAGATACTAAATACATACTATCTCCATGTCCCTATAGAACCCCCAATGACATAGATACTAAATACATACTTTCTCCATGTCCCTATAGAACCCCCAATGATATAGATACTAAAAAACAAACTTTCTCCATTTCACTATAGATCCTTGTATAATATAGATGCTAAAATACATACTTTCTCCATGTCCCTATAGAACCCCTATGAAATAGATACTAAATACAAACTTTCTCCGTGTCCCTATAGAACCCCCAATGATATAGATACTAAATGCATACTTAATCCATGTCCCTATAGAACCCCCAATGACATAGGTACTAAATACATACTTTATCCATGTCCCTATAGAACCCCCAATGATGTAGATACTAAATGCATACTTAATCCATGTCCCTATAGAACCCCCAATGACATAGATACTAAATACATACTTTATCCATGTCCCTATAGAACCCTCAATGATTTAGAAAGTAAATAATACTTTCTCCATGTCCATATAGAACCCCCAATGATACAGATACTAAAAAACATACTTTCTCCATGTCCCTATAGAACCCCCAATGATATAGATACTAAATACATACTTTCTCCATGTCCATATAGAACCCCCAATGATATAGATACTAAAAACATACTTTATTCATGTCCCTATAGAACCCCAATGATACTAAAATACATTCTTAATCCATGTCCCAAAAGAACCCCCAAAGAGATAGATCCTAAATACATACTTTTTCCATATAACTGTAGAACCCCCAAAGACATAGATACTAAAATACGTACTTTATCCATGTCACTATATAACCCCAATGATATTGATACTAAATACATACTTAATCCATGTCCCAATAGAACCCACAAAGATATAGATCCTAAATACATACATTCTCCATGTCCCAATAGAACCCCCAAAGATATAGATACTAAATACATACTTTATTCATGTCCCTATAGAACCCCAATGATATAGATACTAAATACATACTTTCTCCATGTCCCTATATAATCCGCAATGACATAGATACTAAATACATACTTTCTCCATGTCCCTATAGAACCCCCAATGATATAGATACTAAATACATACTTTCTCCATGTCCCTATAGAACCCCCAATGACATAGATACTAAATACATACTTTCTCCATGTCCCTGTGGAAGCCCCAATGATATAGATACTAAATACATTCTTTATCCTTCTCCCTATAGAACCCCCAATGATATAGATACTAAATACATACTTTCTCCATGTCCCTATAGAACCCCCAATGACATAGATACTAAATACATACTTTCTCCATGTCCCTGTAGAAGCCCCAATGATATAGATACTAAATACATTCTTTATCCGTGTCCCTATAGAACCCCCAATGATATAGATACTAAATACATACTTTCTCCATGTCCCTATAAAACCCCCAATGACATAGATACTAAATACATACTTTCTCCATGTCCCTGTGAAGCCCCATTGATATAGATACTAAATACATTCTTTATCCGTGTCCCTATAGAACCCCCAATGATATAGATACTAAATACATACTTTCTCCATGTCCATATAGAACCGCCAATGATATAGATACTAAATACATACTATCTCCATGTCCCTATAGAACCCCCAATGACATAGATACTAAATACATACTTTCTCCATGTCCCTGTAGAAGCCCCAATGATATAGATACTAAATACATTCTTTATCCTTCTCCCTATAGAACCCCCAATGATATAGATACTAAATACATACTTTCTCCATGTCCCTATAGAACCCCCAATGACATAGATACTAAATACATACTTTCTCCATGTCCCTGTAGAAGCCCCAATGATATAGATACTAAATACATTCTTTATCCGTGTCCCTATAGAACCCCCAATGATATAGATACTAAATACATACTTTCTCCATGTCCCTATAGAACCCCCAATGACATAGATACTAAATACATACTTTCTCCATGTCCCTGTGAAGCCCCATTGATATAGATACTAAATACATTCTTTATCCGTGTCCCTATAGAACCCCCAATGATATAGATACTAAATACATACTTTCTCCATGTCCATATAGAACCGCCAATGATATAGATACTAAATACATACTATCTCCATGTCCCTATAGAACCCCCAATGACATAGATACTAAATACATACTTTCTCCATGTCCCTATAGAACCCCCAATGATATAGATACTAAAATACATACTTTCTCCATTTCACTATAGATCCTTGTATAATATAGATGCTAAAATACATACTTTCTCCATGTCCCTATAGAACGCCCAATGATATAGATACTAAAATACATACTTTCTCCATTTCCCTATAGAACGCCCAATGATATAGATACTAAATACATACTTTCCCCATGTCCCTATAGAACCCCCAATGATATAGACACTAAATACAAACTTTCTCCATGTCCCTGTAGAAGCCCAAAGAGATAGATACTAAAATACATACTTTCTCAATATCCCTATACATACTTTGTCCATGTCCATATAGAACCCCAAATGATATAGATACTAAAATACATACTTTCTCCATGTCCCTATAGAACCCCCAATGATATAGATACTAAAGTACATACTTTATCCATGTCCCTATAGAACTTCCAATGATATATATACTAAAATACATACTTCACCATGTCCCTATAGAACCTCCAATGATATAGATACTAAATACATACTTTCTTCATGTACCTGTAGAACCCCAAAAGACATAGATACTAAAATACATACTTTATCCATGTCCCTATAGAACCTCCAAAGATATAGATCCTAAATACATACTTTATCCGTGTCCCTATAGAACCCCCAATGATATAGATACTAAATACATGCTTTCTCCATGTCCCTATAGAACCCCCAATGATATAGATACTAAATACATACTTTCTCCATGTCCCTATAGAACCCCCAATGATATAGATACTAAATACATACTTTATTCATGTCCCTATAGAACCCTAATGATATAGATACTAAAATACATATTTTATCCATGTCCCTATAGAACCCCCAATGATATAGATACTAAATACATACTTTCTCCATGTCCATATAGAACCCCAATGATATAGATACTAAATACATACTTTCTCCATGTCCATATAGAACCCCAATGATATAGATAATAAATACATACTTTCTCCATGTCCATATAGAACCCCCAATGATATAGATACTAAATACATATTTTATCCATGTCCCTATATAATCCGCAATGACATAGATACTAAATACATACTTTATTCATGTCCCTATAGAACCCCAATGATATAGATACTAAATACATACTTTCTCCATGTCCCTATATAATCCGCAATGACATAGATACTAAATACATACTTTCTCCATGTCCCTATAGAACCCCCAATGATAGAAATACTAAATACATACTTTCTCCATGTCCCTATAGAACCCAAATGATATAGATACTAAATACATACTTTCTCCATGTCCATATAGAACCCCAATGATATAGATACTAAATACATACTTTCTCCATGTCCCTATATAATCCGCAATGACATAGATACTAAATACATACTTTCTCCATGTCCCTATAGAACCGCCAATGAGTTTAATACTAAAATACATTATTTCTCCATGTCCCTATATAACCCCAATGATATAGATACTAAATACATACTTTCTCCATGTCAATATAGAACCGAACCCCCAATAATATATCTACTAAAATACATACTTTCTCCATGTCCCTACGGAACCGAACCGACCACGTGTGTCGACCAAGACATGGATAACATCAGTTGTGTACCGATCAAAGACATGGATATCGTGAATTGTGTACCGACCAAAGACATGGATACCATGAGTTGTGTACCATACAAAGACATGGATACCATGAGTTGTGTACCATACAAAGACATGGATACCATGAGTTGTGTACCGAACAAAGACATGGATTCCATGAGTTGTGTACCGACCACAGATATGGATACCTTGAGTTGTGTACCGAACAAAGATATGGATTCCATAAGTTGTGTACCAAACAAAGACATAGATACCATGAGTTGTGTACCGACCACACACATGGATACCATGAGTTGTGTACCGAACAAAGACATGGATACCATGAGTTGTGAACCGACCACAGACATGGATACCATGAGTTTTGTACCGAACAAAGATATAGATACCATGAGTTGTGTACCGAACAAAGACATAGATACCATGAGTTGTGTACCAAACAAAGACATTGATACCATGAGTTGTGTACCGAACAAAGACATAGATACCGTGAGTTGTGTACCAAACAAAGACATAGATACCATGAGTTGTGTACCTAACAAAGACTTTGATACCATGAGTTGTGTACCGAACAAAGACATTGATACAATGAGTTTTTTACCGAACAAAAACATAGATACCAAGAGTTGTGTACCGACCAGATATAGATACCATGAGTTGTGTACCAAACAAAGACATTGATACCATGAGTTGTGTACCGACCACAGACATGGATACCATGAGTTGTGTACCGACCAAAGACATGGATACCATGAGTTGTGTACCGAACAAAGACATAGATACCATGAGTTGTGTACCGAACAAAGACATTGATACCATGCGTTGTGTACCAAACAAAGACATGGATACCATGAGTGGTGTAACTGCCGAAGACATGGATACCATGAGTGGTGTACCGAACAAAGACACGGATAGCATGTGTTGTGTACCGAACAAAGACATGAATACCATAAGTGGTGTAACGGCCACAGACATGGATACCATGAGTTGTGTACCGACCAAAGACATGAATAGGTTTAGTAATGTACCGAACAAAGACATGGATACCATGAGTTGTTTACCGACCAAAGACATGAATACCATGAGTTGTGTACCGACCACAGACATGGATACCATAACTTCAGCACCGCCCAAAGACTTGAATACCATGAGTTTTGTACCGAACAAAGACATGGATAAGATGAGTTGTGTACCGACCAAAGACATGGATACCACGAGTTGTGTACCGAACAAAGACATATATACTATGAGTTGTGTACCGAACAAAGACCTAAATACCATGAGTTGTGCATAGAACATGGATACCATGAGTTGTGTACCGACCAAAGACATGGATACCACGAGTTGTGTACCGAACAAAGAAATATGTACTATGAGTTGTGTACCTACCAAAGACATAGATACAATGAGTTGTGTACCGACCAATGACATAGATACCATGAATTGTGTATAGAACAAAGACATAGATACCAGGAGTTGTGTACCGACCAAAGACATAGATACCATGAGTTGTGTACCGACCAAAGACATAGATACCACGAGTTGTGTATAGAACAAAGACATAGATACCATGAGTTGTGTACCGACCAAAGACATAGATACCATGAGTTGTGTACCAAACAAAGACATTGATACCATGAGTTGTGTACCGACCACAGACATGGATACCATGAGTTGTGTACCGACCAAAGACATATATACCATGAGTTGTGCACCGACCAACGACATAAATACCATGAGTTGTGTATAGAACAAAGACATTGATACAATGAGTTGTGTACCGACCAATAACATGAATACCATGAGTTGTGTACCGACCAAAGACATAAATACGTTGAGTAGTGTACCGAACAACGACATGGATACCATGAGTTGTGCACCGACCAACGACATAAATACCATGAGTTCGGTATAGAACATAGACATAGATACCATGAGTTGTGTACCGACCAATGACATGAATACCACGAGTTGTGTACCGAACAAAGACATTGATACCATGAGTTGTGTATAGAACAAAGACATAAATTCCATGAGTTGTGTCCCGAACAAAGACATAGATACCTTTAGTTGTGTACCGACCAATGACATGAATACCATGAGATGTGTACCGACCTAAGACATAAATGTGTTGAGTAGTGTACCGAACAACGACATGGATACCATGAGCTGTGTACCAACCAAAGACATGGACACCATGAGTTGTGTACCGACCAAAGACATGAATGCCATGAGTTGCGTTCTCACCAAAGACAAGAATACGTTGAGCTGTGCGCTACGCAGACAGGAATTCCACGAGTTGTATAACAGCTGAAGACATTATTATCGTGAGTTGTGAACAAAACTGCATATATGAATACCATGGGTTGTTTACTGACAAAAAACTTGAATACCATTAGTTATGTAGCGGCCAAGGACTTGACTTGAATAACATGAGTTGTTTACTGCCAAAAAACATAAAATACCATTAGTTGTGAGGAATTCAAATTCATGAATAACTTGAGATGTGTACTGCCAAAAGACCTAAATATCTTCAGTTGTGTAACTATAAAAAGCAGAAACTTTTAAAAAATAAAATAATTTATATACATAACCATTAATACAAAAATCAATGATAATACATGTAAAGTAAGAAAAAATATTACAAATGAAACAGAAGCTCCGGAACTAAAATATCAAGTGGCAAAATAATCAAGCTACGAAATCAATAACTAAAGGTAGTTCCCTAGCAAGTCGTACAACTAGACCAGTATAAAGCAAATTGATTTATATTATTTTTGTTTACACTGCAAAATTGTTTAAATTCCAATCAGTTATGATAGGTTCATCATTACACCTGTTGAAATATCAATATGGGCATGTTTTTACCGAAAATTCATTAGTAGAAATGGACAGACCGTAACGTTAAAATTACTTATCAAGCAATTTTTAACCAGCATAAACATTCTGCAGATGTTCGGTGTTCGGTATTTTTTGATTACCTTCATTTCAAGAGTACTTATGTAAGATTCTGTTTCTCTAATTTTAAAAAGTAGTAATTTGCGATATGAAGTACAAATTCTCCCAATCCTAATTTTACGTTCATGACTTGAATACGCGGTAAATGGAAGGTGTTTTGTTTATGACGTTATGAGTTCTCATTATGACGTTATTATTTTAATCCAATCAACTGCTGAGAACAACAAATTCACTATTTTCCACACCGGTCAAGCGGTTGAAAACTCTGAAGACATACGACTAACAAATAATGAAAGATGTTTCTAACTTGCGTGTAAAGGTTTTGTCCTATACAAGATACTACTATTCTGATAGTGCAATTTGAACATAACTAGTTTCCCTTGGAAAATTGAAAAATCGTCACGTACTATTTTTTGATACAATTATTATAAATTATTTATTTCATCGCAGACTATCTTTAGTAAATCTTAAAATTACTTGAGATACACACATAATATTCAATAAATAAATAAATAAATAAATAAACAAATAAATACCTTGTCTGTTTGACAACTCGTAGATTTTTCTGTGGATGTCACGTGTTGAGTTTGTAATAAAATTTAAACTATTCAAACGTTGGTCATTTTGTTCTGAAAGCAATAAAGATTACTATAACACCTTTATTATAAATTAAGTATTTTATTGATAATGCAATATTTATATTATACCAAACTACGTCACTGATAAGTACTTAAACAAAGCAATTACTTCCTTATTATAACGTCATGCTTGCTACTTGACTTGAGATTAAGGTTATCTGACAAGGAACCGGATCCATCATCACGTTCTCCTTACAAGTAGCAGTGAAAAGCTGGGTTATCTGCTGTCAATAAATAAAATAAAGTTGTATATGCATACAAGAAGATACCTGTGGTAATCAAAAGTTATAAATCCATGACTAATTGAAAAATCACCAACAAAACATTCAATACTCAAGAATACGACAAACAAAATAATGCAAGATGTTCTGAAAGTGTGTGTAAAGGTTTTTTCTGATAAACGATTCTACTATTTCTATAATGCAATTTGAACATATTAACTAGTTTTCCTTGGAAAATTGAAAAATCGTCACGTACTATTTTGGTACAATTATTATAAATTGTTCATTTCATTGAAGAATATATTTATTCTTTTGCAGAATTACTGGGAGACAGACATAATATTCATTACTTTATTTGCCAGTCTGCTATAATAAATAAATAAATAAATTTATTAATTAATTAAAAAAATAAATAAATAAATAAATCATACCCTGTCTGTTTGACAATTCCATGATTCTTCTGTGCATTTCAGACGTAGTTGAGTTTAAAATTGAATGCAAACTGTTCAAATGTTGGTCATTTTGTTCTGAAAGCAATAAAGATGGTTATAAGAATTCCATTATAAATTCATATTATAGAGATAATGCAATATTTATTATTATTGAACTACGTCATTATCAATAATTACACAAAGAGAATTACTCTAAACGATAACGTCGTGTTTGCTACTTGCCTTGGATATTAGGATTACACGCTGACAACTGCTTAATGCTCGTAGATGGATAAGATTTCATAATGAAATGATAGCCACGTTTAAAATCAAGTGTTCATAAAGTTCTCATTTTTTTTTTCGTTTGCTGGAATGCGCCACTTTTAGCGATATCCACTTTCAGCTGCTAATCCTGTTGTTATTGTGATAAAGCCATAGTGCAACATATGTTGACACGTATATTATTTCATGAAGAAATGATAGTCGCGTTAAATTTAAATTGTTCATCAAGTGGTCATACATTTTTTCGTTAGCTAGTATGCGATTTTTCGCCACTTTCAGCAATATTTCAAATTTCAGCTTCGATGACTTACTCTCAGAACAATTCGAGAAAATAAAGAAATGAAAACTTAATAAATTAGAACAATTCGCTCACAAAATGCCTAAACAATTTACACACATACAATGAAAGAACAAAACGCACGACAAAACTTTTTTTACCAGCTATTATAATTGTAATTTTCACAATAACGTGCAGATATAATAAACAGATAAGTTCATTAGCCATATAATTTCAATCAAACGATTTTGGTAAATTTAAGCAATGGCTTACCTTGTAAAGTTTTGAGACTGGTCAATATTGTGTCTGTTATTTGTAGTCCCAAGTCATCGTTAATACTTTGTAGCTGTGACTGAAGTGTTGTATTTATTGCCTGCTGGATTCCTTTCTTTGTTTCTGTAGATATCAGTGACTTAATCTATTTTGTTAATGCCGTTATATCCAGTTCAGCTTTCAAAGGAGCATCTAGTCTGGACACTAGTGGCACATCAACATGGTTGTCAGGATCATCTTTGTTGCGTTTGTCGTCTAAACAATCCATTATATTAACATTAAGTAAAAGAGAAATTATCAGAAAAATCCAGGCCATTTTAGTCCATTCAGGCTTTTAGGTGTAAAACAAATGAATAAATTCTTTTAGGACTTAAATATGTAAAATGAGAAGTGATTGATGTTTTGCTAAAGTGTGTTCGAATCTGTTCCAGTTACATGTTTATAATATCAATTGTTACGTTAAGAGCAGTATATTACAACTTTGTTATATTAGAAACGCCTTCTTAATTAAATCGCCACTTGTTCTGAGAACAAATGAGAAGGTCTTTTCCACTGTCGCTCTAAAGTTAGAAAATAAATGTGATTTTGTGACAGTCGTAAAATGTGTTATTTGGGTAAAGAAAGTTGTCCCGAGCCAAAATTATATGGTTGTTAAGGACTTTTATACCAGTTGCTAGGGACAAAATGCCACTTCTGGTCATGAAATGACATATTTCAGTAAAGTATATCATTTTGATTCTAGAAGTTTATGGTTGCTAAGGACATTTATAACAGTTACCTTGTTGCTATGGTATGACATTGACCTATAACCTTTGAAGCTCTTTTTCTACTGATCACTTGAACCCGATATGTTTACTATATTATTTCTGACCGTTTTCAAGTTGTAACCAAAAAAAAAGATTAACTGAAACACGTCAAGGGCTGTACTTCGAAAACGGTTCATCGCACAGCTTCGGGCTAAATGTACTAAACGATGGTCTCGAAAAGAGGAGTATTTTTCGCATTATTGTCTGATTCTATCTTTTATAATTTATTAGATATAGTGCTACATGTAACAAAACCTCTGGTGACCTTTGACCTTGACGTTTGACCTTTGAACTTGACATTTTCAAATGTAATATGTTACTTCGGATCCAGGACTTAAGGTTTTCAAGAAAATTATTTTAAGGAATTGTTACATTTATCTGGTCAAAAACGTGTAAACAGGAAGTTGATTGGATGAAACAAATTTGCATGTTAAATAATCGCCATAGGGCAGCCTACATTTTGTACACTTCAGATTTTTGAGAATCGGTTACTGTTTCTGTTATCTGCTAACAAGGGTTTTCGTGCTCGGCAGATAACTCTGTTACTAAAAATAGATCTGTCTGAAAGCATGAGCCATGTCATCTTCTGATATGACCGATTATTGGTACCAAGTATCGAAATGATATGTCGAGGCCCTTTTTGGCAAACCTCCTCGGAAGAAGAAGAAAAAAAATAATCATAAGAAATACAAGAATGTCTTTCACTGTACTGGGAAAGACCTTAAATAAAACAGAGGCCTAGACTTTAACATAACGACAAACATTATTACAGAAACATGTTTAAAATGCACTTTTATATGTCCTTCCGAGAACCCCATAGTTTGACCCTTATCCAGCCCTTTTTGGGGTATCAATCCCTGTGCTACTATATTTTCGTAGATATAATCGCCTGTTCAGCGCTAAATAACATTTTTGCAATAGTGTGTTAAGGACAAAATCCCTTTTAGAGCTTAGTCATTTAATCTTTAAGACTAAATATCAACTAATTTGTTTGTTTGCTTTATGTTGTAGGATGCTTTCAGCTATTCTTCTTTCGTATCACGAGATCCCTTTTGAGAGGGGTTGAATACTCGAGTACTCTGAAAGCCTGTCAATCATTGTAAATTTAGATTGAAATTGAATACCAGACTCAAACCCATAACCCCAGTGAAGACACAACGGCGTCAACACATTGGATTCAGTGGGAATATGGCTTTGTTGAATATGTCAGTATGTCACTATTCTTTGATGATCAGGTATCAGTTGCGGTAAGAATTGCGCACCATGTCCACAAATTTTGTGCCCTGGACTAAGCAACATGACGTGTAAAAGTTAAATAGCTGATTTCTGTACAGATTGCCAAGTAAAGATGACCATAATCTGTGCTCGTTGCGCCATCTAATCAAAATGCATGAAAAAACGTTGTAAGGGTTTATTTTTCTTGTTTAACGTTCTTGTATCGGGCGATTTGATTGGACATCAAAGACAGTATAGTCTAAACAGTGCAGAGTCTATAGGATAAAGCGATATAGAAGTTATGATTTAGGGAAGAAATAGGTACTTTAATGCGCTTTTTGGAAAGCTCTGTAATCTTCCACATATAAATTTTTATGCGATGCTTTGTTGAAAATAAATCTTGTCAAAATGACGGCTAGCAGGTGTAAATCCATCAAAAACAAAAAGGTATTAGAAAACCTATCACTCGAGATCCTTAACTGGTTCTTCTTTCATGGTTGCAATTGACATACATCAAAATTCTAATAATCAACGACCGTGCGACTGGGACATGAGGCACAAGAGTTTAGGTGAAGAATGATCCTCAAAATTGATCCGTTGATGACAATCAGTATTAAGTATATATTTTACCATCCTCCAATTTTCGTCTTAGAATCTATAGCTAAAATACTGTAAGATGAATAGCAATCTGTGAATAAATCAATAAACGCAAAGAAAAACAATTTTAGTTTGCAGTGGTCCTATCGTCCACCTAAATACCAGGTCAAATCAAATACAGATACGACACCAGAATGAATGCCCTTGTTCAGGAATGTAGTTCCCATAGAATAAAGTACTTTTTTCCTGTTTCATTTTCTTACTTTGTTGTTACTTTTTGAGTCACATGTTAACATTAAAATGTTATTTCTGTGACATTTGTCTTTAACTGACAATTAATTAAGAAATATTTTTAGTGTATGAGTTATCTACAATCTGTTAAAGTTTGTTGGTCTCTCGTGAACTGGAGAAAGTGTAAGGTACGTGTAATTTTTATTTTTTGCCACCTCATTGTGCATCACATGTATTTTAAGAGGTTGGTTTGTTTATCTAAAAATTCAATTTTTAAAGCCGATCGTCATATTTTATGTTTTTTGACATTTATTTCTTATTCTTGTTGAAGGGAATGTTTTTATACGAACTACTTTTAAAAAATTTTCCTGATGTAAAATATTTGGCTTCAATACATAATTCGGTTGTAACAACCTACAACAATCCGCCTCCTGAACATATAACATGTTTTTACTTTATGCAAAACAGGGTAATAACAGGACCACACAATTTCGCCATGCACCGGTAGGATTAATTTTCTACAGTCTCATCTTTGCAAATACACAGAGATAAATTAATCCAAACTGTTTAAAGACAATAATTCTTGCAAGGTCTTGTACAAAGATTACTATTTCAACTTGATGGAATGACCAGAATGGGTCCAGTGTAATTCAATGTCGCTGAGGTCTCATTGAATGTCTCAATGAATGTCTCTACACCAAAATGAAAATAGAATGGTAGTATAGGTTTCATTATATATTGTCTAATAGGTGAGTTCAATGAAAATGCAAAACAAAACTGTCTGTGTTGCACTTTTAACAAATGCAGTCGAATAACTTATTTATTGGACAAAAAGTTAAAATAGCAGATACAAAATAAAACGTATGCTGTCAAAAAAATCAACCCATAACGAAATTGTTGAGATGATGACGGGGTGCAATGTCATATCGTAATAATAACAAATTTCTAATTGACCTTGTCTGTTATTGGCGAATTATTTTACTAGACATTTTATCTATAAAAAGCACAACAATTCAGTACTAGTAATAAACAACGCTTTTTGCTGTACATATAATGGCGTTAGCACGTGGTGCTACGAATGGGTCTTTTTGATCTAATGATAAAAAATATGACGAATAATTAATTTAAATGATTTAAAAAAGGATTGAAGATATTGACAAATGTTTTACTTGGATTTATTAGGATTTATTTTTAGTTGTGTTTTAATATAGTTTAATGCTGAGTTTCACAGTATTTTTGCTGTACTTTGAATGGAGTCAATATTTTAGTCAATCGTTTTTTACCATTCCCTGTGAGGATTTTTATGCAATTTCGGAATCCAATGCAAGTTTGGTAGGTCTTCACTTTTTGTCGTAATGACTACTTAATATTTGTCGTAATGAATATTCAAAGAAGTCATGAAGGACTTACGGTGATCCAGAATTTCATCTTTGTCAAATTTGATACAGTTGTTTGTGGAATTACCAGTTATATCCTCAATGAATAACTCTTTAATGAGACATTCATACTCATGTGACTCACGTACAAACACAATGTTATTAGAAGCCTTGTCTGCAGGGTAAATAACAATATAAGCAAGATACCACCACACAATGTTCCTTGCAATTGCAACATCTTTTAACAACGCTTGTCATAGCAAATGATATATGTTTAGATTTTCGGTCACGCAGGAAATATGTATGGCATGATGACAATAAATAAATAACCAAAATACATACATACATACATACATACATACATACATACATACATACATACATACATACATACATACATACATACATACATACATACATACATACATACATACATACATACATACATACATACATACATACATACATACATACATACATACATACATACATACATACATACATACATACATACATACATACACATACATACATAAATGACACTGAACATAAACTGTTAAAATTTTGGATCTGGTTATATGTTATATTATGGACAAACAAATTGTAAAATAATAAACACAATTATACAGGATTTGGGAATTTAAAATTTTGTGAAGGTTATAGTTAAGGGGGGTAAAACACCTTACTGTTAAACTTCTAAGAGCTACATCTCTTAATTTTCTTGCTGCCTTAGACATAGACGATTGATGCTAGCATTACGATACAACCCTCGGCTTTGCATGCCATGTTAATAACGGTTTATCGTCTTAGGTTATATCATGCACAGACTTGACTTTATTTTCTCTCTAGTGTCGCTAGAGAAGAGATATTCACAAGATGGTGAATCTCTTTTTTGCATTTTACGCTGTAAAGTCTTTGTAGAGACTTTACCGGTGGAAACAACATTCAATAGCAAATGCGTTACATTTTTTATTCAAAGAGTAACATATTCATTCTTTTGTAACGTTTGCTTTTGGGAGTGAAATTAGAGAAATAACTCTTGCACCTTTACAAAACCAATTAATGCTCTAAAATTTCAAAATGTTAGTGCAACACACCACATTTATCAATTAATTTAGTTGCTCCCAACAGTTTTGATACAGTCTGATTTTGTTAGCTTGAATGCCCTACTTGTGCCATTTCAGTTTCTTCCAGTGTTTTTTTTGTCCGAGGAAGCAATAGCAGCGTATTAAAACTATCAAATATTATAATCTACTGCCTGTAGTCGAGGGTGTTACGCAAGGATATCGCATGAAATAAATTTATCAAAAGAGACGTAGTCTAAGATGAAATATTTAATGAGTATGATATTGCGGCGTACAACCCTCGACTACTGGCAGTATGTGTTACATTATGCTAATTGCACTTGTCAATATATTTGGGGAATGCAATTTCTCGTCAGGATGGTGTTATATCGAGAGGTGTGATATATCGGGTTGATCTATTGTGGTGCTATATCGTTGTCTAAAATGTGTAGTAAAGAATATATTGGAATAACTTATCTTAATTAGCAAATTAAAACTGAAAATGCAGTATTTCCCGTTCTCATTTGTCTTTGTTCTGGTAAATATTT
Source organism: Limnoperna fortunei (assembly GCA_944474755.1). Classification (NCBI taxonomy): domain Eukaryota; kingdom Metazoa; phylum Mollusca; class Bivalvia; order Mytilida; family Modiolidae; genus Limnoperna; species Limnoperna fortunei. The sequence continues at coordinate 60,409,716 of OX104123.1, forward strand.
GTGTATATGTTACAGAGATTCAATTTCGGATACATTATTCAGTGTATATATTTTATTCACGGTGTAGAGATCAGTCCATATACTATAAAGAGCCGAGATCCTGGTCAATATAACACCATATGGCTTCAGTTTCATGATTTATTTGATAAGTATAAAATGTTTTTTTTGTCAATAGTATCGTTTGTTTATAATACATTCACAAAAATCCTGTCTGTACGAAATTAGTGTAAGGCATTTATCACACTGAGCAAATCTCGGCACACAACGCTACTTTAAGAACGGAGTCGGGCGAAGTATGTGACTACGCTAAGAAAACAAGGGGAGGAAATGGTATCTGCATTATACAAGTTCAAAGCAGTTTAGAATCTTTAATTATATTAAAGACTAGAAATATATGCTAGAAGTATTCGAATATAAAGAATTGTAAACAAATTATAAATTATAACTTAGTCAAATAAAACTAACTCAAAAGCTTAAACAATATATGAACATAACAATCTAGGATAAATTAATAAAACAGTATAAAATTTCACAAGCGATTATTGTAATTTTGCACAATTATATGTTCTTCTATTTCAAGTTCTAAATAACATACACAACATAATTTCAATTAGCTCGAGCTGTGTAAAGAAAAGAAATTTCGTACCTTTAAGACTTTTAAGACCAGCCGATATAGTTTCGGTTATTTGAAGTCTTAAGTCATTTTTAATAACTTGTAGATGCGTTTTAAGTGCTGTATCAATTGCCTTCTCTATCTCTTTCTTAATATCGTTAGATATCAATGACTTAATCTGTCTTGTCAATGCCTCTATATCTAGTTCAGCTTTCAGAGGGGCATCTATTCGTGACGTTAGCGGCACATTAACATGGTTTTCAATGTCCTCTTTGTTGCAATTGTTGCCTAAACAAACCAGGACTTTAATAGAAAGTACGAGAGTGCTGATCTTAAATATCCAAGCCATAGTAGATCTAAACCGATCTTGTATGTGAATTTAATGCCAAAATTGTTTTCGAATTTAATATGTTGGATAAAACGTAATTTCTTATAAAGCGGAAACCGGTTTATCCGATTACAAGCTTGTAGTTTCCTTCATTAATATAAAAGAAAAACATAACAATGTTATGTAATATTATATATACTAATAAAAATGTCCTCGTCATAGCCAAATAAACTACTACATATTATAGTATATATAATTATTATTGGTTTGATCAAGAAATTGTATACCATGTCAAATTTCTGATTGGACTAAAACAGACATTCACACAGAGATCCTATTAGTCATTTTCTTTCGGAACATTTTAATAAACATTTCTAAAACTGAGTGACTCAGTGATAATTGAACTGTTCTCTAGAAAAACGTTGTATCTTTGTTACAAGCTAGGTGCAGATACCTTTTTCTTATATCTACTGTATTACATATACATCAAATCACTTTAGTATGTAGACCCTAATGAACAAAACAGAAATGCAAGTGATAAGTTAATAATGATTACGTGAAAATTGAATATAAAATGATCTTTGTATTATATAAAAAGTAACTACATATATACATGCATTTACAAAACTATGAATCGAGCAATGATATTAAGAAAGACAACTACCGGTGTTGTTTATATATGTATTCGACTTATTTTCAATAACAAAGTGATTACTAAGAAAATATGACACTATATATAATAATTAAAAGTATGAAATACACTAACAAGAAAGAGTGAGCAGTCAAGGAAAAAGTATCTTATACAATCCTGTTTTTTTTAATGTATACATATCCATTAATTCGTGTACATACACACAATTGTTTAAGTAGTATATATTAAAATGATTCCTTTAAAATGGGTGAGGACCTCTATAATCTAAAAATTATTTGTATTTGATAGTTAAAATGGGTGCAAGACATAAATTTAGCAGCGATGTAGGATATATTGTTGTGTTGAAATTGATTTCTTTCTCTCTCGTACTAAGTGTCCTTGGCCAATACTGTTCATTGTCTTTTTTCATTACCCGTGTTTTGGTTTCGTACTAGAATACATGGAACCTTTATCAATTTGACTTTTATTGCAAATATAAAATTTTTAAACCTTACCAGTTAATGTATGAAACATTTTCTGAATGCTTCCTTTTGGTTGTATAATTAAATGCTTTCAAAATAAAGTACAGATTCAATTGAGACAAGGGCGATGGGACTCTTACGACCAGATTTATGGTCAATAAGAACTTTAGGACTTGTTTTATTTCATCCTCATTTTTGATCATACCATTAATCTTTGTAATTTTATTTTCAGTAACAGCATGTAAGTTTGAGTCAGTTTCACGACAATACTTAACTGTATCTGTTTCCGAGTTCATTGTATATAATTATATCATTCACAACATTGCCAATATTACGGTATGTGGTACACACTTCATTGCATGTATGATCGCAGTTTTTTTTTACATATATTAATCATCATACATTGATATATCAAGGCAAGGATTGTAAGTTTTCCCGGCGACAACTATTTTTGAAACTTTGATGTATTGCCATTTGCTCTGCTTTAACTCACTTCTCACATACGCTTCAATCCGCAAATACACCAGTTAATGTCCCATTGGAAAGGAAACACAATAGCACTTTGCCCTTGACATCTCGCTGATTTTTCTATAATAATAAGTCTATTTCGGCAAAACACTATTTAATTAGCTTCTATTTTTTCAAACGCTATTTACTTAGCCGCAGCCAAACAATTCACAGTCATTACACTGGCGACACTTTTTTTTTTTTTTTTTTTTTAACTGAAGATAATTTATTGCACTGATGCTGTTAACAATTTACTCAAGTTACAGCTTAAGCTTGAGTATCCCTGTAATTAGTCACTAGACAACCAGGGAGATTGCCTAGTAAAAAAATCACTTATTAAACAATTTTGTTAGTGTAAAAAACTAATGTACAAATTGAAACATTTACACATTACAATCATATACAAAATACGGAATTTATACTATAAGTATCCCAGCTCTGACTTCGTTTTTAAATTAACTGTTCTGAATAATGACCTTTTGTACGTGTACCGTTATCACTGTGTCTGAGATTAATTGACTTGTTTAATTAGAACTACAGGTAAATTTATTGTTTTAAAATAATACTTTTGTTTTCTTTGTTTGTGTATAATGTTTTATTGCAAAATAATAGCATTATTATCAGCAAGTGCACAATATACGACACACTTTAAATTCATGTAAATAATTGCGAAAGCTGAAAATTGCTGATAAAACTCTCAGCTAAACATTTGGTATACATTAAGTTTAAGAGACAGTGTTCAAAAATTTTCGCAAATCATAAATTTTTCAAATTCTTCTGTACTGAGTAAAAAAAAAGTGTGTTTGAGTCCTTAATTGTGAAGTGCTTTCTTTTATGGTACTCATTTTTGAAGACCTTTAAAATATTAATGCTGGTATCTTTTTTAGAATTTGACAAAAAGTATGATTTATAGATTGTAAACATGATCAGAGTGAGGAGATAATTTATACCATAATAACATAATTCTTCAATTTTATATCCAAATACCAGATTTTCTATTGAAAGCACATGGTCATCATAGCCTAGTTTCCCTAGTAAGGTTTTTATGCTGTCCAAAAAGCTTTTAATATACTTGCATTTCAAAAATAAATGTTCATAATTTTCTGTTTCATTACACAGATGACAGTTTTCATTATCAACAATTCTCCATTGTTTCAACATTTGTTTACTTGGCAAAATAAAATGTAATAATTTATACCTGAACATCTTCAATTTATTGTCTTTTAAGACAAAAAATATATAGTGTAACATATTTGTTCTTTTGAAAGAAATAAAGGATATATCTTTTTTCAACACTGATTCCCATCTGAGAAAACCAACTGGTTTTTCTGGCTTATTTTTATTTAGTAATAGCAAATAAATCTGTTTTGTTGAAAAGGTGTTGAAGGGAACTAGTTTTCCATTACAAGGAAGAACAATTTCTAACTTTGTGAAAACTTTTGTTTTTACTGAATTTTCTGTTTTCAATTGGGCTAACCATGCTTTTGGTAGAGCAGAAATTAATTTAGTGTATTCAGAAAACCAGTTAGTTACTTTTGACAATTTATTCATGATAACATGTTGATTAATTTTCCCTCTTCCATCTATAATGTCATTAATAAATATGATTCCATCTTTTATCCAATTGTTATACACTAAACATTTGTGGTTTAGAGTTATATGTCCATTGCCCCATATTATTTGCTGTCGAATCTCCTTAAATGAGATAGGTTTAATATTAGTACATGTACCTTGTTTAAATTTTATCCAGGCTTTGAGTATGTTATAATAAAATTTTGGCATTTCAATTTTTACATGTTGGATAAACTTAATATCCACTGTATTAAAATGAAAAACTATTAAGTTTTCACCATATTTACTGAAATAAAAATTTGGTATAACTTTCCAATGTGCAGATTCTGTTTCTTTGTCAATTAACCGTTTTACCCACATTATATTTAATGCGGTGACATATAGGTCAATGTCTGTCATTTTAAGCCCCCCTTGTAGATAGTCTAATCGTAAAGTTTCTCTTTTTATTTTTTCATTCTTATAGTTCCAAATAAAATTATATATAAGTTTCTTATATTTTCCAATATATTCCATACTGACCTCAGTGACAGAAGCTGCGTATGTTAATGTTGGAAGGATTAAGGATTTAACTACTGTTATTCGACCCAACATGGTCAACTGTCTTTTATTCCAATTACTAATTATTTTTTCAGATTTATTATATTGTTTTTCTAGGTTTAGCTTTTCACATTCTTCTCTATTGTGTCCAAAATATATTCCCAAACATTTTATAGGTCCTGTACTCCATTTTATATTTTCAAATTTATCTCTTGATGATTTCAATTTACCTAAGTAGATACCTTCAGTCTTATTTCTGTTTAATTTGAGACCTGATAATGTACCAAATTCTTCTATTATATTAAGTGATAAAGTTATTTCTCGCTTTGAGCTAACAAATATAGTAGTGTCATCTGCTAATTGACTTAATTTTAGAGAATGACATTGTTTGTTAAACTGTATTTGAATACCTTTGAAATTTTGTTCTTGTCTTAATCGACTAGCCAATATTTCTACTGTCACAACAAAAATTAGAGCACTGACCGGACAGCCCTGACGAATGCCACGACTTATTTCAAAAGATCCTGAAACCCAACCATTATTTAAGATACACCCTTTTATATTTTTGTAGAGGGTTTTAATCCATTGTATTAATGAGGCTTGAAATCCAAATTTAGTAAGGCTTTCATACATAAAAGACCATTCTAATGAATCGAAAGCTTTTGAAAAATCTAAAAACATTATAGCGCCATCTACTTGGAATTTTTCAGAATAATCAATAATATCTTGAATCTGCCTAATATTGAAGCCAATATATCTGTTTTGAACATATCCGTTTTGATCACTGTGTATGATTTTATGTAAAACTGGTTTTATTCTTTGAGCTAAACAATATGCTATGATTTTAGTGTCTACATTTAGAAGTGTTATTGGTCTATAGTTATCTAAATTAAGGGGATCATTTTTTTTATAAACTAGTGTTATAAGACCTAATTTTTGTGAATTTGTTAACTCTGTGTCTTCGTAACATGAGTTGAATACTGACACCATAAAGTTTTTTAAGTTGGCCCAAAATTTCCTATAAAATTCAATTGGAATACCATCAATACCAGGCGATTTATTCAATTTCATAGCAAATACTGCTTTTGAACATTCTTCTATACTTAGTTTTCCACTTAGTAATAGGTTATCAGTATCTGTTAGAGAATAATTTACCTTGGTTTGATCTATGTAGTTTTTAATTTCATTAAAATCCGGATTTGTTGTTGTATATAAATTTTCATAGTATGTTTTTCCTATTTCTAGAATCTCTCCTTGATTTTCTGTTATAATGCCAAAGTTGTTTTTTAATTTATTTATGTTTTTCTTCATTTGTCCTGATTTTTCTAAACCTAAGAAGAATTTATTGTTTTTTTCCCAATGTTCTATAAATTTTACTCTTGACCTTATTTGTGCACCTTTTGTTTTTTCTTCATATAAGTCGTTTAAGATATTTTCTGTTGAGATTATTTCTTTCTTAAGATCTTCATTTTCTTTATCATTCATGTAATCCTTAGATTTAAGTTTTGTTAGCTTCTTTTCTAATTGATCTAATTCGTCTTTTTTGGCGACACTTATAAGACCTGTAACATGCCACAAACTATTCTGTTCACATGTGTTTATAGTGAAAAGGAAATCTCTAAATGTGTCAATGGAAAATGTTTTTTCGTTGTTTTGGAAAACAATGTCAACAAGCATTATGCAAGAAATTGCGTCTCTATGTATTATTTATGTTTTATCCAGCTAATTTAGGTAGAACATGATACTTACTATTCACATCAAATAAGATGGTTTGATAAATCATGCATTAGGAATTCCTTTAAGATTATTAGTTGTCATTAATAGTTTTGAACGATAGCGTACTATCATTTTTGGAGAGAAATGATTGCTTTTGACATAAGGAATTGGAAGATTATCTTTACTTATTTAACGATTTTTGGCAACAAACTGATATCTGTCTTCGCCCCGAAATGCGACTGAGACTTCTTTTAGCATCATTATCAAAGCTTCGTGTTCCTGAAAGATAACAAAATGATAAGCTGAAAAATTAAACCAGAATAATTTAGATTTTTAACGAATTGTCTGCTTGTAGTTTGGAACAGAGCTGTCATAGCTACTTGAGGTACGAGCTATTGCAAATATTACTACAGTAATGGCAATTGGAGGTGTTGGTATCACTTAAGCAACAGCCGAGAGATTTTTGTTATCACGACATAAATGGCAGTAAGAGACTTTGTTATCAATACAGCAATAGCAGTGGGATATTTTGGTATCACTACAGCGCATGAAATGGCAGTGGTAGATTCTGGCATCATTACAGTACATGAAATGCTATTGGCAGATTTTGTTATCTCTAGAGTATTTGCCGTGGTATCACTACTGCATCACTTTTAATGCTGGAATATTTGAAAAAAACTGTATTGTATTATTGTGGCATTTTTTATAGTGTGCATTAGACGAGGCTTTTGAGCACCTCTTTTAAATAGTTTAGGAATCCTCGGTAGCAGAGTGGTTCAGGTAATTCGTCTACTGTTGATCATTAGGACTAGGTCTGTCAACACTTAGATTGCGGGTACGAGTCACACTGCGGGTAGGTCGTCTGCAATCTGAATTGACTGTGATTGCCAGTTTAACTACCGGAGGTAGAGTTTTTTTCCACGTATTCCGTCTTTTCCCCCATTAAAAACCCCATTAAACATGATATAGCTGAAATATTGCTGAAAGTGGCATTAAACATCATTCAAACAAACAAAAAATCAAATAGTTTCAATACAAAGTACAGAAAGTCTGCTTCTTATCATTAACCTAAATTGCACTATAAAAAGATACCACTCTACTTGCAAAATATCCTTGATCAGTTTTACAGGTTGCCCTGGATGCCGATGTTTGTTTCGCCCAATGCATGTTCACCGAGAGTGTATTGTCCTATTAATATAAATGAATTGTATATTTTCATAAAAATATAAGCTAACGAGAATAATGTTAGAATTGACACAATTAGCCAACATTACTTTACCAACAGTCTGTTGAAAAACATGTCATCCAATTTGAGAAATTTTTTTTTTTACAGTTTTATGAAAATCAAGCCTGAAAACTTCAATATAATAATTATGAATAAAAATTGTGGAGATATTATCAAATTGAAATTATTTACAAGTATTTACAAATATCAAATACAACAAATATTTTAAAATAGGAAGCAGTCAACTAAATAAAATGTGAAAGAGATTAGAAATCACATTAGATATTGAAAAAAGATTAGATGGCTTTAATTTGCAGGTGAATCACCTGTTACAGCATTCAATAAAACATGATTATATTTCAGTATTTCAAAACACATTAAAATTGTAAACAAATAACTATTAATAAGAGGACATAACATTAATAGAAATTCTTTGTAAGCACTTGAAACATTTTGTCACGCATAGTCACAGATTTGGTCCAAAACTCATGAAAGTGTTACATAAAACGAAACTATTAAAAAATATAAATATTTGTTTGTTATATGTCTGGTTGTCATGGAAACCAACTAAAAAGTCCAATATTGACCTATGAAAAGCACAAATTACAAGATGAATCTTGAAATAATTCAGGCATTTTCAACAAAACTATATTAAAAAATATTATGAACTGATATTTGTGTTCATAAATCAGTACAAACATTATAGGGATCAAGCATTTATGTTAGGAAAACATGCTGTGAAATATTGTATTGTTTTTTACAAAAGTACGGGAAATTATTTACCTCCCTTGTGTGAACTTTAGTGTGGAGGTACAATAGTATAATAACATGGAATAAAGCTGTCTGCTGCAAACTCATTTTTCAACTTTTGATTTTGGCACTAACTGCAACTCAAAACTTTCAAGTATCATTGAAATTCCAGTAGAAACTTTATCCATTAACCCTTCAGACCATGGTTATACTTACGATAATTTTGTTTCGTTTTGTAACACTTTTCCAAATACATCCCAAATTTGCTGTAGTCATATCAAAACATTAGAAAACCGGTATTATTACAGACATCGGGCAGTGTTTTGTTACATTCGGGACATCCTTTCTTCACACAAGTATACTACCAGCAGAAAGGTCGACCGTAGATTAACTGAGATGCATGTTAATCAAGTGTTTGCCACCACTAGAAATGTGATAACCATTGGAACGGGTAATTTATTTCAAAGGGTTTACTGTCCCAGGGGCTTGTCGGTTATTTATTTAGAAATTTTACTTAATTTGAGACAGGTGCAACCCGGGGTCCAAAAAATGTACAGTGCGACATCAAAGAATTTCACGCAATTTTCACTATATATTTCATATAAATTAATATAATTATTTCCAGACCATTTCTTAACAGATTTTCATTACATAAAAACAAATTATGCAGAATTATCTAATGTTTGTTTCTCTATTTGGAAATCGGATAAAACCTCTTGGGTTGTTTTTGAACGGTAGTAGAACACGCAGAAAAAATTAACAAAAAATATTGTGTTAAATTATAAAGGAAACTGATTCATAAAATATTTTATTTGTGTAAATCAAAACCATCAAACATGTTATGATGCCAAAATATACCATTTAACTTGAAATATTGCTGCATCTGTTGGTTTTTATTTCACAAAAATCTTTTAAAAATGGCATGGTAATAATTTTTGAAAAAAGTGAATATATATGAAATATAATGTAAAAAATATCAAGCATGAAATACTTTTGACGTCGCACTGTATGATTTCAATATTGGATAAACCCGAATTCGAGTTTTTTTTTTAAATTCCTGTTTGGACAGGCAAAATATCCCCTGGGCCTGAGCAAGTTGGTTCCTCACAGTCCATTGTCGTGAACGTTTGTTTGATGATGTTTAACGCCACTTTCAGCAATTTTTCAGCTATATCATGGCGTCCAGTTTTTATTGGGGGTGGAAGCCGGAGTACCAAGAGAATGTGAATGAAATTTTTTGAAACTCTTAGTAATTTTGTTGATCATGTGATTACATATTTCTACCATAAGACGTTCCTATTATTCTAAAACATGAGGCGACACCTTAGTCTATTAAAATGATCAATGGGTATATTCATTTTGACTTTAATTGTCAGCAGGTATGCCTAACATGATAAATATACGTGTAGCCCTCCAAGACGGTTACTGCCAAACAATTATGCCAAAACAAAATATATGTTTGTTTCCTGCTACCATGCATACAATTATAGGGTAGGTAGGTCGGAAAATTATTTTATCTTTTAAAATTATTTTACCTTGAGGTAATAGGGAAACAATCCAAACTTTAACGGATCTTTTGCCAAACTGGCAATAAAATGTTTAGGGTAGTGATATAAATAGGGTAGGTCGGGTAGCAGGAAACAAGACTATATTTTTTATGCCTTAAAGAAGAAATGCAAAAAAAACAATTTGAAATTTAAAGTTGCCAAACAAAAACAAATTAAACATTGAACATTTCTAAATTCAAATTTATTGTTATGATGCATACAGACACCTATTACGAGTTTCTTGATATTTTCTATTTATCTCTATATGTTTTGAAAAAAGCAAATGGAATTTATCCTTCATCAGTAAATGTTGCAAGTCTCGTCGCAGCTGAAAGAAAATCATGCAACAAACACTGATGCCATTGTATAGGGTAATAGTAATGAAAAGATAAAATTAGTTACGAAAACGGCATACACCTTAATGAACAATTCTAATAGAATACATGTTATATAGGTACTTGTCATTTATATAAATTACATGTAATTACTTAATTTAACTCTTTTTCGGGCACATGTCGTTAGTGCAGACTTGGATTATTTAAAGATACTTCAAATGATATTTCAAAAAGAACGATTTGTTTGTTTTTAACATTTTGCTGACACCTAAAAATCATAACAGACTTTTAGTACATTTTTAACATTAATGCTACTGAAACATTGGACAAGTTTAAAATCAATTTGGGTCGACGACTTTAGTTCTGTGGGAGTTATGAAACTTTGCAGTTTACACACAAGGTTTATCATTTCTTTGCCATCACTGTTTGTAAAACTTAGCAGTTTTTATACTGCAATCTTTATATTGGAGCAATCATATTCTAAAGCTTATATACATAGTGATAAATACACATGTATTTAATTTCCGGTATAGGTAAGGTAGCTACATATGGCTCTTAGGACATTCCCCTTTTCTTACATGTATTACATTCGACAGGTGTTATTATGAATATTAACCATTTAAGGAAAGAGGGTCACAGAAAGATAATTCTGGATTTTTTTTAACTTTGAACAAAATAAAAAATATTGCAGGATAAATACAATAATAGCACATTGACCTAAAATCAAATCTTTTGTATAAGTATTTGGCTTAAAAATTAGTAAGATGGCTTGAGAGTCCCTTATATTTCCAGTTTTTTAGCCCAATCTATATAAAACAAATTATGTCGAGTCAATGTACTATTATTCTGTATATATCAGGACGTAAACTCAGGTTTTATTATAATTACTAACAGTAAACAGTCTTTTACAATAACATATACCTCTAAAAGTGTGTTATATATGCATATTTCATTTTAATTTCAGAATGATCAAGTATTAATCCAGGATGATCAAGATGTTTATGAGGATGATGCTATTCCTGCAAGAGGAGGAGGAAAACGGTAGTCTTTAGATTTTTGCTGAATGAAATAAAAATTAGCAAGGTGAAGGAAATTGTCAGAGGATTTTAACAGATCATTGCATTTTTTAACTGTTTGATAAAATCAGCAGGATGTACTAATACCAATATAGATTTCAAGGGCATAGCCTCAGGGTTTGAAATACGCACAGATAAATCTGTTCTGGCTATATATACATGGTCTTTTAAAAGGAGAAAAAATTACTATGTAAGCCGGAATACAAATTCTAAAATTGTGTTCTGCCTATATTTTTAAGCTAGATTTATATACAAATTGGTTTACCCTAGAATAAAGGATAATGAGATGTGGGATAAGTGTATGAGACACAACCTACAATATGAACAGCAATTTAAAAAACATCGCAATGGAAAACAGCCAGCAGCCTTCAATGTGACCAGTGGTCACTGCTCACCTTTTTGCAAGTGGCCCTAGATTAAAAACATAATGCCTATGATTCAAAACCAATCCTAAAATGTCAAAGAAAGACCCCCTTCTTGACAAAGAAGTTGAATGGAAATAATGAAAAAATTATACTCAATTTAGCAGCCAAATTCAAATTGTCTTCCATTTTCTATTTTCCATTTGCTTATATTTTATTGAACTTCTGTTAATGTATGGATAATATTACATCTCATTTTTTTTCAAATAACTATGACATATTTTTTTAACAACATAGCCAATTCATTGACATCTTTGATGTAAATCAACTTTCTATTTATTGTGCAACTTTGTATTTTTCTGGTCAACCCTAGTGCCAAACTTTTGTAACAGATTTCTCAGCTCCTGTTTGGAGGACTGCTTTCATATTTAGTATATGTTCATGACCTTATCTAGGTGACTGTGTCCCCACTTTTTCACATTAACCCCAATGCATAATTTTCTTAACAGATTTCAGGTCTGGCGTACATATTTCCTGTTTTAATACTACATAAACATACATGTAGGACTTTTGTGTTTTTTAAGAGTGACTTTTAGTTTTATCTTTGTGATTTGTAACATATCTCCCCTTTTCAAGTCTGATGCTAGTCTGCTACTTGTTCCCCAACTAAAATTAATGAGGATGTATCATAGCATGCAACATCTTGTTTTTTCTTACATGTTATTCCATATGCTTTTGGCTGTGAAGAAACAGACTGCAGTCAATCATCAATACCTGAGGCTGAGAACAGTCAGGACACCACTGCAAGTCAGACATATGAAGCTTCTGTCTCGTGTACAGCCAAACTGGATGCTTTGAACAACTATCTTAATCTCTCTGGAGTAAGTCTAGTTAAAGAGTGTCAAGTACAAGAACACAGAATAGATACATAGAAAAGACTAAACAGTGTTTAGGTCTGTGTGCACATTTATTACTAATATTACTTGGTTAGCTTCAACCTGTTTGTAAACTACATTTGAAAGTTATATCCAGTACTTGCACCCGTAAGCGCAACACTTTGACTGATTGATAACTGATTGCTGACGGATTTTGGAACGCTGACGGATCGCTGACTGATTGATGATGACTACATCCGTCCAAAATTATGAATCCGTCATTACCTTGGTAACCGTCAGCGATCAGTGCGATCAGTCCAATCAGTGCGATCCAGAATTTGTCATTTAATTATATGCATAAATCGGTTAGTTTATTGACGGATTCGTATAAATTAATAATTTAAAGATAAAACGGATTCTGCGTCATTTGTATATAATATATGCATTTATTATACCATTATAATAAAATAAAAACATGTGTTTAAACGAATTGTTAATACAATGTCTCGTTCTAAATGAATAAATAAACATATTTAAAGATTTGTTTTCTTTATATTATATAATTAAGCACATTTCTTTAAAGCAGAACATATCTGCGAATCGAGTCCTGTAAACCTTTAAAAAACTTTTTTTAAGGCACATCAGTAGCGACGAGGTAAATGGGTTTTTTTTCGTAATGCATTATTGATTCTCTTTTTCTATTCCCGCGACTCGTGGTTTAGGCCTATTTTTATTTTTTGCGACCTGTTATATGTATATTTTTTGCCATATATTAAGCCGACCTGACTCCCCCAATCAGTAACAAATTTATTTCACATTTAGGAAAGAACGTGGCCTCGTCATTATTAGTTACTTAAATGTATGCCTGTGTGTTTTTATTTAGTCTACAACATTTTTAAATACAAGTATAAAACTCTTGTGTATAAAAAATTGTTGAACCTTTGAGAAAGCATTGTCAATCAAAACGCATTGTTTACTAAACAAAAAGTTGTATTGCAAAATATACAGCGATTCTTGTCTTAAGTTTTATTGGACAGGCAATAAAAGTTTACATACAATTACGCTAGATTGTTCCATTTGTTTCATGTCGTCCATTTTTTTATTGGGGGTGGGGTGGAAGGAAGCCGGAGTACCGGTTAAAACCGACAGTCTTTTGTCAATTAAAGTGTAGTCGGGCGCACCCTATCTGCAGTCGTTCGAAAATCCGCAACCTGTTGACAGGCATGTGATAACTAGTAGATGACTAACCAATCAGCCACCTAGGCCCCAGTTACGCCGGGGAGAATTGTCTGCGAATACTGAAATTAAGCGTAAAAATGTGTTACAGATAGACACGTACGAAATAGTATTTTTTTTAACAAAAAGTCATTAATTCTTTAGGTCTTAACATTGTCATTACAGAGTCATATATATGAAACAGAACCTTTTAAAACTTGCCATTTAAAAGAGTGTCATTCAATTTGAACAATAACTTATTGTATTGATTGATTGATTGATTCTTTGATTTTCTTTCAGCGAGAGTATTTCAACTTTATCCATGACGAGAATAAGTTAAATATAAATCAACTAGATTTGTTTGCTATTTAAATATTGTTTAACCCACTTTCGGCAAGTTTTCAGCTTTATCATGGCGTCCAGTTTTTATTTGAGGAGGAAGCCGGAGTACCAGTAGAAAAAACCCATACCTTCAGTAGGAAAACTGGATCCCTTTCAATTAAGTAGAGTGCACCCTTCCCGCAGCGAGACTCGAACCCGCAACCTCAGTGTTGACAGACCACGTGATCAATAGTTGATGAACTAACATCACCACTCGGCTCCATCAATAAATTAGAAAAAAGGGCATAAATTTTGAATTCCACTTGAAAATTACGGGGTATGGATTGGGGCGTAAGATTTACTTAACAGGTCACTATGGTTCGCAGGGGATTTTAATATGAACTGAACCACTAACCCCCTCTTCCCCCCCCCCCCCAAAAAAAAACGAGAGGACATCCGATGTCCGCCAACTGAGGACGCGCTGGTCAGCTCTGTTAAATCTAGTAACTAATTTCAAGTACTTCCGAATTTAAAGGAAACCATTGATACTTATATAGCATTAATTGTGGAATGACTTTAATAGACATCGTAAAATAAACAAATTGCGACGGCTAAAATGCAAAAGCAGAATAGATTTTTATATTACGCTTACATGTTCGCATATTTAACTCGATATACAACGAAGTTAGTAGTTTAATCTTTATTTGAGATTTAATTCTGTGTAAATTCATGCGACACAAAGAGATATATAGTGAATAACATATATAAATAGATGTTTTCGCTTTTGTTGTAAATCTTATTTAGTATTATACACCGGAATTCTTAGGAATTGTGGCACAGTAGTTTATTCTTTATTTGAGATTTAATTATGTGCAAATTCATGTGACACATTGAGATAGTGAATAAAATATATAAATAGATGTTTTCGCTTTTGTCGTATTAAATCTTATTCAGTATTATACACCGGAATTTATAGGAACTGGCCGAGTGGTCAAGGTAGTTCGTCTACTGTTGATCTCGTTGTCTGTCAACACTGAGATTGCGGGTAAGATTCTCACTGCAGGCAGGGTGTACTCGACTCCAATCTTAATTGACAAGGATTGCCAGTTTTCCTACGCAGTTCGGGGGTTTTCTCCGGGTACTCCGGCTTCCTCCCCTAATAAAAACTGGACGCCATGATATAGCTGAAAAATTGCTGTAAGTGGCGTTAAACACCATCAAACAAACAAACAAACATCATAGGAACTGTGGCAAAGAATGACAACTGATCAAACCACGACAAATGATCTTTTAAAGCGTTTATAATAAAAAAAACCTCGACCTCGGAGGTTAAGGTAGCAGTATTGATCACTGAGTTGTCTGTTCGATCCTTACAGCGAGATGGTGTGCTCGACTCATCCCTATAAATTTGCAAAGAGCACCAGCTTTCCTGTCGAAAGTTTGCTGTTTCGTTGGATACTCCAGCTCTACCTATAAACACTCGACGTCAAATTATGTAAACTAATATAATTTTTGAAAATAGTGTTAAAAAAACTTCAAAAATACATACAATGCTAACGCGAAAAGTCGAAGTGAAAACAAATGTTACGATTTCGCCTTCACATTTTTCGTGTTTCTCGCTTTTTCCGCTTTAAAAGTTTTCTAAGACAAATACGAGATGTACGCCTTGGCAAGCGAGGTCAAATATTTTTTGAATTTGTGTGAGTGGTTTTTTTTTATTTCTTTTATTAATTATTTATATATGTTTTACAATTTACTTTATTTTAAGTATTTTGTTAATAAAATGACACGATGTAATGTTTATATTTCGTCACAGATGCATTAGTAATAGACTGGTGAATTTCCTATTTTTTTATTTATAACTTTAGACCAGTTTTACCCTTATTATTAGGTAAAACGATTCATCAATAAGGACATAACAGTTTACATTTTTATACTTCTAATATTCGGAGTGAAACGAATTTTCACATTTCGAAATATTAATTTTACTAACCGGAAGTTGAATTGACAGATTGGAGCGATCACTCCAAATCAATCCGTCAGATCAGTCAAATCGTTCCAAATCCGTCAATTGACGGATGGACGGCTTGGGAACGATCTGACGGATTGGGAACGATTTGACTGATCTGAGTGATCTGACTGATTGTTAACTGATTGCTAGCGGATTTTGGAACGCTGACGGATCGCTGACGGATTGATAAAAGTGTTGCGTTTTCAATCTCAAGTACTGTACTAATCTTTTTCCTGAGTTTGCAGTATGTGGTCTTTGTGGCGTCCCCTAGTGGCCCCACTCTTATCAAACTGAAGTGGTCTTTAACTTGCATGGGTTGTTGCTTTCTCCATATTACAGGCATACACTGTTCGTCTTTTCCCAAATGTCGAGGAAAAGCATAAAATTTCAAGACCATCTCACTAATTGTGTCAAGAAAAGGTTGGAAAATTGGTCCATGAAAATTTACATGCAGATGTTATTATAATGTGCATCACATAATCAATCATGAAGGTATATAGACATACATGTATTGTTTTTCTTTGATATTGTAATTGAAGTTTAATATGTACATGCAATTTTGTCAGATACACACTCACTCTTAAATCTTTCTATGTTTTAAAGAACATATATTTTCTACACTATATGCCCAGGCGAAGAAGATTTTTTTAAATAGGCAGTAATTGAACATACCAGTTGATCACATCCAGAAGATCAAGCAGTTCAGAGACACTTATTGAAGTATATAATAGAGCTGACAGCCCGTCACAGTGGCCTCTTCAAAAGCAAATCTTGTCTACTTTAGTGAAAGACAGAGACTTCCCAGAAGCGAGAACGGTACTGTCACAGTTGACCTTGAGCATTACACTGTAGATGAACTTAATTTTGTTGTTTGGAAATATTATTTGAATAGTGGCATTTCATGTTCTTTTGAATCCCACTTTTTAAATTACAAAAGCGATTAACCTTACTGTAGGCAGGTAGGTTTGTCAGTCGCCTGCCCAAGGTCAGGGATTTCCTCTCAGCACTCAGGTTTTCTCTAACAATAATACTGACTGCCCTGTAAAACTCATGTACATTTAAGGCAATTAAACCTATAAAAACAAACAATTACAGTTCTGAAAACAGGTTAACTATGTATACATATACCTCATTTATGTAATTTATATTTTGCAAAATAGTTGCTTCAAGAGTTTGAAAGTAGTGAACATTTTTCAACTAAAAGATTTTTTTATCAAGTACCTTAAAATACTCATTGCCACTGAAGAAACAGTTACATGTATGATCATATACACATTCACGATAATCTGCACAGTTAAGCAAACGCTTTCCCTGACTTGCTAACTTTATTAGATAGAAAATATCATGGGCTTTCTGTGTAAAAAGAACACATCTGCTGCTCTAAACCAGTACCTGGATTGCACTGTCCTACCATCAGTGTCTGTCCCACAAGCTAGGAATGCTTAGAATATCCGTACAAAACATAATTGAGACATTAAAAGAGTAAACAAATCATATCATATTAGCAATTCAAGAACTACTGCTTGTAAGATTCGTGCATATAATCATTTATACACAACATTAAAATCTTATTTTCTCTCCATTTAAGATTATACCAAGCCTGACAAGATGGAAATACAACCATGCCAAGCAAAATATTGAGAGCTATGGAGTTGGAGCCCCTGTTCCTAACCTTGTTGGGCAACTGCACGTTTGATGGGAAAGAACGTATGTCTGTTGCAGAGAGGGCAAAATATGTTTATGCACACAAGATTATTAGTCTGTACCCATCTGATCATCAGGAAGCAACAGATGTACCTATAGTCGCCTCAATTTGTTGTAACTGTTTTCAGATGGGTTGGGTATTAAAAGGTGTAAAACCCAGAGCTACTTGCATCACCAAACAGAAAAATTTCATGGTAGCAAAGATTAACATTGGAAAAAGGACAGGCAATTAAATAGACCCTTTAAATGTTAAAGAAGAAATGAGTTTGTCTTAAGAGGGACGAATTCTTATCAGGGCAGCAGATTTCATTATACTTTTCCAGGCTTGCAGTCCAGACCTAGACTATGTTGCAGCTGTAGAGGAAGATCAAAACAAACATTGAAGTTGAAAATAGAAATCTGTATTGCAGACAATAAATTGTAAAAACAAACTTATGTATTTTATATTTGATGACTGTTAAACTTCATTAGTTGTAATACAAAGAAGTAGGTTCAGTGAGCACCAAAAATTTGCCTACATTTCAACTTAGAGTAAACTTCTTAAAATTACTGTAAAATATGTTGTGAAATACTGTAATGTAAGGAATAAAAAAAATAGCTTGAAAAAACTGGGCTTAAGAAATTTATAAATTTTTGGCAATTTTAGAGCATCATCGGTAAGAAATTTCTTAATTTAACATATAGCGCATGTGTTGAAAAAATCAATTTTTAATGAAATGCATAATTTTGATAAACAAACAGATGGCAAAAGAATCAATGTTCTGGATGAATGTGCTCTATACTAATTTTAAGAAAAAACCACTAATAAACCCTCAAAAATTAAGCAAATGTTAATATTTTCAGAGTTTTCAGTGCGTTTATGACGTCATAATGCATGTTGCCATCAGCATGAGAAATTGGCGAGATATGTAAAGTTGGTTTATCTAATGACTAAATTACATCAAACTCTATTTTTGTGCAATATTGGGCCAATTTCAGCCCTTCCCAAACACTCCTTTATGTTCAACTGATTTCACAGAAATGGATGTTCATCAAACTTTGTAACTCACATAACTATACACATGATGGCAAAAATTGAATTAATTCACCAGATATGTGCAAGCTGGCTTTCAGTGAGTCCCGGGACACATTTTTTAGTTCAGAAGATTTTGTTGGTTCTCAAATAGCATGATATTCAACAATATTTTTTGTCATATCAACTTTTACATCATAGCTATCTATACATGAACTATTTTATTTGAAGCATTATCCATATTGTCTATGCTATGGTTTTATTCACTCCTCTCTGATTGATGAAAAACATTGTTGTTAGATTTCCCACTCACACGTGACAGACAAAAGGGGTGTAGGGTAAGAGATCTAATTTCAATTCGACTGGTTTTTTCAAGAACAAATCCCATGCAAAATTCATGAACACAATGTTGGTAAGACCTTGACATTTGATCTAAGATGGGTCTTTCTTACCATCTCTTCGAGTCACACAAGTGTCATGAAATTTTGAAAAAGATTGCATTTCCTATTTAGACATTCAAATTTCATTAATCCTAAATAGGCATACATTTTTTGACCTTGAGAAAATTTATGATTTTAAAAATTAAAAGTTCTTTTTGTACTGACATAATGTCAAATGTGAGATACAAGTCCTAACAAAAAGATGTAGGGCAAGCTGAGTCTGTAGTTACTTTTATCTCAAGCTTTAGTGGATAATTGAATGAATCTTTCAGCAAGTTTAGTGAACAGAAACCTTTATGGACATCATCTTTAGACCTTGCTTCAACAAGATTATAAAACCTCTGTCTGGTAGGACTACACAAACAATCCACTCAAATGTTACCCATTGGTGTGCAAACATGTTTACAAATTTTATTTTTGTTGACCACTTGTACATATGATATTACTAGAATTTCTGCAATCCAGTCATCTATGTATTTTGTACTATTAAATAGCATAAAAAAAGGATTTTCGGGCTCTGTTGCCATAGCAACCACATAAACCAATCATGTTTTATCCAAGAAAAACTTTTTTTAACATTGGAATTACTTGTTGCATTAACGTTTTAACCTGTTATATAATTATTGGAGATTTTTTCAGTGAAAAGTGTTTTCAAAGACAAAACTCCATTAAAAATTGATCATTTGCATTACCATAGCAACCATGAAATAAATTATAAACAATGTATTTGTTATTTATTTTATGCCTTTTAAGGTTAAAGTCTAAAGAAAGACATTAAACTGTAAAACAACATTATTAAATATTTTATTTTAACAACAAATAGACAAAACATAGCCTTTGTTACCCCAGTAGCAATCAAGATCGCCATAGTTTTTTTTCTTTAATTGATTTTATACTACCTAGTAGTTATTAGCTATGTTTGAATCTTATTTCTAACTACCCGCATAAATTTGCTATAAGCTTTCAAAAAGTCCTAAAAACCAGGATTGCAATAGTTGGAATTATCCCCTCTTATTTTTCCCCATCAGCCAATCAAATGTCATCATTCAAAAAAAAATTAATGCACGTAGTTTTTCACACTAATGCTATGAAGCCATGCAAATATAATTATAGACCATAAGCGTGAACATTTTGCATCATCTCAGTTTAAACAATAGTGATTTTTAGCACATTGACAGCCCTATTTTAGTGCAAAACTATTGTAACTGGTTGCCATCACAACCATTACACCAAAACAATTTTTTTGCCCTTATGTGTTCATAAATCATTGGTCTCATCATTTGGACCAAGTTTCAGAAAAATCTGTTACCACACCCCCTATATAAAAGTACAAGTGCTTACAGAAAATGACTGTTAACACTCTGTCGCAAATATTTACATAAAATACTTATATATCTCTCTGGGTATGCAATTTAACACAGATGTTCAATATCGCAACTGAACTCCATAATTGTAACCTCAGAAATAGCGAAATTTTTAAATGCATTTGCTGTAGAAAAAAATATTAACCACTTACTGAAATGTGTCAAAACAAAGGATAATGCAATAAAGGAATAAGAAAAACAAACACACGTGTAGCCATTAAGCATTAATGATAACAATAATAATAATACACCAGCATTCAATTGTTTTTGATTATTATCGTGCCAAAAATGCAATTAATACTAACGCCATAATTCAAAGTGTTAATGTCACTAGCAATTCACCTTAAATCTTCTTTGGTGTCTCTTTTGGGTTTTACAAGAATCCTGTGCCTTCTTGAATTTTAGCAGCTGTCTTCGCTGCTATTGTGTTTGCTTTTCTTTTTAGCCGAGTTGCAACGAAGTTGAAATCGGCTATTGTTATGATGATGGCGGGCGGCTGGGCGGGCGGGAGGGCGGGCGTCAACAATTGGTTTCCGGACCATAACTCGGAAAGTTGTGCACCGATTTTAATGAAACTTTAGGATTTTGTGAGAGAGGAGGAACCCTGTTGATTTTGGGGTAAATCCGTTCAAGGTCAAGATCACAGCGACAGAAAAACTTTAGAAAATTTCTTGAATTAGTGGTTTCCGGACCATAACTCAAAAAGTTCTCAATTAATTTTATTGAAACTTTAAGATATTGTTACATACCATAAGAGAAGGAACCCTATTGATTTTGGGGTAAATCCGTTTAAGGTCAAGGTCATATCGACAGACAAACGTTAGAAAATTTCTTGAATTAGTTGTTTCCGGACTATTACTCAAAAGGTTCTCAACCGATTTTAATGAAACTTTGGTATGTTTTTCAGGTCACGTGAAAACTGGAGATCTTAATTTTTTTGACAATGAAAGACTCCGCAATATTTTGTCCAAAAGACCTAAGTACCGTGAACCTAAATCCATCAACTGGAAGTATAACTTCAAATTATTGATGGATTCAATAGAGGACTATGCCAGAAAATGGGCAAAGGAAGAGAACCAGGAGGTTGATACCTTGTCAGAGTGGGTAAAGGCCTTGAGGTCATTGATTCAAATAAGAATAAGTCGTTTAAGAAGGTCTATGAGTACTAAAGCATCATCAATCTTCAGTAATCGTGATGCTCTTAAAACTTTGTCCGACATTCATGACAAATATGTTGGTGTGCCAGCAGGTAAGGTCCCTAACAACATTATTTTTATCTGCAAAAAACATTACATAGAGTGTTTAATTAATGAGTAAGGCATGGACAGTTCACTTGGCAATCCTACTTACACATTTACTGCGCTTTCAAAAGAGGATGATTATTGAAAATCACAAATCGATATTGGCATCCTTTGGTCTCAAAATCAAAGTCTAAGATTGTGATCTCCCCTTATTGTATTGGATACCAAAACTTCACAAAAATCCATACAAACAGCGTTTTATAGCAGGATCGTCTAAGTGTACTACCAAAACGCTATAGCAACTCCTGACAACTATTTTAACAACAGTAAAAACTGGGCTTCACAAATATAGCGACACTTTTTACTCCAGGAGTGGAATAAATGAAATGTGGATATTAAACAATTCAAAAGACCTGATAGACATTTTGAGGTCCGGATCTCTTTCCCATTGTAACAGCATTAAAACATTTGATTTTTCGACACTCTATACGGCCATCCCTCATATCAAGCTTTAAACTAGGCTTAAAGATCTTATAAAACGCTGCTTTTTCAAGAAAAACGAAAAGAGACGATACAAATACCTAGTAATTAATCATGACAGATCTTACTTCGTCATAAATCTACTACTAAATATACTGAAGACCAAATCTGTCATATGATAGATTTTCTGATTGACAACATATTTGTTATGTTTGGAGGACATGTTTTTCAACAGACTGTTGGTATTCCAAAGGTTACTAATTGTGCTCCTCTCCTCGCCGACCTGTTTTTGTACTCTTATGAGGCTGAGTTCCTAGAAGGCCTGCTGAAGAAGAAAGAAAAGACTCTGTCCCAGACCTTCAATTTAACATTCCGCTATATTGATGATGTTTTGTCCCTCAACAATGTTAAATTTGATGACTATTTACATTCAATTTACCCTAGCGAGCTTGAAATTAAAGACACCACCAATACACTAAGCTCAGCCTCTTACTTAGACCTACTTCTGGAAATAGACTCAGGAAAACTACAAACTAGACTCTACGACAAACGTGATGACTTCAACTTTCTAATTGTCAACTTCCCGTTTATCGACAGCAACATTCCAGCAGCTCCAGCGTATGGTGTGTACATTTCACAACTTATACGTTATTCTAGATCCTGCGATCGGTATTCCGATTTTCTAGACCGATCCCTGCTGTTGACTGCTTAATTACTCAAACAAGGGTTTGTTGCACCTAGGTTGATGTTATCTCTCCAGAAGTTCTATGGTCGTCACCATGACTTAATTGATCGTTATGGGAAATCAGTGTCTTAAATACGATCTGCTGAGTCATAGGTAGTGATTCCTATTCCTGGATTTGACTTTTCCCTAGACATGACAATGAGTAACTCGACGGGTGTCTAATTAGAGGCAGGCACTGCATACTGATCCGGAGCACCTGAGTGAACCCATGGTTTTTATTGGGTTCGGGTTTCTCTCTTTCTGTTTTTTGTGTTTTTTGTTTTTGTGTTGCGTTTTGTCTATATCCGGATTTGTAACTGTCCCTTGACTTTTGGCTCTTGTTGTTCGGTCGGTTTTCTTTGCTGTTTTTCTTATAAGAGGAAGAATCTTATTGATTTTGGGGTAATTTCGTTTAAGGTCAAGGTCACAGCGGCAGAAAAACGTTTGAAATTTTCTTTAAAAAGCAGTTTCCGGACAATTACTCAAAAAGTTGTCAACAGATTTTAATGAAACTTTGGTAAATTGTTACCAATCATAAGAGGAGAAATTTTGGGGTAATGTCATTCAAGGACCAAGGTCACAGCGGCAGAAAAACGTGGTTTCAGGACAATAACTCGAAAAGTTCCGAACCGATTTTATTACAGTTTTGGCATAATGTTGCAAACTATATGGAGACCAATGAAGACAAGGAAAGTTTTGGTTAATAAAATACGGCAACTCGGCTTTTGCACCCCTGTGCATATTGATTTTTTAGGTTTTGGTTAAGTTGCTTTCTGTTCACCAGCAGCTGTTTTAGGGTAGGTTTTTTGGCATCCTGGCATGTTTTACTTCAATTCTCAAAATGCCAATACCTTTAGACTGCTTAAGGCTCTTGTTCTGTACTCCACGTTTCAATGCTAACTTCAGGTGGACATTTACTGGCTTGATATCCATGCCACCATTAAAATTAGCCATGATATACTTTTATATATATGCCTGAAACTACCGACGTTACGATTATATAGCGCCTCAATATGCACATACATATTTTATCGGCATAAAGACTGAATAATTAACATATATCTACACAGTCTAGTGGTTTTGTACATTAGTAAACAATTTAAGTTAATTAATCCGTAGTTAAAGAGAACTATATGTACTAAAACGTCCCGTACTTAGAGGGTTCCCTTGGCTGCTTGACATGTAAAGTCTTAGTCAGTACTGGATGTGATTAATTTTGCGCGAATTTAAAACAAAAGAGAAACAAGATCTATAGATAATCGTTGCCATAATGTAACAGTATTTCATTTATTGAAACAAGAATATAATTGCATAGTAAGATGCTCAAAGATTATCAGTGAATGTAAATTTACATTTAAATTGTTGTTCCCTTATGTTTTACCAAAACAATTAATTAAGAAATGAATGCACATATTTAAATTCCTACTTTATCTAACACCCTTGTGCGCCCATCAATATTCATCACGTGCTTTCCTATTTAAATTAGACTTAAACAGGTTTTTTGGTTAACCAAACTTAGTTGATTGAAACTTGGTATTGCATATTGGATCATTAACATAATCACGTGCTTTCCTATTTAAATTAGCCTTAAACAGGTTTTTGGTTAACCAAACTTAGTTGATTGGAACTTGCTATTGCATATTGGATCATTAACATAATCACGTGCTTTCCTATTTGAATTAGCCTTAAACAGGTTTTTGGTTAACCAAACTTAGTTGATTGGAACTTGCTATTGCATATTGGATCATTAACATAATCACGTGCTTTCCTATTTAAATTAGCCTTAAACAGGTTTTTGGTTAACCAAACGTAGTTGATTTGAAATTGCAATTGCATATTGGATCATTAACATAATCACTACAGTAAGTTTAACTTTTGATTATTAATAAAATATTATTTCATTTTTCTTAAATTTTAAAACATATAAAGAGAAGAGAAACGATTTGACTAGAACTGTAAATATGAAGCTGTCCATATTTGCTGAGTTTTTAAACTTCCATTTCAGAAATAAGCTGGACACAACTATACCTTAATCGACAAACGTTTCGCATTTTGCACTTATTATTTTAATATGCAGTAGCAAATTTTTAAGAGTTATTTTGCCGTACATATTTATATTTTCATCTGATTCTTATAAATTAAAAAAAATAAGAGCCGGGGTAGAATGTCATGTCTGTGTTCACACAAGTATCATTCTAACAAATAGCTATTGTAATGTACATTTAATTGATATATACCGAATTTTAGTGAGATTAAGAAAAAGTACATTACACAAGAATAAACAAACACACTAGGGCGATATCCGATACAACTTGATTTATATTAAAAACTTTCATCGAACACGTAGTCTGTCTCTCTTTTCAGGGTTAATAAAAACAATCCATTTTGGGAAAACTAAAAGCACATATTTAAATGTTGCTTTTCAAATTTATATCGGAATACGATAAATCCATTGCGCGCCAATAAAACGTCTGTAATTTGACCCAATGACAAGTAACTTTGTCATCCTATATAATATATACAATAATGCTGAATTAGATTACTGTCAGATTAATACGTATTGGTCCATCGTCACACGCTAGTACACATGTACTATGTCTATGTCTACAATTCACCCCGGTTAATGAAGCTATATTTTTATATAGCGGATTTGGCCGAGGGGTCATAGCTGGACATAGTGCTGGCGAATTGGTGCCACAGTGTTATAACGGTGTGAGTTCGAATCCCGCTTATGGAAAGCCAAAATTTGACAGTGTTAAAAAATCTAATTCAAACAGTGTTGGGCTTAATTTGTAGACGTATATATAAATATTTGATATTAACGCTGTATTTCTGATGTTTCAGAAATCCGCTGGATAGATAAATTATATGGTTGTCACAATACTTAGACGTATGTAATATATATATATATATATATATGTCTAGAAGATTATGCAACGATACAAATGACGGTGTTTCTTGTCAAAAATTTAGACAAAGACTGACCAACGAATGGCCTTAGTCATTAAATGTCAATATAAATAAATGACGTAAACAAGTCATAACATATTAATCTTAAACTTTCTCATTTCCAACTTAACCCAAAATAGTTGCTTTTCAAGTCCGCCAGCCGCGGGCGTGCCGTGCGGTTACTTGGCTTTCCTAAAATATTCCAACAAGATGTAATCAAAATTACCAAGGTGACAAATTCCTTACGCCAGACGCGCGTTTCGTCTACTTAAGACTCATCAGTGGCGTTTAACTCTAAATGCTTCAAGTATTTTTTCATTCGGTGATGGAATGATATAAGTCCACTGGGATCGTGTAAAAACACAATACAGGTAGTTCAAAATATTATATAAACGTCTAAAGAGTCTACCAACCAGTAAAGCTTATTAAGTATCGGATCGACAAACATGACGATACAGCATAAACAAAAAATAATATACAAGTCTAGAAGATTATGCAACGATACAAATGACGGTGTTTCTTGTCAAAAATTTAGACAAAGACTGACCAACGAATGCTGTATCGTCATGTTTGTCGATCCGATACTTAATAAGCTTTACTGGTTGGTATATATATATACAAAGCGTACCATTAAAATCATATTTATCTCAAAAAAGTGTATGAAATAAGTAAGGCTTGGGAACATTACGTCGTTACACAACATAAACATGATATTTGTGGAATGTCCATCATAAATCTCCAGAATGTGTTTGCACTTAAATTTTCATAATTAGAAGTCGCGCGACTATTAAGAAGAAAGTTTCGTGCATATTACTTATTTTTTCTGAAATTTTTCAGGTATATTTCGTTTTTGCTTTGGTTTTTCAATCTTTCCTTCGATTTTCTGCTGAGAAAAACGGCGACGTATACAGTAAATATTTTAACATCATCTTTGTAAATAAATAGCATTTCAGAAATATATCACAACTTTACCAATTAAGTTCTATGCTTGGTTTAGTCAGTTACGTAAGACTGCCCAATTTAGTTATTAAAAGACATTTAACTGATATACTTGTTTGCATTGTATCACTAAGTTTGCTTCTAATATTAGCAAAAATTACATTATTGAAGTTCTTACTTCTCAGTGTCCTGATACCAAACGCATGGTTCTTCATTCCAATGCTTCCTCACGTAGAGTGCTTTGATCCAATTTTTTATTAAAATATTTTTTTTTTCCATTGATTTGAGTTTGCTAAAAAAATTGAAAAGGATGTCTGTAGAAATGGTATAGATAATCAAAAACCAAAATAAAATTATCTATACCCAGAAAAATTGCGTTATCTGAAAAACTATATGAGTAAAATTGCCTTTTTGTCTTACCAAAACATTTTTTTTAAGCTAACAGCATATATTAAAAATCCTACTTTTAAATATCACCCTTGTGCGCCCGACAAAATCGTCACAAGCATCATATTTAAATCAGCCATTAAAACGGTTTTTGGTTAACTAAAAGAAGTTGATAGGAAATTGCTATTGCATATTGGATCATTAACATAACCACTACAGTAAGTTTTACTTTTGATTATTAATAAAACATTATTTCATTTCTCTTATATTTAGAACATATCAAGGGAAGAGAAATAATTTGACTTGAACTGTAAACCATGTAGGTGTAAATCCCAAAGTCTTGAATGATAACAATTTTTCAGGGTGCGATACCGCCCCAATCTCAATGACTTAAAAATTTAGGTATATGTACGGCGATATGAGCTAGGTTGCAGCAGGCTACAAATACAGATTCAGAGAATCAGAGAAATATGGAGCACCTAAATAGACAATGAACAAGACAAACTGTCGCTGTTAGTACAAGATATACACTTGCGTGGCAGGCATGAACTCTTGCACTCACTAAACCCTCATAATTAAGGTAGACTGAAAGTTATTACTGTCCGAATAAAAGTAAAAGGTGTACCGATATCAGAGGAGGATAGCCAAATAGAACGCATCTTATCTATGATGCAATACACAGGGAATATTTCAGAAAAAAATGATTGTAGATGGCAAACTTACTAGTTTTGAAACGGCGGATAGGATTGTCATATGTTAAACTATAGAGAAACATATCACTAGAACGCTGCCAATTAGGAAATACATGAGAATAGTGTAACACAGTGGTCAACCTGAATTTAAAAAAGCAAGAGAATTCGACAATTAAAGCCTATGCCACAAATGTCTAGAATTGCCCCAATGACAATGACTGGGTATGCATATCATGTCATTGTCATTGAGAACAATGTTAGACTACCCATGGATTTACCTGATGAGTGTAAAACAGAAAGAAAAAATGGTGATGTAAGAACCGAGGAACACAGAGACACAGGGGTTCAAAAGAGGATCAAAAAACCGAAAAAACATTAACAATCTAGACAATCTTTTATTAGCCAAATTCCATGCACAACACAAGACAAGTTGTGGAAATGTAGTAAAGAAAGCACAACCTTAATAAATATACTTGATCAAATGACTTTTTTATTAAAAAGTTTTTATAAAAAGAAAAATATATCAATTTTTAATCTCTATATCAGGTTAAAAGTTGGATTGTGATAATTGTGATAATTAAAACTAGTAATAACTGTGTTGGCATCTCCCGAACGAACCCCCATTGCCACTTTAATCTTGAGCATGTTAAAAACCTTTAATACACATTTTTACCAAGATAATGCAATGTCCTATTATATTGTACCCTGTTTACCGGGAAAACGATAGCTACTTTGAAAATTCCAAAAATGGATTGCAAACTTAGGGTCACCCCATGTTCCCAAAGTTTCATATGAATTGAAAACTGAATCACAGAGAAAGTGTGCAGACAAGATTGAACAGAAAGAAACAAAAAAAATAAAACAGAAAAAAGAACAGTAATAAGAAAGCGTAAAAAAACAATATGACTCCCATAACTTCGTTTGGGAGTCATATTTATGCAATACAAACATATTCCTTTCTCTAGTCTTGTTTATTCTGTTACACATCACAAAAGAAGTAGCTTATTTGTGTTCAGAACGTATATTTATACCTTTCCCATTCTGTGTTGTTATATACTATCACTTTATATTCCATTTCACGGATCTATCTAAATCAAAGTTTTTTTACTGTGCAATATCAGAGATCGGGGTCAAATAAATCTTTATTTTAGTATTTAATATTATACAATTACTGCACTTGAACGAGATGAATATGAGGTTTTATGGAGCAGGGTATAATAATATTGAACGAGGCGAAGCTTAGTTCAATATTATTCTACACTGCTCCATAAAACCTCATATTGATCAATGATCAATGATTTCGTTAATTTCAAAGTTAGTAATACCTGCAAATCTTCGCTTATTATCACCGGGACTTTCCTTATTACGTTCGCTCGATGACGTTGTCATGTTTACAAACAACAACAAAATCCGAACATCAGTCAGAACGATAATTTTCATTGGTTTAGAGGATTTAAGAAAGAAGATTTGATTGGCTATCGTATTTCTGTTGACGGAAACAACACGTGCTGGTCATTTTCATTAATAAATTTCTCACGAGAGTGCAATATGGTTTTTATTGAGTAGAATGAGTTTTTTGCAAACCAATATGATAGGAAATTAAAAGTCACGTGTATTGGTTTAGGCCAATAAGAAAAAGGCAAAAATATCTACAATGTATTATGTAATAATTACTTTTAAGGTAGTGGAATTGACAAATAAAATATTTTAACTAATTGCGGTTTCATCAATTTTTGTTTCTAAATCTTTTCGGATAATTTTTAAGATATGGATACAATTTGGTAATTTTTAGACCTAACAGAACAGCCTATAAAGAAAATATTTGTGAATTCATTTTCACAATTATACAAGAAAATACAAATAAAATATTCGATGGTAAATTTTACAATTTATTATTCCCACAAATATTACACTTGAAAATAGAAAATGAGCATAGAAAATAAATGTAATGTTGAAAAAGACTAAGTTTGCTGGTTTTCATGTGTAACTTACCTAGTTTAGAAGCAGTTTGCGAACGGCAATCTTTATGGAACTCTCGTTATAAAATAAAATAATATCTACGCAAGACGTACCATTTAAAAAGTTAATTTAATTTGAATGAATCTCATTAATAGTACTAAAATCTGTAATAATGTTTCAAAACATTCAATTGTTTTAAAATATTATCATAATATTGTTGTGGAATGACCCTGATCAATCTAAAAAAACATATCGTGTGGATTTATGTTTGTACTTTAATTTTCATATTTGAGAGTCAAATGGCTATTATGAATAACTAATGTGTCACTTCTGTTAGTGTTTTTATTGATTTAGTTTCAACAATTTTTCTTCTACTACTATGGTTTAAGAAATCACGTTTAAGGATTCAGCAAATATTTTGAAAGTCTACTTTAACAATACATAACAATAAATAGCAATTCTAGAAATATATCACAACTTTACCAATTTAGATCGACGTTTCTGTTTGATTTTGTCAGTTATGCCAGACGCATCCAATTTGATTATTGAAAGACAATTAATTATATTACTGTTCGCATTCTATCACTAAGAGTGCTTTTATTATTAACCAAAATTACATTTGTTAAATTGCAGACTCTAGCGCGGTTTTAATACGTCATCTTTGGCCCTATTGTAATAGATTCAGTTACTTCCCCTCGCGAGAACATAGACATTGATTGCCGCCACCATCTGACTAACCTGTTCACTATTTCTACTAAAACTGCGAGGCTTACTGTCGGAGCACACCAGGGACAAATAAGTGCTGATACAGTTTGTCGTTAATTAGCTGTCAGAAACAGGAGTTAAATCCGTCTTAACACCCTGACACCGACATGCACGTGGCCTGCAGCAATAAAATAGACGTTATCAGAAATATCGTCTTTTCTGGAGAAAACCGTTACAGCATATCGACATTAGATGATAAAACAACTGTGTGGACTAGGCATTTAAAGTGTTTTTAAGACAGTGCTATCCTCGAAGTAAAGTTTGATTGGCCCACAGTTCATGGTTTTAGATAGAATTATATTAAATGTATTACTTGATCCAGTTGTCGTCCAGAACCTTGCCCCATGAAGATAGAATATATATAATGCCACATTTTGCGCGTCATCAAAACAAAAACATATTTCATATATAACAAATATCATTAACCTGATATTCAAGGAAAAGGATTTACCTAAGAACCTCAAAGAAGGAGTACTGATACCCGTTCTGAAGCCAGGGAAAGACAAACATTTACCTTTAAGTTATAGAGGAAACACAGTAACAACAACCCTTTCTACAATTATCGAAAGCATCATAAAGGACAAAATAGAACCACAGTTACATCAAAAACAGAGCAGACTACAAAGAGGCTTTACTCAAAACACATCATCTTTAAACGCCGCCTTTAAAGTCTCACAAGCTACTGAACATTTTAAAGACCACCGAAAAACACTTACATTACTGACTCTAGATGCTCAAAAAGTATTTGATACTGTGAACCATGAACTCCTATTCAACAAAGTATATAATGACGAATCGATGTAATCCTGTGGATCTTACTCCGAAACATGTACAAAGATCTAACAGTAAAGGTGAAATGGAGCAACGAACACTAACTCTTTTGTACAAGAACAGTGTTTCCGACAAGGTGGAAAGCTGTCAACCGTACTGTACAAGAGATACAATAATAACATCCTAGATGCCATGGACATATCTGATTTTGGAGCCTCAATCGGTACCACCAAGATAATAGCACCAATATGTGCAGACGATATAGCACTACTATCTACCTCCGAACACGAAACCCAAGCTTTATTGAATATCGTGTATAAGCTAACTAAAGATGACATGGTAACCATTAATCCTAGCAAATCTTAGCTAGTACCTCTAACACCTTCTGATGAAGAATTTAGTGTAAAACCAGGAGAAAATATGCTAAACCAGAAATCTGAAACAAAACACTTAGGCATAATTAGAAACAGCAAAAACAAGTGCAACATCGAAGAAAGGTTGAAAACAGCAATAAAAACCCTATATGCCACGCTAGGGCCAGGATTCCACGCAAGAAAAGGAATGTCACCAACTGTCGCACTAAAGATTTGGAAAACACACGTCCTACCAAGATGCCTTTATGGAATAGAAATAACAAACTTCACAAACTTAGACATCCAAAAGATAGAACACTTTCACGAAAAGTATGTCAACAAATACAAGGACTGCCCAATAGAACCGCAAATATTCAACTTATGCCCTCTTAGGGGTAGAACCTATCTACATTGTTGTGGACAAACTTCTCCTTAATTTCCTATGTAGTATACTACAGAATCGAGACTCGATCGAATTTGAAATCCTGACAAGACAATATGTATGGTATCCACCAACGGAAACTACTTTATAAACCAAGTCATATCAACATTAGAGAAATATAGACTACCAAAGTTCACAGATCTGCTATGCAATACATCTAAAAATGAGTAGAAGAAAACAGTATACGAGGAAACAAACAGAGTATTTGAAGAAGATAAAGAGGGAAAAACATCAATGAAATATCTAGACATTAAACAAAAGCTAATTGGAAAAAAAAGTATGGATATACATTCCCAACAATACTTTAGAAGTGAAAAAGGGGAGGTCAAAACAAGATTATTGACACAAACATACATCTTACAACAAGACCGTGCCAAATTTAGTCGCTCTACTGACGACAAAAATGTCAGCTGTGCAAATCCTCTGTGGAAGATACAAACCACTTTCTTCTCCAATGTAGTGCCTTAGAGGCTGAACGCGCTAGACATATGTCCGTTCTGAAATCATACATCGACAGAACCGTCGGAAAAGACACCATGAATGCTATTCATAAACATGGACTTCTGTCACAGTTCATCTTTTACTCCTTTGCAAATTCCATCCGCCGCCATGTAAAATTTAAAGACCATATATATAGAGACATTGAGAGCATCTCTTTGCTATAGCCTACACACTAAACGCTCTCAACTACAAAATTCTTGACCTACAATGAGCATTATCCATTCAATATTTGTCGTTAAATTTGAACAGTCCATCTGTATATATCCCCAATGTGATGCGCGAATTTGGATTGGTGGTGGGCAATGCTACTGTACATTTTTCATGAAATTAATTTGCTAAATTACTATTCTATGGGAGTGGCCCTAAGATAGGGTGGAATTACCAGACAGTTAACAGTAACCAGTATGACTTCAACAAGAGCAATTAGGGATTCCTTTAAAAAAAATGTTATTAACTGGCTGGCCTTATTTAAGTTTATATTCGAACCGTATTGAGCAGTTTTTGAAAACCCACCATTTCTTTTGAAATGCATGTTCCAAGTCAGGTCCATTGATGTAGTTATATATTTGGTCGTTGTTTCTCAAGCTAGCCGGCTCTTGGACTTTGATTGTGGATATTCTTTTCTAACAGTTCTGCGATATGTGCTGGTGGTGGACATAAATGTTATTGACTGAAGTACAATTAAATCATAAAAACGTTGTGATATTGTGTTATTTCGACATTTTAGAAAACATAGTAACCTTGAGACAAAAATTAATTCAATTTTTTCTGAATGAATTTGTTAAATTTTAATATCTTTTTAAAAAGTCTGAAAACTGTAATTTAATTCGACGTTTCATTTGCGGTTCACTATATTTGATTTTCTTCATTTATGACTTATACGCAGAACAATATACATGCTTAAGTACTGTCTTTTTAGAACAAGTGATTAAGGCTTCTATTTCAAAATATAAGCAATTACGTAACTCGTATCTGAATACTACACGACTTATCATTTAAATTTAATACTTGTATAATGTAATACAAAAGACGACCTCAATGTATACTATATGGAAATTAAATTAAGGTCTAAGTTGTATTGTCATATTCGTTCATGAATTCTAGGCAGAGCAATCGATATGTCCATATGTCTTTTCAGAGCAAGTGTTTCAAAGATTGAAGCACAGATTTTAGCATCAACAAGATCAAAACAAACACGTTTTAAAAGATATCAGACAGACGACAAAGACATTCTTAAAAAAGAACCAAGATCTTTTTCGTCCTTATATAAGAGGCACGAAACAGGCCAAGTGAAACTGCTCTGTAGATTTCATATTCAAGATCCGAACGTTACATGGCTTTGCAACCTTACAAGGTTACTTCTGATGTACAAGGGGAAGACAGTAATTCTTCCGAAGCAACGTATTTCAAACTTAAAAAGACTTACAAAGCTGGAAACCGAGAAATACAGACCACAAAAAACAGTTTATGGAAAACGATAATAGCGGGTGTCCTGGGAGCAGTAGCAGGGGGTTGCGCATACTCTAAACTAGCTCAAAGTCCAGATAAAAGCTTGGGTTTATTTTTCATGTTTACAGCTTGTGGAGCAGCTTTAAATGCTACTATTATAGGACTTAGTCACGGAAGAAAGGAAACAAAACATGGAGAATCGTATGAAATAGAATATACACAAGAAGAATATCCATGAGTAGTTAACTGTCTATTTACTTTGTTTAAATAAATAAAATAATGACGTCATGTAAATTTGTGTCATCCTTATATTGATTGCAGCCATAGTCATTGGTTCATAATCATGAGATCTATCACACATAGATGGTAACGGCTATTATTAGATTACTTTCCTGTCTTTCGTTTGTGGCTTCCCATCATTTAGACTATGACCATATATAAAACGAGTAGTTTCAACAGTAAGTGAAAACGAATAGTAACCTTTGTTTACTGGGGATTGTGTTTATTAAATATTTCTGTTTGTTGTATTCACACATTTTTTTTCAAGAATGGCTTTGTAATTTACATTGACTTAATTTTATTTTGTTTGACGACGACTTGGTATCGTCCTATTTACTTACTGTTTCCTCTCAATAAATGATCGTCTAAAACATACAATTGCTTTATAACCGATTGTGGATCAGTTTTCTCTGTTACTATTTGTGTTTTGGTTGTTGTTTCGATATGTATACGTTTGTCTGAATTCGTATTTATAACTTGAGACAAACTTTCTGCTCTTGTTTTTTTTCTCCTTTCGTTTTGCACACTATCGACGGTTCACAGGCTTAACACATAGATGTCCAATAATGTGGTCATTGGGGTATTATGGAAAGCCTACATGATCGCAGACAATATAGGGTGATGAGAAAACCCTATTTACATGTAGATGTCAAAAAAGAAGACAATAAGTAATATATCCCTACACATCTTACCAAACTTTTTAATGACATTGCCCATTAACGGAAACAAATTATTGCTTGCTTACTTGTTAGTTATTGCACGTTTAGCAAATATTTACTCCATTATTATCCCGATGTCAAATTATATATTTTTAGATTCTTACATTAATTTATAATAATATCCACTAACTTGTACATAAATCAGTGCTAAAGACCCCTTGTACTTAGACTCATTACTCGAAGTAAATCTGGTGATAGATATATAATTTAATTAAATAAACTACGCTTCTTTCTCTAATTTGAATTTCGTTTGACACATTGGCTAATAATCATTATGTATTCAAATTAAACAGCTATTAGAAGCCTATATATGAACACAAAACTTATTTTTTTTATCTTTTCCATTTTCGTGTGGAAGTGATTTTTGTAATTTTGTATTTTGTGTGATTTTAATATATGGAGTGACTGAATGCTTGAACGTGCTTAATCGCGCAAAGAAAGAGAAAAATGCATTGAAGACATAAATAAGAAAAAACACCGAAAAGTAATATTTGTCTACAAAATTTACGCTTTCATATTTAAGAAAATTAAAAGGAAAAGGAATGACAACAAGGAACAAAGTTTAAATGATTACAAGGCTACTTCGTTTTCTGACAACAACATAGTAAAATGTGGTTTTAAAAGCAGTATGTGTCAAAGTCATTACATTTCTTGTTATTGGTGTTTATAACTTTACGTCATACTTTAGCATTTCTTACATCATATATATATATATATATATATATATTTATCCTGCAATCAGTACATTTACTGTCCAATAAAGGTAGCCGAATAAATTTTTGCTTTATTCGGCAGTGCCGAATAAAATCTCCTGGTACCCTTGTCACTTCTAACGACATTTAGTATTCTGTTCTGGTTTACGACGTTTGTGACGTCAGTATCACTAGAATACGCGCCGAAAATTTTAACTGAGAAATCGGCTAAAAGTGAACGTGTTTAGTATTATAAAATGTTTTTTAGGGTTGCAGGATAAAAACAATATTCGTACAGTGTCAGAAAATATAAAATTTATTTGTACTCGCCGCGAAACAGGTGAGAAATGCTCGGCAGAGCCTCGCATTTCTACCCGTTTCTAAGGCTCGTACAAATAAATTTTATATTTTCTGACACTACGAATATTGTATATATATATATATATATATATATATATATATATATATATATATATGTTTATTACAAAATAACAGTTTAGTCAAAGTTAATTGTTTACTTGAGAAAAGAATGTTGTTAAAGATTCCTAAAACTGGCAAATAGTATTCTACCAAATTATGGAACATTCTGGAGTTTACCATTTGCATAAGTCTTCTTAACATTTTTTAAAAAGCTGTTTAGTGATTCAACTTATTCCGTGGATTTTGGACGTTACTGTTAGGACTATAATCATGATAGGAACTTTTAAAGACAGTTAAGTTTTATACTGTAATGAGTTCAGTAATTAGGTTTTATTTGTATTAGTCTTGTTGGCTAATTAAAAGGTTTTTTTTACCTGTAACATTCCTTACTAGTATTTAAGATATTCCTTTTATTAACAAAGAAATATATAAATAAAGCTACCAACCAGTACACTTATTTAGTATCGGATCGACAAATATGACGATGCAGCACAAAAACAAAACAATAAAAAAGTCTAGAAGATTATGTAACGATACAAATGACGGTGTTTTTGTCAAAATTATGGACACAGAGTGACCAACGAAAGGCCCTAGTCATTGGGTGTCAATATAAATATATACCCTAAACAAGTAATAAAATATTTATCTTGAATTATCTCACTCCAACTGAACTTAAAACTTCTATATATTGCCTTCACCGTCAGCCTATACAGCGGACGAGCTGTAACTTGGCTCAATTATTCCAACAAAATGTTATCAAAGTTACGAAGGTGACAAATTTATTACGCCCGACGCGCGTTACGTCTATTCAAGACTAATCAGTGGCGTTAAAGGTTTAAGATATTCTTCATTGGGAGATGGAATTTTCTTATGCAGCTCTTGTTGTAACGTCATTTCTGATTGGATAACGTAAATAATTTCATGGAATCAATTCCATGATTGATGCCGTCAGATTTTAACGCAAGCGCAGACGTTATTTCCGGCAAATAACAAATTCCAATTTTAATCAGTTAATTTAGTTTTTTATTGCCGTAGCATTAGAATGGAGATAACTGTATTGTATTTGAAGATTTGCCGGCATCAATTGGTGATTTGATGGTCGGAAATATCCGTTTACTGGCTCCGCTTACGCGTCGCCAATAAACTCAATTTTCGACCATCAAATCACCAATTGATGCCGGCAAATCTTCAAATACAATACAGTTATCTCCTAAATATAAGTACACTGGGATCGTGTAAATACACAATACAGGCAGTTCGAAATATTATATATAGGGTCTAATGAAAGCTACCAACCAGTACAAGTATTTAGTATCGGATCGACAACTATGACGATACAGAACAAACAAAAAACAAGTCTAGAAGATTATGCAACGATACAAATGACGTTTTTGTCAAAATTACAGACACAGACTGACCAACGAATGGCCTTAGTCATTGAGTGTTAATATAATAAAGAAAATTTTAAGCATTTAGATTTGAACGCCACTTGTCATTTTTATTGTCATTTGTTGTAAAAACACTGATGAAGCCTGTTGGTCAGGTGAAATATTTGTGCAATTTTGTCCAAAATTAGTTTCTCAAGATAAACTTTACTTTCTTTTTGCTATGACTAGGAAAAACATCAAATCAAGTAATTTAAAAGACCACTTATGCTCAACTTGAATTTCTAATCGTATTTAAGAGATAGATTTTCCATATCGATCAACTGAGTTATGGTGACGACAATAGAACCTCTTACGAGATAGCATCAATTTAGGTAAAACAAAGTTTGAAAAAGTCAACAGCAGTAAACAGTCTAGAAAATAGGAATACCAATCATAGGATCTAGCATAGCATATAAGCTGTGAAATGTTGTCGATCGGAAAATCAAACATTTGACTAAAAACAGTGTGAGACAATATAAATTCCAGGTTTAGCCACGAAAGACCGTCGTTATCAATAAATCTAGATCTAATAATAAATACATTTACGACTTATATTAAAATGTTACAATGTCTGATCGACAACCTATTTTGTTATGTTTAAAGGACAAGTTTTTCAATAGAATGAGAGTTGAATAGTTGCTTTAAGTCCACTAACTATTATGTGACCTAAACAGTTAGATTTATTACAAATCGGACAAGTCACTGGGAACGTTATTTTGATACACATGATAAAAGTAGTGAATATTAGGACTGAGAATTGGCTTTATTTATATCGAGGGTAATAAAATGTCACAAAATCGACACTGGAATAAGTCTCTAATGTACATTTCATTGCGAACATGTTTGTTTTAACGTGTACTTTTATGGAGGTATAAATAACGTTTTCAAAACATAGATGGATGTTAATATTTAAACAAAACAATAAAAGCAACAATTGTATGATTTTTTATTGCTAAATTGACCGAGTAAGTCATACGCATTTGTAAGGGAAAAATGGACACCTCTTTATTTCTTGTAGTGACAATTGTCTCCTTTTATCTTGATTTTATTTTAATGCATTGTAAAATATTATCCTTATAATTGTTATTCCGCATCGTACAGATCTAATCAACTTAACCACATTTATTTAGATTCGTTTATACAGATATTTCATATTTACAATATTTATTTTCATTAATATAGATACTAGCGACGATCACAGTCATGGTATGTATTTTTGTTTACATCTAGTCTAAAAAACAATAACATAAAGATTTATTAAATAACTACTACAGATTTACACTAGGTTACCTATTACTCGACAATTTATATCTATCCTTGAAACATCCAATATCGGATTGCTGTAAACACACATTGATCAAAGTATCAATTGAACGTTTTTCAAAGTCACAAAATCTCAACTTGCCTGAGATTAAATAAACATATTAAACAGTTTAATATTACACTTTGACGCATTTCTTACATTTTCAAAGAAATTTCCCAAACTATTTGTCAAAATAGAACCAAATTATTAACACTAAAATAATCTAAAGGTCCATAGTAAAACACGGTTACACATATAAATATTGATATAAACAAAGTCTAGAAAATAGTTTGCAAAATAAACAAAAATGACTCTGTGTTATGTAATTAATGTGAAAATTCAACAGAGTTACATGATAATATAATTAAATCGTAAAATTATTTAGAATATTATCATTTAGGTGTCAAAATCTAAGATGTACACTATTGATCCACTGTGAGTTATCGAATGACAAACATACCTTTACGGAAAATTGTTCGATCGCTTGATATGCAATTATAGGAGAATAATCACGGGGCATAACACTATAATATAATATAACAAAATATTTTCAACATTGTATTTAATGATATTTTTTTAAACGACCTTTGAAACAAACTTTTAGTCACTGTCGTTCACGTATTAACTTAGGTCTATTCGCATAGGATAAAGTTAATTTTCACCCTTAGCATTACAGTTTGAGTGGCTAATTTATTTATCGAAAAGTTTGTGGAAAAAATTTTTAATAAAACATCAGCAGAAATAAAAACTTTTAATAAAACTATTATTTAAACAATGAAAGTACTTCTACAAGCCAATACTACAATGATTGGTTCCTATATTAGTTTTTGTTTTAAATGGAGGGTTGTTTGATCCTTATAGAATAATGTTTTTGTTGCTCTGGTAATTAATTGTTACAGATAATCTATTTTTTGTTGACTTAACACATATAATGCTATCACCGTTTCACAATGGCTTAATTAATCACAACTCGGCATAAAATACACGTTTAGTTGTTTCTTCGTTTTTTTTACCTTGGGTTTACCATGTACAGCAATTGTGAAGCGTTATCCTGTGGCTAAATTTTTATTCAGAAAAAAAAACAGTTCCCGTTTAGGAAATCCTTATCTGATTAGGTAGTTGAAAAGTACACACTGGAAGACTGTTCAATTAAGTGTTGACACGCTAGATATTTGTAAATGATTAACTGCATTTTCCGCTAATATATTTAAACACTCTATTCAGTACAGTTCCGAAATCAAATATGCAAATCGCTGAATTAAGAAAATGATAACATTTACAATCTAGACAATATCCATCACACTGT
Source organism: Limnoperna fortunei (assembly GCA_944474755.1). Lineage (NCBI taxonomy): Eukaryota > Metazoa > Mollusca > Bivalvia > Mytilida > Modiolidae > Limnoperna > Limnoperna fortunei. The sequence continues at coordinate 60,450,137 of OX104123.1, forward strand.
ATATGATAATTATGGCTGAATATTTTTTTTTAAGAGTAAGCGTGTAAAAGCCAACAACGCCGATGAAGGAATCAATGAGTTAATAAACGCTAATAGAAATGTTTTCAGAGAGAATATTTTAAACATGCTAAGATCTCTGCGAGTAACGATTATCGACAAAGTAAAGGATCCAAATAATGCATATATAGTTCTTTATATAGAAGATGAGAAATATGACGTGGTTGTTGGTGATGGCAAACAACGTTATGTGTTTAACATTCCAGATTCCGATTTCGAATTTAGCGCGAAAACTTCACACAGAAACAAAACCAAAATTAAAGCTTCAAAAGTCAAAGTGAAACTGAACTTGACAACAGGTGCAGTAATGAAGAAAGAAAGCGGAAGTGTTCCCAAGACGATTGCAGCTAGTACTGTAGGAGCTGCAGGAGGATATTTAGCATGTGCTGCACTTGCTTCAAACCCAGCTACACTTTCGCTAGCTTTAGCCGCAGCAGGAGGTGCAGCTGTTAATACTTTTCTTGCAGCAGGAAAAGGTTCAGAAATGACACAGGAACCAGATTACGGAACATTTGAAATGGAAGGGTCCGCAGAAGAAATTCATATGGTTTTACGCGATCTGAAATGTGCTAATTTGCTTTTAAAAAGATAAGTCATAACTGAAAATGTATTTTGGCTCTACTGATACTATTCTGCGTTATTTATTTAGATATCTCTTAAGCTATTGAAAAAGAAACGTCAGCATAAATCTCGAATTGGTGTATTTAAAAAAATGTTGTAATGAAATTATTTATCTAAACTCTATAATGACATTAACTTTACAATAAGAAGAAGACATGCACCTCTGAATTGTTGAACGAGTAGTTTGATCCCCTTTATGCACTAAATAAATGAGTCGTGATAAGAATCAACATTTCTTTTAAACGAAGAAGTTAAAACCGTTTGAAGCACACTACAACATACATGTACTATAAACTGATATACAATTTGACGACAGGATTGAATTACACTGGGTACATATATTAAAACTAAAGTATGTCATACCTTACAACCAACATATTTTAACGGTATGATTAACGCAACCAGGAACTATAAAATCTATGATATTCAAAAGCCTGATAATGATGCGGACTTAACGACACACTAAAATTCTAAAGACTGAAAAATCAAAAACATTTCAAAGTGATAGAAACTTACTCTTTAGAAGAATCTGTTGCGTGCGCATTCTGCTATTTTACTTAGCTTGAATATGATATTGTAGAAATAATCACTCAAATATCTTGAATAAATAACTATAACAGTTTTGTCGTTCGTTCATGTGACACAGATTTTGAGCTCAACAGCGAAGAATGTGATCAATTTGACATAATACGTGGAAACTTCGTCTACAAATCCTGTGAAGTGTTTATACATATAAGTAATTTCAAAAGCATTTGAAACAAAGATTTATCTGACGCAGTTTTTATTAGACAATATGTGATCTTTGTTATATTCCATACCCATTTTTCGTACTTATGTTTTATAAGCATTGTATATAATTTTTTGTTAGTATAATCTCGTAATGGATTGTAATAGAAAATGTATACCAATATATGTTTGCATTACAGTGTCACCCCATTAGTTTATTTAATGATATACGTGCTGTAGAATCATGAACACTTTTGAAAACGTAGTAATATCATGACAATAAATAAAATCACTTATCAACTTGTAATTTATATTAAGCAACTTAGAATTTGATGATAATCTGATTGTATTACGTCAACAAATAGTATTTGAACTGCATTATGGGCATAATCAACTTAACAATCAAGAAATCAGTGATAAAATTGGATCGAATTCCAAAGGATGTGGCTTACTGTGGCGCTGCGATATCAAAACTGGTAGCCACCTGAGGTTCTTGGCAGACGTTTTTCAATTCAACCTGACCAGACTTTATCTCTCACCACATGATGCATTGCGAATTTCTATATTCTGCAAATAATCTGTACCATAAATCGTACAAATGATTTAATAAGTCTTAGAAACGATTTAATAAACCGTACACACGATTTAATAAACCGTATGCACGATTTAATAAACCGTACAAACGATTTAATAGTACAAACGAATTAATAAATCGTACAAACGAAATAATTTTTTTTCGATTTGTTGTTTGGCACGAAAAAGCCGTCGTATTTCTTTAATAGATTTCTTTAAAAAAACGAAAGAACACGTTTGTCATGCTCATCTTATAATTAACAAAAATATCAAAAAATAATGTCAAAAAAGAAACCAAAGAAAAACTAACAACAAATATAATACAATTCCACATTGAAATGTATATAACTGAGTTACTTTATTATTTTCAAATTCAAATTAATCATGTAAGGCTATAGTACTGTATGTATACATCTAAAAAAATGTCTTTTTTTCGTCTGTCAGATGAGACGTAAAACTGGTGCCTCGTGTACAGTATTCCTTCAACTGGCAGGTAAAAGATCCCATTTGCAGTATTCGATAAGAGTAGGCGCACGCGCAGCTGCCATGGTACGTCTCGTACTTGCTGCTGTTGGCGTGTTGGTTCTCTAGCTGACTGCGGCCTGATAAATCTACTTCCACTAAGTCATCTTGGGTGCGGCATCTGTGACTACTTACCCCAAAAAATACAAAAAATACAAATAAAAGCCATAAAAGTCCATGCTAGACCGTTTTATGGAAGTCAAGGACGTTAAAAACCACCATAGGTAAGAGATGACCTGTAATTGGATATTGCTAGATCTTCACAGAGAAAATAACAAAAAGGGGGAGCTAGTAAAAGATTTAATTTTAATTAGATTGCACCTGTTACAGTCCTTTTCTTAAAATATAAATATGCTTTGCTTGTTTTCCAGTTTTCCTCATCTGCATATGAAATAACGTTTCTCCCTTATTAATAAATAGACTAGTTGTTTCTGTAACAACCAAGAATTATCTCCCCTATGTACGTCTTTATCATACTTCGATTGTTTTCAAGATGTCCTTAGCTGGCTTCAATTTAATCGAATTTCTCAAATTGAGATTTTCTTAAAAACGCTGCTTTTTCAAGAAAAACGGAAAGAGACGATATAAATACCTGGTTATTAGCCATGACAGAACTTACTTCGTCATCAATAACTCTAAATCTAAAACTAAATATACCGAAGACCAAATCTGATTTTGAATTTCCTGATTTTCTGATTGACAGCATATTTGTCATCTTTGGAGGACATGTTTTTCAACAGATGGCTGGTATTCCAATGGGTACTAATTGTGCTCCTCTCCTCGCCGACCTGTTTTTGTACTCTTATGAGTCTGAATTCTTAGAAGGCCTACTGAAGAAGAAAGAAAGACACTTTCCCAGACCTATAATTTAACATTTCGCTATATTGATGTTGTTTTGTCACTCAACAACGCTACATTTGGTGACAATTTACATTTGATTTAGCCTAGATAGCTTGAAGCACACCACCAATACACTAGGGTCAGCCTCTTACTTAGAGCTACTTCTAGAAATCGACTCAGGAAAACAACAAACTAGACTCTACGACAAACGCGATGACTTCAACTTCCCGTCCATCGACAGCAACATTCCAGCAGCTCCAGCGTATGGTGTGTACATTTCACAACTTTTACGTGATTCTAGATCCTGCGATCGGTATTCAGATTTACTAGAACCATCACTTGTTGACTACTAAACTACTCAAACAAGGGTTTGTTGTACCTAGGTTGATGTTATATCGCCAGAAGTTCTAAGGTCGTCACCATGACTTAATTGATCTTATGGGAAATCAGTGTCTCAAATACGATTTGACATTTCCGCTGAGTCATATGTAGTGTTTCCTATTCCTGGATTTGACTTTTCCCTGGACTTGACAGTGAGTAACTCAATGGGTGTCTAATGCGAGGCAGGCACTGCTTACTCGTCCGGAGAACCTCAGTGCACCGATGGTTTTTATTGGGTTCGGGTTACTCTCTATCTGTGTTTTATGTTTTTGGTTTTTCTGTTGTGTTTGTCTATATCCGGATTTGTAACTGCTCCTTGGCTTTTGGCTAATATTGTTCGGTCGGTTTTCTTTGCTATTGTCCTCATATATCTGAGCTTTAACTCAACTTTAAATTTTTAGGCAATCTGATTGTTCAATTCTCGAGTAGAGAACAAGTTGATGAAATCCTCTAATTTAAGATGTTTTATGAAACAAGGCGCTGTTATCTATATATGAAGTAAATTATCTCCCTTGTTGTTTATCCTACTTTGCGTGTTTTCGAGTTGTCCTTATCTGTATCTGAAGTTTCCCTTATCTTTAAATTAAGTTGTTTATCTCCCATTTTATATTCTTTATTCTACGTTGCCTGCTTTCCAGATGTCCTTATCTGTAAATTAAGTGGCAAATTATCTCCCTTGAATGCCTTAAACCTCCTTTGTTTGTGTTGTAAATATGGTTTATTTATGAATCACTTAAATTGAGTCAGTGTCTTATCGGCGACATGATGCATATCAAAATATTGCGGGAAGCCGGCATGTCAACTTAGGTGTTATTTGACGTCACAGGCAGTTAAACTTGTTATTATGCAGGAATTTGTTATGAATCTTTGTAAACTTACTTTAGTTAAGTGTTAAAGGTTCCTCTAATACTTTATGCATCTGTAATCGTCTAAATTTACGTTCGTTCTGTCAAGTTTCACTTTGCAAGTGACCTTGTCAGTCATGTTTATGTACTATTTTTAGGCATAATGATTTCCCTTGTTTTGATATAAATACCGGAATTTATAGTCCGTTTTTGAATTCTGAACGATTATTCAAGCAGAACAGGTAAACAAATACACGTTGTCCCGATATCCCTTGATGTTCAACTGATTGAGTTTTCAGATTGTTAATTGCATTATACATTGTCAATATTTGATTATTGCTGATAATTATCTAATAATTATTTGGAACTGTTTTTATTTATAAAACTATTTAGCTGAAAACACATAAAACAAGAGCTTCAACACAGACAACATTTATTAAAGTTTGTTTTCCAGCGTCCCTTATCTGTGAATTGAATAGATTATCTCCCCTGTTTCAGTCTCTATCCTACTTCGCTTGGTTTAAAGTTGTCCTTATCTGTATGTCAAATGTCTATCTCTCCTGGTATAGTCTTATACCGCCTTTGCATGTATTCGAGTTGGCATCTGTAAATTAAGTGAATTATTGCCCTGTTATAGTCTTTATTCTAATTTGCATGTTTTTGGAGTTGCTATCTGTATATTAAATAAAATTCCATAATTCCTCTGTTATACTCCTTATCTAGCATGATAAATATACTATTTGTTTTTATCTTGTCCGTATCATCTTGTAAATAAGGTTATTTTGGATGCTGCATCCTGAACATATACGGTAGCTTTAGACATTTCAACATGGCATATATCAATGCGAAGCTTAAAAACATAAGTTTCTAAAGCTTTTGCAAATATGGTACTATGATGGTTCATTCTATTCGCACAAAAAAAGCCGAACAAGAATTACTTAAAATGCATCTTTTTTACCTTTTGAGAAACATGTGCAGAACAGAAATTTTCATAGCTTAATCCCTCTGTCATATACATCACAAAATACACTTGTCCTCTAAAATATGCCTATTCAGCTATTTAATAATTTATTTATTTAATTTTATTTAGAATTTTACATTTTTAGGAACTATTTGGCTGGATAGTCATTTGACCAACAACTGTATAACGAGACCAGTACATCAACCCTTACTATGCCGATATATCGGCTTTTTTCAAAGTCTCGATCAGTGCCAAGAGCCGATATATCGGCTTTGTTTATTTTTGCACCGTAGCTAAGAACGTCATTGTGCCGAAATTATACCCGAAAATAACAAAACTTTCTAAGTATATATGGGATTCAACCACAGGACATCCGCTCTGGATCCGCCGCTGATACTTGTAAACTTTTGTTGATTATGGCTGAAGTATCACCGCAGAATATAAAGCAAAGAACAATCAATCAATCTGACAGGGCGTTATAATGCAGTGATGTGGGGAATATTATGAGGAAGGGGTATCAAATACATTAACCTTTGACCAGCTAAGGGAATGTCATATTGACTATTACATAAGGCTTTAATGTGCTAATATTAATAAAGTTCTATGAAGGGGTTTAAAAATGATGTCACAGAAACATTATCTCGTATTGATGGAAACTTAAGTCGGTTTCCATTTCCCTCCGCATGTTCCCACCTGTACCCCGCTTGTGTTAAGATAAGATGAGATAAGATAATTTTATTTGTCAATTAAGACGCCCCAAAGGAGCTGAACAATCACATAAAGAATTAAAATGTACAACTGATTTTCTTGATTTTAAGTAATTAGTAGAACATATGAGAGAGAGAGAGAGAAAGAGAAAAAACTATTTAAGATAAGATATTTTTTATTTGCCAATCAAGGTCCCACAGGGGGCTTTTAGAAGTAACAATCATGATTTGATTAATGATACACATGAACTATAATAAGACAAACATAGAGAAATTTAATAAATAAAAACAAATCGGCCAATATATGACCCTGGCGAGGTTCTCCTTTTATAATAGAAGATCTAGGGACTGAGAGAGATTTTTTATATTTCTTTGCCCTCTGTTTATTTTAGGACTAAGTGCATTAATTGTAGTTGCAATACTACAAGAGTCACCAAGGGACGGTGCTTATGGATATACCCCAGCCACATGGGCAAGAGTATACCACCTCGTGACAGATGTAGAATCGCAATATTACGAAGTTATAGTCGGGTGGGACCCTTATAATACACGGTTCAAAATCGGTATAAAAAACGGGTGATTTATTTATGCTATATTAAGTTATAAAAGACCCATGAAAAAAACACGGTTCGCATGTATATATGTCTATTTTAAACACATTTATCGCTGGATGCCCAAGAAAAGATACATATACAAATAGGTTACGATAATCAGTTCTCTTATCTTGATTCTCGCTTCCTCACTGTTTCAGTCCCACGTGCAACTGGTTTCCGCTCCTCAATTTTCTAGTCCGGTTTCCTCTACACATAGGCTTCCCGAATGTTTTCACCAAACATGCAAAATAACGACACAATTACTAAACGATGATGGTAAATCTCAAATATAAAAAAACAATAAACAAATATATGACAACGTGAAACCAGACAATGAAAAAATCTCCATGTTTCGCTGGACTATCGAACTGTCGGACTATCGAACCGTCAGACTAACGAACTGTTGGACCAACGGACTATGGGACTATTGATGCGTCGGACTATCGATCGGACCCCGTTTAAAAGGCGTACATGGCCTATTTGTCCACAATCATGTTTGTGAAATCGAACATTAGGTACGGAAACGAATAAAGTGTTTTTAATTCTGTTATTATCAGTGTGTTACCTAATGTTACTAAAATAAAAATGTTATGACCTTTTTCCGTTTTTTATTTAACTGTTGTACTTTGTTTTCTGATCAACAGTAACAACAATATACAACTTCGGAATATTTAAAAATGTCTAAAACATTTGACAGGGTGCAAGGGTAGCCGATAAAGGTTCACGTGGTTGAAATTAGAAATTTCTCTAGCTTATCACAGCTGAAGCGTAGAGATTAGTCTCACATTGTATCATAGGAAAAAGGTTGCACTTGATTCTCTTTTGATAACGTTCTCTCCGGGTACCCTGTAATCTACAGCTAAATAAACTGGTCCGCCTGTTGTGACTGAAATTGTGCTAAAAGTGGACCACAGCACAAAACAAAACAAAACGAAAGAAATATAACAGAAAAGAAAGAACAAAACAATACATAAATGTCTTGCATACAAATAACTTCTGACTAAAACTATGGCAAATGTTATTGAAACCATGCGAAAAATAACACACACTGGTTTTAATTTTCAGGTTCTTTATTTGTAGTGGGAATCAACAGAAAACAATGACTAAGTAAATAAAGCCCTGTAATATACAAATTTAAAATAACATAAATATTGGTGCAAGAAAGATAACTCTAACTTGTTTCATAACAAATATTGTCTGCACCAGGGAAATAAAAGTAATAAATATATAAATATTTCTCATTCTACTTAATTCACAAGACTTAAAAATAGATTAGTCTTTGCATGTATGAAAGTGTCCTTGAAAACCATAGACTTCATTCGGTTATATATATCGCATTACTTGCAAAATAAATATTTTGCACATTAAGAAACCCAAAAATATATCAACAAAATTATCACATTGGTTAAAATCAAATGCCAAGCTATAATAAGCAAAGCAAGCAATTAAGCAGCAAAGCATTAATTAAAATAACAAAATTACACAATATGCTTACCACTCAAAAAGATGAATAGGCTGGCAGTCAAAACATTATAATCATATATGCTTCTACATCATGGTTATACCTGAAGCAAAATTATATATCATAAATACTGTGTTCAGCTAATAAAAATATAACATACATTCTGAACACGGACAAACACAAAATATCTCAGAGTGCATCATATGTAAGATGAGCATTATTTACAATTAAAAATTATCAATTTAACACCTTTTTTTACTAATTATAAGAAATTGTACTCTCTCATAACACTTTATTATGATGTCTGTATTTACTTGGAGTTATTTATTATTTTATTAATTTATAACTCTAGAGATATGTTTATCTCAATAAAATTGGTTTACATTATTAAAATTTACACTTGCAATCAGATCAGATTCATATCTCAGATTCATACAAAGCTTTCAGATCATTATCAAGCTGCTGTGTTAAAATGTCATAAATTAATTGAGAATAAGTGAAAGAAAATAGTAACAAACCTAATTCAGCACAATATAGTTTTGTTGAAAGTTTCTCAGAACAAAGGCTGTGAAGTATTATTGAAAATCAGTAAGAAACAAAAATGTCTGCCTTTCTCTCTGAAGGTTTATCAAGAAGTGTTCACCAAAACAATAGAATTAGAATTTTACCTCCAAAAGAATACATGTGACTCAAAATGACCAATAGACAATAAGACTATAAGAAGTACTAGAATAAAAATAGAAGAGTTGCTAAAAATAACTGTCACCTGACAGGTAACTCCAAATTCCACAATCAGTGATTACTATTATCCACAATAGGTATCACAAAACTAGATAAGATTTTATAGTGAGTCAGTTTATATACTAATATATAAACCTGTTCATTTAATAATCAAACTAAATAATATATGTGTAATACAATAATAATTTACAAAATGAAGACACTAACTAAATCCTGGAAAATAACACTCTGCCACATAATTAAATATTATTAAAATATATTTAATATTTACTATTATCACTACTTTAAATATTATTTACTAATATATAATATTAGAATAAATTCAAATATGGGGGTCTGTAAATTAAAAAAAAATAAGCGTTGAAAAGACTGATAATATTTTTTAAAATTACGTTTTAATACAATGCGAACACTTCACGTCAAGTTGCTTTGTCTATTGTAACGTCAGACAATCGTTACTAAGCATGACGTCACTGTAGCGCTCTGATAAACAAATCAAACAAAAATCCATTGGCACTTACCAGATAAAGAGCTTGGCACTGAAAGGGTTAAGTTAATGACGTCCCTAGTTATAGTTCTTATAATATAACGTCTCATGAGAAAAGGTACAAAAACTCATTTTTTACCGAAATGCAGATTTTAACATTTTATTATAGCTTAAGTCCTGCTGATTTATATACGCTTTTCCGTTTGTTGGTATCTTTATTAATAAGGAAAATATTCACGTTTGAAATTGGGCAGATAAAAACAAAAAACGTCAAAAAATAGAGTTTGACGTCGGAAAGTTTTCGCGAATACATACCTCGTCCACAAACTCTGAAACACAAAGTTGGTCTTTGAAGGTCTTTTTATACAACCTATTACAAACAAGTTTTTAATTGACACGAAAATAGTATCGTTTTAATTTGATCGTTCTGAATTGTCGATTCGATCGTTCTAAATTCAATTAATTTGCAATTATTATTGTTTGGCAATAAAACAATTAAAATTGGTTACCTTTTCTTGTTTTCGCAACACAAGCTGATGTTCTGAATTCAAAGAGTAAAATGGAATCTGGATCACATAGATCAATAGAACGAATGATCGTACCCTCGCGTTCTTTTTTTTTTTTTTTTTTTTGGCGAGGGTACGAATGTAGTCCCATTACTCGTAATGTAGCAGAGTGGGAGTGCATCTCTCCCGTCCGTCATTTTGATGTCAAAAAGAAGTTGCATATATAATCCGCCGTGGTCAATCTTGATATATTTCAACAGTGTCATCATTTTTTTTTATCGATTTCGTGTTTAAGATCGATCATTATTGAAACGTGATGATAGTTATTGAAGTTTTTTATAACCCGCTGTGCGCTGTGTATTAATTGACATTCGTGTCTACACGAAAAACATTCGAAAACCCAAAACTGAATGGTGTGTTGCATCTTGGGAAAAGTATATGCAAATGACTGGATTCTTACTACGGATTGGTTGTTACAGTATGCAAATTAGCATGATTTTTCTAAACTTAGGTCACATTATCCATATACGGAAAAATGATCAACATAGATTTTCCGCGTGCATCTTCAAAGACGAAAAAGGACATTTCTTCAATAAATATCGTGTCCCGTTATATTCGCAATGTCTAAAGCTTTTATAACGTAAAGATGATGAATATTATGTTCGAATTTTGCATAAATAGACCTAAAGTAGAATTTTTTATTTACTACATTACGAGCGATAGAACTGAATTCTGTCGTTAATCCGACAAATCACAAATTTAACTTCGGATTAAAACGGCAGTGAAATTCGACCTAATAGATCAAGAAATCAATTATAATGAAAAATCGTCAAAAACAACACAAAAATACAATAACATCATTAATAACATAGTTTAACTTTTAAAATGCAGATCGAAAATCGTATTAAAAGAATTTGTTAATGGTGTATTCAAATAAAAATAAGCTTCGTGCTTTTTAGGATATACATACGAAATATTGAAAATTTAGTTTTTGATGCAGGCTTTATCACGGCAATTATCAAATAAGCGCACAGGACGTTATGCTATTACAATGTCTGTTTAAAATACAAAATCTCTCTATATATTCGTTACATAAGCTACTGACCGATTAATCCCAGTTTGTTGTTGCTGAGTGTATCGGTAATTTATGACCCAATAAATTCGCTGATACGGTGGCCGAGTGGTTAAGGTAGTTTTTTCTACTATTGATCCAGTAGCCTGTCAACACTGAGATTGCGGGTTTGACTCTCACTGCATTCAGGATGCACTCGACTCCAATCTTAATTGACAAGGATTGCCAGTTTTCCTACCGCAGGTCGGGGGTTCTTTCCAGCTTCCTCCCCCAATAAAAACTTGTCGCCACGATATAGCTGAAAAATTGCTGAAAGTGGCGTTAAAACACCATTCAAACAAACAAACAATCTTACTAACTTTATCAGCGGTGACATTGTACGTATTATGGATTACTGTTAAATTACTGCGGTACCTGATTTTAAGCGGGTTCCGATGTTTAGCAACAGAGACATACGTAATTATATGTCTCTGTTAGCAATTAGCAGTTCCAAATTTCTACCTGCGCAATTATCTGCATGCATGCACGTGATGCATGCCTCATTCCTTCGTACCGTAACCAAAAGTAGAGAGTGCATGATCTAACATTGATATAACATGTACATTTGACCCATCTTTTCTTTACCTAAATATGTCAAACAACAATTAAATACTAGCCACATATAACGTGGTAACATGTTAAAATGAGACTCATTATGGATGTAAATACATACATGTAGTTGCTACATATATGTGTATGCGATCATCACCACCCTGGATCTTCCCTGAACCCAAGCCCTCAAGTGTATAATAAAAAGAATACTATACAGTATTGTAGCTTCTACCTGCGTTTTTGTTTTGATGATTGACGTCACGTGGTGACCCCATATGTTCTGTACACAGTAGGCAAGGGTCAGCTACATAGTAACACATACAAATTAAAGGATTTTGCTTGAATTTCGATGTTTTAAGAGAGTCGGTAGGATACACAATCAGTTGCTTATAACTTATAACAAACATTAGATTTGTCTGATCATATCCTCGAATAAAGGGAAGAAAGAAAGGGATTTATAAGTGGGTTTCTCGGGAACTCGTTATGTGTAACTACGGTTGCCAATTAAAATTGACGATGAAGCTCAATTTTGTTTACACTTTGAATAAAAATAAAAATTATAGAGACCCTTTATTAACACATTTCAATGTTTTAGCCCAAAATCCCGACCTTTAATGTTTAAAAAAAAAGTAAACCTACAACTTTTTGCCAAATTCATAGTCTTTCCTCCTTCATAAAAAAGTCATTGGAAATGAGTATGGGAGTCTCATATGCTCGTTATTTTGTCACATTTTTGTTTTATTTGTGTATTATCTGTTTGTTGTCACAAATAATTTAAATGTTGACTGTTTTTAATTTTTCATACTTTTCACTTACCAATCTTTTGGTGCAGCTATTTTGATTTGTGGACAACATTTTTTTCAAATATCTCTAAAAGAGGATACACCTAAAACTCTATGTAAAATTTAATTTAAAATAGTTTCGGACGAAGAAAGAAATATCGGAGGGTCTTCATCTCGTCCTCGTGAAGCTGCAGGTTGGGGTAGTCCGAATTCATTTGCATAGTCTATTAAAAAATTTGTTTTGGTGTAACACTGACATTTTCATGTTCACGAGGAACAGCACCATTTTCATCCATATGCATTTTTAAATTTCGGAAATACTTTTCAACAATGTCAAAACAAAGTTTAAAACATTCGTTGCATACTGAACGGCTTTTAAAAGTTAATGAGCACTTTTTCCTCTACTCCGAGAATCCTCTGCTGTCGAACGATTTTTGGAGAGGGTCGGTACAAGATTCTCGGACTACTTCTCCTCTTTCTTTTACTTTCCATTTTATCAAAATATTAATTATTTTCGTACGATAAGGATTCCATAACATACATGTCTCGTTCGAATTTGGTTATTTCCCGAACTAGAAAAATCTTTTATTTCCTTTCAATCAATTGATTCAAGCATTCATGGGGCTTACTTGAACAACAACCCTTAGTAAAAGGCCCCTTCTACATCATTTAAGTCATTGTCAAAACACCACCATTATTTTAAATAGACCTATTATCAGATTCAGTATTTAATTTAGTTGAAAGCAGACGTAGTTTTCCGTAGTGTGAATTGTTTACTCAGAACCCCTGACTTGGGAGGATGTAAAGTTTTATCAACAGCGTAAATAAGTAAACAATTTCACTGAAATGCAACTCATTGAAATGATGTACTCCAAATAATTTAACTTAATTTCATAATCAATGTTTATCACTTCTTACTTTATTTTATTTTATCATTTTTACTTATTTCATTAATTGATTTTTGGGGGGCGGTGGGGAATGTGAAACAAATTTTGGCTTACAGGGCAAACAAAAAAGAACATTTAAAAATCAGATAGTTTATGTGTTGTCGATAAATGCCCAAGTCAATTTCAATAAGTATTGTGTGTGCGTGTGTGCACGGGAAGTAACGAAAGTGTTTCCGTCCTAGAAAAAAGTTGCAAAAATATGAATCGCCCGAAATAATATGGATTCAAATTCCTGTGTGTGTGACAAAAATAATTTTTCAAAAGATTGTTAACGCGTTTAAAGACTTTTTTCCCATTATTCTATAATAGTTTTGTTAAAATAAAGGTTTATAAACTGCAAATCCGATCATAAGAAAAACAATTCGATCTTTTATTGATTCGAGATATTTTTAGAAATGTTGTACATGAAGGGTGGTGATTCCGTAGATAGATTTTCACTTTCACTTGAGCCCGGGATACGACTACATAGTACAAGGATGATACAAGGATGATAAAATAAACATTTCACTCTGTACATATTCGTCAAATAAATGACAAATTTATGAAAATACCATCTGGAAATCGTTCAATTCTTCAAAGGCGGATTTCCAGTGACTGACGTACTGATTATTGACCTGTGGTAAACTCTTTTGTATGGACATAAAAATATCGTAAGTTTTTTATTTTTTAAATATTACACAGTAATAAATCCATATATAAATAATCTTTTTCCGAATTTTTGAAAAGTTTTGACAACCCATTGTCAAGTTTTTCACGAATAGACCGTCATCTGCAAAAACAACTCGCAACTGAACAACGCTAAAATCATAACGTTCATTCCGAGGACGTTTTCTCGATAACAACGTCACGAAGTTATTGTACCTTTTCTCATGAGACGGCTCATATAAGATTATAAAAGACTGGATGTTCTAAAGTTGTTCTTGTCTGTTTCTTAAAATAATTTCTCTCTTGTTATAGTCCTCATCCTACATTCTAAATAGACATTGCTTGCTTGCGAGTTGTACTAATCTGTAGATTTTATAATCTTTATCCTGCATAATAAAAATGCGATACAAGTTTTTCATTAATACTTATCAGTACCTATATTAGATAAATGATTTCACTTGTTATATAGTCCTTATCCTACATTATAAATAGATTTTTGCCTGCTTTTAAGTTGTCCTTATCTGTACTTTGTATGAATTATCTCTACTGATTAAGTGTTAAGTTGACTTTGCTTGCTTTCATATTTCCTTATCTGCACATAAAGTGAATTATCTCCCGTTTAATAGTTCTTATTCTACATAATAAAAAAAAATGTGTTTGTGCTTGTGTTTTCCTCATCTATCTTTTAAAGTGAATTATATCCCCTGTTCTAGTCTGATCCTACCCAATTAATAGATTATAATTCTTACTCCACATGATAAATAGACCGCTTTGTTTTTATTTGTTTTTCCCAAACTTAATTAAATTATCACTCCTGTTACATTCCCTACCCAACATAATAAATAGACTGCTTGTTTTTGTTTTGTATTTTTTTCTACAGTGAATTATCTCTCCTTTAATAGTTACTATTCCTAATAATATACAGACTATGTGTGTTGTTTTAATCTTAACCGTAATCTCCCGTGTCCTTAAAATTGATTTGTATTATTTCTCTAACTAAAGTGAATTATCTCCCTTGTTATGTCTTTATCCTACATAATAAAAATACTGCTTGTATTTGAGTTGTTCTTAGCTGTTTCTGAAGTGAATTATCTCTCTTGTTAAACTTCTTATTCTACATAATAAAAAGACTGCTTGTTTTTGTTTTGTATTTTTTCTCTTATTCTCTAAATACATTTAACTATTTATCTCCCCCGCTATAGTCTTTTATCCTAAATATTTATCTAAAACAAACCAAATTATCCTCCCTGTTATATCCCTTATTCTTAACAAATTGACTTTTTCTTGTTTTAATGTTTACAGCGCAACTCCAGGTCGCGGATAAGGGATGCCCTTTCGTTGGGCGGAGTTGTCAATTTATAATACATAAAGCCTAATCGGGTACTACAGTAGATATTTTGTTTGGAGAGTACCCTGATCTGTGCGTGATAATGACCCCTTGTTTAGATGTCGATAAGAGTAGGCTAGTTGAAACCGCTACAAAAACTTTGTTTTCCGCCCCTACCCATACACCCTACTTTTTGATTTATTGTTTGTTAACTTGTTCTCGACCTGAGTATAGCTAAAATACTGCTCGCTGGACTTAAAGCAACCATCCAATCAATCAATATGACTTAATTTAATTATCTCCACTGTCATTGTCCTTATCTTACATAATAAATATAATTTTATATTTCAATACCTTAAATGAATTATCTCCCTTGTGAAATGTCCTTATCTTTAATTATACCTTCCTGTTGTTCTTAGTTGTACCTAAAGAGAATTATCTTCCTCTAGTCTTTCTCTATATTACATAGACCCATTTGTTTTTATATTTTCTCATCAGTACTGTATGTGAATAGTCTCCTTTTATAAGTCTTTAGCAGATTGTAAATATGATTTGTTTTTATTGTGCCCGTCTATCAGTGCCTTAAGTGAATTATCTCCCCTGTTAAAGGGATTTGTTTATTTTTTATGTTCCTTATATGGGAGAACATTCTAATTCCATTCTGTAATATGTTCTACTAGTTTTGTTAATATTTTGGATGTGTATAGCGCTTTTACCCGAAGTTTAACCTGACTAACAGCATATACACCTAGAATCTTACATGCCGGGCCACATTACCTCTAAATGTTATCCCACTTTAAAACCTAAGAAAAAATCAGCTTCCTAGTAAACCCCACTATAAAAATTGCAGTATCATTTAAAAAAAATCTTCGTTATAGGTCATGTAGTAAAACAATCCTTATATTTAAACTCGATATTAACTCGCCCCTTTCAGCAATTTTTCAACTATATCATGGCGTCCAGTTATTATTGGGGGAGGAAGCCGGAGTATCCGGTGAAAACCCCCCACCTTCGGTAGAAAACTGGCAATCCTTGTCAATTAAGATTGGAGTCGAGTACACCTGCCTGCAGTGACATAATAAAGAGACCTTACACGTTTTTGAGTTGTACTTATACATTACATGAATTTTCTTTCTTATCACAGTTAACATAATACATTTTAAATAGACTTGGCTTGCTTGCAAGTTATTCTTATCATTACCTTGTATGAATTATCTCCACTGAAATAGTGTTAATCAAACATAATAAATGGACTTTGCTTGCTTTTATATTTCCTTTATCTCAACCTGAAGTGAATTATCACCTCTGTGGTCCTTATTATGCATAGCTAGTGTTTGTGGTGTTCCTATCTGTTAACAATAAAGTGAATTATCCCCCTCTGTTGTAGTCCTAATCCTACACAATAAATAGATTGGTGTTTATTCCACACGATAAATAGACAGCTTGGTTTTTCTTTGCTTTTTTCTAATTTAAGTGAATTATCTCCCTTGTTACATTCATTATCCAACATAATAAATGGACTGTTTGTTTTTGTTTTGTATTTTTTCTCTATACCTACAGTGAATTATCTCTCTTTTTGTAGTCCATATTCTCAATAATATACAGACTTTGTTATCGTGTTGTCCGTATCTGAACTTTAAATGAACTCCCCTGTTATAGTCCTTATCTTACATAATAAATATGAATTGATATTGTTTCTACCTAAAGCGAATTATCTCCCTCGTTATGTCTTTATCCTGCATAAGGGGTCATTATCCTATTCATGGAATGAATTTTCGGTGCATTTCAAAAGATGGCAGGATGAAAATTTAAATAGACCCAATTATTTGTTTCTGCTATTGCTTATAACTGCTATTGCTTAAGAGTTGGATATTTTGAAAGGTATGGCATTACTGTAGAACAAGAAAATATTTTTTTCCAGTCAATGTCTTTACAGTGGAAGCACTTCCTAACGTGTGTACTGTGGTACAGTGTGACCACAACATTGAAATGAAAGTAGAAAAACCATTCTTAAACTTTAAGGTAAAATTCCCGAAAAAAGTCCGTGGACAGGTATACTTTTCTCTCCATTTTTATGTAATTTAGCATTATAGGTGTAATGCCCCATATATGAAATTTTAATTGAAAATTCGAAATTTTTAATTTTAATTGAAAGAAAGATTTTTTTAATAAAAAATTTTGATTTCTCGCCAGTTCGGTTACTTTTGCTCAGGCCATCCAAAAGGATAATGACCTCCTAATAGACATACTGCTTGTTTTTCAGTTGTTCTTATCTGTTCCTATGTGAATTATCTCCCCTGTTATATTCCTTATGCTACAGAATAAATTAATTGCTTGTGTTTGTTTGAATATTTATTTTGTCTTATTCTCTTATTACACTTTTACTTATATTTTTTTTCTCTTTTAAGTGAATTATCTGCCTTTTTAAATTCCTTATAGACTTTGCTTATTTTTTATTTGTTCTATCTACCTTAAATGAATCATTTTCTTTGTACATAATATATAGATTGTGTTTTCATGCTGTCCTTAACTGTAACTAAGGTAAATTATTTCCCCTGTTGTGTTGTTATCCTGGAAAATATGTAGCGTTTTTGTGTGTTTGTTGTTTTTATAAGGGCTTGGATCTTATTGTGAGTGTTCACAGTGCTCGACTCACAGAGATGCCCAGTACATCCCCAGGTGGCGGATAGGGGATGCCCTCTAGTTGGGGGGGGGGGGGGTGGCAGATCATAATACCGAAACTCTGACCGTTGACCACATTGGGTAACGTGTTTGGAGAATGTCAGACTCCTTGCACGATAAAGACCCCTTTTACAGATGTCGGTACGGTAAAGTATTTCCCCTGTTGTGTCCTAGTCCTAAATAATTTCTTTTGTCTGAGTTGTTTTATAAGTGATGGGATCATACTGTGATTGCTTCAAGTGCTAAACCAACGGAGTTGATCAGCGCATCTCCAGAGCGTGGATAAGGGATGTCCCCTCATTAGGAGGTTGTCAGGTCATAATACGGAAATCTTGACCGCCGACCACAGTGGGTAACGTGTTTGGAAGGTACCACGCTTCTTGCACGAAAAAGATCCCTTTTGTAGATGTCGATAAGAATAGGCTCGTTGTAGCCGCTACAAAAGACTAATTTTCTGCCTCTACGCATACCCCTTACTTTTTCATTGACTTCACTAATTTTTGCCCTAAGGTCCATCTTTTCGGAATTGATTTATTGTTTGCTAAGTTGTTCTCGTCTTGAATATATTTAAATTGCATGAGATAACGAGCACGTTAGTTAGCGATTGCTTTATGAAACGGCACCCAGTTGTCCTGAATTGTACTTTAAGAGCCCGTCTACAAGAAAACCATGCAAAGTGGTCCAGGTGACACTTTTCAAAACTGTCAAATAATTATGCATACTTGAAAGGTATATGCATAGAAAGTTGTTTAACACAATATACAATTTCCACACTGTTTCTATTTTTAGAAACGGGTAATTCTATGTTTTGATTTGAACTTCTTACTTAAACCTCCTCACACTTATAATTGTTAATTTAGTATAATCTTTCTGATTTTCGATTAAAAAGTATCCACATTTAATGATGTCACTCTGGAAAAATACAAATAGTTATTGATATCAGATGATATCAAGATAATCAATAAATCACCTATTACAGATATATTTGCTGAACAAAGTAAAATCATAGAAATTGGCACCTTGCCAAGAATTTTAAAAACATTCCAAATGATGCATATAGCTTGACTGCTTACATTTGGCAGTCAAAGTGAACGCCTAAATTTAATTAAATTTATTAATTCTTTGTTGTACCTGAATGAAATAAATAATATATGAATGGGATAGCTTTGCAAATAACAGGTTAAGATTGTACAGCCTTTGAAAGGTTGCCTATTTTGGTGAAGATTTGCGTGATTTCACCAGATAATGTTATGTGTATTTGCATTTCTTTCTTTCTGTTGTTAACATCTATAGGTGGATGTTGGTCACACATAGCCTTAACACCCACTAAATTCAATGATTTGCTATTCAATGTTAAATTTCGAGTCAAAAATGTTTAAATTCTTCATTTTATAAACTAGATGCCCTTCTTGGTACCCCAATGACCCCTCTTTTCCCCGATAACCTAAGTTTCAGTATGCTTTTGTTTATCTTCTGGTGGTCGTTCTTATGACATAACACACATATTTCACTGAAAATATGAGTTTTCTGATCTATGCCATCTCCAACTAGGGTCCTTTCTCAGAGAACCTGTGCCGTGCACAGGTACTTGTGGCAAGTACCCATTTGGTGCCCCAATAAGCCCCACCAGGAAGCTCGCTTTTTGTAGACTTGATAACTAGTAAGTGATAAGTCGACTTTTTTAACAAATTATGTAGACTTAGTTATGTGACAAGTAGGGGCAGATATATGCCACCATAGGCGGGAATATCAAGAAAATCCACAAAATTTTCAGAAACATAAATAATAATATATATTAAATTCATAGTTTAATACGCAATGTCAGGTCAGAGATATGATTCATACCCGGAATAGGTGGATTTGGATCAATAATACTGTAGAGTTTTATTGGCCCATGACGTACGCGTATTATATAAAACATGCATTACGCGTTATTATCAAAACCTGACGCGTGCGTTTAGAGAAATAACGCGTTAATTCACAAAATTACGCGTGACGTTTTAGTTTTTACGCGTAATTATATCGCGATGATGGCACGAACTGCCACTGATATTAAAAAAGTTAGGTTGTATGAAATGGACAACGTTGCTCAGCTTTAGAGTATTGAAATTTATTATTGTGGGAGAGTAATATTTTATTGTAATTTTTTAAATAGTATTATTGTATTAAATATGATTTATTAGAAAGTTAATAAAATATTATCATTCTATATATACACAACTAAGTTCAACTAGAGACATAAAGCATGAATAGTCGAAAGATGAAACATTTTATATTATTTGAAACATTATCGCGTTTCAGTACTATAGCATCTTTTTAAAGTGTAGTAAACTTATTTGTATACCACCCGCTAGGGGTATATAGTGATTAGGGTGTCCGTCTCTCCGACCGCCCGTTACATTTACTCTTATGCGCAACTCCTCCTACACTACCGAAAGGAATTTGATTAAACTTACACAGAATCTTTTGTCATATAGAGCCATTGTGCGCCAGATAGTTAGCATTTAGATCGGAATGATATTTGGCGTTTCCCCATAAAAAATATGGACTTTTTCATTGACATGAGGATGAGGGGTATCAATTAGTGAGCTTTTACATGGTAAATGTCTCTATCAACTGATAGTAATAGTACAGCGGCATACACAGTTAGCGAGAGGCTACTGAACCTGTTGAGCACAGATCCTCTTATACCAACCAGGGACCTCGGTAGTTCGTCCACTATTGATCAACTGAGATTGCGGGTTCGATTCTTACTGCAGACAGGGTGCACTCGACTCCAATCTTAATTGACAAGGATTGCTAGTTCTCCTACCGCAGGTCTGGAACACTACAGATTTCTGAATATAATTTAAAGAACAGTTTAATTAAGTCTACAAACAGCAGGTGAAGCCGTGTAATGTTGTAGCCCTGAGGCTAAGGATGGACAGTATCATTGGAATCAACAGTATTTTAGATAGAACTGTGATAATGGACTAGGCCGAATTTTACTGCGTTATAATCCGAAGTTAGTTTTGTGACTTGTCGGATTAACGGCAGAATTCAGTCCTATTGCTCGTACTGTAGCAAATAAAAAATTCTAACTTCGGTCTATTTAATACAAAATTCAAACATAATATTCATCTTCTTTACGTTATTAAAGCTTTAGACATTGCGAAACTAACGGGAAACAATCTTTATTGAAGAAATTTCTTTTTTCGTCTTTGAAGATGCATGTGGAAAATGCTATGTTGATCATTTTTCCGTATATGGATCATGTGACCTAATTTTATTATAAACGTGCTCATTTGCATACTATAACAACCATTCCGTAGTAAGAATCCAGTAATTTACATATGTATTACTCAAGATGCAACACGCCATCCAGTTTCGTGTTTCTCAATGGTTTTCATGTAGTAAACGTAATTAAAAAAAGAGACGAATGTCAATTAATAGAGATAACGCACAGTGGGTTATTAAAAACGGCAATAACTATCATCACGTATCAAGAATAATCGATTTTAAACACGAAACCGATAAAAACAATGGTGACACTGTCGAAAGATATCGAGATCGACCACGTCTGATTGTATATGCAACTTCTTGTGGACATCAAAGTGCCTGGAGTGATTCACTCCCGCTCTGCTACATTACGAGTAATGGGACTAAATTCGTACCCTTGCCAAAAAAAAGCGAGGGAATGATTATTTGTTCTAATAATGGACTTACCTTAAATTATTACTGAATTGATAATTTTTAATAATTGTCATCATTAGAGTATTGTTATCTTCTGGCTATGATTTATCACTTACAATGATCAAACTGCGTGGATGGATATTTTCTAAATAATTGTATATAAGGACTAGATTCTGGTGTTTTTAGCTCTTACTGAATGCAGCTGAATCTACGTTAATCTTTTGTTGATCCCAAGACGTTGTGGTACAAGTCGAGGGTTTTCTCCGGGTACTCCGGCTTCCTCCCCCAATAGAAACTAGACGCCATGATATAGCTGTAAAATTGCTGAAAATGGCGTTAAGCACCATTCAAACAAACAAACATCTAGTACCGTTTAGACAGCAGTATAGTGAATATTTAGTGACACAAATTTCTTGGAGTTCAAAAAACTCAATCATTCAATACAAATTACAACAGATAGTGACTACGCATTATGACAAAACAGAGATAAACATTATTTCATGCATGCTATTTTGTTTTGATGCCGAAAGGAAACCAATAACAGTAAATATAACGATGTTTGGGCTTGCCCAATGAACTGCTCTCTTTTTATTTATCTGCGTGGTAGTTGTATTTTTATGGATTCTAGTGAAATTATGCAATGTTTTTCAGTTAAAGTACGTATATTAATATGAATAAAATAAATATTGGAGTACTTTAGAGAATTACAGAAATAGTTCTATAACACACACATATTTTCCACAATGGTCTGCAATGCATTCGTACGTTTGCATTTAGCAATTAATCATCTTAATATAAGTGACAATTATCTATAATTATTTGGAATATGTTCTATAAAATATTCACATGGCGTTCACTATCATTAGAGAACACTTTGTATAATTGTTGATCGACAAATTTATCAATTATGTTTACTGATGAATGGTTAATCTAGTCTTTAATTCAAGTTAAAAGAATTACAATGTTATACATATATAGATCAGTAGTATCAATTCACTTTCACTATGTTAATACATGAAAATTGTCCAAATAAATTACTGGTCAGTCTAGCAACATCAACAGATATCTTGTCGTTTTTATCCAATCGAGTTGTGAAAGACGAGATTCCGGTGTGCCAGCCTTGATTACTATCGAAAACTGGTATAAATCCTGTTGCTATGACGGCATGGTTTTGGTATATTGAGAATAATTGGTTGTTATGATTAGACATGATTACCACGGTGATATGATACAATCCTGAATATTCACACACAAATTGACCCGAGCTTGTAAATGAAGACAATCCACTTATACCAATGGCCGTGGTTATTACGGGGAATTTTAACGTGTTACTATTAAGTTCAAATCCACTGCTAGTACCAGCGCAAGCATAGAGGGCAACTGAAACGAAAAACAACTCCATGTATATTTAATAAAATATATTTTGCGTACAAATAGCTACATAATGTGCCAATAAACACTACATTCTCCTAACTTCTTACCTAAACAAAACTATGACCTTTTGCTCTTCTTAGAGTACACGTAATATTGATGACACATACCTTTTCTACTACTGTCTACCAGTTGGGGCCAGTATTGAAGCACATCTCCCTTCACTGAAGTCAACGATTTGTTTACCTCTTCAATAGCAGTAAATGTGAGGTTTCGAGATGATTCTGCGAGAACCTGTAAGTCTTGAATTTTGTTTTTTGAATCGTCCACTTGATTCAAGATGGCCATAAAATCCTGTTGTCTTGCGCTTTCGTGACTTATTAATAAATCTGTTTTCGAGCCAAGAGACTGTACGGCCTGTTCTAAGTTGTGTACTGTCTGCAGTTGATTAATATTTTTTAAATGACTCAATTCTGACATCTTCACCTTAAGCAGGTTCGTTTCATTCTTTATAAAATTCAGATCAGTAGCTAATAATCCGTTCTTATTGGTCAAGTTATCAATGTTTTCTGTTAAAGTTTCGTTTGAAAGCATTAGTTCGTGGATTTGTTTTCTTAAATCAATAATGTCACTTTCGTTGCAGAGACAGTTTTTCTCATGTTTCGAATTCACTCTGTTATTAATACTAGCTATTTCCTGTTGAAGTTGTATCACGGATTGTTCTAGTTGGTGGCGGATTTGTTTTTCTTCTGATAGCAGTTCGATGACTGTTACAAAATGCCGATCCGTCAAAGACGACTGCCCACCTAGAGTTGATTGAGTAACGGTATCTAGTAGAAAAGAAACACTTAATACAAACTGTAAATAAATTGCAAGGAAAACCAGTTTCATTTTTATTATTAGTAATTTGATGTTTCCTTAATCGTATCTTTCACACTACTGAAGTCTATTAAAATGTGATAAGTTGAACTAACTGTCAATACACAATACAAGGTCCACCAGATTGATGTAGATTATAGTTTGTACCTGTCGAACGATAGGAAAAATATTTATCATAACTGGACTTTGAGACGTTGAGACAATAAATACCGAGGTTGTACAATTTATTTCGCCAGAGGTTTGTGTTAATGCTGCCTTCGCATATAACATGCATGTGCGGTTAGGTGGTAATGTTTCTTATTGTGTTTTTTTTTGTTAAAAAGCTGTAGTGTTTCTTTAAATATAGGGAAGTGGTTTATCCTACCGATATATGGCACGTCTTAAGGACTCCCACGACCTGTTGAATGAAGTCATAACTGACAGATCGAAGTCTCATTTCGAACAATATCTTTACTTCATAGGTGAAGCAAGAAAACTTGAAATACTAATGTCGCAGTTTTTTGTTCCTTTCTATATAGCAGGTATTTGCATTCTGTATCACAGTTAAAATAATATGTATTACAAAAGTGATTGATTAACAGGGGCCTCCTCGGTGGCCGAGTGGTAAAGGTATTTCGTAGACTGATGATCACGTGGTCTGTCAACACTGAGATTGCGGGTTCGAGTCTCACTGCGGGCAGGGTGTATTCTACTCCAATCTTAATAGACACGGATTGCCAGTTTTCCTACAGAAGGTCGGGGTTCTCACCGGGTACTCTGGCTTCCTCCCCCAAGAAAAACTGGAAATGGAATGGAATAGCTGAAAAATTGCTAAAAGCGGCGCTAAACATCTTTCAAACAAAACAAAAACAAAAACACGTGATAGATTTGATAAGCATTGTTGTTAACTAAAAGATTAATAATGAAAATATATCTGACAGTTTCTATTGACCGTTGTGCGTTGTGAATTATCTCACACATATCTTGAATAATAATCTATCGTAAATGTTAACAATTGTAACTTTTAACTAGAACTTTACACTTGTCGGTGTACAAATACATACAAATTTGTCTTCGATTACGTGGATATATCATATGAATATAAGAGCTGATGTACCGAAATGTGCATTTGTTCCCCTTCTAATTTTAACTGCATAAAATTTGGGATTTGAAATGTAATCCAAACAATAAAAACCAAACATAAAAAAAATAAATAAATGGGTACGTGTTGTATACAAAAAACTTTCAAAAATGTTTTTAGAACTAATTGATTAAATTAGAATATCACATGTTCATATTGACGACAAAACGAATGAGATAACAAGTAATCTGCATCTATTATTGATCACGTGATCTGTCAACACTGAGGTTGCGGGTTCGAGTCTCACTGCTGACAGGGTATTCATATGGAACGCCAAATTAACATATATTCAATTAATTGTACAATTGTATCTTCAATTGAATTATACC
Source organism: Limnoperna fortunei (assembly GCA_944474755.1). Classification (NCBI taxonomy): domain Eukaryota; kingdom Metazoa; phylum Mollusca; class Bivalvia; order Mytilida; family Modiolidae; genus Limnoperna; species Limnoperna fortunei. The sequence continues at coordinate 60,475,576 of OX104123.1, forward strand.
TATCTTCAATTCAATTATAGATATCTTCAATTCAATTGTACCTAGGTACAATTCAATTGTACCTAGGTACAATTCAGCACAATTAAAGATATCTTCAATTCAATTGTACCTATCTTCAATTCAATTAAACCTATCTTCAATTGAATTGAACCTATCTTCAATCGAATTGAACCTATCTTCAATTGAATTATACCTATCTTCAAATGAATTTTACTCATTTGTATAATTGAATTGAAGATATCTATAATTGAATTGAAGATAGGTATAATTCAATTGAAGATATCTTCAAATGAATTGAAGATATCTTCAAATGAATTGGAGATATCTCCAAATGAATTATGGAGATGTTGGAATTAGACCTATCTTCAAGTGAATTAAAGATATCTTCAATTCAATTGAAGATAGGTACAATTGAATTATACCTAGGTGCAATTAAATTGCACCTAGGTATAATTCATTTGAAGATAGGTTCAATTGATATGAAGATATCTTTAATTATTTGAAGATAGGTACAATTGAATTGAAGATATCTTCAATTTATTTGAAGATATCTTCAAATGATTGAAGATATCTTCAATTATTTGAAGATATGTTAATTTGGCGTTCCATATATTCAAAACTCTAATCTTTATTCCTAACGAAAGTCGAGGTTTTCTCTGGGCACTCCGGCATCCTTCTCAAACCCGGACGCCATAATATAACTGAAAAATTAACGAACATATAGGTTAGACAGGGTGATAATGTACACAAAATATGGTATAATTGGGATTAAGATTTGTAAAAGAAATGTAATAGCTTGAAAATAGATTTATAATAAAAATGGTATTAAAAAACTTGTGCTTACATTATAAACCGACAAGTCCAACTTAAATATAATTGTAACATTTTATGACATGACTACCTTGTGTACCGACCAATGACATGTATAATTAGATTTGTGCACCAGTCAGAAATTAGATAATGTAAGCTATAGCGTCAACTAAAAAAACCCAAGGGGAGATGGTGTTCTAGTAGAAGTGGCGAAACATGGTTGACAGAAAATGACTAACTGCCTGTTTAAAAGGGGATATGGGACGGCACTCACTCAGGGATTGCATCGTAGATTCCATACTTGTACCTCCTATCTTTTACGTGTACATCTGACTGTGATAAATACAGTATTACCAGAATCTCCATATAAGGTTTTTAGAAGTCGAAAAAGCAATATAAACATTGTTGTCTGAGGGAGACTTGTAAAGGAAAATTTTATATAACAGAACATGCCCCTTAACATGGTGTTTATATACTTTTGTAAAGTATTTGAAACTGTGTCAAGGTATGATCTTTAACAAGTAATGAATTAGCTTGGCTTTTCAGCCAAATTAATTGGTAACCTTGAACACCTATCTGCTGGCGTGCAGGCCAATTTAGGTTCTTTTCACTTCTGCTATGTAAGTTTAAGTATCCTACAAAGATAGCTCGGAAGGAGTTTGCTTTCAAACGCAAACCTGTTTAATAAACAGTTCAACACAAATAGCAAAGTATCGAGTAAAGACTTGTTTTCAACGCCTGAAAGTGAAAATTTAGAAGAAGTGACTCTAACACCCACCAAAGTTTCTGGTAAGTGCATTACAATAGGACAACATCAGTATTGAAAATGAGAATCTAGTCAAGTGTAGAACATGTAAGCATCTGGGCAGTACTCTCAGTGACAACGGATGACTCAAAGGATGAGAATGAAATCACGCTGACGAAAGGTAACGCTAGCGCTGTTTGAAAACATGAGGTCAATGCTATGGAGTAACATAATGTACTAATAAAAGTCAAATACAAAGTATATTGAACAACCGTGCTTGCTGCTTTATTGTGGTGCAGAGACATACTATATATCGAGCACAGATGGAGATATTGCAAGCCTACATGATAAGGCATCTTTGCGCTATTATTGGCATGGAATAGAAAGACACAACTAGTGCTTAAGCATTAACAACAGCAGGCTAACAACTCTTAACAATATTCTAATTCAGATGAACCTCAGGTGGCGAGGACATGTAGATAGGATGGGTCATCAGCGCTTCTTTCGGCAGCCTGTCTCTTATTTTTAGTTTAGGAGGGCAGGCAAAGGGTACAACAAAGCTGCGGTTGATACTGATGTAATGGAAGCTGAAGGTTTGGTATGCTATAAAACCATTACTAAATTAGGACTTAAAGGTGTGGTTTCCTTACTATTGCAAATGCCAGTTTATTTGTAGTAATAATACCCGAATCATGTTGAATGAAAATTGGGTCATAGTGGTACAGTGAGCAGGACTGGAAATGCCATGCTTTCCTTTAGCTCTCTTAAAACGGGCAAAATGGTCCTTTAAATCGTAAACAGTTGTCATCTCTATTAACTCTGAGCACACACAACAAATATCACCGCCACCAGGAATACTGTAAGATACAAATTATCGTACCCTATACGCCAGATAAGAAAACCAGACATAACGCAAGCTTTGCATCGTGGATTCGTGCCGCGCTCATTTTCCCGGATTTACTGGGTACTATGTGACTGAAAACTAGGACCTACTAAATGGTAGCGTGAAGCCATAACATAATTATAAAAATAAAGATATATATACTTATCAACCTCTCCAATGTTTCTAATATTCTGTGAAATTTATGACCTATTTCTACTCTAATATATGTATCTGACCTCGGGTATGTTGACTCCTGTACTGAACTACTATGGCATACAAGACCAACAATTCTTTTACCCTTATTGACAGGCAGAGGAGAGCCGTTTATACGCAATATAGTAGCCTCTAACTAAAATAATGTCGAAACCAAAATAAAACAATTCCGTATTACTTATGCGTTTTCCCATACCTAAACATTTTCATAACAATAAAGTATGCACTGACAGCTTTCAATCAATTGACTCGCTTGGACCCAAAACAAATACAAAACGAAAGTAAACATAAGAAATAATTGGGGCACGAGTATATACTGATTTTACCAACGGTTGGCTTTTATGTCCAATATTTTACCGCGAGCGTAAGCGAGAGGTTAAATATGGGCATAAAGGGCAAAAATCAGTTAATAATCCAATAAATTATTTGGATTCTAATAGGACATATATATTAACCATGTAACGTTCGAGTTGCAGGACGTGTCGGCCATTTAGGACACAAATTTGATTGCGACGTCGTTAAAATATCTTAAAATAATCTTACATGTACTTTGACGTAGACATAAAGAGTGTTTATCATTTAGGAGGTTGATTGGGAATATATACTCGTTTTACACCAAGTGTGGACTTGAAGCGTTTAAGGCACGTCATATTAGAACGACGAATTCATACTGACATTTAGGAATAGACTTTCTCTAACCTACTTTCAATTTAAATTAAATACATTTCGTCACGGTAGTGATTTATTTGTGGATGTTAACATTTATAAATTTAAGGATGAAATTGTTTATAAGCATTTAAAAATACTAGTTAATCTGTAAAATGTAAATGTTAGTCTTTAGAATAAAACATAATAAAAAATTGATATATTTTTTTATACTAGTAATTGATAATTAATACTTATTTATATTTATGACAAATTTTAATAGCTGTATAGCCGTATAATATTCAGGCAGTTTATTAATAATACGGTCCAAGTTGTTTTGCATTCATATGACACTTCTCCACCTTACAAACTGTATAATACTACAGTTTATTGTTTACTTTTCAACGTCAAACTGATTTAATTTTTATAGAAATTTCTAAAGACAAAATAAGTTCTTGTGTGTACTGTTTTGAATTCAAAACGATTTGTTTAAATATCAAAGCAATTTGTGTGGTTGGCACTTTCAGAGCTTTGTCATCAATGAGAGTGAGTTGGTGTGTGGAATAACCGATGAAAACCCGTATCATTTTGCAGGAAAACATACCCTTCATCTTAATTAATAATAGAGGTTTAGCAAACTAGCTGAAGTCATAAACCCATTGTTGACCGGTGTCAACCAATTTGAAATACCTCTAGTGGAATGTCTACTCCACTTTCCACAAAAATAGTTGCATTGCACTAGCAACAAGACGTGTATACTTTATATGCAAAAGTGTCGACTTTTCAAATGAAGCTTTTTCAGAAAATAAATTCTTGTCTGGAAATATGCAAAAAGGGGCGCGTTAAGCACGAGTTGATCCATTAAATAATTAAACAGATATATGTAGAAACCTGAATCATGCACCTCACAGGTCCCGGGACCCACTTCTAAGAAAATTATTGAATCGGGGCAGAACTAGCTAGCAATTGGACTAAATAATCGACGGTCCTTCCCAACTACAGAGACTTTATAAGGTTAGTGTTTTGATTACATATACAAAAAATGGTAGGACCGTAAAATTAATCAGACAGAAAAGGAGACAAAGAGTCACTTATGGCCATAAAACAAAATTTTTTTTTCACTTTACTTCTGGCACATACATATGTTTTAGATAAGTAAACAGATCAACAGCTTTGGAACGTCAACCCTGTACCTTTGATTGAATAACAAAAGTGGCTAAAAGGAAATATACTAATGTTATGGAATAAGTTGTCGTTTGTATTTATCATATATAAAGACTGGCATTAGAATGACATTGACACTTTGAAACTACAATACACAGTGAAATTACCAATAATTTTAATAAACCGGTCTTCATAATTGTATTTCCAAAAAGGTTAATTACTACATTTCAATTTCACACAAAGTCGATGCATGTAAAAATAATCTCTTACAATTTGAAAATATAATACAGCTATAACTAGCACTCCACATGTCACTGCAAAGCTAAATCTGACGACTAACGAAACAAAAGATTGGCCTTTAAACTATAAATTTGACATTTCAATTTAAATTGATACATACAATGAAAACTGAAAAATAGAAAGTACCGGTTGTCCAATAGTAGAATAAGATGACATTGAATATCACAGGCTCATACACAACAATCATGAAGAAAAAATATAATTGATGTTACAGTATCTACACAGACAGAAACAAATGCACGAGCACTTCCAGATCATTAGGCATTGTGTCCAAAATCGCTTGCGATGCGGTCATCTGAGGATTCTCAAGACGAGCATTTCTTGAAATTCTTATTAGTATAAAGTTTGATATACAGATTAAAAAGCAGTATTTGCATCTCGCTTTCCATCGTGTCAATTGCCGGGGATTGCTTCCGGCATAGGGTGGACTGTGCTAGTCATAGAGCATATAGTCATTATTTTCTTCTTATATTAAAACAAACATTTGTATGAATAAATAAAAAAATGTATTGCAATTGTATACAAATACAATTTAATTTGCTTTGTTAGCTGAAATCTGATTGGTCAATTCATTTCGAGCAACTCATATTATAAGAAATAACTTGCGTGACCTATGACCTATTCTTACGCCGTTAAAATTCAAATAATTCCATGACGTCATCGACGTTTTTACTATTAAAATGGTTAAGATTTACAGTTAAAATTAAATTATAAGGAATATTTCAAATTTCTGAACAGGTTATACGATATAATATGGTTTGGGTCTGTTTACCACCATTCATAAACCGTTTCGCGGTTTATAAGGCGTAAACAGACCCAAACCATATTATATCGTATAATCTGTTCAGAAATTTGAAGTATTCCTTAAGTAGCATTGAAATACTTCATTGACTAAATAATAGTTAAACGCTACAAGAATTATATCGTCCTGATCGACTGAAGTAATAATTTGAAGTGGTTCTGAAATAGTCGACGATATTTTGCCGACGTCGAACGTAATAGTCTTTACACTTGTTTTGTTTGCTCGACATCAGATGATCAAACACCTGCAGATTCTTTTGGCGTTGGTCGAGCGCACGAGAATTGCGCCATGCAGTCATCACACCCATGCAGTCATCACACTCATTGAAAAAAACTGCACCCATACCGCTACGTTGCCTAGAGGTAAGACGTTAAGGACATCGATATCATCGCTCAAAGAGTGGAGATACTTACCTATGATGAGTTGGAGTTTCTGCATGTCGTCTTTGGAGTATCTCTCTTCCAAACCCTTTCTCAGAAGTTGATAGATGGGTTAGGGGAAAGATTTTTAAGGTAGAAGAAAAAGGTTGTTTCTTCTCTGCGTAACTTCATCGTAAGATATAACTTCGACGTCCATTTGTTTATATAAATTAATTAATGCATGAAGTGCAATATAAAGATGGACGAGAGGAACGTTTTAAAACCCATGCAAAGTCCTCGCTATCGTGTCGCGGACGAATCGCCAAAAGTCGCATTCGAAAAGAGACGCACAAACACTGGACTGAAGAAACGTATACTTTTTCTGAACATTTTTACCACTTGTCCACAAACCTATCGCCTCATAGATTTAAACGGCGAATAAATCTTTGGTTCTTTTTACAAAACAGCTCCAGAAGACATATATTGAAGTTAAAATGGATCAACAGGTCTTGCAATGGCTAAGGAGAATGGTGTGAAGAAGTTCCATTTAAGGCGAAACGGCTACCCGCCATCGTTAAAGTCATGGATCAAACAGTCGGATCTTTAGTTCAGAAAGTTTTCTCAGTTTGTATAGTTCCGCGTGTGAAGACCAAAAAATTTATGCTGAACCTAATTGCGGCCTTCAAGTTCTGTCTTGATCGAGTCGACGGTACGGTAAAGATTGGATACCTCTTCGGTTCTGAGCCAAGATCTCTGACCTGAACGTTGGTATCAGATCGAATGTCCGTTAACACAGTGTTAAAGAGAAGCCTTGCTCTTCACATGGTAGTCTTTGGTGACGGGTTCGTCAGCATTTCCCTTTCGGGAATGGTACGACTGGGGGGAACTTGCATGTATAGACCACTTTCATTTTCCCGTCGCTAATAAAAGACTTTTCCGTCCATTTAATCAGTGCAATGTTTTCCTTTTCCAGCTTTTTGATCGATGCTTCACATTCTTTCATCATGTCTCCCAGTAATTTCACGATGAAAATCGAAATTCAAAGTCAATCGATTTCAATGTGTCTCCAATTCGTCTTGTTGAGTCACTCAATACGTCGTCGTGGCATCGTCCCGTTTAGGGGATTTATCAGGTTGATAATGCGATTATCGTTCATGACGAGGTCTTTTAACAAACTAACACTTGATTTTTGGAATCCGAAGAATGCAAACTTGTCCTCATGCTTATTTTTTGTATCAGAGCAGAACCACTTCTTAAAACAATTCGGTGTGGTTATAAGAAAGAAACATATGCTCTCTCATGTGCTTCTTAACCGAAATTTTCATAGCAAAAATGTTTATACATGTGTATTTTCTAGATACGAATAATTGAACAATTGAAATATATAATAAAATAGTACACTGGATAAGAGATATAATATCGTCTTTTGACATAAATAGTTTATATATATAAGCGGTACAGATGCTAAAACATTATTATACACTTGTTCAAAGTTTAAAGTTTAAAGTTGCATGAACGAGATAGAGAACGTCATACTTCATACAGTGTAGATATATGAAATGATTTTAAGTTATCTAATCAGATAAGTACGAAAACCTATGGCAACGCAGGTATTGTATACACATATAACATTTTGGACCAGCAAGAATCATTTTAAACTTTTACTTGTTCAGATATTATAGTTGTACATCTACTTTTACGTCTATAATTGCCAGTATTCGTGATAGCAATCGCAGTTTTACACGTAAAATTGCAATCGGAAATCTTACGTGCGATACTCATTCTCTCCTTTCACATAGGAAGGAAACGTATTTAAAGAGAAATATTTATATTAATTAACCGCACAGAGCGATGGATTGGTGAAAATAAATACAAAACTAAAACAAAATAGATAAAATAAATTGGAAACAATTAAATAAAATAAAAGTCAAATTAATTGGTGTGTTGCTTGATTTTGAATAGGTGTTTTAAAAAGTAATATGTCTTTTTACTCTGAGTAAGAACATGGAGCTATACCGTACTTACGGTTACCTTCCTTTATTCTAACAATAAACGAACATTTTCAAATTTGCTTTATTTCAGACTTTCGACGAAGATGTACAGTTTAACGTTTTAGTATGCCTTGTATAATTAGTTTGTTAGAAAATTCTGTTTCAAATTAAACCACCACAGTGCTCGACAAGCAGAGCTGGCCAGCGGATCTCCAGGTGGCGGATAATAGAGGCTTTCTTGTTGGGGTTACAAAGTCACAATATTGAAAGCCTGACCGCAGACCACAGTGGGTTACGTGTTTGAAGAGTGCCACGCTTCTCGCAACTTTTGTAGATTTCGCAAAAGTGTAGGCTCAATGTAACCGCTATATAGGCTAAATTCTCTACTCATATTCAATACTCTACACTTTTAAAGTTACAGTCCGAATGTTGTTTCCTTTGTTCCATCTACCCATTAATTTCTGTTGATTAACTGTTTGTAAATTTGTTCTGGTCCTGGATAGACATGTGTCGCTGTTGGCCCAACGTAAGACTATTGTTGGTATCGTTGGCTGTAAGTTGGCATTAGCCCAACGAAGGTCAATGTGAACAAACTTTTAGTCTATGTATTGATGCTGTTCAAACGGTGGTCTATCTGTAGTATGTTGAGCCAATATATGACACTGATGATATATCTATATATATTGATCAGTTGAGGAAACTTTCAGCTATATTCATGATGAGTGAAAGTAATAAAATTCTAAACACCGATGAAACTGTCAACAATCCACAAATCAAAGTCTGAGAAACCGGCAAACTCCAGAATCAACAACCAACATAACGCAACTACAGCAATGTCCTGACTTGGTACATGCATTTCAAAAGAAATGGTTTGGTTAAACACAAGACACAATTATAAAATAATGAATAAAACATAAATTTGTGTATTTGAAAAGCAAGTAAATCATACGTATCTTCAACTAAAGATACCAGTATTAAAAGAACGTATTCAACTTTCTAATCTTTGCTGCATTCTTGGATTTAAGCTAGGTTTGTGCGCACTTCGCTCTGGAGGGAAGATAACGAATTGCTACTCACTAATCTATTTAACCACTGAGGTAGATGCTGAATGTATAAAGAGAAATATTCCGCTATATTGATGATAAGAACAGAAGACGAAATCGTGAAGATTTTAACAATATGTTTCATTTGGATTTCCTACCCTTTCAGAATATCTGGATTCACAACCGGCGGGGTTTTAGTGGGTTTGTTTCAATTGATGTTTGGGTTTTATGTTCTGTGTTTGTTTCCCCTCTATTGTTTAACCATGTTCTTTTCTGTCGTTTGCCTTATTCTATAATGGCTACTCGTTGGTATTTCCGATTTTTTCGTTGCACCAACATATGGAAGAGATGTAAAATATTTAGCCATGTAGTTGTTTTACCATGATCTCTTTACACCCCAGTTTACAATTCCAAAGCCGACAGATTAAACACCAAGTTTTTTTTTCTGTAAATTAAAGTATGGGTATTTCTCAGAAGCAGTAAACATAAATAAATGATCTTCTTTTGTTAACCAAATTCTTTGTACTTTATTGAGCGTAAACTACATTATTAAGCAAAGTCGTATTGTAACGAAACAAACACTCAACGTTGGTAATATAATTTCTTTATTAAAGTTTCCCCTTGTCAGTTTTCAAGCGATCTGCGGTAGCACTTCGATGTAGAGAAAATGATTAGCATTATATATTGATTATTGTTGTGGCTTTTACAAAAATGGATGCTGCCTGAAAATGATAAAATCAACGGCCTGTGTAATTTTCCCAAAACAAAACCATAACATGTCTACGTGAATATTGTTTTGACTAGTTCTTCCTCTAATTCTGTTCTGTTCATTTCTGTTCATTTTTGATGTTGCCGCAAACTATTATGCAAAATTATTTAAAACAGTATTCTTATATCTACTATTCAAAAAAACTGTTTGTCAACAAAACGAACGTTTTATACCTTAAATGTATATGCTACAAAGTTGATCTCTACCATACTTCCACTACAATAGTTCATCTTTTTCACGAATTACATTGCCCCACATAAAAAAGAGCGTGTCATATTTGAAGTTGTTTTGTGTCTTTTTAATTGTAAGTCCTGGTTTGATCTGGGGGTTAAATTGACGTGTGTCAGGACACGTGTTTCGAAACAATGATATGACACATTTGTGAGGGAACTTCTTTATAAATATTTGTTTATTAATGACACAGGATATAAGCTCATAAAACAAATTTAACATCAAAGTAACAATAATATTTGACAATAGTCGTATGCTAATGTGAATAAAGTACTTAAAAACTGTTATATTTAGTAATTTATCAGAGGAATGTATTTTTAAAATTCCCCTTCAACATCATATAAATGCTATCGATTTTGTAAACATGTATTTACAATTAGCAATAGGCATTCAATTAAACAAGACAACAAATGAACAGTATTTGTCACTGAAACTAATCATTGATACATTTTAGTCTCACGTGGAACGCACGGTGTACGTAAATAGGAACTTGTTCTCATTTCTTAATGGTACTAGGCATGCTTTTGTCGACGTTTTATAAATACAGAAATGAAGTCCGTCCATAAGGAACGCTATATATATGTGTTTTGAATTGAAAAGTAAGTTAAATTTGTCTGTACGTACAGAGTTGTCATCAGTAATAAAAATGTAACTGCCTCCAAGGCTATAATTCCTGATGGTACTTGTCCATTGCTTAGTAAATTTGTATAACATTGAACACACTGACAAAATAAATAAATTATAATTTCGTTAATACAACCATATATTGATTGCTTATTAATTAACCTAATATATTGCTTGTTTTAAGTTGATAATCATATATTTACACAGATTGATGACACTTGCGTCATTGATTATATTCGTATTCCCTAATTTTTAAACAGATAATTGAATACAAAAAAGTGTTAATGCTTCACGTAAATTTTGACCATACTAAGAAACAAAAGAGAGGAAGCATAACAATTAAATTACATTTGCTTATAAATCAAACACTGTTAATGCTTGAAACGTAAACCTCAACCTGGGAATGATTTTAATTTTATGATAATATGTTGTAAATCATCTTACAAATATTGAGATATTTACTGCCATTATATGTTAAATTTGGTTCTCCCAGAATGCTTTGCAATGTAGACATGCGGTCATAACTTTGGTGATACTTCCACTTCTTCTCCAGAAGCGGAATAAATGAAACGTGGATATTAAAAAAATCAAAAGACCTGATATACATCTTGAGGTCTGAATCTCTTTCCCATTGTAACAGCATTAAACCATTTGATTTTTCCACACTCTACACGGCCATCCCTCATACGCAGCTTAAAACCAGGCTTAAAGATCTTATACAACGCTGTTTTTTCAGGTAAAACGGATATAGAAGATATAAATACCTGCTATTAGTCATTACAGAACTTACTTCGTCATCAATGACTCCAAATCTAATACTGAATATACTGAAGACCAAATATGTCACATGTTAGATTTTCTGATCAACAACATATTTGTCATGTTTAGAGGACGTGTTTTTCAACAGACTGTCGGTATTCCAATGCGTACTAATTGTGTTCTTCTCCTCGCCGACCTGTTTTTGTACTCTTATGAGGCTGAGTTCCCAGAAGGCCTACAGAAGATGAAAGAAAAGACTCTGGCCCAGACCTTTAATTTCACATTCAGCTATATCGATGATGCTTTGTCCCTCAACAACGCAAAATTTGGTGACTATTTACATTCAATTTACCCTAGTCCGAGAATCCTCTACCGTCTAACGCTTTTTATTTTTTTATTTTTTTGCGTGGGACGTCGGAGAGCTCTTAATAAGCAAAACAGCGGATTTTGCTACACGGGTATGAGTCGGCAAATTTCATCGTGTCCAGATGTTCATTTTCGTACAGTTAAACTAAATATAATTCGCTTTTTAAGATATTTTTTCTCTATGAATAAAATCATCATACCTTTAATCAAGATGATTTAAGTCCATTTCTAAGCTCATTTCCATCGATACCCTTACATTCGGACATTTCCCTTTAATTTTGAACAAAAAATCACGTGACGACAATGTGACTTAAATCCAGTGCTTAAATTAACTTCAGGTATGATGATTAGATTCATAGAGAAAAATATCTTAAGAAGCGAATTATATATAGTTTAACTGTACAAAAATGTTTTTTTAACATCTGGACACGATGAAATATGCCGACTCAGACCCGTGTCGCAAAATCCGCTGTTTTACTTATAGAGAGCTCTCTGACGTTCCACGCAAAAAAAAAGAAATAAAAAGCGTTGGACGGCAGAGGGTTTACAGACTAAATTTACCCAAGCGAGCTAGAAATTAAAGACACGAACAATACACTAAGGTCAGCCTCTTACTTAGATCTACTTCTAGAAATAGACTCAGGAAAACTACAAACTAGACTCTACGACAAGCGTGATGACTTCAACTTTCCAATGGCAACTTCTCGTTCATCGACAACAACATTCCAGCAGCTCCACCGTATGGTGTGTACATTTCACAACTTATACGTTATTCTAGATCCTGCGATCGTAATTCCGATTTTTTAGACCGATCAATGCTGTTCACTACTTAACTACTTAAACAAGGGTTTGTTGTACCTAGGTTGATGTTATCTCTCCAGAAGTTTTATGGTCGACACCACGACTTAATTGATCGATTTGGGAAATCAGTGTCTCACATACGATCTGACATTTTCGCTAAGTCATAGGTAGTGTTTCCCATCCCTGGATTTGACTTTTCTCTAGACAAGACAATGAGTAACTCGACGGGTGTCTAATTAGAGGCAGGCACTTCTTACTCGTCCGGAGCATCTGAGTGCACCCATGGTTTGTGTTGTGTTTGCCTATATTCGGATTTGTAACTCTCCCTTGGCTTTTGGCTCTTGTTGTTCGGTCGATTTTTTTCCACTATATTATGTACTCCATTTTTAAGATGTTTTTCGTAATTCTTTAGATATATAATTATAAGACAATTATACTGGATGTTTAATAGCGCAGTTAAAAGTAGGCGTACAAAAATAAATAGATCCCAATGTCTTTCCATTGATTGTGTGTCTTTAGTCTTTACTCACTCTTACTCCTCAGACAATCTGACAAGATTTTAAGATTTAAAATAATATAGATATATGCTAAAACTACATGTTTTGTACGTCACTATGGGTGTTGTAAGACATATAATAATTAGCGGTAGCGTCACACAAAAAGAATTTTTCAGCTATATCATGGCTTCCAGTTTTTATTGTCGGAGGAAACCGAGTACTCGGATAAAACCCCCGACTTGCGCTAGAAAAACTGACAATCCTTTTCAACTAACAATGGAGTCAAGTACACTTGCCCGCAGTGAGACTCGATCCACAGCCTTTCTGTTGGCATACCACGTGATCAATAGAAGACCAACTACTGTAACCACTCGGCCACCAAGTCCCCTATATATTCTGTTGAAACATGTGCTACCACTCAAGAAACAAAACTAATTTTCTTAAGCAGCTTATGTAGAATATATTTGGACTTAAATATACAATTGTGAAAAAACAGTACAGATACTTGTTCGATCTGACTATAATTAAATATTTCACTTTCTCCCCTTTTTTGTATTGCCTACGTGTGGAAGGTTTAACGTAACCCTGTTCAGGTCATATGTGACCCCCTTTGTTTACATTAAACATAATGTTGCATATCAAATTTGGGTACGTACTGTAATGATTAATTTATAGTCAAGTTCTATTTCAAATCAGTGTTACTGCATATTGTAATTTTTCTAAAAAAATATTTTTTAAAAAAAAGCAAAACAAGTATGCTTTTTTTCACAGTACATTTGTAAAAGTCAAACAAAGTTACGGAAAACATAGTTTCCAGTTCTTTCAAGCTTATATTATATATTAAGCTGGAACTCCAATATTTTTGTAGTAGGTTTTCACTTTAAGATACCCTGTAACAAATTGAGATGTACTTATCCATTTTGAATAAATAACTAGGTAAACAACACTTTGAAAACAGAATATGGCTTGTCCTTAAGTCACACGATATTAGGTTACCAGAATATTACCTGAACCGGATTACTGTAGATCTTCAATGCAGCAACAATAGAAAAAAGGGGAGAAAGAGAAAAAAATTTTAAATTAGTTTAATATTCGTTGTTAAACTCCACGCTACACGTAGATTTTATACAACAAAATCGCATACACAATTTGTTTTAAAATCGAGCTGTTTTAGGAGCTTGTATGATATGTTCTTCAGAACGATTCTTAAATATAGAATAGAGTGAATAAAATTATCTATAACACTTATTGGTCAACATTATTCATAGGGACTGATGACCGCGGTCTAATATTAGTGTCTTGCTTTGATTTTGGGTATTTCCTATCGGTATAAGTATCTCAATATTGGTGTTTGGAAGTGTATTCAACTACAGAATATATAATACATATCTAATATCAACACTAGAACCAAATAATACATTCATATACGTAACATTTTAGCATGTATACCGAATTATTAGTTACATGGACTCGTAAGCTTTCTTTATTATTTGCTTACACTTTGAGACCGCCTTTAACATATTCAAGACAGTAAACTTTCTTTTAAGTTCGACTCTATCTGTGCTTAAGCTAAATAAAGTGTAATTTAACGTCTTGCAGCTGCAAATTTCCGATATTGCTTTGGTTTGAGTTTGGCCATTTTAAGAATATTGCTCTTAAGCTTCTTATACGGATATGAAAACCAATATAACTGTTTTACCTGCAACAATAAAGAAACAGTAAATATTAAATAATTCCTATAATGAATTAAGTTTAACTGTGATCGTTATTAACGTAATATGTATTTCTCTTTAGTTTTTTCTTTGTTTGACTGGTGTTTTAACGCCACTTTCTGCAATTTGTCAGCTATATCATGGCGTCCAGTTTTTATTGGGGGAGAAAGCCGAAGTACCCGGAGAGAACCCCCGACCTACGGTAGGAAAAGTGGAAATTCTTGTCAATTAAGAGTCGAGTACACCATGCCTGCAGTGAGAATCGCGCCCGCAATCTCAGTGTTGACAGACCACGTGATGAATGGTAGACGAACTACCTTAACCACTCGGCCACCGTGTCCCCTATTTTTCTTTAGATAATTCATAATTAACTAAGACAAAATAGAATTTTCCATTGCATATTATATGTAAAGAAAGTTGCTTTTATGAGTGGGTTAAACAACACTTTCATCATTGTTAGCTATAGCACGGCGTGGCGCGCAGTTTTTATTAGGAGAGAAGATCGGAGTACCCGGTGAAAATCCAGACCTTTAACAGGACAATTTACAATTATCATTAAGTAACGTTAAACGTTATGACATTTCCGATTAGATAAATCTAATAATGACTTACTACTTGAAACAATGCATATTGGCATTATATGCAAATCTGTCTTGTATTATCTGAATAAAATCCGTTATATTACAATCACCTCCACCATTATATGTTTCATTTGTATAGGTTTTTAGTCAATTCTACAATTAAACTGATTATAATGTTTAATTATTAATAAAATATGTGTCCTTACAAATATATAATTCTCCTGTATAGAAGGAGATATATGAATTATTTATAAGACAATGTAAATTAAAATTAAAAGTTGTTGCAAATGCATTATATGTGTTATTAAACTGAATCAGTATTAATTATAAAACACAAAAAAGACAAACCATTTTTGGATATTCTTAAGTATATATAAATAGTATCATAATATTTCTATTTTAACTTAGGATATACATTTTGTGTAATACTATTATTTGCAAACTGTTTGAAATAATGTAGAATTCGGCTTTATACTAACTGAAAAAGAACAGAAATATTATATTTATGAGCATAAAGATAATATTATACGTTTTTATTACAGTAAAACAAATTCATAAATGTTATTTCTAAAGTAAAGAACTAAAAATTCTAATAAATAGCGAGTTTTGTATGTTTCTAAAATTATACATCATAGAAATTGTATGCTTTAAATTTTAAATTTATAATTAAAAACAACATTTCATTTAGCGCTCGTGTTTGATTACGAAACGTTTCAAGAAATAAAAAATTTGTAAGCATGCGTTAAACTTCAAAAAGCAGTGCAAAAGTAAAGAAGCAGAAAACACAAATTAATGGTGCTAGTTATATTATTTCAAAGCATCTAGACAAGACGAATTCAACTAAACTCACACAATATTATGTATCCGTGAATGTTAAATCATAGAATAACATTTATTTCATATCAATCGTTAGAAGTACATAAGTAATTTGTAAATATAATTCTTGTTTAATAAAAACAATTACTCTGATATTTGAAAACAACTAACATAAAAATGTAAAATAAACATTTGGAAAATATGTGAATAATTTAATTGAAAATTTCATTATGGATAACAATGCTGTATTGTGCAGGTTATTCTCGGCGGAAATGTTTACAGTAAAACCAAATTATATATATTAATTGTTTTTATTACTTTGTTAAATTATAATTCATCGGTAGCAAATACATGTGTACAACATTTAAATATATTAAAACAATAATGTATGTGTTATCCGTCAAATATATTCTTCACAACTACCATACTTACATTGGAGTGTGTTATTGTGAGAGAAACATTTCGCTGATCCGTTTACTGGTTCTACATAGCACGTGTCTTCCCCACAATCATACATGGCACATTGGCTATCTGTAATATAATAGCAATCGGATATACGTATGAAAATAGATTCATATATATTTTGCCTTAGTTAATATTTTTCTTATAACAATAATATGGACCATTAGAAATTTTAACCTGCAAGAAGTTGTATTAATTGTGCCTACATTTATATTGTAATAGATTTTTGATTTTCGTTTATCATCAGATTACAAAATAAGTGAAAAGATTTAATAATGTATGCAGTATTTGCATCTTCACACTTAAATGTCAGTGGCATGTCCAAGGTTTCCAAGAAGCAGACGATGTTAATCCCTCTTTGTTTGCGTGAGATATAGTAGGAATTCCGATAATCGTGGGCATTTGCAACATGGAAGCAATGTTTTCTGATGGAGCCCCACGTACATTGAAGAATTCTTTCTCAGAGATGACAGGAACAATTAGCACGGCCAATCAACTCAACTGCGGGTAGTTATATTTTTTAACTGCAAAATATTTTTTGAAAAGTAAACTTGGGGATTCTAGCAGCCCACCAGAAAATTATAAATCGCCTTTCAAATGCATCTAATTTGATACATATTTTAATCTTTTAAGACTGCAGTCTACTAAAGGTTGTGACATTTTTTATTTGTTATGTGTACATCAATAGAAAAATCCATGATACAAAGTAGGATTGTAAACGATCAACGAGTTTAAATTAATTATAACGTTGTAAAGCGTATTTAAGTGTGGCGTACTTATGAGGCACCCTTTCAAATAAAAGATAGCATAACTTCATTCGACGAATCCAAGACACATTCTGCACAATCCTCTATAAAGTTGGCGCTTGTCTGATATAAATATGCTTAATTATATTAATATTGGATTAACGGAGAGTAATGACATTACAATACGTGACAACTCTCCTGTTCCTGTTACAAAACAGATATCTAAGATAACTCTACGCTTTGACGTTGTAGATAATATTTGCGGTATTGACGACGAAAAACTATAAACGCATTTAAAATGGCGGTACACATTCATGGAACAAAGAAAGTCAACCGATCACATTTTTGTACCGGATAATCTATGAGTAGAACCTGAAATCTACTTGTATAGTTTTAAAGCTAAATTCTTAGAAGCGGTATAGTTACATATCAGAACAAAGTTGTGTTCATATATTTTTGTAAGTTAATTTGTGAGCAAAGCTGAGTGTATCGAAAAATGGTTTTATCAATTGCCCTATGGGAACTTACGACAAACCGAAAAAACTGAGTAATAGAACAACAATAATAAATTATTATTATGCAATCTTTAAATTTAAATATTAATTTAAAGATCAGTCATTGTATTCAGATATATAATGTTTAGTGTAACTATATAATCATGTTATGTTCGAGGCATAATTTCTTTATCGTGTGCTTTAGTTGATTGTTAAACAGAACGAAATATGATTTTTTTAATTTCTGAGCACAATTTGAAGTACATATCCTTAAGTTATTTAACAGTGCAGTGTGTGGCTTTTCTGCCGAAAGAAAAAGTGATTGCATTACAATCATGTTTGAATTATTTTAACAGATTTTTATCATTGTGCTACCAGATATTTCATCAGTATTTTAGGTATTGATTCGAGAAACAACTTATATGGATCACTGCAAATTTTGGCACATAATACATCTCATCAGATGCATCTGTTATTAAATACCCATACCATTTGAATAAAGTATGTCTGTTTTATAATAATTTTTGTAATACAATAGTTACGAGGAATTAAATGCTCAGCAAGATGTACAGCAAGATGCTATAAAACAAATTTGTTCCAAGTCTATTGAATTGTTTGTAAGTGGATTCTATTAGTGTTTTGCTGAAGATACAATTTACTATAAGGGTTATATACATATATTATAAAATAGAGAGTGTTACATTATGTCCTAGGCAGTGAAGCTTTTTGTAAAAAAAGTTTTCTTCTTTTATAAAACCCAGGTTAAACGAACTTAAGTAATACCCCAATTATCTACTGATAATAGTTGAATGATAATTCAAATTAAAAATATGCAGAGGTAACCTACTTAGCATTTAGTGATTTAGACATAGAGCAAAATCGAAAAATAGTCAATGGACAGATAATGCAGGTTAAGACATTTTTTTTTATTTTGAAAATAACAAAATTTTCAAACCAGCAACTTAAAATATATCTTTCAATTACTCATGAATTTGATCTTGGAAATAAACAGAAGTTAGAAATTGAATATGTCTTAGTACACAGTATCAATCATTTCAAAACTATAAAGGTTGATTTTCTTATTCCTTTGATCTCAGTATGTATACTGAAATGTATATCATGATTCAGATTCACAAAATAATGTATATGAAGCTTTCTTAGACCCTTGACAGTAAACAAAACTTTCAATTCCGTCTGGTCATTAGACTTAATGTGTAAACAATTTTATTAAGGGTACAATTAAGGTATTACTTAAAATCAATGATTGTTATGTAAACACTGAAGGTAACTGAAGGTTCTAATACATGTTGTAATACAAAGTAAAGACGGTGTTAGGCAAAATAATGCTTTGCTGTATCTTCCTTATTATGTTAGGGACATACACATATTTACGAAATGTCTTTAGGCGAGCAAAGAAAACTGAACTTAATATATGTAAATTGTGTTCAGGGTATCATATCTGTAATGTGACTTTAAACTTAGAAATTCCAGTTAATATTTTTATTTGTCCGCTGAATAATTTTACGCTCTTAAAACAATTTAAAAATTAAAATATTATTACACATCTGGACATAGACCAAAATTTAAAACAGGAAATACAAAATAAAGTGAGCCCACCTAACTCTAAAAGCGATGTGTGTCTCAAAACGGGAATAGTTACCCAAACACATGTCACCTTTCCAAGAACCAACACATAAGCAGAAATATTCACCAAATCTCCCTGTAGTACAGATACCTCCGTTGTAGCACTGGCATGTAGATTCTGAAGTTTTACAAAAATACGTGTAAGTACAGTACAACTAAAAAATTGTACATTAAAGTAGAATTTTTCAGTAAATACAGAGATGCTATAATTCACTAAATATGAGAAATTGTGTTATGTCTTTTCGCGATTAGTTCACAGGTCTTTCCCAAACGTATGTTATCACCTAAATTTGAATCGAAACGTTGCCCAAAAAATAAACTTGTATGCTGTTGTCATATATGGTTTGTTGCAAAACTTGCTGAAAGATGCAACACAAAAAGTGTTAACAGTTTTTAACACCAAACTTGTTTTCAATAAGGAAGATACTGCAAATTATAATTGCATGAACAAATACAGTGCTAATAGTATTCACAACCGTTTATTTTAACATCTTATTATTACTACCGTTGTTATAACCTATTTAATAAAACTAGTCTAAAGATCCAAAGGCATAAAACATTATTGATTAGTAATCATGAAAATGACAAAGATAATCTGAGACGTACTTAAATGCAAATGTATCTATTTTATAATGTTGCAGCTGGTTAAGCAGTGCAAATACAACAATCACAACAACAACAAACGGATTCTTAACATATAAATACAATACACACTTATGCATCTGGAAAACTCAATTGAGGGAATATTAATCACTTTTATGCCGTCACTACATTTCACACCTCCATATTCTACGTTACTTCTCTTTAGCCACGACCAAAACGATATAAGATTGCAGTCACATTTAAGCACTCCTGCCGAAATTAACCTAAAATGTAAATTATTATTATTTGGCACCTTTAATAAGCGTGTTGAAATAATTTGCATGTTTTATAATTTTGATTGTGCGATTTCCATGGTTAATCTTGACTTATTTTTACCAATTTTGTTTGGGGTTAAGTCTTGCCAGCTTGCATGAATACAATAGAACGTCAGACAATCAGACAAACTTTAATAAACAACATAAGATTCGGTTATAAACTCCTTTGACTTTTTTAACATGTCAAATTCCCCTTGCAAAAGTCATGAGATTTGAATAATAGATGCCTTGAACTAAATATGGACTATTGTGGAATATTTTTTTCTTTTGGATTTTAAATATAAAAAGGTACAATATAAACAAATTAAATAATGCCAGCAAAAACCTGCATTTCACATGATGTGACTTTAGTAGAGCATTTGTATTCCTATTCCATAAATACTGCCATTGAGTAATCAAATTGTAGTTTGCAAAATGCCCTTCGCATGGTAACCAAGCCACAGGAGCCTTCGTGAATAAATTAATGTTGGAAAATGGCACGGGTGCGGCATTTAAAGATTTAAAAAATGTTTGTAATGATTTTTTTGTCTGACTTAATCTTTCGCCACTAGAAATTGTTTCTTTGGTTGCCTATTTTATCCGTTTTTAACCCGTTGATGAACCCAAGATAAGAACACACATAAAATGATACAGCGTTTTTAAAAGTGCTCTCTACTTAAAAATAGCTCAATTATTTTTATTGTCATCAATAAAAATGAAAGCTTCTTCGTTTAGGTTTCAAGACGTTATTCTACATGTTCACTTTATATTCCATATGTGTAATACAAGAACAATCGGTTTGCAAAAGACTTGCGTCTAATGTTATTTAACTATGCTTACAGATATAATAAAGCTGGGTTTCTGCCAAATGCGCCATTTTCAATAACACGAATATTGTTTCCAGTTAAATCTCTACAAAATTAAATTCAGCTCATCGACACATATTTTTACTGTTTGCTTATTTCGAACAAATCTCATAAAATATTCTACAGATATTGTGGACAGTGTATACACATGTTTAAAATGATACATCATACGGAATTAGTAATCATGACTAGATATATACCAACCAATTAACATGTTTTATATCAATTAGTTTTATATTATAACTTGCGTCTTTAAATTGGTAATCGTTTTAGTACAATAATTAGGATGTATTTTGGTATCCATCTGCGACCAGCAATGACCAATGTGCATTTTGTATAGACAAAATTGTATGATTCTGTTTTTTTTCTTATTAATTCTGTTATGTTGATATCTTTATACATTGCATTTGCATCATTATATGTATCTTATTGAAAATCATTACGCCGTTTTTATAAATATCATGTTAGATATAAACCTAATTATAATTGCAGTTTTACTCACAAGTACCATAACTTATCCATCCAGAAAAATAGACCGGAGTTGATGACCGTTAATGCATTATTTGTTAAATATCTGAAAAAAGATATATGACTTTATGCAATGTTTTCCTTGAAAACCTCCGCCCCTAAATTGCCTTCAGAGACGTTTTATTTATGCCTATTATATATTCATATAATGTTCTTTCAGAAAGAAATCATCTCGCCAACAGCTTTGTCAACGTGTCATACAAAGAACGTTAGTATAGATTGAGTATAGATAGTTTATGGTCAGTTTAATATCTTCAATATGGAACAAGTATTGTTTGGTGGACCTTAACATTGCATAATCTTTAGAAATGAAAGATTTTATGCAAACAAGTTAGAAACTAGTACATTTTGTATTTACAAAAGACTAAACCTGTTATTTTAAATGCACTAATATTGATTATAAATACGTTTTAAATGTTTAAAAATCTATAGCATAAATTGATTGCAAAATTGAAAAATTATATCAAACGCGCCAGTTGTAAACAAGCTAGTATAAAAGCAAACCATCTAAACACGTTCTGAAATGTGCACCACGCCAATACTCTCCACTACGACATGCTTGAATGTATGTGGATCGTTGCATGGCACATACCCGGGCCTTGGCTCGTTGTTTAAAATATAACCACGTGTCGTGACAAGCGAAACCTCGCTAAATTATTTTAGTCTCAAAAATCTCGAAAACAAGTTTTATTTTATTTTTTCGCGGTACTAGGCGATTCCCAGTCCCTCTGCGACAAAATAGAAATGTAGGTAAAATGTGGTCTTTTGACAGCACTATGACCTTTAAAACTATGCACGCGAAAGAAAAATATTCTTATTGTAAGGAAATAATTACCTTATTACGTAATTATTATCTAACATAAATAAAAAATAGAGATGTATAAAATAAAAAATTTTTAATGCTATTTGATACAATGCTGCCACATGGTTTTCAATAATTGTTATGATATTTTTATTGAATACTTACAGACTACTAACGTTAGCTAGGTCAGCAAATGCATTCTGCTGAATAACCGATATTTCGTTGTAATTTAAATTTCTAAACAAATGAATTTTGGAAATATTAATCATTTGGTCCATATAACAGAATCTCAATATTGGATACTTTAAAGAAAAAAAGGGAAAAGAAAATGTAAGCTCTCTTTTAAAAAATTTTTTTTCTAATGGATTGTGTTATTCGCTGGTGTTGTTGAAATTGTTCAAAAGGGCATTTTTAAATTTATGTGTCAATTACGTGTTTAAGTATTTTATTTTTAAAATAACGCTTCAGTTAAAAGATTATTTCGTTTCAGAATCAAGACACCATACAACAAATTTATAATTGAATCATTGAAAGGAAATAAATCAACGGAGCATTTAAGAAAGTTCGCAAATGTGTTTTATTCTGCCATCTGTATTTGGTGTTCACTTAAATATTTTATATAAAATCATAGCAGTGTAGAAACATAGAGTTTTTAGACCAATTGTGTACAAGAATCAATATTGATTGCCTGATATGTTTGTGTAAATGAGTATAATGTTTCTTACAGATGCAGGCCAGCAAAATTGTGGCAAAACATTGATAACTAATATTTCTTCATATCTCTTAAAGAGAAACTTCGCAAAAAAATGAAAATTTGATATGTTATTCTTCAAATAAAAAGAAATATAATTGCCTTCTGATGTTTTATTGTATTCTTTACCGTTACGCTTCTAGAGTGGATTAAAGGTGGTAAAATTTTGTGTATGGGGCCGCCATATTGACAGTATTTACTACGAGATTGCGTTTGTGACGTAATGAATGTAATTATCCAGTAAATATGATAAATAATCCAGTTTAAAAATATGTTTTTCTGCCTTTGCTCTTTGAAGAATATAAAAACTGTGGCGATGACTAATGACCAGCTGACAACATAAGATTAACAAATACGTCTTAATGCTGTAATGATCTTTTTGTATTAATAAAAGTACTTTTAGACACAATTTTTAACCTGTCTTTATTTATTAACTCAGAAAGAATTTACCTTAAAAATAATTGTAAATGCAAGATATATTTCTAAATAATTATTCGTAAACATAAAATAAAATTCTGTAGATAATTTTGCACACCTTGAAATGGCAGTTGTACCTGGACGTGAACATTTTACAGGTACTTCATTACTTGTTTATGAAGGGTAATTAACAGAACTAGCAGGTAAACAAACAGGATTTTAATTGCCATTACTAGATCATTTGACACCGACTTTGAAGAATGATTATTCGGACATTTTCCAAAGCTAACCAGATTAAAGGTTAATCATGTAATTCGAAATTAGAACGGCACGTCCCTCTCCTGCCAAGAACAGGGATGATTTGAATACACCGAAGTGTCAGAACAGAGGATGTATATAAGATTTCGAATACCTTTAGGTTCCCTTTAGATGCCAGGTCAGAGGAAACGTAAAATTGACACGTTGATACAAATATATATATACATAAAATTTTGTTACGCACACGCACAATAAATGTTACCAGTAATAATAATAATAAAAATAAATGTACTAAACGTGAAGTGAAATTTTGATGCGCGAAAACAGGGTATTTAAAAATATTTCATTTAATGACAGTTATTTCTTAAATAGTCAACTTCGCAAGTATTTTGAATAAAAAACGTTTCGTCCTATAAGTTGCTTAATCTGATTATACGATACAAATTGAAAATAATAGTTTTAATAATTTTCAAATAAATTAATATTTAGGTACAATATTTAAACTAATATTCGAGGAAAAATGGAAGATGAGGTCACCTTTCCATTAAATTATCCTCCATGCAAAATTCTGCAAAATGATCTTCGCATACGAAGTTGTTGCTGCTGTGGTCTAACGTATAGGTCTTTAAACTGGTTAACTACTTGTTACACAAGTGGGGTTTTTGCTTAGATCAGGAATACGAAACGCGATCTTGCCAGAACTTCGTCTTATAGTACAACCTTCTGTTATTGACCATTTCACGTTATTATCATACGGCGACTTTAAGGTACTTGGATATCAAAGGATCTCTAGTATCGCCATCTAGTGACGAGATAGTGACAAGATGGCGGACCTCCATAAGTGAATTTTTTACACGGTAAATTCAATGTAGAAACTTAATCAATGAAAATAAAATAAAACATCAAGAAGCAAAGGTGTTTCTTTTTATTTCAAGAATAACATATAAAATTTTCATTTTTTCGCGAAGCTTCCCTAACATTTACTATGTCACTTTTATTTTAATTGTACCGAATGACTGACATACATGTATAAAGACTTAAAAATGATGTAAGTTAAACAAAATCAAAGGCCTCTTATACTTTCTAAAACTATCTAAACATACACTGTCTCTAAATGGTAACATCCTTTGAAAAATCGAACAGGTATATGTGCTATTCTGTTGCTGTATAGCTGCCTGACAAAAGAAAAGCTTCTTTATTTTCAATCTTCTTAGTTGGGAATGACAAATCCACTACCTTAATAATAAACTTTTTTGCCTAACATCATTAACTGTTCGTAAAGAACTTGTTAGCATTGTAAAATAAAAAAAGTACATGAAAACCGAGCAGGCAACATAAGCCAAAGGTCAAGTGACACTAAAAAATCCTGAAATAGGCAAAAATATATACAATGCAAAACAAAAACACAAAAACGAATGTGAGAACCCATGACTGAAAATCACGTGGGGTTACTCAGGTGGTGCGGACGGGTAAGTAGTGTCTGCATCTAATTATACAGTCGTTCTGGCTAGGAAAAAGTGCAATCCAGAAGTAGAAAAGAATACCTATTATTCAGCGAGAATTTCCGCATTAAAGAGATGTAATTACCATAATGATCAATTAGGTCGTGGTGACGACTTTAGAACTTCTGAATGGATAACATCAACCTATGTACAGCAAACCCTTATTTGAGTAGCTTAGTAGTCAACAGCAATGATCAGTCTAGAAAATCGGAATACCTATCAATAGGATTTCGAATAAAGTATAAGTTGTAAAATGTACAAACCATACGCTAGAGTTGCTTTAATGTTGATTTCGATGAACTGGAAGTTTACAAGTGGAAAGTTTTTCGTAGTGTTTAGGTCGTAGGTATTATTAGTTTACTGCTAGAAGTAAGTCTAAGTAAGAGGCCGACCAAAGTGTATTTGTTGTTTCTGTAATTTTAAGCTAGCTAGGAAAGATTGAACGCAAAAAGTCACTGAACTTAACATCATTATCAATATAGTTGTTTGAGCAGGTGCAATTCATTAAACCTAAACTTAATAAATGTTATATTTAGTCTGTAATTTAAGAGTCTTAATGTCTTAATTGTGCATGCAGGTCAATCAAAGAACTTATTACCTCTCGTCAAATATATGCATTTTTCAAACTTAGAAAATCAATAAAAATTTCCAGTTTGGTAAAATCAGAATAAATTAATACATTGCATATGTCAAGTTTTAAGTTTTTCCTCATAAAATGGTTGCTTCTCAATTGTATTGTATAAAATTATCAAGAACATATCAGCGTTTTGGTGCTAAATGCACAGATCTGGTAACACTGGGAACTTTCCAGTGCACGGCTTTTCCAAAGGTAGCAATGTAAGCCCTATGTTTGGTGTTTGCCAGGTCATAAATGGAATGTCTGTCTAAGGACCATAGAAGGGTAACGCGTTTTTAGATGGTACGATCCTTGAACGATAAACACCCCTTTTGTTTGCTATTGATTGCTGGCCGTGAAAGGACATTTTGTTAGTAAATCAACAGAGCTGCAAGGCGTCTCTTCTGTTGGCATGTGAGAAGTATATCTTTGCAAGTGGATTCATATTACCGGGCCATAAAACAAAAGTGCGAGTTCTGTTTGAAATGTTAAGAAATTACTGTCAAATTAATACGTATTGGGTACGAAAATTCCATCGGCACACGCTTGTACACATGTACTATGTCTATGTCTACGATTCACCCCAGTTAATGAAGCTATAGGGGTCTAGACCGCTGGACATAGTGCAGGCGATTTTGGTGTCATAGTGTCACAACTGTTTGAGTTCTAATCCCACTGGTGGTAAACTAAAATTAACGATATAATGTATCTATCCAGCGGATTTCTGAATCATCAGAAATACGGGGTTAATATCAAATATTTATATATACGTCTACAAATTAAGCCCAACACTGAATAAGATTTTCAACACTGTCAATTGTATTCTTACCCTAAATCGAATCATACCGTTGTGACACTGTGGCACCAAATTGCCTGCGCTATGTCCAGCGGTCTAGACCCCTCTGCCAAATCCGCTATAATATGGAGTAGACATTGCCAAAATGTAAGCACAGACAATATAGTCCTTTGTTATCCATATATAATGTGCATTTCATAATTGACGTAACTTCCTATCACCCAAACAGTGTCTCTAAATTCTAGTGGTCACGTGACGTCTTTCTTTTGTAACTGTGACGTCACAAGAAGTGCAATTTGATTGTCAGTTTTTAAAGATCGATTTAGCGATTGCAAAAAAATAGTATGACATGTTTGTTGTTAATTTTAAATATAACATTTATTTTTTATCGATTTGAACTTTATTTTCAAGTCATTTTTTAAATGATTTTTAGTACTTTTTTCATTCACTTTGTTCCAGTTTTTTTGACGATATCAACTTCCGGACGAAAGAAAATCAATATCAGCATTAAGCAGATTTTGATCACGTGATTTCATTTTGATCACATGACACGTAATTGTCGTAGAGCTCACCGCTCCTCGCGGGCAGCTTCGCTGCCCGCTGCGAGCTGTGCTCGCTATAAAAAATATAGCTTCATTAACCATGGTGAATCGTAGACATAGACATAATACATGTGTACGAGCGTGTGACGATGGAATTTTCGTAACCAATAAGTATTAATTTGACAGTAATTTCTAACAATATAAACAGATAGAATCCAATAGAATGATATTTATTGTTTTTTGTTTATTCCATTGCGGTGTACAGAGAAGACCTCTTTAATCCAGAATCATTCTCGGGCGTCCCGTTCAGAGTCTCGCCACTTGCAGTTCTGCTTGATAATTAGGATTTTTATGTGATCAAAATCCTTTGGAGTGCGGTGAGGCAGTCTGAAGTGTTTGCTCACGGGCAGAAACTGTTTCTTGGTTAGGTCACTTATATGACCATTTAGTCGTTTGTGGAATGGCTGTTTGGAATCGCTAACATCTTGTAAGCCACAGATGGGGCACTCAAGAATGTAAATGACATTCTAGCTTCTGCAGTTAACAGTAGTCAATATTTTGAACTTTTTGTCTTTGACTTTACTTTTAACTGTAGACAAGGATTCCATATCTTTGCAATATTTGCAGCGTTTGTCACCACAAGACTGATTTCTGCTGGGCTTAGCAATCTCTGCGCGTACCAATAAGTTGCAGAGACCCATGGGGGGCTCCGGAAAGATTCTGGACAACCTAGGATTTTTTTCAATAGATTTCCAACATTCACGAATGATGCTAATCGTGTTTTTCAAACAAGAGTGAAAACTTAGTACGCAGGGAACTCTACAGCTTTTCTTTTTTTTCTTGATATAACGAAGGGTACTCCTCGATGTCTGCTGTGCTGTTTAGAAATTCTTTTTGATGTTATTATTTCTGTACCTCTTCTAGGGTGACCTTTTAATTTCCCTAGTCTACTTTTAAACAAATCATCGGTGGAACAGATACGTCGGAGCCTAAGGGGGTGACTATAAGGGATGTTCTTTGTCACATGAGGAGGATGACAGCTACTAGGTAGAAGGTATTGGTTGGTGTCTGTTGTTTGGTATACAGGTCTGTGGACAACTCAACATTTGCGGATAAAGAGCTGGAAGTATCGAGGAAAGATATACGAGATTTGAGATTTCATAAGTAAATGTGATAAAGGGATGGATGTTATTGGCACGTGAGATAAAGTTTTGTAAGCACTCATCAGTAAGTATCCCCTTCATATGAACATCATCATTAAACCTGTACCAAGATAGTGGTTTATCAATAGACGATTGAGGAAGTTCTTTTTCCAATTTACCCATAAATATGTTGGCATATGGTGGAGCCATCTTAGTTCCCATACCTGTTCCATTTATTTGCAAGAAATGGTCTACATTAAAAGTGAAGTTGTTCTTTTTAGCACCAATGTCTGCATTGTGACTAAACGTTCAGTCGGAGGATCTTTGACTAAACGACTTTCTCAGGCCTCTCTGCATGCTGCTATTCCATCTGCATGAGGAATGTAAGTGAAGAGAGAGGTAACAGCCATAGTGACCCGAGTGGTACCCGGTGGAAAGGCAATTCAGATCTGCCATCTTTTGTAGATAATCGGTGGTGCCTATCACGAACGATGGGAGCGATTCAAATTGTGGTCGTAGATGGTAATCAACAAATTCAGATATTTTTTCTGTCGGGTGACCTTAGCTGATAGGTCTACCGGGGTTGTTAGGTTTGTGAAATTTAAGACGAAAGTAGAATCTGCGGGTCTTTGGATTGTCTGGTGTAAGGTATTCGAGAGGTTTATCATCAATATAGCCCAGAGTGTTAATTTTGGTTCATTCCTTAGTTATTTGATCAATGAATTTCTCTGTAGGGTCCATCTTCTAATTTCATATAAAACCGGTCTTTATTCAGTTGACGTTCAGCCTCTCAAATAAGGCTGATTTGTCCATAAACACAACCGCACTACCCTTGTCTGCTTCTCTGATGACTATTTCTATATTTGATCTTAAGTTTCTAAGGGCATTTCGTTCGTCAGGAGATAGATTGTCAAAATTGTTAGTATAAGATTCAACTGTGCTAATTATGTCTGCTTACACGTTGTCCATAAATGACTCTAAAGTTGTGATCTTACTAGGTTTGGGGACCCATTCACTGTTTTTGACAAATCTATATTTGGAATCTCCTTCTATGTCACTATTGGAGTTCACCTCATAATTTTCTTAGAAGCAAAATGTTCTTTAATTCGTAAGCTTCTGGCAAAATAGTCCAATTCTTGGGATAGTTTAGTGCTGTTGACAGGACTAGGAACTGGACAGAAATTTAAATCCTGTGCTCGTAAAGATGTTTCACTCTATGTAAGATGGTGACTAGAGAGGTTAACAACAGTGTTAGAATCGTTGTTGGTTGAAAGGGATTTCCGTTTAAAGTGTCTATTGCGTCTCTTTATCTGCGATGGTAATGTGGTATTCTGTTGGTTAGGTATACCGTCGCGATCGTGATGTTTAGAGAGGTTGCAACTTTGGGTATGGGGATGTCATTAGAACGCTTAAGAATGTTTTCATATTCTTTTATCTGTAATAACATGTTGAAGCATTATTAACATCATGACAAATTCATTACGCCAGACGCGCTTTTCTTCTATTAAGACTCATCAGTGGCGTTTAACTCTTTAGACACTTTATATAATATTGTGAACTGCCTGTATTATGTATGTACACGATCCCAGTGGACTTATATCATTCCATCTCCCAATGAAGAATATCTTAAACATTTAGAGTTAAACGCCACTGATGAGTCTTGAATAGACGAAACCCACGTCTGGCGTAATGAGTTTGTCACCTTGGTAATTTTGATTACAGATTCTTGGAAGATTTGACCAAAGCCAAGTTACAGCGCGGACGGTGAAGCAATAAAAAAAAGTTGTTGGAGTGAGAAAGTTTAAGATCAATATGTTATGATTTGTTTACGTTATTTATTTATATTGACACTCATTGACTAAGGCCATTCGTTGGTCAGTCTGTGTCTATAGTTTTGACAGTCTAGCAGATTATGCAACGATACAAATGACGGAGTTTTTGTCAAGATTATAAACACAGCTTGTTTTATCCAGTAATGTGTAATATTTTTGCTATTATTTACCATGTCATGCAGATAGTGCATAGGAAATGTGGATATTAGATGTTTAAATAACAACCTTATGGCAGATAATTTGCATAAATGAATGATATTCAAGGACTGAAATATAGAACTTAGGAAATCGACATTAGTTTTTAACTATTCAGATCTGATAGTCATTCTAATAAACTGAAGATATTAAATCTGATAATTAAGAATTGGCATAAACGAATAACCAGAGTCAAAGTTAATGGACAGTTACAAATCCGAATATAGACAAACATACACCGTGCAACACAAAAAACCAAAAAAAAAACACAAATCAAAAAGAGAGCGACCGGAACCCAATAAAAACCATGGGTACACTCAAGTGCTTCGGACGAGTATGCAGTGCTTGCCTCTTATTAAGTTACTCATTGTCTTGTCCACGAAAAAGTCAAATCCAGGAATTGAAAACACTACCTATGACTCAGCGAAAATGTCTGATAATATTTGATAAATTTATTTCCCATAACGATGAATCAAGTCATGGTGACGACCATAGACCTTCTGGAGAGATAATATCAACCAAGGTACAACAAATCCTTGTTTGAGTAGTTTAGTAGTCAACAGCAGTGATCAGAAGATCAGAATACCGGTCGCAGGATCTAGAATAGCATATAAGTTGTGAAATGTACACAAAATACGCTGGAGCTGCTGAAATGTTGCTATCAATAAACGGGAAGTTAACATAGTTTTCCCGGGTCTATTTTTAGAAGTAGGTCTAAGTAAGAGGCTGATCTTATTGTATTGGTGGTGTCTTTAATTTCAAGCTCGGAAGGGTAAATTGAATTTGTCACCAAATTTAGTATTGTTCGGGGACAAAACACGATTACTGCATTATTAGTAATTTGCTACTATTTCGGTGTTTATCTGTGCTTGAGTAGCGAAAAATTATATATTTCCAAACTAATATAATTACAACTTCTTACCTCTATAAAAGTAAAGCATATTATGACATCCAACAACATCTTCCCTCTCATATATTCTCTTATGAATAATTTTTAGACGTTAGCAAACACACCATGCGTGATGCACATAATTGTTATAAGACACGTCACAATGTTTATAAGCGTGCTGAATGAAATTACTATCAATGAAAAATAATACTTAAAGCACTTACAATTCCTGCAATGCTGGCATCAGGTTACAAAGTTCCATGTCAAGTGCAGTGATATTATTATCATGCAGATCTCTGAAAAAATATACATCAACAGAAAGAATCTCACTCATGTGTTATTCTGTAAAATTGAATAAATTTTAAACACAAATAGCACAGATGAAACGATGTATTTTTTTATTTTGCAAACGGTCAGTTGCTGATTCAAGATAAATATGCGAACATTATGAACTAATTCGTAAATATCAGACATGGAAACAATACCCGTTACTACCTAGCAAGTAAAATATTTTGTTTTTGGTAAATTGCGTTACATTGATTTTAAAATGTAGATTTCGATACTTGAACCGAACTTATTTCTGACACATTACGAAAACTTTTACTTTTAAATGAAACATGTAAATAGATAATAACGGTTTTGAGCAAAAACGTAAGGGAAAAATCACCGCAGTATGTTCAGTTTATAAACAGGTCAGTTGCTAGTTTCAGGTACAATGACGAATAAAAAATGTTATAAATATTCCTCGACATAGAAATTCAAAGATCTCTACCATTGATGCGTAGTATGGTTACCAATTACCATATAATGTCATCTGCATTATTACAAATTATTAATAGATGATTGTTTCCTATTTCTTTCAAGGACAGGTAAAGTACACGAAGTTTGAGCCATGAACATTTATAAAGCAGTTGTTTTTTTGTTTTGTTTTGTAGTCTGCATACGGTTCATGACTTGTTCTGCAGAAACTGTACCTTTAAGACATATTCATAATAAGGATGTAAGACTTGACTTAATATAAAAGAATGCTTCAAATTTATTCACATGCAATTTAAGATGTTAGATAATAGAATAAAAGTTAGTCAAGTAAGGGGTTTAATCATTATATGAATCGGAATATAGTAGCCCCTTTTAAATCCTACAGTCATGTAAAAAAAACACGCCACAGCGGTGATAAACTATTGAGATATCAGTCAGACGACCACCTCGTTTTTTCAAGCTCATTCAAGAAATATAGCAAGTTGATGCGAGTTAAACGCGAAGATTTTTTTTAATGTAAAGATAACTAACTCCGCAGCAACAAAACGTATAGGCTTTAGTCTAAACAATAATAATCCAAAAAATTGATTGTCCATACGTAATTTGGTAGAACATTAGATAATAATTTCAGTGTTAATTTTTGTACTTTTCTATTCAATAATATTCCTCCAACATTTTAAAAATAAATACTTACTCGTTGTTCCAATTCATTATAATTAAAATTAAAGATCGGTACGAAGAAGTTAATATTTCAGCAGGTATTATTTATTATTCATTGGATTAAGCTGTTCTATTATTTATGTTCAACATCTTGACATTCATTCATTTTACATAGTAATCTATATATAGACCCATTATTCATTTGAGGATAATTTATTACTTTTAAACTTTAAGCACAAGGCAAAGAATAATTAAGAAGAGTAAAATTTAATAAAATCTTCTCTACCAAATGAGCTATACGTAACAGTTGCTAATAAGACGGAATTTAAGATTTTCAATCCTAAAGGGTAATTAAAGGCATGTAGATCCGATGATGTAGGCAAAACGTAATTGGCGGAGAGTTCGTGTTATTGACCTTGTGTACATTTTACAGAATGAAGATTGGTTCGTTTGTCGCTATGTTGAATCTAATCTGTTTTATTTTCAGAAAAGTCTGTAAAAGTAATAAATATCTATATTAAAAACACCATGTACAACCCAAAAATGATACACCATACTTCTACCTAATCAGACCACGATGTATCTATATTTGGCCTTTTGAAATATACAGAAAAAAAACAATTGGTATTAGGTAGTGTCTTTCTTACGAGGTATCTGCGGTCAGTCCGAATGCCAATACGAAAAAACAATGAATTTACATTTTTTATTGATAATTTATAATCAAAAATATAATCATATCGGCCGTCAAATTTTGTGATTTTAATTTTCATGACTTTTGCTGCAAAACCGTATTACTGAAGATTTCAAATTAGTATTACCTACATGTCTGACCGATTTTCGCGTTCAATTTTCAGTGTAACCTTTACTTTCTTATAAATTGCGTATTTTTACCGTAATTGTTTCTGCTAACTATTAGGTACTGTGTTATTTTAACATTCATTACTTTGCAGTAGCTAGAGAAGATATAATTTACACATTATTCATTTAGAAATTTATTTTGCAATTAAAATAGTTGTATGTGAGGAGTTGGTTTGTTAGTGTGCTGATAGAAAAAGAATTTAGGATTCGTCCCTTTCTGTTGGTGCGTGTGCAATCTACAGAGAGTTTTGTTCATATTATTTAATATGTTTATTTTTAATAGAAGGCAGAGAATATTTTATGTTAAATTCGTTAAAAAACGTGCCATTAGCGTAACAATGCTACTGTATATTGCAAGAGAAAATTTATAATATTTTATGCTTTGTTCTTTTTTTTAAGGGATGGAGTGTTGAGACTATTTTATCTTGTTTTTGTCATTTTATAAAATCTACTAGTTCATATTGTTGACGTTAGTACTGTGACGTCATATATCAAACTTTCATTAATAGATTACATGTACGGATTCATCCGCCGTTAGTGACACATGGCCGGTTATGAAATGCTTGTTCGTTTGTTTTACTGCCCGTCTACTGGGACAAACATTATCAACTGACACACATCATCAATAAATAATACAAATATCCGATTTTTACTTTTCTCAGACCGTGGGTTATAAGACTGTAATAACTGGAATGATGAGGAATATAGTTTAGCATGTCTCATGTGTTTAAAAAGTATTCGTAATGTTACTCTGACATACACATGTTTGAAAGTAACCGGAACACTAATATGGTTTACATATGGAAGGTTTTGAATCTTCTCTGACATATACTTACAAAGTGGTTGACGTGTTTAAAAGGTCGACAGGAATCTGTTCTAAATGGCTGGATGCGCAATTAACAGTGGTGTTAATAGTAGTACAGTCACAGTTTGCTGGACATCCGTGGGCCACCGCAGCTGCCAGTATAAAAGGTAGAAATAGCTTCATTTGGCAGTGTTGGCTTCTTTTCCCTTCTCTTTGTACCCGTAAAAACTTTTGGAATGTAAAATAAATTTAAATTATAGCCAACAGTAACCACTGAAGACGAAATATCCTTTGACCAATCTAGTTATTAATAAACTTACGGTGGAAATACCTATGAGAAAAAAACCGACATAAAAATGCGAAGACATGTAACATAAATCTCAATAAAAGTGGTTTTGATTAAGATGCTCTGGACCGGAAAATTGTTTCTGCTCCAAATATTGCACCCGTAAGCGTCAAAGTTCTACTGTGAAAGTACTTAAATTCGTGGGTATCAATTTTCGTGGTTTGGTGAAATTTTACATGTTCGTTGGTTCTTAAATTCGTGGACTGACGGTTTCCGAAAATGCAAAAAGTGAGGTAGCGATCAAAATAAATGATTACAGCAGAATCATTTTCACTGTTGATAATAAACATCAACATATAAAGAAGAAAAAACAGTTTAATTACATGATTTTGTTTACGCGCGTGGTAACGAATGTAAAATTAACAACACGGAAATCAATAGGTAATTATAATTAATTGATTTATTGCAATAAAAACTACTTTGAGTCTATTTAATTCTCTAATTGTTATCAATAGAAGCATTCCTAGCCGAAGGGCATTTGTCACATCATGTGTTGAGTAGAAATAAATAAAAAGGTGTAATTTAATGTCATTTGTGCCACTATCGGTATTATCACACCATCCATTTGATATAGCGTGTCATTGAAATGCACTAATAAAGATAAAGTATAGCTTATCTTTTTAATATTTTATTTGTTATTTTAATTTATGTTCAAAGGAGCAACCAAACTCATAATTCCGATAATAATTTGTTACTTTTTAACATCGAAAATGAACACCTCATATATCCCCACCTTGACCGGAAGTCGATGTTTCTTCGTACGCTTTACGGTTAAATAATACCTACATTTAATAAAAACACAATTCGAACATGAAACCTGTAACATAATCATTAAGATGGATTTTGAGCTGAACATTAGTAATGGATCGAATCACAAAATCATATATTACATTTACAAACAAATGTCCGATCTCGGACATTTTCAGATCGTTGTTCCCAAGTTCCAATTGGTTAATGAAGTTTTATTCTTCGTTGGATATTTAATTTCGTGGTCCGAGGCCTCCATGAAAACCACGAAAATTGATACCCCACGAATAAAAAGTATTTCACAGTATACTATTCTTGCGTGATTTTGTTTGTTTGTTTGAATGAGGTATAACACAATTTTTTAAACACTTTTTTCAGGTATATTATAACGTCAAATTCGTATAGAAGGAGAGAGTCGAATAGCCCGATTAAACCTCTACCCCTCGTCATGTAGCTGTAAATCTTTGTCAATTAAAGTGATAGTCGAACACACCATGTTCGCATTAAGATTAGAACTCACAACCTCAGTGTTAACAGACCCATGATTAATAGAAGACGGCTAACTACCTAAACTCAGCCTGCTGTCTTGTGTGATACTAACAACCAATTCAGGAATGACATTCCAAGTGTTAACCTCAATCTAACTGTCATTATTCAAAATTTAAAATCTGGATAGGATTGACGTGTCATGCAACAATGCTTTAACTGAGATAAATAAACCCAATATGCATATGCTATTTGAATGTTGTTATAAAGAATAGAGTTCAAAAGAAACCAGCAATTCAGATTTCAATCAGTCCTGTATGCTCTGGACGGTAAGAAAAACACAAGTAATACCAATGAAATGCCAACTGTTTCTTAAAAAATCCGACCACCGACCGCCAAACAAAACACATATCATATATATTGTTTTCGAGTTCTGTTTTTACAAAGTTACACTCATCTTGACCAATCTAGTTATTAATAAACTTACGGTGGAAATACCTAGTATGAGAAAAAATGTAAAATGGAATTTTTGTGCGAGTTTTTCATATTTGGTGTTAGGGTTGGAGTTTAAATACGTAAGATGCTAAAATATATGGAAATAAACATAACTACTAGTATATTTAATAAACTCCCATAGATCTTAAAAAATATGTATGAACCACTTCTGAGTTATACCACTTGAATAGCTAATGTTACTTACAGCGAAATGCCACTAATGAGAACCTTTAATTTAAGTTTAGAAAAGGTTTGTGTGAATCAATTTGCCGAGCCAATACTCAAGCTCTGTTTATGTGGACACAAATATAATTTGGTTAAAGGATGCAACAAATGCAACAATCATGTAATTAGTTGCAATTAGTTTGTCAAAGCTTGACACATTAAAGCATACCAGGAAGAGAAAGAATATCAAAAATGAAATTGTACCTTAAAATTTACCATTACAATGTCTATTAGTAAATTGCAGCACACATTGCAGTTAAAACCGATATCTAAACGCTAAAATGGTATTCTAGATTGCTGTTACACCTATATGCAAGAACGTCATTCTAAACTGAACAAAAATATTTTTGACATCCGATTTCGTAACCAATGTCAAATCAAACTGTGAGATACAACTGCATTTTTCAAGTCTTCTTTCCAAAGTAGCATTGTTTAGCGCTCAGCATGGCATCTACTTTCCTGACGACAACACAAAAAGAAAATAATTATTCTATGTAAACGGGATGTACCAAAAAGAGATATTGTTGTTCACCATAAGAGAACAGTTAAAACGAAGATCTAGCTTTCTAAGTGTGTTTATGAGGCTTCACGTATTATCATCTACATTTAGGTACGCAGTTTATACATTTTTTTAACTGAGTAAACCCATAATAGTTACAAGAAAATATATGTGGTATTTTCGTTATTAAAGATTACATTGAACACTTGATTGGATCTTAAATATTGGTAACTGAAATATTTACAGTATTCATGATCGATATTAAAGCTACATTTAGATGTTACAGGTAACAATAACTGGGACGCCGATAATTTTAATTCTTCTGAATAACGGCAATCGGAGAATTTTTGCTAAACTATAAAATATTAAGAACTAACCTTTAATTTACTTTAGAATAAATGCAATTCTTTCGAAATTTTATTCAATGTAGAGATAATAACAATAAACTCATTGACAGTTTACTTAACATAAAAATACCAACATGAAACTAAATGACAGGTTACGTGCACTTGAGTGCCTTTACTGAGTCTAAATTTTAATTTTCTCATAACTTAAGATATTTATTAGAATACAATCTATTAACAAAACATGATTCTTTTGTATTAATCTACATTTGTATCATTTTACTTATGACCACATATTAAGAAGTTGCCGAAAATAGGTTCGTTTTAGTTGCTTGCAAAAGGCAGAATTATTGCTTACCAACCCAAAATTCCATACAGTAATTTTGTAGTGCAAGTCGAAATTGCATTCCGCTTAAATACATTTAAATGTAATTTCATTTTTCAATGACGTGACTAATAAAACTGAAAACTTTCTTACTGAATGTTAAGCAAACATGCATTTCGTAAATAAAGCATACTGTACTTCAAAACATGAATCATTGAATCGTGTGAACAGTGCGCTGTTCGAAACGATGTTTAACTATGATACAGGTTTAATAATATAATAAGAATCAATGGCCAGAAATAAGGAGATGCTTGCTTTGTTTACAAATAACATTTGAAAATAATTTAAAACTATACATACTTATATTGGTCTATACACGATCACTGCATCTAAAAATGTATATACATGCTGTTTATCATAACTCTTGACAGAACGTGATGTGCTTGTTTGTTCAAAAGATAAAATACTTATCGATTTTAAATTTAACTTTTAATTTGGGTCGGAATGCTAGGTAACAGAGTTATTTCTGACGGATTTTTGTAGAATACAACAATTCAGATTAGAAATAGGAACAACAAATATGAATGAGTTAAACTTTCACCAGGTTTGCTTTTTATTTCGGTATTTGTATCTCATCTTTCACTGACTGTACTGCTACGGGTTTTAGGAATTACCGGCAGAGTTATATATCGATTTCAGAAGGGCGAAAAACGGCCTGTTGAAAATTTGTTCCGGATATATAATATTTTATCTTTACCCAAACTTATTGCATGTTATAACATATTTTAGATGCCTCTTATCTGTAGGTTATCGTAACTGCTTTAACGGCAAGATTCTTCATGCTTACAGAAGTCTTTATATTGTCATAGTGACAATCAATAACCTATCAATGTTGATAAAGTGTAGGAAAATTAAACATATTTACAAAGCCATATGAGTGACTGCCATTTATGTTTTGTTTTGTTTCGATAACAAATTTAACGTCAACATAATTGTTACAGGTTATTTGTTTTACACATCAGAATGAAACGGCATTCAATAATACGGCAATACAATTACACAGTATTTATTTTTTTTTGTGAATTGACATCAATGATTTTTTGAATATGAAACATTTCTAGTTGTCTTACCTATTTATGTGATTATTTTCATTCAAGTCAAAAGGCGGTCTAACAATGATATAACATTTTGTACATAAAGTTCGGTGTGAATTTTCCAACAAAGTAAGCAACGATAACCAGGAGAGTTCAATAAGTCAAGGTCAGTCAAAACCATGGTTTAAAAAATGAGGGGAAAACAACAAAACGAACAGTGGCACAACAATAAAACCAAACCTGAGTAACATGAACCCACTACCATCAGTGGCCGAGTCCAGGTGCAGAGAATGGAAGGGCATGTAGATGAGCCATCTATGTATAGTTCCTTGCTGGGACTTTTATGTAATTTAGGAATCCAATACAAGTATGGTAAGTGAATATTTGTCGTAGTTAATATTAAAAAAAGACATGAAGGACTTATGGTTAGCAAGGATTTCATATTTGTCAAATGTGGTACGTTTGTATGTGGAGTTGACCTAGATGCCTGGTTCTTGAATGAAGCATTCATAGTAATGTGACTTACATACAAACACAATTGTTAAAAGCCTTATCTGCAGGGACAGCAACATACTTGTCATTGAGGTAATTGAGGCACCTCATAGCATCCTCGTCTTTGAATACGGATTGACATATGTAGGTCGATCATTAATGCAATGTCCAAGATTCTCAATTCGACGTTACACCAAAAATCTTATTGTCCTCGAGGTTGAAATCCCGCTAGCGGTGTTTGCAAAATTAGGTTATGGACTTTATATCATTTACCAACAAAATTAAAATGCAATTCGAACAACAGAGCTGGTGCTTTATTGTATATTGAAGAGAAGTAATATTTATCGAGCACAAAGGCAGAGATTGCAAACATACATGATGAGCAACATTCGTGCTTTCATATGCTTCTTCTGCAGGGACGACACCAATGCTGCGTGTTTGAGAGATCGCTTGGACATGTAGAGAGAATGAATCATCAGCGTTTCCGTAGGCAGCCCCTTTAGTTTTAGTCTCAGGAGATCAAGGCACACCACAGCTGCAGTTAAAGGAAAACGGAATGAGGAAATTAAGAAAATGGACATTCACCCAAATATTTGGAAGAATTGGTGCGAAGCTTGAGACGATAGAATGTGTACGATCGGACAAAGAGGAAACAGGCATTGTCACACCGAAAGACTGCAATAATGATATCTATTAACAGAAAGGAAACCTTGATTTGAGTACTGGCTAAGCAGTTGAACACTACTTTTTTTAGTTTTTACTGACCAAGGACAAGAATACCATAAGTTGTGCACCGAACAAACGTTTTTCTACCTTGCGTAGTGTACAAACCATCTTGTGTACGGCCAAAGACATGGATACCATGAACTGTGCACCAAAGTAATGGATACACCACTGACCAAAGCTGACCAAAGACATAAATACCTTTAATCGTGTACCGACTAAAGCTGTGGTCTTACCAAAGACATGAATACCTTTAGTTGTGAACCGACCAACCACATGAATATCTGGAGTCGTGTACCGACCAAAGACATGAATATCTTAAGTGTTTACCGACCAAAGACATGAATATCTTGAGTGTTTACCGACCAAAGACATGAATATCTTGAGTCGTGTACCGATCAAAGACATGAATATCTTGAGTCGTATACCGACCAGACATGACTTTGTTGACTCGTGTACCGACCAATGAAATGAATATCTTGAGTCGTGTACCGACCAATGATTTGAATATCTTGAGTCGCGTACCGAACAAAGACATGAATATCTTAAGTGGTTTACCGATAAAAGACATGAATATCTTGAGTCGTGTACCGATCAAAGACAAGAATATCTTGAATCGTGTACCGATCAAAGACAAGAATATCTTAAGTCGTGTACCGATCAAAGACAAGAATATTTTGAGTCGTGTACCGACCAATGACATGAATATCTTAAGTCGTGTACCGATCAAAGACATAAATATCTTAAGTCGTGTACCGATCAACGACCTTAATATCTTAAGTCGTGTACCGATCAAAGACATAAATATCTTAAGTCGTGTACCGATTAAAGCTGTGGTCTGATCAAAGACATGAATACCTTTAGTTGTATACCAACCAAAGACATGACTTTCTTGACTCGTGTACCGCCGACCAATGAAATTAATATCTTAAGTCTTGTACCGACGAATGACATGAATATCTTGAGTCTTGTACCGACCAATGACATGAATATCTTGAGTCTTGTACCGACCAATGAAATTAATATCTTGAGTCTTGTACCGACCAATGAAATTAATATCTTGAGTCTTGTACCGACGAATGACATGAATATCTTGAGTCTTGTACCGACCAATGAAATTAATATCTTGAGTCTTGTACCGACCAATGACATGAATATCTTGAGTCTTGTACCGACCAATGAAATTAATATCTTGAGTCGTGTACCGACCAAAGACATGAATATCTTGAGTCGTATACCGATCAAAGACATGAATATCTTGAGTCGTGTACCGATCAAAGACATGAATATCTTGAGTCGTGTACCGATCAAAGACATGAATATCTTAAGTCGTGTACCGATCAAAGACAAGAATATCTTGAGTCGTGTACCGACCAAAGACATAATATCTGAAGTCGTGTACCGATCAAAGACATTAATATCTTAAGTCAGGTACCGAACAAAGATATGAATATCTTGAGTCGTGTACCGAACAAAGACATGAATATCTTAAGTTGTTTAACGATAAAAGACATGAATATCTTAAGCCGTGTACCGATCAAAGACAAGAATATCTGAAGTCGTGTACCGACCAAAGACATAAATATCTTAAGTCGTGTACCGATCAAAGACATTAATATCTTAAGTTGTTAACCGATCAAAGACATGAATATCTTGAGTCATGTACCGACCAAAGACATGAATATCTTGAGTCGTGTACCGACCAAAGACATGAATATCTTGAGTCGTGTACCGATCAAAGACATGAATATCTTAAGTCGTGTACCGAACAAAGACATGAATATCTTAAGTCGTGTACGGACCAAAGACCTGAATATCTTGAGTCATGTACCGACCAAAGACATCAAAATCTTGAGTCGTGTACCGACCAAAGACATGAATATCTTGAGTCGTGTACCGAACAAAGACATGAATATCTTAAGTTGTTTACCGATAAAAGACATGAATATCTTAAGCCGTGTACCGATCAAAGACAAGAATATCTGAAGTCGTGTACCGACCAAAGACATTAATATCTTAAGTTGTTTACCGATCAAAGACATGAATATCTTAAGCCGTGTACCGATCAAAGACAAGAATATCTGAAGTCGTGTACCGACCAAAGACATTAATATCTTAAGTTGTTTACCGATCAATGACATGAATATCTTGAGTCATGTACCGACCAAAGACATGAATATCTTGAGTCGTGTACCGACCAAAGACATGACTTTGTTGACTCGTGTACCGACCAATGAAATGAATATCTTGAGTCGTGTACCGACCAATGACATGAATATCTTGAGTCGTCTACCGAACAAAGACATTAATATCTGAAGTCGTGTACCGACCAGACATGACTTTGTTGACTCGTGTACCGACCAATGAAATGAATATCTTGAGTCGTGTACCGACCAATGACATGAATATCTTGAGTCGTCTACCGAACAAAGACATTAATATCTGAAGTCGTGTACCGACCAAAGACATAAATATCTTAAGTCGTGTACCGATCAAAGACAAGAATATCTTGAGTCGTTTTCCGACAAATTACATGAATATCTTAAGTCGTGTACCGACCAAAGACATGAATATCTTGAGTCGTGTACCGATCAAAGACAAGAATATCTTAAGTCGTGTACCATTCAAAGACAAGAATATTTTGAGTCGTGTACCGACCAAAGACATGAATATCTTAAGTCGTGTACCGACCAAAGACATGAATTTCTTGAGTCGTGTTCCGATCAAAGACAAGAATATCTTAAGTCGTGTACCGACCAAAGACATCAATATCTTGAGTCG
This sequence comes from Limnoperna fortunei, assembly GCA_944474755.1. NCBI lineage: Eukaryota > Metazoa > Mollusca > Bivalvia > Mytilida > Modiolidae > Limnoperna > Limnoperna fortunei. The sequence continues at coordinate 60,518,704 of OX104123.1, forward strand.
TGTACCGATCAAAGACAAGAATATCTTGAGTCGTGTACCGATCAAAGACAAGAATATCTTAAGTCGTTTACCGACCAAAGACATCAATATCTTGAGTCGTGTACCGATCAAAGACAAGAATATTTTGAGTCGTATACCGACCAATGACAAGAATATCTTAAGTCGTGTACCGACCAAAGACATCAATATCTTGAGTCGTGTACCGATCAAAGACAAGAATATTTTGAGTCGTATACCGACCAATGACAAGAATATCTTAAGTCGTGTACCGACCAAAGACATCAATATCTTGAGTCGTGTACCGATCAAAGACAAGAATATCTTGAGTCGTGTACCGATCAAAGACATAAATATCTTAAGTCGTGTACCGATTAAAGCTGTGGTCTGATCAAAGACATGAATATCTTAAGTCGTGTACCGATCAAAGACATGAATATCTTGACTCGTGTACCGCCGACCAATGAAATTAATATCTTGAGTCTTGTACCGACGAATGACATGAATATCTTGAGTCTTGTACCGACCAATGACATGAATATCTTGAGTCGTGTACCGATCAAAGACAAGAATATCTTGAGTCGTGTACCGATCAAAGACATGAATATCTTAAGTCGTGTACCGATTAAAGCTGTGGTCTGATCAAAGACATGAATACCTTTAGTTGTATACCAACCAAAGACATGACTTTCTTGACTCGTGTACCGCCGACCAATGAAATTAATATCTTGAGTCTTGTACCGACGAATGACATGAATATCTTGAGTCTTGTACCGACCAATGACATGAATATCTTGAGTCGTGTATCGATCAAAGACATGAATATCTTGAGTAGTGTACCGATCAAAGACATAAATATCTGAAGTCGTGTACCGATCAAAGTTGTGGTCTGACCAAAAGACATGAATATCTTAAGTCGTGTAGCGATTTGAGACATGAACATGTCAAATCGTGTATCGACCAAAGACATGAATATCTTAAGTCGTGTACTGACCAATGACATGAGTATCTAGAGTATTGTACCGATTAAAGACATTAATACGTTGAGCTGTGTCCTGACCAGACAGGAATTCCATGAGTAGTATAAGACATTTACATCGTGACTTGTGAAGCAACTGCAGGTATGGATAGCATGGGTTTACTATCCAAAAACCTTGAATACCATTAGTTTTTTGTAGCGACCAAAGTCTTGAATAACATAAGTTGTTTACTGCCAAAAGACCTGACCTCAATATTTTGAAGTGTGTAACCAGTAAAAGCATAAACTTCTAAAGAATAAAAAATTTATACACATAACAAATAATAAAAATAGCAATGATAATACATGTGAAGTAAGGAAAAAATTATTACAGGTGAAACAGCAGTTTCGGAACGAAAGTATCCAGTGACAAAATAAACCACGAAATCAAAGTACCGTTTGGACTAATTAGAAAGTTTCCTTGTAAGTCGTACAACCGTGACCATATAAAGCAAATTGATTTATATTATTTTTGTTTGCACTGAAAAATTGTTAAAATCCCAATAAATTATGATAAATTCATCTTTAAACTTGTTAAAATATCAATATGGGCAAAACATTCTGCAAATGCTCGGTGTTAGGTATTTTTTATAACCTTCATTTGTGACAAAAATCGTAATTGTAGGAGTAAATATTCATAGAAGCATGTTTCACGCTCTTTTTAAAAAAGTTCAGCATCAATGGTTTTAAATATCCGTGTTTTCCGGCAATTTATCGAAGATCCAAATTAAAAAAAACAAGCATAACAAACAAACATAATAACATGAATAGAAGTAAAATGCGTTATTCAGAGATAAATACAACTGAAAACATAGATGACGTGGAACCTTGAATTTGTTCATTTGCAATATATGATGTATCGTCGCCATGCTTAATGTATAATGTATCGCCTTTATCAACAGCTAACACCATTTGGACACTTCCTGTAGTCCAATCCTTTCCATAAGCAAGACCCAACTGACTGTTATTCTTCCAAAGCCAAACATGCAAAGCACGGCTCGATACTGAACGAACAGTACAAGCTGCAAGATATATTCCACGACGAGGAATAGTAAAAATTCCCGTAACGGGATTATATCCTCCGCCTCTGTTGAGATGAACATAATCAAACTTAATTATCTGACCGGGAACCAGATCCATCATCAAGTTCTCCTTAAACGTAGCAGTGAAAGCTGGGCTATCTGCTAAAAGACAATAAATAAAATAAAGTAATATGTCTACGAGAAGACACCTAGTGGTATTAAAAAGAACAAAATCAAAGTTTGAAATTATAAATCCATGACTAGTCAAAAACCCATTGGACTCCATGATATAGCTGAAAAATTGCTGGATATGGCGTTAAGCACCATTTAAACAAACAGACAAATAATGCAAGATATTTCGAACGTGTGTGTAAAGAATTTGTCTGATACAAGATATTACTATTTCTCTAGTGCAATTTGAACATAACTAGTTTTCCGTGGCTGATTGAAAAATCGTCATGTACTATATTGGTACTTTTATTATTATAAATTATTTACATGTATTTCATAGTTAATTTGCAAAATTACTGGGAGATACACATAATATGCATTACTTTCTTTGCCTTTTAAATAAATAAATAAATAATAAATAAATAAATAAATAAATAAATAAATAAATAAATAAATAAATAAATACCATGTCTGTTTGACAACTCCTGGATTCTTCTGTGCATTTCATACTTAGTTGAGTTTATGATTAACTTCAAATTATTCAAATATTGGTCATTTTGATCTGAAAGCAATAAAGATGGTCATAAGACCTCTATTAAAAATTTAGTGCTATAGAGATAATGCAATATTTATATTATACCAAACTACGTAATTGATAAATAATTAAACAAAGCAAATTACTCTAAACGATGACGTCACGTTTTCTTGTAGATTAAGGAAATTCGCCTAATGCTCTTAGGTGGATAGGGTTTCATAACAAAATGATAGTTACGTTGAAATTTTATTGTTCATAAAGTTTTCATGCGGATTTTTTCGTTCGCTTACTGCTGCTTTATTGTTGTGAGAGGAGCCATAGTGAAGCACATGTTGAAACATATATTAATTCACAAAGAAATGACCTTGTTTTTGTTACTAATACTTTATTTCTCATAAAAAAAAGTTACAGAGAAAATAAACGTGTATAATGCTATGAATATAGTATACTATCAGCATGTGTGAACGAAATTACATATAACAGTGTTAACCTGGAGTGGCGACCTTTGTTAAAATAATTTTAACAAATGTTGACAACTTTTCAAGTGTTGGTACATCTGTTGAACAAAATAAGTTTCTAAACTAAAGTATTTGCATTTTTAAGAGAATATTGAGGTAACAATTTTTCCCTTCATAGTTGAAAAAACTACATGTCCTAATAAAATAAAACTCAGCGCCAATTTCATATAAATAACGTAACGTTCATTTCTTATTATGCCTTGCCATCTGTCTGTTTCTGTGGTAAATGATGATTCCCACTTCGAAATTTGCACAAGTACTACACTAAATAAGGTGGAAATATATTTTTCAAAGCAGAAAGTTTCCTTAAATAATCTATAGAACAATGCTTTTGACGAGTATGAAATCTTGAATGACCATCTTGAAGGAACTGGTCTTTTAATCTCTGTTCTATACATGTTTCGATCCATGAACTGTATTGATCTTGTGATCTCCAGACATTGGAAAGGCCACAATTATCGAAAATACTTTTCAAATATAAAATCCATTTCGAGTTATAGCCATTATTGAAATAAAGAATAGTAACTTATATAATATTACTGAAAATGTATTTTCTTCCCCATTTCCTAAACGACTCCAAAATTTTACAATTCTTATTTTTATTGTCAGTGAGATGTGATATCTTCCTATTTCTCCATATATGACGTTATTAGTTGCTTGTTGTTTAGCTTTCAAATAAGTACTTTTTCTAAGATATCAATTTTATCAACTCCCCAGATTTGAGAGACATACGGTAAAATTGGTAATATGGCTTTGTCAAACATATCTAACTGGCATTCGCTTGATAAATTATGTTGTCTACATTTCCTTAACAAATTAAACATTGTTTTTGTGGCTTGGTCTTTTAAATAATTTCTAGTTGTATAGAAGGATCCACTTCTAGTGAAGAATACCCCTAAAAATTAATAACTTTTTACTATTTCAATATTTCTACCACTCAGAAGAAAAACATGATCTGTAATTCTCCCTTTTGAAAATATTAAAATTAGTGTCTGATCAACATTAATTTTTATCTTCCAACAATCACGATAGTCTTAATACTAGCATATATTGCAAACCCTCAGCAGTTTCTGACACCAAAGTTGTATAGTAATAATAAAATTTCAAGCTCATTTTCGAAGTTTTGTCTGATACATTCTACACCATTGGCATTATTGTTATCCAAGTATGCTGGGACCATACGGGGATGGTTCCCAGTGCTCTACCTACAGAGCAGCCCAGCGCGTCCCCGGTCGGCGGAAAGGGAAGACCCACTCGTTGGGGGTTGTCAAGTCTTAATACGGAAAGCCCGGCCGCGGACCATAGTGGGTAACGTGTTTGGAGAGTGCCGCGCTCCTTGCACGGTAAAGACCCCTTTTGTAGATTTCGAAAAGGAGTAGGATATTTGTAGGTATCCTCATGCTCGCGTTTTTCCTGGATTCCTGAAAAGATCAAGATCTACCTCATTGAGCGATGTTTGTAAATCAATATGTCTTTCTCTTTGGCCATTAATGTTTGAAAATTGCAAATTTGGGAATTGCAAAAATTTCCTCCATTTGTAATACCGGTGATCCATGTGGGTTTAGAAAGTTGGTTGAATTCATACTGTTAAGTTTGCTACTTTCTTTTTATCGCTATTTTGCAGTATTTTCCTTTCATCTTTGTGTGTGATATTATTCCATCTTACTCTACTAGCGTGAGATGGGCTCATCTCAGCTTGCTGTCAAGACTTCGTTAAGTAACAGTGACGTCACAATGTTACAAAACAGCTATAAACAGATTATTTACGTTTTATGAAACTCGATGCGTTTTCTCGTCATCTCTTCTCAGGGCTGTCGCCATTCGATATGGACGAGAAAACTTTATTAAGGTTTTCACTGTGTGTAGTGTGAGTACAACTCTGTTTACCTGTTATTTCGTCGCTGACCTTTTGAATTTTTACTTTTTCTGCTCTTTTGTCCTTTAAGCATCCGTATAAGAATATAATCACAACATAAATGTCAAACAAAATTCGTTAATACAGTTTTTTTCAATCAAAGTTTCATATTTTTCCAGATAGTTGCTCCTCTTAAATTGAAAAATGGAACATTTATGTTCACACATACGCATAAACTGACAGTTAGAATACGATTTTTTGCCACTATCCTGGATATTTCATCTCTCAGCTGCGGATGACTTTAACAGCAGAGACGAAAGAAGCATTTGACTGTGTTTACACTTTGTGCATTATATATAGTTCACTGAAGCTGCTTTAATTATACTAAAGACCGGAAATATACATTACAACTATTTTAATATCAGAACAATTTACAAAAAAATAAAGAAACGAAAACTTAATAAATTAAAATTATTAATTAAAGTTATTTTAATTTTTATTTGTCACAATTACGAGCACAGATATTTTCATAATATATAGATAAGTTCATTAGGCATCTAGTTTCAATCAAACGATGTTGATAAAGTTAAGCAATGGCTTACCTTGTAAAAATTTTTGACTAGTCAATAGCGTGTCTGTTATTTGAAGTCCCAAGTCATCTTTAATACTTTGTAGCTGTGCCTGAAGTGTTGTATTTATTGCCTGCTCGATTTCTTTTCTTATTTCGGTAGATATCAGTGACTTTATCTGTTTTGTTAATTCCCTTATATCCAGTTCAGCTTTCAGAGGGGCCTCTAGTTTGGACACTAGTGCCACATCAACTTGGCCGTCAATGTCCTCTTTGTTGCATTTAACGTCTGAACAAATTACTATATTTACATTAAGTATAAGAGTAATTATCGCAAAAAGCCACGACATTTTTAAATGGATTAACACATTTTTAACATTTATATACGTAAAATGAGAAGTGATCTATATTCTGCCAGAGTGTTTGTATCTGTTCCTGTTACAAGTTTTTAATATCAAGTGTTACGTTAAAAGCAGGATATTAAAACTTTGTTAATTTAATGAAATGGGACACCTAGAACTTAAATAAAATAACGACTGAAGTTTTAAAAATAACATGTTTCAGCTGCACCTTCACATGCCCTTCTTAGAACCCCACACATGGCCCCCTACTCCAATCCTTTTTTGAGATGTGAATCCCTTTCGATACTATATTATCTGTAGATACAATTAGCTGTTCAGCGCTAAAAAAGTATTTTATTTTAATATTATGTTTAGTACAAAATCTATTTTGGATTAGTGTTTTAGTCTGTTCGACTAAATATCAACTAATGAGCTTAATTGATATTGTTTTCAGAAATTCTTATATTCGTCTTACACATCATGACGTCCTTTTTAGGGAGTGTGGGAGGTACGGTAGTAGGAGTAATCGTAACCGTTGGACGGGAAAATGACAATACTTGTTAATTAAGGTAAGAGTTGAGTAAACCTTGGCTGAAATCAGACTCAAACCCACCCGGTGTAGACAAACCGCTGTCAACACATTGGAGTCATCTCGTGTGAAGTAGGAAGTTGGCTTTATTTATCAGTTTATCAATATTCTACACATTATGTTCCAATGGAAAGTCTTTTCAAGCGCTACTTGCTGAAAATAAATCTGGTTAGGGAATAGGCAAAAGGGAGCGGTCAAAAGGTGGTAATCCAAAATCCATCAAAATCGAAAAAACAAGAAGTGTTGGAAAAAAGTATTACTCGGCGTCCTTTACTGGTTCTTAGTTTTATTGTTATATTTGATGTACATCTACATACCAGTAATCCACGGCCGTGTAGTGGGGGACACCAGATCAGGTCACGATCTCCACATCAGGAGTTCAGGTACGGGTCCCTTAAATTGATCCGTAAACGACATCGAATATATGGTGTATATTTGACCATCCTCGATTTTTTTTTATCTTAGGATACCTGCCATCTATAGCTTAAACACTGCTCGGTAAATAACAATCAGTGAATAAACACCCCAAAATATAAATAATACTTTCCTATGTTTGCAGTTTAATATGTACACGTTTATTGTACATCTAGACACCACGTCAAATCAAATACAAGAACCTATATACTAAGAACATTTACATACCATCTATACGTGTATACAACAGATTAATATTTTCTTAAACACATTTTGCAGCCAGTTTTCCTAATACAAGACTATTGTGCTTCAAGTGTTCGTTTTATTACGAACTACACTTTTCACAGTAAGAGGAAACAGTGTGCCTGAACAAGACTTTTTTAGACTTATGAAGTATGCAAACCCAAAGGTCTTATTTGGTCAAGATTTACCAGTGGCACAATTAGGTTGTAAAAACATCCGCCTTCTGAATGAAACTATTTGTTCGCGGTCTGCTTTGCTTCAGAGTGTATCATCTGAATTCTTTTTTAATTGACAGGGGTCAAAAGGGAACAAAGTTGAGAATTTAAAAAAAGTAATAATGATGTGGAATTTTTCAGAAAAATAGATTAATGAAAAAATAAACCATGCATGCTAATCTTTTAGTTTTTGCATTGATAGGACCAAAGCACTATTTACAATATGAAAGCTGCCAGTGGCATTGACTCTTAGTGTCGCCATAAATTGTAGGGAGATCGGAAAGGAGCATGATCGCATCGTTGGTCTTTGTAAATATGCACATTATATATGTTGTCAATATCCTTCATACATTTTTTATCATTTACATGTATATATATATTTATTTATAACATTCGGCCTTAGTCCAGTTTTGCTGTGTAATTTGCAGCATTAAATTGTAGTGGCTTTAATATCTAATTTTACCCGTTTTTCAATTAGAGTAGACAATAGGTAATACACCTATTTAGGAACACCTGATTTCTAGTCGGTTCCGCTCACACCTGTTGTACCTATTTCTGAAATTGTGTTTTGTTTTAAATGTAAAATACTGCTTTGCAAATGTGCATTCATTCTGAGGTTCTAGCCTAGTATGGATATTCATCCTACTGTATGGAGTTGAACAGAAAATTAACCATATATACCCAATAAACTGTATTTGAAAGCAGATCAGTGGTATGTTGAGGAAAGTACTTACCATTTCGGCGCCAGGTTTAAATTTTTTTTCAAAATTAATAATAGAAAGTAATGGACCCATTAAACCGGATTTGAACAATACCAGCTTCTGTGGACATTTTGGACATTGTAATTTTATAGTTGTAATTATTGTATTTGAACATATTGGTTGTTTTGTTGTTTTGTTTTGGTTATTAAAATTGTTAACGTAGCTTCGAGTATTATTTCATAGTCAGAAATATACTGAGTGACTGCATCCATCCGTCCGTCCTTTGACATATGTACAAGACTTAAATTGGTGGCCTTGATAGAATTTACATCACAACAATGTCTATTATCTAACAGGTCAAACGAGGGTCATCCCTTAAAACCCTGCGTATATTTTGATGACTTGGGAAGTATACATGGATCCCTGTGGGGCACCAACTCTCATACATGCAAAAATACTATTACATTCATTCTTCTATACATTATCACAGTGGAACTAACTACCTTCTTCACTCGTACTGACACCAGCCATTGGCAGCTTCAGAGAACACACAACCCTTGATGTTCTCTATCAGTGGCCGTTCATGTCACAATTGTGATGTTTCTATTGGCTTGCATTTTTCTATCGCGATACTTTTTAAAAGCATTGTGATTGGACAAACTTTATTCATGGTGTAAAAAGTATCGACTTACTTTTAAAAAGCAGTGGCTTACTATTTTCATCTACCTGACCGATCGTGTCACAATTGTGATGTTTCTATTCGCTTGCTTTTTTTATCTTGATACTTATTATAGCTTTTAAAAAGTATCGCGATAGAAAAAAATGCAAGCCGATAGAAACATCACATGAACGGCCACTGATAGTTCTCTGCAATCAATTAAACTTAAGTATTACAAGTATATAATTTCATCATGTCTTTTTCAATCACACTTTTAGATTTATTAGCATTTCTACTCTGGCTATACTGTATTTATAACTTAATGTATTTTTGTCTACAAAAACAACGGTATGTAATCAAGGAGTAACAAAAGAATATTTCATTACATAACTAGTTTGTTTATTTGTTTGAATGGTGTTTAATGCCATTTTAAGCAATATTGTGACGTCCAGTTTTAATTGAGAGAAGCTGGAGTACTCTGAGAAAAATCTATGCTTTATAACTAGAGAAGAAGTTAAAAAATGACAGCGAATTAAAAACACATTAACTGGTGATTTAATGCTGGTAATGTATGTCAATGTATAACATAGGCAAGTTCATTTTGTAACAAATCCTTAAACACGGAGCAAGCATTTTACCATGTTATATACAGCCGATTGTCGTTTGTGGACAAATCACCAGCTAAGATGCCATCAATACTGCCCATTTAAATAAGATCAAACATTGACAAAAAAAGGCAGGATAGTAACAAAAAAGATTATTTGTTTTTTTTGTATTTGTCATATCATATAAATAATGGCATTAACACACTAAGATTACAATACACATTAACTAACACATGTTTCCATTACCATGTATTTAAATAAACCAATCCTCATATCTTACTACATACTATAATGTACCAGGTATGTAATTAAACGTGCCGTGTAACATATCTGTCATGTATGGACTTCCAGTTTAGATAAGTAACACATGTGTTCTACTTATTTATCAAGTTACATGTGCTCTCTTTGCAATGGAAATTAGTGAAAAATGTGTCAAGTTACAGTTAAGATTATAATATATATATATATATATACAATATATATTGCATACTTACAGATGACACATGTGTCAAGTTATTTTGTTATTCATGACATGAATAACAGACTGGTACACATGTAAACACTTAACTACATATGTAATCAACCAGCTATACAAGATATAATGTAAAAATGGACATATGCGATACCTTCTCATGTAATACACATGGTGTTTATTTGTGTCTCTGAGAACTACACATGTTTAAGCAACAGTCTGAACAGAAATAGTACATAAGAATATAAATGTGCATCTTTTATCTAGCATCACTTACAGAGTACATGTACATGCTAACGTATACATACAAGTTAACATTACATGTGTCATGTAAACCAGACATATAACATAGATTTACTAAACAATGTGCTACCTCGTATAACAAGTCACGGTTGACATGTCAAAGCATGCCTAATTCCTACAAAGATTTTACAGCTAATAAACATACATGTATAGAAATCTACATCTCACTGTAAGTTGATGTGTAGGTTACACGCTGAACAACAGACTGGCGTTCAAACCATACATTTTCACTTGAAATTATACATTCAAAAGCAAGAAAATATGTCTGGGCAACACTGATATTTCGCTTGGCAGTTGGCACATATTGGTAAACACCCCCCTTTTTCTAAGCTCACTCAAGTGTGAAATATTTGGCACAGCCCAAAAGAGTTTTGCCTGTAGGACATCTCATCATGTTGTTACTGTTTACCAAGTTTCATGAATATGTAAAGTCATCTTCATAAACATAAAGCTTAATGCAATCGCAAACCTGAACTGAGACAGATGAACAAATAAAGATGAGAGCAAATAAACAAACTGAACTAAAATAGAACGTAAATCAAGTTAGTAGATTCCCTCTATAAAATATTAATCTGGATGGCTGGATAGATTAACTGCATAATATTAGACAAAAATATGACAAACAAACTTTGATTTACATAAATAAAACAATTTTGACAGTGAATATCACAAGCTTACCAACAACATGTATACAAATACACAGATAGAAACAAAACAGTAGATAATTAACAAGTTTTAATTAATTCTAAACGAAACTATGAAAAATTTACCTAGATATTTTTCTACTACTTAACAAAACTTCCACACGAAGACTTGTAATTATTCAAATAAATACAGATATAATGACTACATAAAGTAATGATTTCCTCTTTTTCACAGTATAGGCAATATAAATATATGCAAGGTCACATTGATTAAAAGGTCATTTGTAAAATATACAGAGTTTGGCATTAGTTACTGCAGTGAATTGTAAGGGAAAGCTAGCTTTAACAAGAAAATCCATAATGGAGTAAAATTGAAGTCTTGTTAAAGAATTGGGAGTCAACAATGGTTATATACCAAGTAGATAAAAAAAAAAACACCAAAAGAAAAAAAGCAACACCAAAAAATGAATTGTAGCTGTGGATCTATTTTGTAACTTTTGTCTTTCTGTACTTTAAAAAAACAGCCTTCAACAAACATAAGATAAATATTAAATGCATGTCATGTCTGAACACATCTACTGTAACATCTGTATAATCCATCAGTTACACTAAAGCATACTGTGATGATATACATGGTCCCTGACATACACGTTACATGGTGACCTATATAATGACCTTATGTGTCTCCTGTCATGATGGCTATAAACTCATCTTCATTAACTGAAAAATACATATGAACGAATGTTACATCATTGCTATAGTTTTCATGGAAAAATTACATAAAAATTTAAATTAAATGTCATGTAGAGTAATACTGTTAGCAACGCTAAGGAAAAAAGCTTCAAGAGGCCATGGCCCCATACCAGACAAGGCTACAAAGCATAACCAAAGTTTCGCTCTGTCCTGCAACCAATCAAATTTCACAATACAAATCACATTTAATTATATATTCAAGGAAGAATGCAATATCCACAGAAGGATCATGGGTATTATATGTCAACCAATATCACCTCTGCCACACCATTGGTGGATGCCATGAGATATATCTCTCATGAGGATAAGCCTCGCGTAAAAAAACAGTACTTCTTATGCAAAACCAAATCAAAAGTATTAATAAGTATTAATAAAAGTATTATTACACTGTATAAAAATAAATAAGATCTCATGTGTTTTTGAGCAAACATCAGTCTTTGATTACAAATATCACAGGTAGACAGCAAATGTAGCCCCCCTCCCCCCACTCCCACACCCCAAGTAAATGGGGAATGACTTATGGCAGAGGTTATATATTGTATCTGGGAACCAGTTATTATCTCTGTGCCAAAGTGTCTGAAGAATGTACCAGAACATTTTACAATAGGGTTCTTTGTTACACTTCATCATGCCGTGGTGATCATTTTCAGTTTCTCATTTTAAATTCAGTATGTAAACTTTTGTAGAGGACCATTCAATCTGTATGCTTTCAACGATCTTTTAACAGGATGTAAAGTTCATTAATTGAAGAATTTTACCGGACCTTCATAGCTATTACAGGACCTACTATCTTGAAGGAGAGAAATGCTCAATGTTTGAAGCTATGTTTTGGCCAGTATAGCACATGTGGTTTACAAAGGGACCCCACTGTTTTCACCAGGTAAGCACAATGAACTAGACAGTAAATGAAAGTATAAAAACTTATTAACCAACATATAATTATTGTTAAAGCACATTTGATTTATTTCTACAAGTCTATTGAGCTATGAAATATTAACTTAGTCATATAGGTACTGTTGAAATGTAAAACGTGGATAGCCATATTAGATATTTGTTTGTTTGAATGATGTTTAATGCCACTTTCATCAATTTTTCAGCTATATCATGGCGTCCAGTTTTTATTGGGGGAGGAAGCTGTAGTACCTGGAGAAAACCCCCGACCTGCGGTAGGAAACCTGGCAATCCTTGTCAATTAAGATTGGAGTCGAGTACACCCTGCCTGCAGTGAGAATCAAACCCACAATCTCTGTGTTGGCAGACCATGTGTTTATTAGTTAACTACTTCAAACAACCTACTGTGTGCGTTCAGAGTGAAGAAATAAAGGACAGGAAGATGTCAGCTATATTCTCACTGTAAAATTAAAGAAAGCATAGAAATGTCAGAGTCAAATCTAACAATTCAGTCATATTAATCTGTAGTCTGTATAGAACCCCCAATGATATAGATACTAAAATACATACTTTCTCCATCGCTGTCTCTATCAAATTCATCAATCATAGCTCGCAGTTCTTCATCTGTCATATTCTCACCCAACTCTCTAAAAAATACAATGACTATTCATGTACCTTTCTACAGAAAATCCTGTTCTGGCATCATTAATAAACAGCTGTGCAATATTAACAATGCTTCGATTTATCAAGAAAATTCATAAAAGCTTTCATGAATATAAAACAGAAAACTGAAAAATCCCCCTTTTCCCACTTTTAAAGTCCCTTAATTCAAAAATGAAAAATCTGAATTTTACCATATATAAAAGGAAGCTCACATTAAATACCTATTATTTTCAACTACCCCCCCCCCCCCCTTTTCACAATCATATAACTCTTAAAGAAAAAAATACAAGCCTATACTGACATACCTAGCCACTCTTCTAAGGTTCCGCAGACTGATTTTACCAGAGGTATCATCATCAAACAGTTTAAATGCTTTCAGTATTTCTTCTTGTGGATCTCTTTCTAACATCATATCTGTCACTAGTTAAACAGAAAACACCAATAAAATATGTTATACAACAAGTTACTGTGAGTTGATGCTCACGGAAGATACTCCCACTCAGAGAGATCAGACAAATACCTTCCCACAATATGGCAGATCATACAAAGCTATTAACAAAATTACAGCATCATATCATTTATCGTTTTCTATAAAAATGTGACAAAAATGATTACAGATGTGCACACACACACACATTCAAATACAGAAAACAGTGTATTATATACTCATATAGAAATCTTTATTTTGATTCTCTTAGACGCCGTCATGTGACATGTGAGATTTTGCTGGGTCAACCGGTAACTGTTGGGTCGCATGGTAAGGTCATCCTCGCCTGAGATTTTGCATTTGGATAAATGTACATGTAGGTAATAAAACATTCAAACAAAACAGTAGTACATGTTAACATGTTTCTGTGTACATTGTATGAGCTGGATGTTGTAAATATTGAATTGTTTTCATTTAAATATTCTATATAATATAACAGTTATCACCCTAGTTGGTGTGTGACCCCGCATTTCTTTCCCCTCGAAAAGTAAGGACATCCTCGGGGGCAAGCCCTCGGGTGACCTTACTTTCTCTGGGAAAGAAATCACCGGGTCACACACCAACTAGGTTGATAATTGTCAATTTTCACTTTGTTTTACTGAAAAACTGCAGTGATCTGAAGCAAAGTAAAAATGCAAATAAAGTGGTAGTCAGTGACTTTCAATTGTTTTTAAATTCTGGAACAATTATTTCAAAAGATCACAAAGTAGGTATTTCATTCTGTGAAAAAAACATGTTTCAATATGAAGTTGTTACACAGCAAAAATTGTTACGGACGAAAATCATCCGTTTTCCTTACGTAAAACGTCCGTTTTTACATCCGTTTTACAGATGTTTAGTTACACATCCGTTAAACGTCCGTAGCTATTTTTGCTGTGTACTAAGGAAAATACTTTACTTGTAGATTCTTAATTCTCTTATTAGTCATAAGAAAAATAACTCAGTGTAAACCGATAGAAACTAACAAGAAGGTAGATAACTCATAATTCACTACAAAACTGAGAAGGGAGATAACTCACTACAAGCTTACGAGAAGGAGACAACTCGGGAAACACAAGACAATCTATTGTCGATTCACCAGATCCATATTTCACTCAAAAACATACAAAAATCTACTGGACATTTGTGTCGAACTGCTATGAGATTAGTTGGTAACAACAATTTTTGAAAGACTAACATGAAAGTCATGTCATCAGTAGCCATAATTGACTGTAAATTCGAAAATTACTGCATATATTTATTATTGCGATTCAAGGTCCCCTAAAAAAGGTCATATTTTTGCGATTGGCTGAGGTAGCAAACCAGAGGCTCTTAACAGACTGTATTGCTCACCTGATTTTATAGGCAATAAAGATGGCATTTCCCTGATGTTAAACTAAGTCCTGTAATTTTCAAAAAAATTTAAAGAGGACCATCCAAACAATATTGCTAGCAAGTTTTGTTTCCATTGGTTAACTAGTTTTTGGGAAGAATTTTTTTTTTTAATTTTCCCATACGAACCTATGTTAAACTAAGTCATGCTGTGGCAGCCATTTTGATTTTCTTATTGGTATTTAAAAAAACAACATAAACTTCAAAGGGGACCATTCAAACAATATTGCCGGTAAGTTTTGTTTCTGTTGGTTAACCGGTTTCAGCTAGAGGAGAAGCCATTTAAAAATATTTCCCATAGGGTCCTTTGTTAAACTAAGTCCTGCAGTGGTGGCCATTTTGATTTTTCAGATTGGTAAAATGTTATGACAATGAATTATTACTCAGCAATTGTCAATTTTTAGTTAAATGTTTGTTGTCTGTAAATAATCGCTGCACACCAAATGGAATACACATCTAAAATGATTTGCCTCTTTTAAAGATCAGAAACACCTGTCACAGAAACACCTGTCACATGTCTGTTATAATGAGATGATATGTGTGTTTATTGAGGTTCAGCATGGGTACTAAAACAGTATTTTGTTAACATAAAAGAAATCTAAATTTTGTTGTGTAAAATTAATAGTCGTATTCAAATTAAATGGCTATGGTAGGGCTTTACAGATGGTTTATGTATGCACGCTAGATTGATTAATTTTGTCAACGGATAAATAAAAGTAGAATTGTGAGGTTTAATTATTGTGATCACAGAAGGATCACAATATTCACAAAAATAAGAACATCACAAAAATTTCGGAATTTACAGTATTCAGACCAATGCTTGCTAGTATTTGGTTTAATGCCACCCACAACTCAGTTATATCATGGCATAGAGTTTTTATTGAATGAGGTTTCCAGAGAACCCAGTAATAATCTCTGATATTTCTCAGGAAAATCGGCAATCCTTGTCAAGTAAGGTTTTGAGTGGAAAACACACTGGCAACAGTAATGCTCAAACCCAAAACCTCAGTGTTGACAGGCACATAATCAACAGTATAAACTACCTTAACAACTTGGGCACCAAGGCCTTTAGCTAAGACAGATACAGATTACTTACTGACTTCATTGAAATCCTCAAATGAAATTTTCCCCGTTCCTTCACGGTCATAATCTCGTAATATTTTAAGCACGTCAGCCTTTTTCACATCAAAGCCTAAAGCTCTCATGGCTACCTAAAATGTTACAAAGAACAACATTAATGTTTCAGTGTTTGTTAAAAAAATATATAATTTAAAATAGACATAATATATGGAACACTTCTGGCAGTTGACCTACAGATAGGATAAGAAATAAAAGGCAATAAACATAAATTGCACATACTAACATGCATTTAAGGTATCCGATCCATAATGTATTCACTTTTGCAAAATTGTGCCCGTGGTTTTGAATGCTAATTCATTATATTGAGGAAGGGGGAATAATTTAATTTAAAAATCTGAGATTTAATCTATCTACATGTACTTGATGTTTGTTTAATTTTTTTGAACCTACTTATATTTCTTATTGTGCTGATAGTTTCCGTGCCGACTCAAGGTTGTAACAATGTCGGGTGTACTTTTCAGCATTTTAGGGTCATTAGGAACAAATGGCAAACTACATGTAAATGGTGAAAATTTTCTATCAGAAATAACAACATTGAAGAAGTTTTTTGCTGGCAAGTGGCAAAATATTGACAGATTGAAAAACATATTTTTTGTGTGTACACCCATGAACTTTTGTATATAATTAATCAATGATGTGAAATGTGCATTCAGTAATATATTGTTCAACATTTGTGCTAGAAAGCAAATTGGGCAGGCGGGTAAGTCTTCGTGTGAATACATTCCTCTAGTTGAAGTTACAATTTAATATTATTTTTCCAAGAAATACAGCTTTATTAAAGCAATCTACATGTATTTCTAATTTAAATGATGCAAATTAAATATATTGTTTTAATTTGAGTCAATTTCAACAAAAAATTAGTATTTCCTGTATTTGCCAAACATTACTGAGGTCTGCCCCATTAAAAAACCATTTAAAAACAATGGACATCTGGGATAATAAATATGATCACATGGTCAATCGTTATGATCACATGGTCAATCTTGGTCAAACCTTAACATTGTGTAGTTTGATCAACAGGAAATATAATTATAGAATTTTTAATATAACATCAGTATATAAATGAGATAGATATGAGAAAAAAACATAAAGGAGGAATTAACTTTTCTGAATTAAGTCAGGATACACTATTTTCAATTCATGTGAAAAAAACTTGATCGGTTATTAAAAAGCTGTTCAACAGATGATGGAGCTATTCACCAGGTACTCCTTATTCCTCCCTCACTAAAAAACTGGATTAACAGATTATTTACGTTTTTTGAAATGAGATGCATTTTCTCATCCATATCTCATCAGTCCTAACATGAGATGACGAGAAAATGCATTGAGCATGTTGAGTTTAAAAAAATGTAAATAATCTGTTTATCACTGTTTTTTAACAGTTTGATGTCTTGACCTCCAGGTCAGATGGGCCCATCTCAAGCTAGCAGAGTGAGATGGGATAATACCGCACATAAAGATCAGAGCAAAATACTGCAAAATAGCGATAAGTAATGATATACATGTAGCTGAAAATTTGCTGAAAGAGGTGTTAAACCATTGAAACAAACGATCAAACTCAACTGACCACTTATTTACTGAAGATTACAACTACCAGTATAGAAGAACTTTTAAACAGAGAAACTTTTCCCAATCAAATGAACAATGACAACATTCAATATACTAGTAACTGAACAAAGTCACCTGTTTGTTTACTGGGCAGTAAGTCTCTACAAAATGTGCCCTGCCACTAGATGTGACATGCTAAATCTGAATGGTAACACACAGAAATAAATTTTTCTGATCGAAAGTAAAACACAAACATGTTAAAAGAGTTGTTTATATGTACATGTAAATAAGTGCCCAATAAAAAATTACGTAATTGGATACATGGCAGCATGACAAAGATTTTAAACATCTGCAGTTCTAGTTTTTTTTTTACCTTAAGTTCATGATAATCTATAGCCCTGTCTTTATCTGTGTCAAACAAATCAAATGCTTCTTTAATTTCTTGTTTTTGTTCCTCTGCCAATTCTCTCTTCTTTTTCTTCTTCGTCTTGTCTAGTGCAAACTCAGCTCTACAAAAAAATCAATAAACTATATAAATATCCCTGTATACTATACATTTACTTCTCCATTAGGTTTTCTGTAGAGAAATTATATTTTATTTCAAAGAGCCAATATAAGCTGTATCTAGGCAACTATTTTAGTGTGTCACACTCCTTATATGTTTGAAATGGTTTTTTGTATAGCTTTACTATCATAAAAGTTAACTTGATAAGACTTGTCAGAAATAATCTTGCTACTAAGCCAAATATATTGGCATACATTTTCATACCATGCAAGTATATATGTAAGAAAGTAGCAAAGAAAACCGACCGAACAACAAGAGCCAAAACCAAGGGACAGTTACAAATCTGGATATAGACAAACACAACACAAAAATCAAAAACATAAAACACAGAAAGAGAGTAACCCCAACCCAATAAATACCATGGGTGCACTCAGGTGCTCCGGACGAGTAAGCAGTGCCTGCCTCTATTTAATTAGACACCCGTCGAGTTACTCATTGTCTAGTCTAGGGAAAAGTCAAATCCAGGAAAAGGAAATACTACCTATGACTCAGCGAAAATGTCAGATCGTATTTGAGACACTGATTTCACTGATTTAGAAATGTTATAAAGCTTCAAAAGAAAGGCTTAATTTTGTAATTATTCATTTATGAACAGAGAAAATGCAAATAAAATGTGTATTTCATGTTAAAATTTTACAAAAATTTCTTTGACCCAGAATTTTTTAGTTTAATCCAAATATAACTAGACAAAGTCGATCTAGCGATCGCTGATACCCCTGCTTTTGTGAAAATTTCTAACGTTTTTCGTGGATTGTGACCTTGAAATTAGATGGATTTCCACCAAAATCAATAGGCTTCTTACCAACAAAATATATAAGAATATTTTACAGTTTCATTAAAATCGGATGAAAACTTTACATGCTTTTTGAGTTATTTTCCGGAAACAACTTTTTGTAAAAATTTCTAACATTTTTCGTGGACTGTGACCTTGAAATTTGACAGATTTCCCCCAAAATTGATAGGCTTCTTACCAACCTGATATATAACAATATCCCAAAGTTTCATTCAAATCACATGCAAACTTTTTGAGTTATCATCCGGAAACAACTTTTTTGTAAAAATTTCTAACGTTTTTCGTGGACTGCGACCTAGAAATTTGATGGATTTCCCCCAAAATCAAAAGGCTTTTTACCAACCTGATATATAACAATATCCCAAAGTTTCATTCAAATCGGATGCAAACTTTTTGAGTTATTGTCCGGAAACAACTTTTATGTTAAAATTTCTAACGTTTTTCGTGGACTGTGTTCTTGAAATTTGATGGATTTCCCCCAAAATCGATAGGCTTCTTACCAACCTGATATATGACAATATCCCAAAGTTTCATTCAAATCGGATGTAAACTTTTTGAATTATCATCCAGAAACCAATTGTGGACGGACGAACGGACGGACGGACGGACATGAGGACCACTATATACCCCCGACTCTGTCGAGCGGGGGTATAAAAATATACTGTGGAAGAATTTGATATTGAGACATATGGGGTGCTGAGTAATAAAACTAAGTTTTCTTTTAAGTTTTTAAGACTAAAACTTCCAAATGAGATCAAAACATTAAGCACAATGGTTATTTTAATAAAAAAATAAAAATACAAAATGGAAAGATAAGTATTATGGATTTAAAAAAAATTATAATAACACAATTCACACTTTATCAAAAAAGAAAACGTGACATGGAGAACATGGTATGTCAGGAATTGTTGGTGTGAGCCCATGTTTAGTCTCTACTGATCAAATTTACGTTTAATTGATGTATAATTTTACTTTCATTTTCAATCATGTTTGTATATTTTTGATGCTTAGAAATATTTTTATTGAGTCATAAAAATGTGTGTTACGTATGTAACTTTTAGTGTCCACATGAAGGGCTAAACCAAAATTAACATTATGAATACTCCTAAGAAGTACAGTCTTAGAAAGTCATTTCCTAGCAGGTATTGAAAGGTTTTAAGCATGAAACATTATCAGTTGCATTATCTGAAGTCAAGTGCAGGTATAATTATAATTTTCTATCAAAGCTGAATTTTGTCGTCAGAAATTTACGAACGTAACTTTACCTGTTAATTGATAATGATAACACACTATAGCGTGAATAGGTTTTTGATTCTATTAATCAACAACATTTACAATTTACTAGAGCTTCTACTAAATGATAGAAATAGTTATGGCTTCAGACAAAATGTTTGAGTCCTTCCAGTCTTGTATATATGTAATATAGAACATGTTTATATGAAGTTTTAAATGCTAAGAAATAGATCACTGATAGACTGATATAATGGAAAACACACACTATGTTAATTGATATTAGTAACCATTAAAAGTTTTTCACCTTTGTATATATGTACAGGTTTATATGAAGTTTTTATATATGTTAAGAAATTAATCACTGATATACTGATAAAATTCTGTTCATTGATAAAGGTAAACAATAATTTGATATATAAGTACTATTAACTTAATTATAGGTTAATTGATAAAGGTAAAGAATAACTCAATTATAAAATACTATATTGTATACTCAGTGCCACATAGAATGGTCATACATATATTAAGGTTCATATTGTATGCTTTATTCAGTCAGAAATAATAACAAGAACTATTGTTAGATAAAGTACCTTATCATAAAAAGAGTTATCTTTCTTTGTTCTCTGTTGAATGAATATGACTTGTGCCTACATACATAGCCACTAGTAGGTATAAATATCAAATGTCTATTGAAAATCACTAGTACTTATAGAATTGTATAACGATGTATCATATGTTTTAAATTAGTTGTGTATTTCAGCCATATTTGATTGTTACTTATACCTGAAAATAGATACAAATCTAAATCAGTTATCTATATCTGCCTGGAATATACATGGTCTAGGGGATAAATTAAATGATGAATCTTTTTTAGAGAAAATTAATAGTGACATAAATATTCTAATAGAAACATGGACAGGAATTAATAAGAAAATATCATTACCAGACTTTATGTCTATCTCAAAAACTAGAAAAAACAAGAAGAAATCCAAAAGAAATAGTGGTGGTATAATTATATTTTACAAGAAAAGTTTGGCAAAAGGGATAAAAAATCTAGAAAATGGAACACATTCTGAAAATAGACTCTGGATGAAATTGGATAAAGAATTCTTTGGTTTAGATAAAGATTTATATGTTTGCTCAGTTTACATACCACCGATCAATTCAAAATACTATGAAAATGACTTTGAATCTCTAGAGAATGAAATAAGTATTTATTCCAACAGCGGAAAAATTCTACTTATAGGAGATTTTAATTCACGCACTAGTAATTATCCAGATTATGTAGTTAATGATTCGTTGAAATTGAATGATTTAACTGAAAAAAATATTCTACCAATAAATTATCTAATTGATAATGTTACTAAAAGAAATAACCAGGATAGAATATGTAATAATCATGGAAAAAATCTATTGGAAATGTGTATATCCTCTAGACTCAGAATTCTGAATGGCAGATATATGGGAGATTCTTTAGGTTTCTTTACATGTTTAACTGCTAATGGAGCAAGTTGTGTTGACTATGCTATATTGAGTGAAAATCTTTTGCCCTCAGTTCTCTATTTTATTACACATGACTTTAACTACTTATCTGATCACACACAAATCAAAGTGATATTAAAATGTAATATCAATAAGGAAAAACCAAAATTTTCTTCAATATGTTCAAATTGGAAAGAAGTTAAAGGATTTAAATGGGTGGTAGACTCAAATATCAATATTATTGATACTTTATCAAGTGATAAAGTGAAAAATGATATTATAAACTTCGAAAGAAACTCTTTCTCAGAAGATCAGAGGGGGGTTGATGAAGCCACAGTAGCTCTGGATTCAATATTTCTCGATATAGCAAAGAATTCGTGTAAACTGGTTAGAAATATTAAACCTATACATAAGAAGAAAATTATAAAACAAAAGTGGTCTGATTATTCTGTATATGAACAAAAGAAAACTCTTAATTTAATTTCTAGTCAAATAAGAAAAAATCCTCATGATAATAGTCTTAGACAAAGGTATTTCTACCATTTAAAGTCGTTTAGAAAAAATTGCAAACAAAAAAACAGTCATATAAATTAAGAATATTTGAACAACTTTCAAATTCCCTAGAAAATAATCCTACAGAATTTTGGAAAATTTTAAGGTCAATCCAAGATAAAGATGATGAACAACAGGAAGCCGAAGGTATTGTGGAACTCTTAGGAGATATTGATAAAACAATAAAATATATTCAAGATCAAGGAAAGTGCAGTGAGGAAAATATAAATTTTGAAAATAAAATAAATAATGAACTAAAAGTCCTGGAGCAGAATCTGAGTTACAATCCAGAAACAGATAAACCTATATCCATTAAGGAAATTAAATATGTCCTCAATAAATTAAAGAAGGGGAAGTCGGGTGGGCCAGATGGTATTGTAAACGAAATAATAAAACATAGTAGTAGTATCACTATTAGTTCTATCTCAAAGCTCTTTAATGTGATACTCAAAACAGGATTCTATCCATCAAACTGGAATAAATCTTTTTTGACCCTACTACATAAATCTGGGAGTAGATATGACCCATCAAATTATAGAGGGATATCCCTAATGAACTCTATGTCAAAAATATTCAGTGCCATTCTCAATGAGAGACTTATTTCTATAATGACAGAAAAATATTCAATGATACAATTTGGTTTCAGGGATAACCATAGAACATCTGATAGCTTATTTATTCTCAAATCTATTATAAATAAATATATACACAAAAATAAAAAGAAACTACATATGTTTTGTAGATTTTAGAAAGGCTTTTGACTCGGTGTGGAGAAATGGTTTACTTTTTTAAGCTAGCTAAAAGTGGGGTTGGAAAATTACTATTTCAAGTGATAAAAAACCAGTACTCGAGAACAGAAATGGCATTGAAATTTAATAATAATTATTCCCCTTTCTTTGAAACATACAGAGGAGTGAGGCAAGGGGATTCAATTAGTCCCACTCTATTTAATATATTTATAAATGATTTAGAACATATCACAACCAGCGAAGGTTCAGTGGCACCAAAATTGATAGACTCCAGTGTGGGGTCACTATTATTTGCGGATGACCTGGTCTTACTATCAGAAACTAAAGATGGTCTACAAAATAGCATGAATAACCTTAGTGTTTTCTGTGATAATTGGAAACTTACATTAAATATTGAAAAAACTAAAAGCATGGTAATCCAACATAATAATATTAAAATGACAAAACCTTTTATCTCCTACAAAAATAGTTTTATACAAAATGTATCTGAATATAAGTTTTTGGGCTCAATATTAAGAAATAATGGCAATTTAATTCATAGCCTAGAAGACCTTGCTAAAAGGGGCAGTAAGGTCTTATTCGCTCTAAAATCCAAGACGCATTCAATTGGCAACCTCCCCATAAGCGCTTCAAATAACCTATTTGATAAATTAGTACGCCCAGTATTGACATATAACTCAGAAATATCCTTCATGGATGGATACCTGGCCCACCATAGAGCAAAGATCAGAGGAAAAAAGAATGGAAAAGTTGTCGACCCATTAAATTTTATTGATAAAGCCCCTTTTGAAAAAGTGCACTTGAGATTTTGTAAATTTTTATTGGGCATTAAAAAGTCGGCTTCTAACACTGGAGCTAGGGCCGAACTTGGTAGACTCCCAATAGAACATTTTATTGTATCACAATCGCTAATATATTTAGCAAGACTACATACCGAGAACATAAATCCCATTTTAAAAGAAGCTTTTATGCTGTCAAAATATCTTGACAATATAGGTACATATTCATGGTATACATATATCAAAAGTATATATTATGATACTGAATTATATGATAAGATAGAAAATTGCAATAATATGAATGAAGTTTACCTTATTAAACCTCTGATCAAGAGATTGGTCGAAGAAAAATATAAAAATACTATAGTAAATAAGATAAATAGCTATGACGAAACAAATAAGCTATGTTTATACAAAAATCTTAAACTTAGTCTCGATCAAGAATTTTACTTATCAAGTCATGACTTGTCTATAAGAAGGTGCTTTACAAAACTTCGTTTAAGCGATCATAATCTAGAAATAGAGAAGGGTCGATACTTCAAAACACCTAGGGATGAACGTCTATGTAAAACTTGCCATGTCATTGAAAATGAAGAACATTTCCTCTTACATTGTAATCTAAACAAACAAAAAAGATTAGAATTATTTGATAAATTAGGTTGGAAAATAGAAACAATAAATATGTATAGTCTCTTGAATCCAGTGTCTATAGAACATGTGAAACTAATTGGCTCTTTTTTAAAACAGTCATTTGAACTGAGGGCAAAAGAGGATTAACATTCATATTGTTCTTCTCATTGATCAGTATTATGTATTTGTTTTGTTTTTTGTTTTTTTTGTTTTTGTGTATCTGTGTTTTTGTCACAAACATATGTTTATATGACAATAAAGATATTATTATTATTAATAGACAAGGTGGTTTCCGCAATTTCGCATTTGTCTCAACTTGTGCACAATAAAGCGTGACGTAATTCACACTTTTCCTGTCGGGTCCGCATGATGGAGATGGGTGACGAACGTAACGATGTACGAAATTTCAACAATTTTTACAGTTAACTTATGAAGCAGATATAATTTAAGAATACTGTAGCATTCATTATTGCTTTTGTCAAGTTTAAATGGATTTTACGACATTTGTATGCATTAATCTTTGTTTGTTAGGATCATTTGCATTGCTTTCTTCGGTAATGATGTGTATAGTCCGATGTTACGAACATAACGCATTGTCGTTTAAAACAGCTGCTGAACCAAAATTAGTAGTCTTGAGACATGTAAACTATTGTAAAGTGTGTTGTTGTTTTGATTTTGAACGGTGACCTAATCACAATTAATATTAAAACTAAATAGTTGCCTTCATTACGACGACGAAAGAAAATTTGTGTCTAATGTTACGAACGTTGTTTGAACTCAGGAATAAAGACTTGAGACAATAGTTGTACACAGTAATGTATGAGTAATGGTTAAATCTAATGATATCCATGTTGTATTAATTAAGAACGAATTAGTCAAAATCAGAGCTACACACAGAAAAGGATATCGTTCTGTTCATTACATACGAACCCATATTTGACCCCAATGAAAAAAATATTGTTGGTGTCCATGTTCTTAACAAACATTCACTATTTTCTTTCAATTCCCATAAAATCTTGTGAAGAAAATAACAGAAAGTGTTTTTCTTAGTTTTGAGCCAGATAATAAATTCTTCCTCTTGTTGATTTCACAAGAACATTTTTCAGAAATCTAAAATGAAAATGTACAATCACTTGAGCGTTTGTAAGTAAAGGTGTCCTAAATTTGTATGGACTTAATTAAATCCCAGGATTTGAGTTTTCTCAAATTAAGACAGGAGTTCAGTTGTGTTTTAGTTCAAAATATTATTAAACACAAGGAAACAGCAATATGATTACATATATGAATAAAGTGAGTGGTACTTGGACACCATGTAACCAACAGAACGGACAAATGGTGGTATGTAAAAAATCAAAATTGTAAGTGACACAAGACACAATTTATCTATCCACCTAGGTTTTCTAAAACTGAAAATATAGTACTTTAAGAAAACAACCACATATTATATAAAAAAAGACATATTTTTTTTACTTTTAATGTCACACTTTGTGTCCGAATATTGAATTCTTCCACATATGTTAGCTACAATAATGTAGCTCCTTTTTTTTTTTATGGACAGAGCTACAAAGAGGTCCCATTACTCGTAATGGAGCAGCCCGGGAGTGATTCACACCCGGGGGTTTTATGCATATTATAAGCAATTAAACTGTTTCCCTGGTTTGCTACATACTTTTTTATTTCCACAACACCGTATTCGTTAGTTTTATCACTTTATTCGTAATCATGGCATTGTTGACAAAATATGAATTCCGGAAGTGCATAATTTCGATAATATCGGAATTGATTCGTTAAAATTTTAAATTCCGGATGATTTCAGCTGTATTCATTTGCATTATGATTATGTCCCCTTATTACAAATTTTACCGATACGATTCCGAAATTCTACACTCCACAATTTTAATTATGTCAACAATGCCACGATTACGAAAAAGTGTTAAAATTATTTAACTAGACATTGTAGACATATCAGATGAATGGCGGAGGAAAGAAAACATATTTATTTAATAAAGACAAAGGTTAAATAGCGGAAAATATGTGTAAATCCCAAAAGAGTTTTTGCTCCATTACGAGTAATGGGACCTCTTTGTAGCTCCGTCCATAAAAAAAAGGAGCTACATTATTGTAGCTAGGCGTACTGTATATGTGATTCAAATAGATGTTTGTATATATGTCCTTGCTTATGTTTACCACAACAGGGTGGCACGAAGGTAAGAAATTAACGTGCGTTACATGCATCAGATTTATTGTGTGACTTCAAATTCAAGTTTTGCTACTTCAACATTGTGATCACAAGCAACATTTAACGTGTTTATAACTTTGGGTAAATTTAATTGATTATGATCCAGAGAGGGAATAGAAAGAACAATTTGTATTGATATTAACATAAGAAATCATTGTATTATCGTGTCTATGATGTTAAACTGCCATTTTCAACAATCATTAGCTGCTTTCTTTGTGACTTACTTTGTACATACAGCATAGACTAAAATCTACCGAAAACCAGTTCAAAGTAAAAGAAAATAAAACCATCTCCCGAGTGCATATGAACTAGGTGCCAGATATTGCAAATACGATGCTGCTCATAAAGTCCCAAACAAGAAGCAGTTGTCCAGCAGGTCTAAAAGTCGCTTAGGACGTACAACTTGTGATACGTGATACTGAACCACCCTGCCAAATTTGAAATTGTTCTCATGTATGGTTTCTTAGAAAAGCTTGATGAAAATTTCGTACGGAAGGATGTACAGACTCGCAAATTTTAATAATTTCCACCAGTTTGAAATGAAACAGACAATAACCCTGGCCGGAAGTGGCCTTTATCCTTACTGAGAAAGTGAGTACCAAAAGGGCTCAAAGACGACAAACGATAAAGTCACCACATCCATCCAGGGTTATTGTCCGTTTCGTTTCAAACTGGTGGAATTGATTAAAATTTTTGAGTTAAATGACATTAGAAACATAAAGGTAGGTTTTTTCGTAAAGATAATTAAATGACCCATTTCCAGTTTTACAAGATTTATCTCCCCTTTTACTTCCTGTTAAAAAAACTACGGCTGTCATCACTAAAAGACTATGATCTTGAAATTAAGATTTTGCATTGTTTTTTATTGTTTGTCAATGCCAATCAAATTTTATCTAATTAACCTCATTGGTAGATTACTATAGCCATAGGCAACAGATAAGTTTGAATATTAGAACACTGATGTCACTGGTAAGCTTGTTTAATCAAGCTATAAAACAGCTGGGGTTTTACCTCAGATAAGCATCAGGTAAATGGGTGAATACTTAATTTGGATAATTAATTAACGATCATGTTTACACAGCAGGTGTTTTTTATTACATCCTCACTCAGATACTGACACCTGTCATTCACCTGAAGTGTGAAAATTGATCAAAGACAACTGCCCATTTCAACAGCTTTCAACATGACAAACTGCAGCTGTAGCAGCCGCAGTTTTTAGTAACGGAAGTGGGCACTAGTTGACATTTTTTAAATTGGAAAGTCGTCAAATGCGGAACAGAAATAATTACAAACCGGTGTAGATAAGGGTAAAGAAATATTTTTAACATTTTTTTTGACAGTTGGTGGGTATAAACTCTCTTTCTTCCCTTCTCCCACACTATAACAAAATCAACCCAGTATCAATCGAAAGCGCAAGTAAATCTATTTTTACAAGCCCCTGTGGTCTTACGTCAACGGTTCTAGAATCGCCGTTATTTTTAAAACTTTAAAACACTCCCTCTGGAATCTTTAAAATAACAAACATAATTTGCATTTAGCATGAGCATAATTTTATTTGTCTTGTCAGTCCTTCGAAATCGGCGAGACTTTTTTCCCCTCACAAAATAGATAGAATCAATAGAATGTATACTCGAACCCCATTGTATCGATCTATTCATTGTATCGCTCTATTCATTAATATCTCGAGAATTTTCATCTAGCTCCGCCTACCAATTGTTTACACACGCTTGATTGCACCGGTTAACTTTCTCTTTCGTATTTGACCACAGTTACCACCGGATCATGTTTAGAGTAGCGGTAAGTACCTTTTATAGCATGTTTTCTCCTTTATCGTTGTTTTTCTGCATAGAGGATTTTTGGACTGTTTAATATTACATTTGGCGAACTATTTTTCAATAAAACAACTACTTAAAAACATTAGACTTTGTTTGCATACATGCTGACAATCTTTATACAGATATGGTCTGCCATACTTTATGCAATCTAGTTATTTCCCACAATGCATCGATATAATGGAGTGACGTCAGAATACACAGTTTTCAACATGGGTGAATAAATTTGACTTTTAACAGTATAAAATATGATTACCAGTAGCAAGATAAACAGAGACTAGGAATATCAGTGAATGTAAACAAAGAATGAAACCTAAATAAGTATTTTTATTAATGTTATAAATGGTTGATGAAAATAAGTAGATCGATACAACGGCGTTCCAGGCTACTACTGATACGTGCTGACCTGTTGTGACTTGTAAAAATCATGAGTAATAGTTTTCACTTTTTCCAAACCAAAAATGAAACTGATGTTTCTGTTGATTAAAAAAAATATTTTTAGTCTGTGAATTTTGCATAATTACCTGAGTGCCAAACTCATCGTAACTTGTTGAACAAACCGATCGTAACTTGCTACAATGATTTTCTTTCACCCCTGCCTTGTGTTGCTACCAAGCTCATTACTACTTTGCCACAGTTACGTATATATTATACGTTTAATGGCATGCATAAATGCTGTATTTTTTATTATTTGAGAATAAATGGTTTAATAATTTGCTTATATCTAACAATATCTGTATTAAAAAATACACGATTCGAAACTATACTAAAAGTAGGACCTAGCACCAGGATAACAGTATACTGCAACGGACAAAATCACAAACTTTATTGAAGTTTCCACTACAAGTAATTTTTTTTAATTGATGCTGATGCATAATCAACGACGGCTTGAAAAATATAAATAATGTGTGTATGAATTAACCCATTAAAATAGCAGCATTATTAAAAATACAAGTTATCATTGAAAGTTTGATGGGTTTGGTGGGGACAGAAGCCGGAGAAGTGTTACATATATCATATATCAAAGTTTCAGTATGTTTAAACAAATTACATTAAAATAACATATTTTGTTAAGAAATCACATTTACTTTCATTGTTTCATTTTTTCTTTTTCAAGATATTTTTGTTAATTGCTCTTCCACATGTTCCAGTGACGGTCCCTGTGTTATGCGGAATCGATTCGGTTAATAAATTGACAAGGATTGCCAGTTTTCCTACCACAGGTCGGGGGTTCTCTCCAGGTACTCCGGCTTCCTCCCCAATAAAAACTAGACGCCATGAAATAGCTGAAAAATTGCTGAAAGTGGCGTTAAAACACAATTCAAACAAACAAACAATAAAACTAATATAGTCTTCGCCGCGGTAATCTGAGGTATTGTTTTCAGTAGAATATATAGACACGAGATATTATAATGAAAAAGAAATTTCATGTAATCCGCAATGTTTTAACTCATAAATTATTTATCAGTATATGCATATATCAATTTATGTTTAAATATTTATTATTTTAAAGTATGTTTTACATTCTCCTGTTTAGCATTACTTGCAAATTTCAGAATCTCGTGACTGATACGAATTATCAGAACTTGTACATGTCATAGGTGTAAAAATTTCGCGAGTTACCGCGTAACAAAAGGCCCAATTCGATCAACAACTAGCTTTATACGTTAAAACTTGTGGCTGTCTATAAATTTACTAACTGTTGATTGGTTCATCTCACTTAATTGCCCAATAGAACTCAATCTAGTTTTAAATTTACTGATCAAATCAATCAATCAATAAATCAATCAACCAACCAATCCATGCCTGTAATATGGACAAAAACACGTTAAATTAAATCAACTTGATTACAATAATATTTATTTCGATATATACAAAACGGAAAACATAGATGTCGCACCATTTTGTACTTCTTCGTCGACAACGTAGCCACCAACGTCGTTCTTTATACAAATTTTTTCTCCTCTCTCTAACTTTAGAGCGACTTGAAGACTTCCAGTATTATAATCTCTGCCGTATGCCCAAAGCAAGGGTTGGTCATCTTTGTGCAAAATAACATGAAGATGTTTCCCTGCATTTGACCTCACTGTACAGGTGACTAAATATACACCAGGTCATGGTGCCGTGTAGTAGCCTGTACTAGGATCGTACCCATTGTGCCGGTTCAATAAAACGTGGTCGAATTTTAGTATTTCTCCTTTGATGAGATGCTAAAATTGACATGATTTGAAGGTGGCTGTAAACGCTGGACCTTCATCTGTAACAATAATACGAGTAATGATTTTTTAAAGTTTATATAGAGTTAAGCAAACTGTGACGTCTTCATCTTATACAATATTTGACAAATATATATTTAGCATGCTAATCGTACTACATAAAATACTTACAACTAACAATTGTAGGATGTGGAATATATAGGCGTGCGCATGTGTATGTACCTTTGAGCATCATTGAATGAAATTAGATTTTAGCATACAGCAGATATATATCAGCCTTTTTAAACCAAAAAGTATAAAATTATACACTTTGAATTATGTCTTTATTTTGAGATTTGGTCATTTTCACAAGATAGCAGTATACAATCTACGGTCCAATCATTTTGTAACCATTCCAGATTATCAAACATGATACGCTTTCTCGGTGTAAAGTAATTATTTTGAACATCACATGTCATTGAGTATATTCGATAATGATTCAATATTTCATATTGATAAATCAATATTTCCATCGCATTATTTTAGAGCCAATGAATGAGTCGGTTGTTGATAGAAAGTCTGCCAAAATGGAATATTAAATATTAAAAAAAATCTTCACAATTTCTCAAAGTATGGATTATCGTGGTTTGTAGCATTACATATTGATGTACTTTGGTGTATTACATTTAATATTTTCAAACGTCGATATTTTTTGTTTCTTGCGAACACTCCCACTCTATTCCAAGATAAACATTTTCAAAATTTACGAAACAGGAATAGCAGAAAAAGGAACATTAATAAATTTATTACATAAAAGTAGGTATTATGATACAATTAAAACAAAATAAAAAGACTTACGTGTTTCTTCCATTTTGTTTACACTACTCTGCAGACTTGAAATTTCACGACCCATAGTATCCAGCTTAGATATTAGTTTATCAGTTTTGGGGTTTGTGTTGTCTCTTCTAGTTTCGTCACACAATTTGAGATATCCAAAAGCTGCTTCTGAAGTTCCTTTTGGGTAGCTTCCATTTTGAGCAGTTGTTGAATAATCGTCCATGAGATAGAATTATCTCCGATAATCTCCGATAATTCTATTTTCGGTTGAGTAAGGTTTCATCAACAACAGGAGTACAGGAGTAAAACAAGTGCTAGGATCTTCATTTCGGGAATAGAGTCGAACGTCCCTCTGTATTCGTTGATGCTACACCACATGAACAGTACGATAAAACACGTCGTGACAGAAATAAAAATATTTCACTTGCAACATGTGTTTGGCATATCGCACTTCATCCTTAAATGTAAAATATTAAATGACAATTTCAATTTCCATGAAAAATATTGTTTATGTACATTATTGTTCTCACATAGATAAATTTGATCTGACTTAAAAAGATTCTTATTCTTTTATTAACATTTTTGCTAGCCAAGGATTAGGGTCCTTAAAGTTATAGAAGATGTTTATTAATCGATTCCAATATATATTGAGAAAAACACTTTATTGAAAAGATTTTTGTATACTCTGCAAGTGGCTACAATATTAAACTCCTGTGACAATATTTGATTACAGCTGAGGCACAAAGATCGAGGTCTCATTACTCGTATTAATGCAGTCCGTAAGTGATTGACACCTGGGAGTTCTAAACAAATAACGACACTAAAATTGGGTTTGCAGCATATTATACCGTCGCTTGAAGTGGTATTTGTAATCGATAGAAAAAATAATTAAAAAATGCCTCCGTATATATCATTTGCACGTTTTTTCCCTTCAGAACAAGATCAGTTTAAATAATGATACAAATGAGGTCGTTCATGATCAGTTTTGAAAAATAAGTGGACATGGACTAGACCGAGCTAGGCATGGTCATTACTGCAGTGCCCTCCAAACGTAGTATGTGGTTTTATCATTATCTTTGAAAACATAAAAACAGCTTAAAATTTCACACACAAAGTATAAAAAATGTTCTTCTTTGAACCTTCTTTAAACAGATGACAAATTCTGATGAATTGTGTGTGTTTTTTAACAAGGTCTATACAGTCAAAATATGGGAAGTGGATGCACAATTTACGTATAACGAATAGCAGTGTTGTCAGTGTATAAAACACAACGAAGAGATTGCTGCCAAGGACACACTTTGCTATAAAGGAACGTCATGATGCGAGTGATTTATTCTGCAGAAATCAAACTCAATTTGAAAAAGAGCTAGAAAACTAACATCAACACTCTAAACGAACAATCATGCGGTTTCAAAATGTCATTGTCCCAATAAATGAAAATAGTTAAAGTGCAGTACCCAGTACAGAACATTTTTATACATTTTATTATTGCTATTATTTTGTTAAAATTGTACACAAAGTATCAACCCACCCCTTTTCCGCTGAACAATAGGAACAAAATAAATGTCAAATGAATTCAGCTGATACAAATGTAACTTTAAAAACGAAATATTAAGATCGGATACTCTTAAACAAACACATTTAAAAATCATTTATTATCATTTTCTCTTGCACTGATTATCATCCGTATATATCTTTTTTTTATTCTTTTCTATTTGAATCATCGCATAAAATCAAATACATAATTTTCTTTATTTGTATTGTTTTTCAATGTCATGCCTTTTCAATCTGTTGTAAATAATGAACTTTAGAATTATCCACCCATGAATACAAATCAAAGCATTTTTGATTAACTTTGCATACCCCTTTTCATCGTAATATTATACTCCGATAAATGTTGATATTTTTATGGGGACTACGTGGCCATGTGTTAAAGGTAGTACGTCTACTATAGACCACGTGGTCTGTCTTCTGAGGATGCAGATTCGTGTCTTACTGCGGACAGGGTGTATCCGACTCCAATCTTAATTGACAAGGATTGCCTGTTTTTCTAACGAATGTCGGGGGTTTTTTCTCCAGGTATTACGGCTTTCCCCCAATAAAACTGGACGCCATATAGTTGAAAAATTATTGAAAGGGGCGTTAAACATCATTCAAGCGATCGAAACATAATTTTATTTTTTTATTATGCTAGACAGTTTAATAATAAATTACAATTGTAAAGCAAACAATAAGAAGACATATCCAGTCTCAACTGATTGGTTTGTAACACTGGCAGTTATTAAAATGTCTAGTCATGTATTTAAGTAAAATACATTTGCATTCCTGTAATTCTTCTCTATCTTCGTTCACTTCATAAGCAAGAGTTAGAAATAAAATCCCTAACTATTGTGTTGTGTTTCTATGTTGAGCGTTACTCGTTGATCTGTGAACTTTTTGATTATCCAAATCCCTTTTAGAAGTAGGCAAAATCAACACAATTTCCTATTGTTTAACCTTACAATTTTTAGTTGCATACAGTCTAATTAAAATTAAATCTTTCACTTGTCCCCCTTTTTAATTGTCGTTGCATTGTAAAACAATAACAAAAAGGGAGCAAGTGAAAGCTTTAATTGTAATTAGATTGAGCTGTATAATGCATTTCACTTTTAAGTCATCTTTTGTTGTGCATGTAGTAATGTGCATACCTTGGTACAAGTCTTATGGAAATTACGCTAGTTATATAATATTCTTTCCAAATAGATACTTATAAAGCTAATAACAGGGCTGAAATCACACTATTAAGAATGGACAGTAGGCAGCATATGTTTTTCACACTTTAAAAATTTCAACCCTTAAGAATATTCTTCTTCAAAACCTTAAATGTACACTTCTCGTTGGTCAACTGTCTCTGCTGCATAGTATGAATAGAGTATGTATACATAGAATGTTGTTTGTATTGCATTTCATTCTATTTATTGGCAATGTTGATCATGTTCTCCTCCTGAAGCAAGTCTTAAAAGTCCTAAAAGGAGCAATTGGCTACACGTCTGAGCATATTTCCGGTTTTTATTTGAATAATGGATTGGCTGGACCGTATACCGACTTTTACTGCCGTTATAATCCGAAGTTAATTTTGTGACTTGTCGGATTAACTGCAGAATTTTGTCCTATTGCTCCTAATGTAGCAAATACAAAATTCTAACTTCGGGTTATTTATACAAAATTCGAACATGATATCCATCTTCTTTACGTTATTAAAGCTTCAGAAGGTGCAAAAA
This sequence comes from Limnoperna fortunei, assembly GCA_944474755.1. Taxonomy (NCBI): domain Eukaryota; kingdom Metazoa; phylum Mollusca; class Bivalvia; order Mytilida; family Modiolidae; genus Limnoperna; species Limnoperna fortunei. The sequence goes on from OX104123.1 coordinate 60,553,572, forward strand.
TAACGGGAAACGATATTCTTCGTCTTTGAAGATGCAGGTAGAAAATGCATATGGATAATGTGATCTAATTTTAGTATACTCGTGCTAATTTGCATACTGTAACAACCAATCTGTAGTTAGAATCCAGTAATTTACATATGCTTACCCAAAATGCAATACATCATTCAGTTGCGGGTTTCTCAATGTTTTTCGTGTAGTAAACGTAATTTAACAGAGACACGAATGTCAATTAATACACAACGCATAGCGGGTTATTACAAACTTCAATAACTATCATCACGTATCAATAATGATCGATCTTAAACACGAAACCTATACAAAAATGGTGACACCTGTGAAAGATATCAAGCAAAGTGCCGGTAGTGATTAACTCCCGCTGTGCTACAATATGAGTAATAGAACTAAATTTGTACTCTCGCCCCCAAAAAAACGCGAGAGTACGATTGTTCGTTCTAGGTGGACTGGAACTTGCTGTTAACCAATTAAGTAACGGACGGACGTGACATTGTGCAAGAATTTGTGCCGTCCAAAAGAGTAACAATTGGATCTAACACTAAACTTTGATTTAACAAAGAGTTAGCGAAAGGAATTATAAATCGTGACTGATTAAGAAAAAAGTCAAAAAATCAATAGGAATCTGTGATCTAGCAAAATACAAGCAGCACAGAAACAAGGTAGACAATATGAAAAAGGGCTGCAAAGAAACATTTCTAACATTACATTATTGTAGAATATTTACCAATTTTTTTAAGTTTACTGAAAAATAGCAAAATATTGATATATCCAATAATATCCAACAATTGCCGTTACATTGTCCCTACCCTGTTATCGTAAAAGAACAATCTGTTGGCGGTATGGTACGAGATTACCTAGAGAAATGCATTAATATTTCTGTTCCACAGAACATATAGACAAAGAAAATAAATCTTCCTCTTCAAAACTTTGAAAAGAAAGGAATAGTAAATTAAATACATGTAACAGCCTGATTGATCATAGTGAGACTGTAGATAAAATTAAAATTATATAAACCTATTAAGCATCAGATCACGATGAAGAGAGTCATACGATAAAATAGCTATATCATTAAAAATATTTTTCAATAGGTCGCTTCTACACCACCAAAATCGGACAATTATTTAGCTCTTGCATACCTAATCGAGAAATACAGACACCATATGGTAAAGAAGCTGGAATATTGCTGCACTAATGAAAATTCAACGCATTATAACCAAGATCCAGTATAACCGAACATTACGTTAAATGTATTTTTTTTCGTATGATTTATTTTTAAGCCTTGAATTCCCTCGAAAGTGTAACATAACGAGACCAATTGAAAAAAGTTAATATGTCATTTGGTGGAATAAATATCGATGTCCAAATATATTTCAATACGATTTGTGATGTCTCATGCGCTAAATAAGATAACATAGGAGACAAATAAGTATAACCTTCACTCAGCCTGGTCAAATTTAAGAGTGCCAGTTAAGTGTTACCTTGGCTTGGGCGTACTGAATTCACCTAAATATCTAAATAAATATCAGGGATAGGTTTTGCTGTTGCAGTATAATAAGTATTTTGAAATTTCAGGCACAATTTTGTTTGATTTTCAGTCTACAAGTTGATGCTAGGTCACCTTAAAACCACAATTGAAAATTAAGTTTATTATGTTACATATCTTTCAAATGTTATCTAAATACTAATACACGATATAATTTACGGTAATTGGAGAATTAAGACATTGAATGCCAAGACATAACAAATCATTTGTCGGTGCATATGATTGATTTATAAGGCTATTGAGAACATAAAATACATGTATTACAATATTGTATTTACTATGGTATTTATTTTGATATGTATACACCAGAAAACATGGACGTTCCGAAGAGCTGTATTAATTCGTTAATATTATCATTATTTAAAGGATCACACTTTATACACAGTCTTCTCATTTTTCTAACATCACAACAGCTTCGACTTTCGGTATTCGGGTCTCTACCGTATGCCCAAAGAGTTCTGTTGTCATTTTTATACCCGATCACATGTAATTGTTTTCTAGTGTAAGATCGAACTGTGCATGTGACTAATTATACACCTGACCAGGGTATAGTATGAAAACCGGTACAAGAATTGTACCCATGTTGTCGGTTTAGAAGCTCCGTATCAACTTCAGAACTTGTACGCCAGTTAAAGCCGTAACAGTGCTATCTAGGAAGGTAGCAGTGAATGCAAGACTATTACTGCGTATAACATCAAGCGGGTGTGTCTTATCCTTTACATCTGAAATACCACACATATACAAATTCGAAACTAGGTTTTGTTGCAAACAAAAACATACTAATTATGTCTTTCAAGCGAAGTTTTGGGAGACATATTGTTTTTGAATGGTTTCTTATTATTCTTCTTTCTTTTTCTTTCCGTTCAACTTGTCCGCATATTTCAAACTCCAATCAATATGAAATTTTGGGAACATGTTAAGGGTGACCGTAAGTTTTGCAATCCATTTTTGGGAATTTTCAAAATGGCTGTGGTTTCCATGGAACGTGGGTCTTTATAAAGAAAAATTCCATTATCTAGGTAAAAATTGGTATTTTAGGGGTTTTTTTATAGTGGCAATAGGGGTTTGTTTGGAGACATTCTGTGCTGTGTTGGCATCCCAATACAATCAAGACTAGTTCTCTTTGTGATTAATGTTATAATCAATTAATAAGTATTTCTACAGACAATTAACGATTTTTATAACTTAAATCTAAGGCGACTGATATATTTGTATAAATAAATTGTAAAAGTTTAAAAGATAACTAGATACTTACTGGTTCCATTATCTATTTTTCGATTTTGAAGATTTTCGATTTTTTTGTCCATTTCCTCTAGTTTGCATTTTACGATATACCTGACAACTGCAAATATGTTTCTGTAGTTCTTTTTGGGCAGCCTTTTTTCAATTGTTTAACAATCATCCATGCTAAGGGGCTGCTATGTTCAATAATGACATTTTCCGTGGCGAAGCAACTAGAGTGAAGACAAGATTAAGACTTTCATTATGAACAGTTTGATTGTATATGTCACGCTAAATGATCGGAATGTTTTGTAATAGACCATAACATATGTTAGGCATATCACGTTTTAAATCAATTGTGTTTATGCTTTTAAAACTCCAGACTCGATTTGTTGAAAACCATAAATAAACTTTATATTGTTTATACTCTTTGTCTGTTAGAGTAATTGCTGTAATACTTCCTTAATACACATAGAAAGCGCTCTAAAGTAGCGTGTTTGGGATTACAAAAATATTTAGAAAGCTTACAAGAAGCATGTAAAGCAAATATGCAAATGTAATATATACCTACTTTATTGTGAAAGACCAATGTTGACATAAGAACAAGAGAGGAGGCTATGATATAATTTTCTAATTTAAGATATTTTATTTTGGTTTTGCTTATTTATTTTTCAATTTTTTTAAATTTATGGTTTAAAAGTTTATCTTTGCTTTTACACTTTAAAGTCTTATTATTCAAGCAAATACATTACAACATCAAGATAAAGAGGATATCCACCTAATACAGCTGGCTATTAGAAAACCGTTTAAATCATATGCGACATTAGTTACATCAAAATAGTAACAAGCATGTCTTTTTTAATTTATAGAATCAATCAATTTTATAATTTCTAATCAGAATCAGTCAAAAATATAAAAATTGAAAATTGTCCGATCCTCGCCCTTTTAAAACTTTTTAACAAATAAAAAATATTTTTAAAAGATAATAATGAACTACTTAAAACAACTAGCTGCAACGGACACAATCATAGCAATAGTAATAACATTTGGCATACAAATATCATTGTAAAAATATTCAATTGAAAATGGTATTGGAGGGAAACGATACAATACAATTGTCATTCTATTAACTATTACACAAGCGATAAAATTAAATCTTTCACGTGCTCCCGCTTTTTGCTGATGTCGATGAGAATATCTAACAACATCCTATTTCAGGTTATCTCATATTGATCTTTTGTATAGACCAATAAAATGCCATCATCAATAAACCTAAGTTAATATAAAAGCTTACGTTTTTTGGTGAATTTTTATTTGGAGGGAGCACAAGTATTTCATTTGATAATAATTATACAAAATGTTCGATCTGAAATGGCATGTAATCGTATGTTTTAAAATTTTACAGCGTGAAAGCAAGTAAAAGATTTTATTTGAATTTGATTGTAGAAATACGTTTATTTGAATTGTCGAGATTACTGACGGTAAATGGATTCCAAGGAATCTATTTTAGAATAAATAAGTTGACTGTACCACCTTTTGTGTAACCAGTGAAAACAAAGATGGTGGTATTCTATATCTTCGGCGGTAAAATGATAAAGTATTTTTTAGTGGCTTGGCATAGTAAATGTGCTCAATTTCAAATTTTGTCTTGTCATTTATGACAAAAATGTTATAGATTTAAGTTAAAACTGTGTTTATTTTTATTCAAATCAGAATGTGGTTCATGTGATTACATTATCATTTGGATTAAAAATATTGCTGGGTTTGAGCGCAAGTGACCAGGCTTAATTAGACGAAATATCTGGAGTAGTAAATTCTATTAACCTTGGTGTCCCCGGGGTTATCACCAGCCTAGTAGTCACTAATCGCTGCTGTCAGGAATATCATTGATTCTTTCAGTGATATAGTCATTGTCTAAATTTACTGCCCTGAAATGATGAAGATAGCCTTAGCCAGATTTGGTATCACGTCTTTTTCAATTTTGGTGATAAAAGTTCTAATCATTTAGTTTTTTATATTGTTTGGGTTTTAGCGACACCAATGAGTCTGGTGTAGCAAATTTATATGATCTAGTATATTTGATGCCATTTTATATAGAACGTATCATACATTCTTTTCAGACAATTGTTTGTGAGTGAATTAGTCTTGTGAATATATCGATAAATCCATTGTGTGTAATTCTTTAATATTTATCACATTTAAATGATTTATCATTCAAGTATTTAAACAATATTGGAAAAATATGATTTTTTACCTTGATATAAGTGAATATTTTGGGAACGTTTTATTAATATGTGGTCCCCTTTAAAAGAGGATATTATAGATACCGAATCAAAGGCTTTTATTACGGATTTATAATCCAAATAGTAAGAAGAGTACGCAAGCATCGTACAACTAATATTTCGTTATTATTTTTACGTTTTTTCATTTTGACTCATTTTAGTACCAGAAAACCAAACAGTATGTATACTGCCATTGAAATAAACGGCGGATAAAACAGTGTATAATGTCGACTTGATATTGATTGATATTGCTGCTGTTTTAGTTGTGACAAATTATATCATATTATGGATATGTTTTACTCCTTGCAATACAACCATCTGCTATCTCTGGATGGCTGTCTCGTTTTTTATCTACTGTTCATAAAAACAGTCGGCCTAATCAAAAGTTTAATAGAGTGACGGTGTAGATTTTATTCCCCCGAAAATGTGTCACCCTTACCTCAATTGACAATAAATCTTGGGGAAACAATGAACTTCGTCAGTCCTCGAGAAGTGATTTTGATACATAACTATGCTTCAAACACTTTCGCGATTAATGTATTCATAGTTATCAAACAGTGCTTCAAAAAAGATTAGTGTTTTGATAATTGGTAAGCATTTAATTCAGCTCATCTATCTAGATATGAAAATATGATAAACATATGATTTTATACGTCCATGCTCAGCTGGGTTGAGAGACATAGACTTGTTCTCCTGGCGTCATACTATTTCATTCGTCTTTTACTTTTAGATGTTGTTGTTGCGCAGCAGATAATTGTGACTAGTATAGATCACTGGATTCTATCAATACAACATTTCGAGTTTGATATCCCCTGTGACAACTACCAGTATATATTACAGTATGTAAATATGGACTTTTGAAGAGGACAGTTCACTGTAGTATATATCATTACATTAATAGAATGTTAAGTTGTCTTCGTTTGAAAGTTTGTATCACGGTAATACCAATAGTTTCTGTCTATTTTGATCACGATAAATGCATTTTAATGTGGTTGTCACGGGAATCTCCCAAATAGGTGACGATTCCATGTTTCTAATAATAAGCGGTCTAATTATAGATACAGAACGAAATATACCTGTTTGGATGGTTTAGTATTAATAAACTTTTTCTATAAAAATCCGAAATTCTGTCGGGAAATCTGCAGAAGTCAAAGTAATTATTTATTTTTGAAAAAAAACGATATTTGTTTAGAACATGGCGGATGCTGAAGATGCTAAACGGGAGTTCCCCTTATGAAATTTTGACCTTTCACGTGTTGCAATTGGTCTGAGATCTGCTAAAGAATTATGCGATTGGTCAGTTCCCTTAATTAAAACTAAAACGAAACTCTACAAGGTGACAGTTTGTATTAGTAGTTAGAGCTATTCACTTCAAGATAAAATATAGATAGATAAATAGTTATAGAGATGTTTGAGTCAAGTGGCAAAAGTTAGTATAAACAGTTAAAAATTGGCATTTAAACTATTTGGGTGACGGTGACTGGCACATACGTTTGTTTCAATATTAAAGTAGCCCGTCGGTGATAGGACGCTAACCTGGGTGACGGTGACGTTATTTAAATTTGGGTGCTCTAGTAGAAAGAAACCCTGATTTATTGCAAAAGTACCTATGCGTCAATACAATGTTGGTGACCCCATGGAGAGAGTCGCCATTGATATAATGGGTCCCCTCCCTAAGTCAACTGATGTTTATAAGTTTTTATTGGTTATTTGTGATTATTTCACAAAGTTTGTGCATGCAATACCGATGCCTAATCAGGGGGCAACAACTGTAGCCAGAAAGCTTGTAGAGCCGGTTATAACTATTTTCGGGGTGGCAAGCAAGCAAATTCACACCGACCAGGGAGCTAATTTTGAGTCTAACATATTCAAAGAGGTCTGTGTTCTTTTAGAGATGGACAAAACAATGACCACTATAATGCGACCACAGTCGGAAGGCATGGTCGAAACGCTCATGAGAGCCCTAGAAGACATGTTATTCTCGTTTGTTTCTTCTCATCAAAGGGAATGGGATCGATTTGTCCCCGTTCTGTTGATGGCTTATCGATCCGCGATGCCCAACTGATTTTGGTCTAGAAATTAAATTGCTCGTTAATTTGTTGTTTGGAAGGCCGATGGAAGAACCTTGTCGAAATGATTCCGACTATGTTAATGAGTTGGAAAAGGTACTTTTGAACGTTTATGACATAGCTCGTAAAATCCTTAATATAGCAAACGATATGGTCGTATGACCACAATGTTAAGCACAACCTGTATTAAAAGAGGTGACCAATTTTGGTATTATCATTATCAAAGGAATGTGGGGGTTGAGCCTAAGTTTCAGAGGCCTTGACATGGACCATATGTAGTAACAGATAGGCTTAACTACGTTTTGTATAGAATTAAGTTTAATCAAAAGTCCACCATGAAAAATTGAAACCGTATCTTGGTGGCCAGACGCCAGCGTGGTTAAAATTGGTCTAAAAAATGTTTGAAATTTTTACGTTATGTCTGCCATGATTGTAAATTTTATAACGTCCGATGCCAATGCCAAAAAGTCGTCAAAACAAAATGACAATTGTCAGTTACACTGTCAATTTCCACATTGTTTGTGCCTAATCCTTTAATCAATTGCGTTATTTCGTTATTATTATTACGTTCAGTTACGAACCGTTGTACTTGCAAGGATAGTTTATGTTTATTTGTAACCTGAGTGGACAAAGGGGGTTCGTTTGCTGTGATCATTTTTAATTAGTAAAAAAAAAGAAAAGAAATTGCCGTTGCTTGTACTTATGAGTTCATTTTTTTATCTTAATGTTAAATGGATGTGTGCCCTGTTTGAAGATATGTTGTTTGAAAAAAAGGATGGTTCTTGGAGCGACAGTTATAAAGACACTCTAACTTGTGTTACAATTGTCCGCAGTGCAAGAAGTTCTTTCAGCACCAGAACAACCAACATGGGTGTGATGTCCGACAGAAATAAATGGTATGTTTCAAAAACAGCATGGATCTGAGAGGAGAGCAAGCGGAAAGAAAGGTGAAAGATTATAAGAATATTGAGATGGAAAAACACATTTTGCTGGTAACTCCTGATGGGGAGATGGTAAATCTCAAAGGTAATTTAGTGGAGAATGGCATATCGAGGAGTGTTAGGTCAGTTGGTGGGAGCATAAAGTCAGAAGTTCAACAGAAAGGCAACTCTGAAACATCTAGGAAAAGATCGGGTAATGGAAAGTTAAAAGAAAGTAAAGTGCAGTACTAATACAGAAAACCAGCCAAACAAGAAGAATGATGACACCTCAAAAATAGATGAGAGGTTCCGTGTCCTAAAAGATGTTTCGAATGACTTAAGTAGTGTGTGCAGTACCCGGAGGAAGACGAGTAGGAATAACATTAAAACTTTTGAACTGAAGGTGGGTACTAACAACAATAAAGTTTAAGAAAAAAGATAACGAATCAGTTACGTTAAACACTTAGACAAGTGAGACCGAAAGTCAGAAACGAAATAACAAAGACCGACTGAAGAAGTGATGTATGAACCTGACGTTTTGATCAGGTATGCAAGAGCTAGCATCGAGAACACGAATTTTTGCAAACGTCACCTATTTCTTTCGAACAAATTTATAAACCATAGTTACAATAAACATCGACTCGACTGCGCCTTTAATAAGTTTGTTGTCGAAAGGTTTGGAAATATGGTTGCAGATAGTTTTCCCAATTTTTGAATTCAGAGTACAGTAATTGTGCTACGATGATTTTTGGATACACCTTTTTACTGATTAGTGGTATTATTGGATACAACTATTACTGACTAGTGGTATCTGATTCCCATCCATTTTAATTAACTAACCAACTCACATACTACAGTAATGGAAGCGGGAGGTTTGGCATGCTATATTTGTGGTTGTTGGTTCTGGAGTTTGCAGGTTTCTCGAGCTTTGAATTGTGGTTTGTCTTTTTTCACATTGTCCTCAGTGCTCGGTACTGTTTTGTTACCTTAATTGAAGTGCTATTGAAACCGGTCCTTATAGATGACACAGAGGTGTTCAGCCTAATTTAATAAATATTGAAATTAAAATAACAACATAACTATTGAATGACGTGCTGATTATTAATAAAAATTAATGAATATAATAAACATAATATTCAGCTGCAGCCCCCAGTTGTTATATCTATTTAGTAGGCAGTAGTCTGAACCTTTGTTTCCAGATGATGAACGTCACCGGAAGTGCTATTTGTTCCCGCTATGGTCTTCACTATTTCAGCTTTCAATGCATCAAGGCCGGTTTTTGAAATCTAGATTCATAAAGATGTATATATTTTAATGTGGGTATTAACATAAACGTACTTGTCTACAAAAAAACATAATTGTGTAATAATTGTGTACAGGTATTTGCAACAATAATTAGTTGTATAGGCCCACGAATAATTTAAATGGATACTTCCTTACTAAATACCGATTTTACGTTTTGAGCTTTATTATTTTTATAATATTATAAATATATATGTAAAGCACGACATTCAGGCGAGCATCGACGTTTTTAACATTATGTTATTAATGACCTAAATGACGTACTACACTGGAAACTTTTGTTCAGTTTTGACGTATTCGATCATGACAGTGCAAAATCATGACAGACATTTAAAATATGACTTAGCTGTATCGTGCCATTAGGAGGTATCGTTTACTTTATTTTCAATTTCTATCCACCTTTTGTTTTAATAATCGACACTATAACTCCCATGTTGTAATTTTCTGCACCAACAGGCACTTCCTGTCACCAGATAATATACGACCAACACGCACCTGTTGATATTGAGCTTTCATCTTGCAATAGCTACTATTATTGGGGTCCTTCATTATTCAACCCACAAATCTAAGATTTCACTCCGAGTGTTATGTGTTGTTCGTGTTGCTGTTTTGGTTTATTATGACGGTTTGCCTGTTTTCTTATACATGAAAATGGATCCAAAATTTATTAAACCCTATCTACATCCAGGTATTATACCTCAACTGTTTGTGGAGCTCCTGGCACATATGTGGCCGGTGCTGGCGCGGGCACGTATGTGTTAGTCTGTGGAGGACTATATACTTGTATTGGTTCGTATCCTTTCGCTGCAAGAAAATAAACAGAAACTTGTTATTATTATTACGTTGCCCGTGTGATTAATTGTTTTAAGCGTACTGAGTCATATCAAATTGAAACCACATATATCGTTTTTTATTTTATACAGTATATATCCCCAATGATACCAGTGATAGTGTTAGAAACAATCAGTTCTCTGTCTGATGGCAGTGTCTGGAAGTAACCGTTGACTATCAGACTATAGTCTCTAGATAGAACAATGAAATACCCGCCGATCATCATCAATACTTTCCGGAAGTAAAACCCCACTACCTATACTACGGCAGTATCCGAAATTTTTAGCTCGCTATATAGTGTTTTAATTGTATTATTCTGACTAAAAAATGTAAGCTATTTTAAATAAAAGTTCCTTATTGCGTTTTAAAGGTGGGGTTCAAACCAATTTCTTTAGACCAACATGAAATTGTTGGTACCTTGTGAACTGGTACACTTTCAAAACAAATAACTGGCATTGGGAGACTGAATCTAGAGATATAATGACACTGTATGTTTATATACTTACGCAGTGCTTGATATTCAAATATAACTTTAATCAATCCTGCAAAACAATAAACATACCATGTTATACAAATGAAAACAATATATCGGAAGTGACGAAAAATTTGCATGAAATACAAAGATACGTATAAAAAAAGATTTAAAAATTTTTAGCGGACATTTTGTCCCCAAAATATTACATTTATACCAGCCATACATCATTATATATATAGAATTTAAAAAAAAGGAAAGTTATATGAATTTTTTTTTGACTTAATATAGAAAAACTAACCTTTAAGACCTCGGTCTCCTTGTTCTCCCTTATCTCCTTTATCGCCTTTGTCTCCTTTATCGCCCTGTACTCCTTTATCGCCGGTGTAACCTTTGTCTCCCTTGTCACCCTTGTCGCCTTGATCCCCTTTGTCACCTTTATCTCCTTTGTTGCCATTATCGCCCTTTTGACCTTTGTCTCCCTTTTCACCTTTTTCGCCCTTGTCACCTTTATCTCCTTTCATTCCCTTGTCGCCATTTGCACCTTTATCACCATTCTTCCCATCCGCTCCTAGAAAACATGCAAATTAAGGATAGAAACACATGGCGCGTAAATCAACATATTTTTCCAGGATTGACAAGAACCAAATTTAAAAAGATTGTATAAAATTGACAAGGATTTTAGCATATAAGCTTTGCATCATAGCCAATTGTTTTACATTACGTGACATAAGAGGACACATGTTTCTAACAAGGAGAAATAAACCTAAATGTCTAGCAGTATCATCTTCAATTAGGTTTATCCGTGGTAAAGTTGAGATTATATTGACATTACCTTTATCGCCGGTGTCTCCCTTGTCGCCTTTGTCACCTTTGGCGCCTTTGGTACCATCATCACCTTTCATTCCTTTGTCACCTTGTGCACCTTTGTCTCCTTTGTCACCCTTGTCTCCTTTCATTCCTTTACTTCCCGGGGTGCCATCCATTCCGTTGTCTCCTTTCATTCCTACAAAAATACTTCCGAAATAAAATAATTGTAATATAGACGAAAAAAATGACTAAAATACAGGTAAAGAAATGATCTCTGATTTGTTTACTCTATATTTCGTTCTTAAAATTCAAACAAAATTAAATATATTTAATGCACCGATTATCGTGTACAAGCCACAACTACAAAACTAGACTTCAGTTAAAAAGATGAGGACTTGTCATTTCATGACTGTTTAGATCAAATACGCTGTTTTCAAGATAGTTAGATGCATCTTATACCGTGATTTATGGTATCACGTGATTTTATTTAGGGCACTTTCCTCAACACAGCGTAATTTAACGTCGTGTGAACGGCTAAAAAAACGGCATAAAACTAAACATCTTTCAAGTCAGTATTTTGCCAGTATTTTGCGCCCCGGTATCTACCCTCATTGTAATGTGAGGTTCGTTATTGTTTGGTAATTTGTTGTTCTACTTTTTAAGATTAAGTGAAATATGAGATTTATGTTTGATAACTGTTGTTACATTAATCACTTACCTTTATCACCAGTCATTCCTTTGTCGCCATCTTGACCTTTCATGCCTTTATCGCCTTGTACTCCTTTTTCGCCCTGTTCTCCTTGGTCGCCCTTATCACCCTTCATGCCCTTTGACCCTGGCTGACCGTTGTTTCCTGTATCTCCTTTATCTCCCTTGTCACCTTTTGCACCTGGATTTCCGTATGGTCCCTGATCACCTGTGTCGCCTTTCATTCCCTTCTCTCCATCCATTCCTTTCGTTCCAGGAGTACCATCTTTTCCATTATCACCTTTAGCCCCTGGATTTCCGTCTGGCCCTTTGTCACCTGTTGCACCTTTATCGCCTGTTGGACCTTTTATACCTATTTCACCTTTGTCACCTTTATCTCCTTTGTCACCTTTGTCGCCCTTGTCTCCCTTTGGTCCTTTATCTCCTGGCGTTCCTTTATGTCCTGGCAGTCCATCAGGTCCTTTGTCTCCTATTGGTCCTTTGTCACCTCTTTCTCCCTTGTCACCAGGTGCTCCTGGTTTACCATCTGCTCCAGCGTCACCAGTGTCTCCCTTTGGTCCTTTCATGCCATCGTCACCTAAAGTAAAAGTAATCCCAGTTTCTTATCATTGTTCCTTGAATGATTTCTATGACAACATGTTTTGGGATCTTCGATTTCAAATTCCCATTTTTTAGTTTAACCATTACAATATTGATGTTTATTTTGTTTATAAATTTAAAATGATGATGCGGTAATTCACAGTTACATATTCAATTATATCAATGTTAACAAACAGTAATGCACCAGAGGAAGCGAAAGGACGTCATTTAATATAGTTTCGTGACGACCATGTGCAGTTGATGTCATAGGTTCATTTCAGCAGAAAAGTTAAGACTGCTTTTAATAATTACTGGACATTTTTGTTTGCTGTTGTTGATCATAGTATCCTTGGCGAATATTTATGATAGTTTGTGTGAACAGTGTGTACAGTATAGGTTTAAGCTGATTTACGTCTTTATGTCTTACAATACATATACAAGGAGTCCTTCTGTCTCTTAACAAAAGATTAACACACATAGCGCTTGAAACATATAAGTCCTAATAAATTGATTTATTATTAATGTTAACTTGTTCTATTTTTTAATCAATTAACAGAGTTCAGATCCTTTCCATTCTATACTCCATGTTTGTCAATAATGCATGTAAAAGTACTTGATTTTATCTCAAATTAAGAATGTTGAAAAATTACAATATGGGTAAAACAAAACCTTGTATCCTCGTTATAGGTCAAGCAACCTGATGTACTTTTGTAGGAACTACTTTTTGACGTTATTATGAATGGAATGACTTTCATTCCGTTCAAAAAATGTGACAGCATTATATGTGTGATATTAGGGATTATATATTTTATGTAAAAAAGCTTCCTTAAAAATTATTTTTCAACATTCAGTTTTGTTCTACCTTTTTAATAAACTTATTACATGCATTTAAGTTAGGTACAACGAAACGTCTAAACAGTTGCATACAATCCGCATCACAATTCGACGATACGCATTTCCTAGTAATACGAATGTACACAACTGTATCGCCGTAGTTCGTGTATTTATATTATACGGTACCTTTAGGTCCCTTTGGACCCATTGGACCTGGTTGTCCCTGAGCTCCTTGGTCACCAGCTGGTCCTTTATCGCCAGTTTCACCTTTGTCTCCTGGCATTCCTTTTGGTCCTCGGTCACCTGTTTCACCTGTAGATATACAAGGTACTTGTAAGTTAAAATATACATGTATACGTGAAATGGCAGTCATAGTGTTTCCTCTTCGTATTAAATTATTTACTGCAGAAATCACATGTTTTATACATTGCAACCAATCGAAATGCAGGCATACATCCTCTAAGCAGTATACATTTACCTCTAGGTCCCTGAGGTCCTGGGTCACCAACTGGTCCCTTTTCACCGACTTTTCCATCTTCTCCTGGGTTTCCGTTCGGACCTTTCGGACCCATGTCACCGGTCATGCCTTTATCGCCATCTGCTCCTTTATCGCCAGGAGCACCTGTTGCTCCCGTTGCTCCTGGTGCTCCTTTGTCTCCTTGGACACCTTTGGCACCTTGGTCACCAGTCATTCCTTTGAACGAGAAATTTTAAAAAATGGCTAAAATAAGTTGTGGTTGTGGATGTCGCAGCTTAGAGTATGTCAACAAAGTATTTTTTAAGAATTAGCCGTTTGTACCAGTGTTTTTCCTTTTGTTTAATGTATTTGCAATAAATATTATTGTTATAGCATCTTATGTTAGACTGCCTCAAGTAAAAATACCACAAGTCACTAAATGAAACGTTCCAGTAAATTGTAAGAGCAAATAGCATCATTATTGGTTAAATTAATGTTGTGTTATGTTTTATTATCATACATATTTAAAACACTTTGAAGATGCCTACCTTTTCCGCCAGGCATTCCATCTGGTCCTTTGTCACCTTTGTCTCCATTGTCACCTTTGTCGCCTTTCGGACCTTTCGGTCCTGCCTCACCTTTACAATAACATATAGATAACTAATTATTTAATCACATAAAACGTATGTTATTTGTACTTGCAACAAGTTTTTGGCAAGATGAAGAAACCTTTTACATCATCTAGGCAGGATCGAGTTGTGCTATAGGTTCTGCACGTAATGATATATATATTGTACATTCTAAAAATATTGCGTATTTAGTTTATTTAGTTTGAGCGCGTTTTGTCGTGGTTTGTTTTCTTTTTGTTTCTGTTTGGGTTTTTTATGTTTTTTCTTGTTTAATCGTTCTTTTATTAACTCTTCCTTATCCTTACTATATCGAAAACAAAAAAACCACATAAACGTCCTCAGATGGGGACCGAATTTCTGCGTGTGAGATTGCACGAAGCTCTTTCTTAATGTTATGTATTAGCCATTTTCCAGCTGTAATACACACTAATCTGTTTTTGTTCTCTTATTCACTATGTTATTTATTAAGTCGCCCAAAACAAAGTTTTGTACATATTTCATATTTCGGTTTCCACTTTTTCCAGACCGTAAACTTGACCGATATATTTCTCAGAGACGCGTTACTATAATATAATGAAACTTGGCACAGTTGTAGGGGTGCAGTCAATAGTCAGTTTTGATAATGGCCGCCATTTAAAAATAGTCGCCACTTGAAGTCATCCACCCAAAACAGCAACAATATTGCCGTGGTCTGTTTTCAACGAAATTTGGTATGGAGATAGTATTTCGAGTGAAACGCTACCTTTGAAATTTATTTCTGACGTTGCGTTTCAAAATGGCGGAAAAACAACATGTATAATTTTCAACGTTATCCGATCTCGATGAAATTTATTGAGCTCCGATTGCAACACAATTTGGTGTGGAGGTAGATTTAAGTATAAGTGTAAAGAACAAACATTTAGTAACTCAATTTGGCCGAGTTTTTATTTTCGCGCTTCATTGTACCCCGTGAATATGAAAAGAAATTACCCGCCATACGTTAACTATACCTGGTTTTCCGTCTTTGCCTGGATCTCCTATAAATTAAATATAAAATCAGTATAAATCACTTTGAAAATTCAACATAATCATGTAATACATCCTTGGATCAAAATAAAATTCCCCCCTTTTTACATTTTATCACAATTTTCAGAAGAAATATATTTTAACTTTTAGTAAATTCTTCGCATAGAAATCCCATAAGAAGACATTTACCGTTTAGCGAGTAGCTACCAATTATCGGTATGTTTTATTCAATAGCTTCCTTTAAGGAAACCATACCTGGCGGTCCTTTTGGTCCCATCATTCCGATTGGTCCCTGGTCGCCTACCATTCCTTTTTCACCCTTCATTCCAGTATCACCCTTGTCTCCTTTGTCGCCTTGTTTACCCTTGGGTCCCTCTGGGCCTGAATCCCCAGTAGCGCCTTTTATACCAGTTGCACCCTTTTCACCATCTTTTCCAGGGTTTCCGGTCGCTCCTTGCTCTCCGGGATTACCGGGTATTCCAGGTGCTCCTTGGTCACCTGTTGCTCCTTAGTACAGATATAAATCATCAGAAGAACATGATAATACCGGTTGTAAAAAAATCATCAATAAAATGTATAATTTGCATAACAGTAAAAAGCTTCCAGACGATTGGTTAAAATGACTTCCAGATGACATTTTGAAAAGTATTTATTTTTCGATAAATGTAGCTTACCGCAAAAAAAGCAAACATTAAATGTCCCGCAATTAAAACGAATTATAAGGATTAAAAATGGTTTGAAAGGGATGTATAGATGTAATAGCAAGACAAATAAGTCACTAACAAACATATTAAAGTCTTTTCGTAAAAAATACAGCTTTATTCCTTATATTTCCACTGATTTAAAATAATCATCCTTTTCAGGCCTTTTAATTTAAATAAATGACTGCACTCTTTTTTGCAACGTTTATTCATACACTAGATTCGTTCATCAAAAAATGATCCAATCAAAAATGTCGTAACAATAAATATATTTGAATTATTACAGTATAAAACATTATAAGTACATATTAAACTGTATTTATCCAACAACACTATATGAAGTAATTTTGACCTAAATATGTCAATAAAAGCTCATTTTACCCTGTACCACGTGACTTAGTGGTTACAAGGACTGATTTATTTATCTCTGAACAACTTCAATGTTTTATAATAAATTAGTAAAAAATTCCTTATATTACATTGCGATTAACTTTTTTTTCTGACAATGAACGAAATATGGTTTAAAATCGAAATAGAAATGACAAAGAGAATTTGCAGCCGAGTTCTGAGGTAAACATCGTAGTACTTAATCTTGTGATTTACAGGGGTGTTAAAGTAATAAAACCTGTATATTTATAGTAGTACACGTACCTTTGTCACCAATAGTACCTTGGTCGCCCTTGTCTCCTTTGTCACCTTTGTCTCCTTTGTCACCTTTCATACCTTTAACTCCAGGATTTCCTGATAATATATTAGGTATTCAGTAATTATCAAACGACATAAGTTTGACTTGTTATAGGTGATAAAAAAGACTTTAAAAAATATTTGTTAATTTTTTTACAACTGTTTCGATTTAATGACAAACAATCAAATAAATGATTAAAACTTCAACCTGACAAGTATAACATGATTGAAAATATTTTGCTTAAAATTTGAACGAAATAATACTAACCAGGTGGTCCTTTAACGCCATTGTTTCCTGGCACTCCAGGTTCTCCTGGGTCACCATTTTTTCCGTCACTTCCGTTCGTGCCTGGCTCTCCTTTGTCACCTTTGTCACCTTTCATACCTTTCATGCCTTGTTCACCTTTGTCGCCAGTAGCGCCTTTGCTACCTGGAGTCCCGTCTTGTCCTTTATCACCTTTGTCTCCTTTCACTCCTTTTTCGCCGGTGGCACCGACGTCTCCAGTTTGACCTTGATCACCAGTCATGCCCTTGTCTCCACGTTCTCCTTTTATGCCTTGCTCGCCAGTGTTACCTGTTGCCCCTTTATCTCCTGTCAGACCTTTGTCTCCTTGTGGACCTTTCATACCATCTGCTCCTTTATCACCTTGAGGTCCGGTTGCCCCAGTATCACCTTTCATTCCTTTGTCTCCGTCCATGCCTTTCATACCCTGGTCCCCTTTAAAGTAAGACATTATAACAGTTTAGAATAATGCCGAAGGAAACCTGGTCACTTATGAGGTAAGACATTGTAACAGTTTATAGTCTTATAAAGGGAACAGCTCCCTGGTCCCGTGTCAGGTACGACGTTTCTGGTATAACAGTTAAGAATTGTACCGAAGGGAACATCACAACAAACACGCCTAAACGCCTTTTGGAAAAACAAGGCACACAACAATATATGTGCTGTACAACTTAATATTGTCAGTAAAGTAATAAAATGTTTTTTTGTTTGAATGTTGTTTAACGCAACTTTCAGCAAATTTTCAACTATATAATGGCGTCAAGGTTTTATTGGGAGAAAAAGCCGGAGAAAATTCCGACCTAAGGAAATTACAAAACAACATCGACTACAGAGTATAATATATAAAAAAAATAACACAAAACAATTTGAAAGGGCAGATACAAATTAAACAACCGCAAAGAAAAGCAACCGATATTATATAGCTGTCTTTGGTAAATAAACAACTTTTATCGGCCTTATGGCTTACAAAAGTATTGACGTGTTAAAGTTATTACAACTGATGTTTAAATAGCTGTCTCTGGTAAATAAACAATCTTGTATCGGCCCTATAGCTTACAAAAGTATTGACGTGTAAAAGGTATAATCTTAAGATCACGTGACCACTTTACTAACAAGATGTATTCTAAAAACAAAAGTCCCCAAATATAAGTCACAAACCTTTGTCTCCTTTTTGTCCTGGACGTCCATCAGCTCCGGTCTCTCCCGTTGCTCCTTTTTGGCCTTTGTCTCCTGGCATTCCTTTTGGCCCTACCTTACCATCTTTTCCATCAATACCTGGCATGCCGGGATCGCCTTTGTCACCTTTATCGCCCTTTGCACCATCCATTCCCTTATCACCCCGGATGCCGTCTGCTCCTTGATCGCCCTTCATACCCTTCTCTCCTTTCTCTCCAGTTAGTCCTTTGTCTCCGTCTTTACCTTTACCCCCTGGTTCACCGGTATCTCCTTTGTCTCCTTTTATACCTTTCTCTCCTGGCATTCCATTCGGTCCCTTGTCTCCTGTAAATTTGTTTTGTCATTATATTGTTTCTGTATATTTTTCCTGTTAGTTTGATAGTAAAGATATTATCTCCAAATACTGTGTGTTTGTTTTTATTGTTTGAACTGCTTTAAACGTACGTTACTTTTAGCAAATTGCCAACTATATATTACGGCGTGCACTATAAATCAAGGAAGAACGCCTGAGTAACGGATGAAAACTGACGACCTTTGACTGGAAAACTATCAATATTTGTCATTAAAGAATGGAATCGAGCATACATTGTTTGAAAGCACAATCTAACTCGCAAATTCAGTGGTATAACGTTTACAAAATATAAATATTACAATTGTTTGTCACTAATGACTGTTTATTGTAGTCGCGACTCCCCTTCAACTTTATGGACTGGGACCATACTGGAAGGGTTCCCAGTGCTCGACCCACAGAGCAGCCCAGCGTGCACCCGGGTGGCGGATAGGGGAGGCCCTCTCGTCAGGGGGTTGTCAGGTCATAATACGGAAAGCCTGACTGCGGACCGTAGTGGGTTACGTGTTTGGAGAGTGTCACGCTCCTTGCACGATAAAGACCTCTTTTGTAGATTTCGAAAAAGAGTATGCTCATTGTAGCCGCTACAAAAGACTAAATTTTCCGCCTCTACCCAAAACTCCATACTATTCCAGCGGCAGTCAAAATCGTATTCCCTGTGACCCATCCCACCCCCATTTTCCGTTGATTTATTGTTTGTTAACTTGTTCCCGTCCTGAATATAGCTGAAATACTGCTCGCAGACATCCAATCAATCAGTCAACTTAATGGAAATACAATTATTAGTAAATAATATCTTGATAATTTAAAAAATACAACATCAATTTAAATGACCAGATCCATTTAGTTGCTATATAATATGATTACCTGTTTCTCCTTTGGCGCCCTTATCACCGATGTCCCCTTTGTCGCCCTTTTGACCTTTGTATCCTGGTTCCCCAGGGTTACCGTTGGCACCATTATCTCCCGTCATTCCCTTATCGCCTTGATCTCCTTTATCTCCAGTATCACCTTTCATTCCCTTTGGACCCTGTTTTCCTGTGGCTCCAGTTTCTCCTTTTGGACCTTTCTTACCGTCCTCTCCAGGATACCCTTTTGGGCCACGCTCTCCGGGGTTTCCAGGGTTACCTGCTACACCTTTGTCTCCTGGCATACCTTTGTCACCTGGCATTCCTTTGTCACCTGGGTTGCCTTGTACACCCTTTCCTCCTAGTTTTATCATAAAAATATTTTCAGGTATAAGACCCATAATTGAAGTCACCGTATAATATACTTTTTCGACCAAGAAATACAGCATTATTGAATCAAAGTATTGCTAATTAATGAAATACAAATTACAAAATTGTTTTTAATTTCAGTCAATGTTTACAGTTTTGAGCAAAAAAAGTTAGTTACTCAAATAGTATTTCCAATTTTTGCCGAACATTACCGAGGTCTGCTCTATTGAAAAACAATAGACATCCGGGACACCAAATATGATCACGTGGTCAATTGTGGTCCGGATACTTTTAGATAAATAAAATGTGGCTCCTTTTTAAAAGATGTACCTTCTTAAGGTACATGCTGAAATTGAATTGTTTTAGATTTTATTGCTCCTTTTTTTAAAGCATGAAATTATTATCTGAATCATCTGATGCCAGACTGTCAAATTTTGTTTTTTAGTTTCGTTTTGTTACATTTTGTTGTTGTTTATTTGTTATGTTGCAGTTTTGAGTTATGTATTTTCTCGATTTTTCATCAAATCATGTGATACATAGATTTTAATTCATTTTGGTAGTTATCTTTTTACTGCAAAATTTCTTTTCTTATCCACAATTGCTTATTTATATGATAGTCCTATTAAAATAACATTTTAAAAAAACCTACCAAAGCTAAGTCTTATGAATTAAAAGAGACGGAACTATTTTTTTAATTACATAAAAATGGATTTCTTACCTGGAGATCCATCAATGCCTTTATCCCCCTTTCTTCCTGGTGCACCATCTGCTCCATTTGGTCCTTGGTCCCCTTGGTCACCTTTTGCTCCTTTACTGCCTGGGTCGCCAGACATACCCTTGTCTCCAACATTGCCCTGATCTCCCTTCTGCCCAGGGTCGCCAGTACTTCCTTTAAACAATATCATAGATATTCTTGGAACACAAGTTGAATAATATTAAAGGCATACATGGTTTTAGTCGTATGTGACATACATAAGCGAAGTCGCTTTAACATTTTTTTAATGCTTCCAAAATATTTTTTTTATCACCACTGACTCTAGTTAACTATAATAGGCAAAACGCTGGTCTGACGTAGTAAAACCTTTTTTTTTACAGTGATCATAACCTTACAATACTGTTTCAGAATCTTTCTCCTTCAGTACTCAAAACCCTTTCCCAAGGGATTTACACCCTCCCCCAGTGATCAGTGATCCTAACCGTTTCCATCCTTTCAGTAACCGTAACCCTTCGACCTGTTATCCTTACCCTTCCCCAAGTTATTATAGTCCTTTACCTAGTCACCATAACCCTTACCCTACCTCCATTGATTCTAACCCTTCTCCCTTTCTTAATTGATTCACCTTACATTCAATGATCCAAGATACAATCACCCTAACCAGAGAAATACACCATTATCTGTTTATATTTTCAGAATGACAATTTTTTTAATTCATAATTTAAACTAATTTTATATACCCTTTTGTCCTTGTGGACCCTCTGGTCCTCTGGGTCCTTCTGGTCCCTGTGGGCCTCTTGGTCCTGGCGGGCCGCGGTTTCCAGATCCTCCACCACATGCTATGAAAATTGAAAAAAGATGATTAAACTGCATTTGACAAATACGCCTATATATCTAGAATATCTGGTTCTATAACTGAATGTAACAATTTTGTCCAGCAGACAGACATGTACTCTGAGTTGCCTAACACAATCAAACCGTTTGTAACGGATTAATTAACTGTAATTAAAATTTTCATTCTGCGTTTTCTTTTAAAATCTTATCTGTTAGCCTAAGTTTATTGCTTATATTACAATCACTTTTCAATCGAGAATTCGACATGTATAAAGTGTTCGCTAAAACAAATTCTTATATTTTTTTATTTGCGACAACCTAACTGAAATCACGTGTCAGAGAAACATATGTTTTATGTGAACAAATGATGGCAGACAAGGGTAATTATATTTTAACAGAATTTAGCAACGTGTATAGTCGCATGTTGAAAGAATAATAAAAGGACAAACTTTATTTTTATAATTTTACTTTTCTGCTTATTGTGCATATATCGATTGAAAACTATCAGTTTAAAGCTATTTTGTAAAAAAATATTTTCAAATTTTTAGATTTTGTCAGATAAAAGACTGACTATATTCGTAAACCACACACTCCTGTTTTTTTTAAAACTTTTATCAAGAGTTTCTTGTTAGCGGAAGTCACGTGACACTAACGTGAGACTCGGAAGATGCAATTACACTGGATATTAGGCAATGTAAAATTGGATCCAAAGAAGAGTAAGATTACGTTTTATCTTCAAACTTACTGTTGCAAACGACTTGGATAAGTCCATCAAGCAATGTTGACAGCTCAGTGAACTGGCCGACTGAAAAATAATAATTTGGACTACTGGCTATTGCTTTTAGTTCTGCTGCACTGACACTGGTTCCCACACCGATGGTGATAACAGTTACTCCGCTAGGTGGCATTGATTTTAGTGCAGTTGCCTCAGTAAACGGATCTAGTCCTCCGTTGTTTTGACCATCAGTCATCAGTATAACGATTCTCTTCTCACTCGGTCTACCTCCGTTAGCCACTGTAAATGAGTTATCTCGGACGTACTGGAAAGGAGGTAAAACAAACTATAGAATTAGATAAATAAAATCAGACTAAGTATATATGAAGATCAGGAAGGTCTAAGCTTGTCATAAAGGGAGAGACGTGATTCCTGTACGGTCGGGAGAGTAGGAGCTTGTCGTGTAAAGCGAGACATGATTCAGGTAAGGTCGGTACGGTCAAAGCTTGTCCTGAACAAGACGTCATTCGGGTGTCAGTTTCATTCTGGGACATTGAAAGCTGCGGTCTTTGTTTGTTTAACTGTAAATCGTCGTTGACTTGGCAGGACATATCTTTTAGATGTTTTACAATAGGTGAGATGTGACCTTGACTATATTTTGGGATTTGGGATTCTCGCTCTATTAATTAAGGACAAACACACGTAAACAAGCACACAATTAATGGGTTCTCCGAAGGAAAGAAAATAGTTGCTGGCACTGGAAAAGTGTGAAATGATGGGTAAGGACGGAAAATTTGGCCAGAGTTTGAGGCGGGATATGTCTTTAATATTGTTTTTATCGTCCGGTATCTGTGCTTGTAGTTTTTATGACTCCTTTTGACTTGGCTCCACTGTATTGTTTTCATAGTCCTGATAATGTGCTTATAGTTTTTTAGGGCTAATGTTTTTGCTCAAATGTATTTTCTCCATTTGAAAATACAATGGTTTATTTTATACTTGCCTTCAAACCAGAACCGATGTATGTTGCAGCACCATTGCTTGGGATGACGTCATTCATAATTCCGTCAGTAATTTTCGTTTCAGTGTCGTATTTATTCAGGTTAAAATGTGGCATAACCTTATCGGAGAAACAAATGGCGGAAAACTGCACGCCATTTGGTCCGAATGAAGTAAATTTAGTGACGACATCTTTCATAAATGTTTTCATGATTCCGAAGTTGGCGGGATTGTTGGCGCTGATGCTCCGGGAATCGTCGTACATAAAAACAATGTCAGCTTTCACATCACATGCTTTGCCTGCTACAATTATAAGATTTGTGTATATAAAGCAAATGACGTTAGAATGAATATAACTAGGAAATAACTGATATTTGCGACATTAAAACTCATGATTTATGTTTTCAACTTTTAAAATGCAATACGTTTAACAATTTTTTGTACTACAAAACCAATTATCATTTAAATTGTTAAGTAATATTACAATCATATAAATAAGAAATGTTCCAAAATGTAGTTGTTTGTTTTTTAAGTCTTCACAGAGAAGCTGTAATTAGTAGTCAATGGGGAATTGTATACAGAACGTTGGCCTGAACATTTCATTATAAAAATTGTCACACACACTCCATACTTTTCAAGAAGCAATAAATTTTCTCCAAATATCTGGCATTAAAACAGTAATTCGATTTAAACAACTTTTTAATTCCTGGAGTAGAACGCATTATTATTGGACTTAAATGTAATAATTGGATGGACCACTCAGATAACGGATAGTGAGCTTTATGGTGATCATATTTCAGTTAAATACTAATTTGTAGAACAATATGTTACTACGTGTAAAGAACTAAACAATGTATACTTACTCCCGGACCAACCTAAGAACAGAAATAAACAATGGATTACACAAATGGCTACCAAACGTATTTAGAACTCTATTGAGAAATAGTATACATCACTTTCGGAAAGACAATTCACGAAATTTTCGTGCACAGACATCTATTTCGGCAGAGCTTCTATATGTACACAATATCTTTACACTTGAGTTTGAGCCCCCCCCCCCCCCCCCCCCACACGCTCCCTTCTACTTGAAACAGATACTGTTATTCTTGTTTTTATATTTATTACCAGACAAAACTTAATTTAATAAATGTTCACCTGACTCCGTATACTACACTTTATTTGTATTTTCACTGTGACTATATGCACCATACACGTGCATTGATGTGCACTACATATATCTATCCAGAGGATAGAGTGCGCCGACTAACGGCGGCAGTAACCTGAACAAGACAAGACAAGTTGTTTTATTACTTAACTAATTAGAAGGTATAATAAAACACTAACTTGACCATGATGACCAGGAAGACCACGAAGACCAAGATGACGATGTTGTCCACTGCGTCCATTGTGCTGAAAACAGAAACGTACAACCATTGCATATGGCGTTAAGACAAAAAATTCGCATGTCTGTCATTTGCTGACGGAGTGAATTTTTCTGTAACAGGGCGGTCGAGGTTTTACTTTCGTTATTTACTTATTAAGAACATATATTTTATTGTTTTACCACGAACTTTATCTGCTTGTATTATATATAGTGTTTAATACACAAACTAGTCATAAAAAATCAGTATATGTGTTTCATGGGAAGTAATTCATTCTTTCGTGTGTTGTTTAAAACTTATTATATTTCACCTATATCATGGTTTCCAATATTTAAGTTTTAGTGAGAAAACAGGAGTACAAGAAAAGAATCACGACATACGTCAGGATTACTACCTATTCATGTCGAATCAGTTAGATGTCGAGCAACAACATTGTTAACTTGATTAATGACTAACTTTGAAAATACAGGGTGCCGTTTCATAAAGCGATCGTTAATTAACGTGCTCGGTATCCCATGCAATTTAAATGGGATAACGAGCACGTTAAGCTAACGATCGCTTTATGAAACGGCACCCAGGTATCTTATGCAAGGTAATCAACTCGTATTCTAACAGGTGAAGGACAAACAAGCGAGAAAAGAGATATCTGACTCGTATCCTAACAGGTGAAAGATATACAAGCGAAAATCGAGGTATCTTGGGCAGGGTAGTTGATTCGTATCCTGACAAAGGGGAAGGACATACAAGCGAAAATCAAGGTATCTTGGGGAAGGTAATGGATTCGTATCATAACATGTGAAGGACATACAAATGCGCAGGTATTTAAACGGATGAATTACATCAAATAAACTAATTACATTTATTAGGAGTTTGTATTAGATTTTTGCTTTCATTTGTATTTTTGTTAAAAGTTCTTTTTTCCTAAGTTATCACACCTACCGACAAGCGGCGTATTTTCAACGCATGTGGGTAATATGCTTATAACACGCCATGACGTTTCCCACACCTATAGCCTTTATGTATCGACAAGGCATCTGATTGTTTTTATCTTGCAAGGTTATATATTGTGTAAAAAAATGAATCATGGGACTGTATTTCCTTAGCAGATACACGTCATTGGTTAACATCATTAACGATATAGGACTGTATTTCCCAAGCAGATACACGTCATTGATTAGCATCATTAACGACATTGGACTGTATTTCCCTAGCATCTACGCGTCATTGGTTAGCATCATTGACGACATGGGACTGTCTTTCCCTATCAGCTATACGTCATTGGTTAGCATTTTTAACGATGCCGAAATAAAAATACTGTGTCATATTACATACCGCATGGCCATTAGAGTTAATGACTTATAGTTCAATTTTTGGATGTAAAACGACTTAAGACTCATTTAAACAATGTTAAATATATTCTTTAAACCAAATTTTATTGGTCAGGACACACGATGTCGAAAATGTTCAGTTCTACTTCTTCTTTTCATTTTTTAGTGTTTGAAATATTTTTCACTAAGGAAAATGTTAAATAACAAAATTATAAGAATTGGTTGTAATATTTTGTTCGTATCTTTCGGAATAATTAAGCTGGTAAAACTGTGTGGTGTAGAACATCATCTACGGGTACAAAAAAAGAAAAGAAACTGGATTGTTGTCCGCGATCTTGGCATAAAGCCGCTTTCGCTGTAGACGATTTTGTCTGCGGTTATGTCGGATTTAATAAATATAAACCACTTTTAATAAAATTAAAAAAAACCCATTAGATTAATTTATACGAAAGCAGGCGTATTTAGTGTCGTATACGTCATACAGGGCTGTCTCAGGAATGGTCACATGACTTACAATGTACTTAATCTTGCTTTAGAAACATTTATAAACTAAACTCAAATGTTTTAGGATTTGGTTTGGTTAACCATTAAATTATGCATCCCATTTTACAGGATTTTAATACAAACGAACAATTAAAATCATGGCGAATATTTTTCGCCATCAATATACTAATTTGAAATGATTTGCTTATTAAAGCCTACACAAATAATATATATTTTGTATTTAATTTAAAAACATAATGTTTTAACAAATACAGTAATTTCCATTAGAACTACTGTAACAATTAAGAAAACGCACATGATCTTGTTATATATGTTCCGGCACAGTTCTGATTCTGACGTGTAATTTTCGTTTAATTCAAATCAAACTTCAATTTGTAAAGGAACTTATTCAGAGAAATATATTATAATGTTAAAGGAAGCATCATAATTGTCATAAGTATACATAACACGGACTTACTTTGAATTGGAATTGCGAGAGTACTGTGCGCCAACACAGTAAAAGTCGCAAAGATGGCGAACAGGTACGCCATGATGGTCCTGAGAAGTTGGGTAACAAACTAAGATACTTGAGTTTTTATACCGAACCTTATATGACATGTAACAGGTGCGTGAATAATAATCCTTATAATATGAAAACTAACATCGTGAAAACAATCAATTAGTTCTGGATAACATTCAAAACAATAAGATGAATATTAATACTGTATGTGTATTGGATTGTTCAAAGAAAATAAATCTGATAAGTCCTGTCTTAATTCGTAAGGCATTTTTTTCTAATAACAGAATGTTAAACTGTTGCATACATACATACAATTAAATTATTCATTGAGAGACACCTACTATTACAACCAAGACACGCCTGTTTAATTTGTACTGGTTTAACATTCAGGTGAACGACTGATGATTCTGACCTTTTTGACCGTAGGGTCTACTTTGTTTCTATGGTAATACGTCGTGACTTTTCAGAACTTGTTATCGTAGAGAGTGTTTGTAAAAATCGTACAATTTAGAAGCGCAATTTGCAACAATAAACCGACATACATAAACGAGTAAAATATAAACTTCAACAAAATATCAAATCAAAGCAAATTGTAACAACTTTTCTAAAACTAAAATATTTTAAGAAACTGTAGGATCAAAAATATATATGCAAGCATAAAAACCACCAAATGTATTCTGTTAATTCATACCAGCAAAGAAAGTCAGTTTTAAATTATTCACTGCACTGGTCAATATTTGCCTGCTGATTTTGGGATTATTTGTTTTCATTTGTTTGCACCGCCCCCATGATTTAATCTTTAAATACATTGCCTATAGTTTTTTTAAATTTTGTATTTACTTCCCATGTTGATTTACAATGTTTAAACAAAATTTTAAATTATGCGGCCACTCTATGTGATAACAGCTGTAACGTTAACTTACATAAGCATTAAATGTGACGGCAGTACACCGAAGGAGAGATGTGACGGCAGTATACCCACACCGAAGGAGAGATGTGACGGCAGTATACCCACACCGAAGGAGAGATGTGACGGCAGTATACCCACACCGAAGGAAAGATGTGACGGCAGTATACACACACCGAAGGAGCGATGTGACGGCAGTATACCCACACCGAAGGAGAGATGTGACAGCAGTATACACACACCGAAGGAGAGATGTGACGGCAGTATACCCACACCGAAGGAAAGATGTGACGGCAGTATACACACACCGAATGAGAGATGTGACGGCAGTATGCACACACCGAATGAGAGATGTGACGGCAGTATACACACACCGAATAAGAGATGTGACGGCAGTATGCACACACCGAATGAGAGATGTGACGGCAGTATACCCACGCCTAAGGAAAGATGTGACGGCAGTATACCCACACCTAAGGAGAGATGTGACGGCAGTATACACACACCGAATGAGAGATGTGACGGCAGTATACACACACCGAAGGAGAGATGTGACGGCAGTATACCCACACCGAAAGAGAGATGTGATGGCAGTATACACACACCTTAAGGAGAGATGTGACGGCAGTATACCCACACTGAAGGAGAGATGTGACGGCAGTATACACACACCGAATAAGAGTTCAGTACAATTATAACTGCGAAAATACATTTAACAGTTTAATATTAGCCTTTAACTGCAATATTCTTTTTTTCTGTAAAGTTAACATTTTTTGGTTCAATTTTATTTGCAGTTTTATCTAGTTGTTCACATTACTGTCATGCGTTACTTCATAATTCAGTCACAACTGTGTACAAAATGTCCACCTCCAATCAAATGAAAACATATCAATGTCTTTTTTGAGATGGTATTATTAGTCATTAGGTTATGGAAAATCGACATTCAACCTTAGAAAAATATGTTCATAAAGCTGAATAAAGAACTAGAGTTATCTTTCTTATTGCGGTTCTTTTTAATGATTAACATTTACAATTGGTGGAATTTTATTTATGGTCCAAATGGTTGCTATTCCTTTGGTTGAATCTGCCATTGGTCAAATTACAATCGTTTATAAATTCAGGTTAACGTATACATCACACACAGGCAGAAAACCAATAATCCGAAACCTTGATGTACTGTGATTATTTGATTTGTCTGACGCTGTATATCTTTCCTGATACCATCTTATTTCTACCAACTATGTCAATCACTGTAAAAGCACCAACTTTCCGTTAGAAGGTGGCGAAAAGAATGAAGAGGATTTTGACAATAATTAAAACCTATATAGACTCCACAAAAGAAGTATAAAAACGTTATGTAGTTTTTGACAGCTTATTGATATTTTGTCTTTATAATAACAAACATAGCTATTCATTATAGTGGTTTCAATTGAACAAAATTGCTGTTCATTGCATAGCGGTTTGGTAAATAACAGTCCTTTTATCACAGTTAAGAAAACTTCCGATCATGTTAAAGTACCCTGTTTGACCACTGAGCTGCCAACACTGCTTTGCATCTCCTTGGCATAGAGTCAACCATTGTTCTTGCGTTATTACATTGAATTGGGACCCAGTCCTGTTGTAACATATGACGTAGTTTACCGAGGTTCTAAGGCAAAGGAGGACACTAGCGCACACTTTTACACACAAATGTTCAATAAGATTCACATGCAATGATTTGAAAGGCTATGGTAGGACATTATTGTGTTTTGCTCAAGATAGTATCTTGTTTAGCGCGCCGAGTGTGGCCTGGCATTTTGCTGTTGGAACAAATTTCTCTGTTGCTCAATTACGCACATTAGATGAGTTTGGAAAATTTCGTCTCTGTACCTTTGAGCCGTTAAATTGCCCAGGGCATGTACCAGTTCTGTTTTATGGTCATTAAGGTCGCCGCCACACCATGGTGGTGCTGCCACCAAATTATTATTTCTGGACACAGCAGGAAAAGAAATGTTCATTCCTGAGCCGCTATACACGGACTCGACGGTCAGTTTAGTTATGCAGAAAACGAGACTCATTTCTAAACTGGATTCTTCGTCAGTTCCGCAATGTGCTGCCCCTCAATTTGTTGCACCTTCAGACCATTTTCATCTGTTTAATAGGGTATAAACATCTAAAAAATACGACTTTCTGGGTCTAATCCATTATTGTCTAAGTCGGATGCGGATTGTTTGTGAGCAGATTCTTCTCAATCCATGTATTGCAGTGTCTATTTCAGCAACGGTTGTATATTGTAGATGAAAGGTCAACTTCTCGGGCGGTCATTGGAAGAGTCAGCCTGAAAGAATCTGTTTCACTGTCGAGAAATGTTGCTCACGTTTACCTTTTCCAATTAGTGAAATCTCACTTAGGGATACCCCGCCATGGCAACGGCAGATGACAAAATTTCGAGTAGCAGGGTCAAACCTTGGCATAGCTGTATTTCAACGTTATTAATTCAAGCTTCACACCTCGTCCTTTTATGAACTCTAAAGTAGAGATTGAATTAACGTGAAAAATGTTAGGCGAAATTCAAGGCGATAAAATTGATGTGCTCTTAAAGAGACTCACTGTGTTCATTATCAGAGAGCATAATCAAATTACCATACCTTTAAAGTTGAAACCTTATCTGTAAACAAATCTCTAATTAAATGACCATTTCATTCCACGTGGTAACAACAAAATTTGCATTTTGAAAAATTAAAATGTACTGTGCCTTTGTTACTTTGAACCGTATAATAACCATTACATTAATGGTATTTTAGTTCACGATTAACAAGTAACTTTAATCTTTGGATTTTCAAGTCCAACAAATACTTGGATCGATTTCTTCAAGCCTTAATGGTAACCGTTTGTTATGTATTAATTTGCAGCAATATCAAGTAGAACTGATTTTTTCTAAACCTCTTGTAACTAAAGTATCCATGATTAAAATGTAAGTTTTCCGAAGGTCAGGGTTGTTACTGGGTACTACAGATTACAACCCCCTTCCGAAAAAAACACAAATCACAACAACAAAAAAACACAAACAATTAAACAAACTAACAAATAATACAACAATTGCGGATAAATGATATGACAAATTTGTTGGAGAAAAAAAGGAGGAGTAGTCTAGGTACAAAATGGAAGCATACTGAGACGATGGGGGACTTGCAATGTCTTCCAGGTAATTACAAAATGCAGATTTGACATGTATCATTTATACAAACATTTCTCGGCACACACAATTGCCTAACAACGCCTTCGTTTTTTCATGGACAAAAGTTTCAACTTACGCTCTGTAGATTACCTGTTTTTATTGAATAATGTAAAATTCCCACTAAAATTTAAATTAAAAGACACCACAGAGGCAGATAGGTCTGCCCCATACCTTGACCAACAGCTAGAAATTGACAATGACTGTTGGTTTAGAAATAATTTAACACAAAAGGGATTATTTTAATTTACCTATTGTGAATTTTCTATTTCGTGTGGCAACATTCCAGCAGAGCCTGCTATAGAATATACATATCTCAGATCAGGTACTCACAAACTTGTATTTTCTATCTGATTTCCTTGATAGAGGGCGTCTGCTGACATAAATTCTACTTAAACAAAGGGTTCACGTGAACAAGTGTGGAATAATTTTTCATAATTTAGAACATTATCGTTTTATCGTTGCGGAATATCTGTCTCACAAATGATATGTACAAATAAATTGTTTTCTACTAAAGAACTTAAAAAATTATGCTATAGCGAAGAACAGGTTTGTAGTACGCTAGATTTTCTGATCGACACCATATTTGTAACTTTTGGAGGATGTGTTTTTCAGCAGAAAATCGGAATTCCAATTGGTACAAACTGTGCCCCACTCCTTGCCGATTTTTTCCGGTATTCTAATCAAACGGAATTACTTCGACGTCTTATTAAAGACAAGAAGGTAGCAGAGACTAGGTTCTTTGATTATACATTTTGATATATTGATGATGTCCTGTTTTTAACAACCCTCACTTTGCTGAGTGGCATCCGTTAATGTATCTTTCAGAACTAGAAATAAATGAAACCATAGAAACAGTTTCATCTACATCATTTATAGACTTATCGAATATGACACCAACGGTCATCTTACCAAGTCAGGACCATTGCTGTAGTTGCTTTTAGTTGGTTGGTGGTTCTGGAGTTTACCTGTTTCTCGGACTTTGATTTATGGATTTTCTTTTCATTGGTGTTCAGTATTTTGTTATTACCTTCATTGTTCAGTTTGTCGTAACCACTTTTCCTCTTTTTATTGCATTCTGGCTACCCGAATATTACTAATTGTCTGGAGTTGCTACCCCGCTGGGGCACCTAGACTACCCCGCTTTACCGTTTAAGTGAGTTTCGTGTACTTAGTTATATGTTGTTGGTTTTTTGGTCTTGTGTTAGTATTTGTTTTGTTGTTGTCTTCCCATTAGTTTAACCATGGTTATCTCTTTCCCTAAGTATTTATATTTGGTATCTTCGATTCCTTTGCTTTCATCCTATTCTTGACAAGAATTGTACATTTTTGGAACTATAAATATATATGATTCAATCTAAACTCAAAATGGTTACGAAACTTCAACAAGTGCTGACTATATCTCCACTAATTACTTTACCAACCTCCAAAGACCGGCACTAAAACCGTTGTTAATATACCTTACCTAACTTTAATAGAACATTCATTATATGTGTAACATTAAAATATAACAAAATTTCCAGGACAAGTGATAAATAGTAGACCGACTACCTTATCCACTCGGCCACCAAGGTTTTGTATTTTCAACCTAGAATTAACGTAATGTGTTAACTAAAAACCAGTAATTTCTTATAAGCATAATCAAGATAACAGGTCTATTTTAAAGTTTAAATGATAGTAAATGATTTAATTACATTTTTATGTTTCTGCTCTTTTCGGTTATATAATGACAAAAGTATTTAAAACATTTTACTAGTAAGAAATTGTAAGAAAACAAAAATTCGATAGCATGTAAACACCATTGATAGATAAAAAACGATTATACAAATCGCCTTACACAGAAAGATATATATATCTATCAACATCTACAAGTGTTATTTAGTAAAAATCAGAAACAGCAAGAATTGTGTGCATTAGACTAATTATTATATTATTTTAAACCACAATTATTGGTGCCAATAGCTGTGATTTTTTTACATATACTAATCTTAACTATTATTTATATGTTTACAAAGAAGACAATGTTTAATAATGTATTACCATTGGACCTGTAATGATATGAATAATGCTATCAACGTTCTACTTGTGTTAGCTGTGATAGACATGTTGTTATAATCATTGTTTTCTATATCTATATCTATATCTATATAAATCCAAATATGTTGTCAAAGTTGCGAAAATACACAGAAAGTCGTTACATAACACGGACTGGCAAAGTTATAGGGTTCAGTTTACTGACTCTCTGTTTTTGAGTTTTTGGTTTTTGGTTTGCGTTGTATGTTTGTCTATATCCGGATTTGTAATTGTCCCTTGACTCTCTGTTCTTGTTGTTCGGTCGGTCTTCCTTTCTATTTTTATTATGAACAAGCTCTCGTTGTGTAAACTACGTTCTCAATGTCAAACACAAAATTTCCATTTATATAATAACAGGTAATTTTCTCTATATTCGCGAGGTACACGGAAGCCCGAATAAAATAAGCCGATTTTCATATTACTACATGTTTTTGTTTTTTACACAATTTTTATTTCGAATATTACCCTCTTTACGTTTTTCGATAGTGTTTGATGAAGATGAGAGAGTATTAAACCATCATATACAAGCTAATTCATACTATCTATGTCTGTGTACAGTCTCCCTTTAATAAGAACTTTTTCGAGAAATTTATGCACTTTAATGCGTTCCCCATACTTTATTAATCATTAAGGTCTATTTTAATATTGTGGATCGCATAAAATATGCCAATTTTAAAACACATCTTACATGACCGATACACCGCATCCAGTTCAAAGATGAGACTGATGCGCACCTTTGTAATCTCAATTAACTGCATGTGTGCGAGTCGTGGACCTTGACAACATATGTTGAGAAAAGGATACTATCCACAGAAATTAAAGTTCTCCCGATTTCTTAGCATTGTATTAAGTGATCACATCACGAACGAGAAATTGAAATGAGAATGCTATTAAATCATGAACCGTGGTACTCACTCACTCAAAGATAGACAGACAGTCAGACGGACGGACGGATGGATGGATGGATGGATGGATGGATAGATTATCTCTCATGATTCTAGTCTGTAAATTCAAGGGAATTTACGCCGAACTTTTATGAGAAAAAATATTTAAATTTAGACTTCTATTAAAATAATTATAATAAATTCCACGCACATTGCAGGTATTGCTCATAATCATCCATGGTACGTTTCCTTATTTAAATGCTAAGTATACATGCCTTTGTCAATAAAAGATACGAAGGCAGTAAATATAGACACTATGACTATATCATAGAAAGAATCAATGTTATTCCTGTCAGCACAAAACTTTGACTACTGGGCTGCATGGTGATAGCCTCGGGACTTACAGTCCACCAGGAGTCGGACAGATTCTGTGGTTGCCAATAAAATATCTGATACCAGTTTCGTTTTAATAAATCTCACAAGTGGCGCTCAAATCCAAACATTATTTAAAGTCAAAATGATTAAGATGTTGTAGAGCTTTTTTTCATCTTTTATCACAGAAATTCTAACACGTAACACCAAATTTGGTTAAGACTATTTACACAATTAAAAACAGAAATATGGGGACTAACAGTAAAGTTATTTGTTATTTATCTAAAATAGAGTGTGTGAATTTAGTATATTCATTTTTTGTTTTAGTTTGTGATTGTTTCGCATTATTGTTTCCTTTTTTATGTTTTTATGCACAATTATTTATGACCCACACACTTTTCTAACATTTTCACATTTGCAGCATCTAAACAAATAAGTGCAGAAAATCCAGAGAAACAGCGTTTCATAGCAGGATTGTCTAAGTGTACCTTAATCGATCGCCTGGCTTCCATTTTACTAGCTCTCCAAAAATGTAGCAGCGAGGTTTTTCACCCCAGTTTTGGCATAAATGACATGGGGATACTTAACTATTCAAAAGTTATGATAGACATCTTAATGTCTTAATCTCCTGATTTCTGAATAAAACTGCATAAAAACGTTTGATTTTTTTGACACTCTACTCGATCGTTGTCAATATGCAGCTTTAATTCAGTCGTAAAGACCTGATTGAACGCTGCTTTTATAAGAAAAACGGAATGTAAAGGTTAAATACCTCTAAACTATCAATGACATAACTTACTTAGTCATCAAATAATAAATCTGTCAAATGTTAGATTATATGCTTGACAAATTATTTTTTACTGTTTGAAGGACATGTTTAACAGACTGTTGGTATTCCAATGGGAACTCATTGTACTTCTCTCCTCTCCGACCTTTTTTTAAACCATATGAGGCTAAGTTCCTAGAAGGACTGCTAAAAAAGAAGAAAAGCATATAGGTTAAAACCAGCAATAATATTGACTACAAGGCTTCTCCAACAAGGTATCCCTTCAAAAATTTTATGGCCATAACTTAATTGATCGTTATGAGAAATCCATCTCTCAAATACCATAGGACATTTATGTCGAGTCATATATAAATATTATATTCCTTGATTTCACTTTTTCCAAGAAATTACAATGAGTAATTCTAATAACAAGAAGGCACTGGTTAATCGTCCGATACACCTTAGTGAAAACATGTTGTTTTAGTGGGGACTTTGTCTTTCTTTTTTGTGTGTTTTTAGTTTATAATCTGTGTTGTATATGTTTGCCTTAAGCCGGATTTGAAATCTTCGCTAGACTTTTGACTCTTGTTAGGCGGTCGGTATTCTTGCTATTTATTTTATGTCTTTGCCAGTTGCATTTTTCGAATGTAGCATTAGAGGTTCTCGGTAACAATGTGTTCTTAGTATCACAAGTCCGGCTTGTTTTCTTATTTTTCATGAATTTTCATATAAAATGGCTGTACGTGTATACACTAAGACATTTTACTTGTCCTGTACAATTTTGTATAAGAATAATTCGAGTAAAGTTATAACTATGTATGTTTGTTGCTTTTGCATACCTTGATTTTCGTATTAGTTCGTAAGGGTAGAAAAATGGTATTGGTTTTACCCTAGAAATTTATGATTTCAAATAAAAATATCATAGATTATTTTACATGTATTAAATTATTTATTTGCTTTGTAAGCTGAAATCTTAATAATTTAAATGGAGCAATGATCTAGTCTTACGCCCTTATAATTGAAATAGTCTCACTACGGCATTGATGGTTTCGCCACAAAAATTTAAGATTCAAAGTTAAATTTAAATTATAGGGAATATTTTTAATTTCTGAACAGGTTATACTCTATAACCTGGTTTGGATTTGCTTATCAGATCTAAACCATGTTTTGTCGTATAACCTGTTCAGAAATTTGAAATATTTCTTGACTTGAATTCTTCCTTCTTCAATACTTCAGTATAAAAATCGCTACTAACCCATTTCACATTTACTTAGGTAGTTTATTATGCTGAAAAAAAGTGCAGAGTAACAAACCTGGGTTTTATTCCTTGTTTTAGAGTACGTGTTATCTGTATCGTTATTTCGCTTGTAAGCCCTCGCTTATTTCATTGGTTAACTTGTTATTTTTCATGCTTCTCATTTTACGATGCTCTGTTTTTCTGCAGATATTTTATTCCCTCTTCCACGCATCTCATTACTTTGTTCCCAATTCATTGTTATTATTTCCTGACTTATTTTGGTATTAATTTTTGATACAGTGTTTAAGAATATCTGGGTTTTTTTCTATGTAATGTTTATTCTTCTTTTTATTGGCATCGTGCATATTGTGTTAAAACATCTACAAATGTAGACTTTCTACTTCCTTTCCATTCATTAAAATATCCTCTTATTACTGATACCCAGCCATTTTCATCAACAAACTTACTCACACACTACAGTAATGAAAGCAAGAGGTTTGGGATGCCACAAAACCTGGGTTAACCCGACATTCCTTTTAAAATGCCTGTGCCAAGTCAGGACCATTGCTGCAGTTTTTGCTTAATTTTTGGGTCTTGATTATCGATTTTGACAGTTTCTTCGACTTCGACTTGTGTTCGATATTGTGTAATAACAATTATTATTAACAAGAATACCAGTTGCAATTATGTTAGAATTGAAATATGATATTGTTTTGTGGTTTGTACAATTATGTTTTCGAAACAAATGGTTATCGTTGGTGGTTGTAAGAAGATTTGATGAACTTCATACGACAAAGGTCTTTGTTACTTCGTATGAGCATTTTTTAGTTATTTTTATATCTAATAGAACAACGTCAAAATACCAAGCTTAAAATTCACTACGAAAGAGCGCAAGTCGTCTCATCAGTGACTATCAAACCAAAATATATTTAAAATCCAAATAATAACGAAGTTGTAGAGCTTTTATAATTAAAATTACACAGCATTATGCCAAATCTAGCTAAGGCCATCTAAACCTTAAAGAATATATTGTCAATGTTAATTACGCGTGTACATAAGAAAGAAAATGTTTGCTGTGTATGGTCATGATTCGCAAAATGATTTGAAATTAATTTATTTCTCCCTTACTACAGCACACCAAACGTATTCTAAACATGACATTGGCTGAATGCTGTTATCAAATTGCAGTTATATTAAGTAATTAATAATAATTAATATTGTTAGTATAAAACAATTGGTTATGTTAATCTTTAACAGAAATCTTTTTTCTACATTCAGCTTAAGCATTTCGAACAGGTTTATGGGATAATTTTCGAGAACTATTTTAGATTGATTATGGAATCATGGTGAATTTAATTGGGGATTTATAGTTATTAAACGACTAGATATCCTTGTCAAATGGTGTTTGGTGCCCCTTTTTAACGTTGTACACTGTTGTTCTTTAGAAAATACACTAATGTGTAGAGCTTCGTAAATAAAGTTCGTAGTCTGGTATTTTATGCAGATGCTTACATGTATTAACTAAAACAAGTGGATGACATAAAATCTACTAAAGTTCGAACCTCTCGAATATAAATGAAATTGAGTTCCCTAAAATATATGTATATAGTTTAGTATATTCATATTAGCGTATAAAACAATTGCTTGTGCATGTAGTATACAAGTCAGAAACATACAAATCCAAGGTTTCTTAAAATGAAAGTTTATTTTACGGACATTTTTAGGAGTATAATTAAACTTACACCATTTGTCACTCTGGAACATTCATCAAGGTTATGGACATTTTAATGACAAAGTTCATACAGTACAATCATGCTAATTTATTAGAATAATTTAATGTACAAAATGTGGCATCTACATCTCCAGCATTAGTAAGCGGTAGTTTCGACTTTGGTTTCTATATGATGAGGCGCTGTCGCATTTGCTACATAAGTTCCTCCACCAGAGCTCGTTCCGGTTCCGCTCGACACACCACCAGCAATTACCTTATTGATCTGGGCATTGACCTGATCCAAGTCAGCTGCTTCAGTCTGAAAAACATGTTTAATACCATGTGTTACTGTGAAATAGCAATCTAGTTGTTTTGTTTGTGAAGTTTGTTGGAATAGCCATTTAAAACATTTATAACAAAATGAAACTTTGCATTATAACTTTCGAGTTTTACGGAGTAATCTTGTTGACAAAAGCTAGTGAAAACAAAGCGTTGTTAAGGAGGGGTTGTGTTGACAATGATAGTGAAAACGCCAAATTAAAATTCCATAATTTAACTATCTCCATTGGAGAAAGGCAAGGATTTAAATTTCCATAACTTTACTATCGAGATTGGAGAAATCCGATAATCCACTCGTACCAATGTAAGATCCTATATTTCTCGCATGCCCAACAACTACTCCGACTTCGAGTAACGTCCGACAAACGCTACCCAAATTAAAAAGACGTAACCAATTTTACCTCTCCACTAGGTCCGTACGTCGTGTCTGTGGCAGGCGCATAACCGGAAACTGAAACAAAATTTTACAATTTAAACTATTCAGATAACATATTCTTTTATAAATTATAAGAAAAAAAAATAGTTCTGTTTCGGATACATAACTAAACAAATTTCATTCAAGTTTATCGCTACGGAATCGCTCCTCGTTTGATTTTAGATAAATTGATGAGTCTTTTAACTTCTTAAAAATTAACTGTGAAGCACTTTTAACTACATTACTATAATGGTATTTTGTTTTAAAATCAGTATTTGTTTATAACGTAGGTTAAATGTGTTTTTCTGTCAGCAAATGATCCTTGTCAGTTTAATATTTTACTCATATGAAAAAAATATACCACAGTTGGCACCAACGTTGATCATATGATATAGTGGATTCTTTTGTAACTGTGTTCTTTAATAACCTAGTTGATGTCATGACTGGTTTAATACGAATATTCCCTGTCATGACCATCTTGTTAATTTCCTTTGGACTTTATTTTTATGTCACGACCTGTTTTGTGTATTTACTTTATGCATTGACTATTGTACCCAAACACCTAACTGGCTAAATCATGCAGGACTGCGGTACTCACTGAACGGTTTGATGACCCATTTTCCATATTCAAATGCCACTTTTATATATCCTAAGAAAGAAAACATTCATAGTTAATAAACAATTGGTCAAATATATTAACGTATGCAAGATAAATATTCAGAAATGACAGGTTCATGCATCTGCCCATTCTATCTAGCCACAGAGTTTACTAAGATAAAGAATATGTCTTTTAAAATCCCTATGAGATAAATATGTATACATATATTACCTAGAATACATTTGATAATATTACATATGGTGTGTTTAGTCCTAATTTTGATTGGTTCGTGTAGACAATGTCCCCCCAAAATATTCTGTGTATATGTTCTATTACTAAAGCATATTTAAGGCTTGTTACTATTTTTAAAGCATATTTAAGGCATGTTGCTATTTATAAAGCATATTTAAGGCTTGTTTCTAAAAATAGATCCGGATATGTTCCTATTTATAAAGCATATTTAAGGCTTGTTTCTAAATATAGATCCGGATATACTCTTCCGACTCATTATTCTAAATTTAAATAAATAGAGAAAAATTCATATGTAATATAACAATTAAGGACTTTTTACTCTGTCAATACGTAGTTATATGGACCTGTAGAAAAATATTGACCTCGGACTTCGTCCTCGGTCAATATTTTCTTCCACGATCCATATAACTACGTATTGACCTTGAAAAAAAGTCCTTATTTGATAATTGTGTTATGCATGTTGCACATTATTGGTAAATGCCATATTTTATATAAACATTAGAAAAAATCGAATTAAAGTTATTTCCGATAATTAAGACTAAAGGTACTTACCAATGATTCCTTTGTCGCCAGTTTCACCCTTGTTACCGCGTTCTCCCTTGTCGCCTTTGTCACCTTTCAATCCTCGGTCACCACCTGGTCCTTTCAGTCCTTGTAATCCTTTCTCCCCCTTATCTCCCTTAATGCCACGTTCTCCTTTGTCACCAGAAAGGCCTTTGTCACCTTTTTCCCCCAGATCGCCATTGTCCCCTTTGTCACCTTTGTCGCCCTTGTTGCCCTTATCTCCAACTTCACCCTTATCACCCGGTGTTCCGTCTTGACCTTTATTAATAAAAACCAATATTTTCTTATAATCAGTTCAATAAGCGACGTTATTCCATGGCGTCTTCCGTAGCCTTATACAAACAATCAATAGTTTCAATTCCTTTAAGCGTTTTTAGGTTACATTTAGCTGAAATTTGACCATGACGTAGTATGGTATGACTGTGAAAGTCTACATTGAGAACAGTACGGAGATCGGTAGCTCTCGTTGGGTACACCGGATCCTACCTCCTCCCAAATTAAAATATGACTCAATATAGATGAAATATTGAGGTAGTAAGCATGTTAATACATTACTTCATAGTAATGTTTGGTTGTCTGTTATTAGAGTGTTTAGATGCCTTGTGGTTCGACGTCACACAGTGTGTCTCCACTCCTTTTTTGTCCTTTGTCATATCTTTACTTACTGCACACATACTGGATTGTCTGCTTTGTGTATGTGTATTTAGTTGTGAAGGTGACGTTTTGTTTGTAATGTGCTCTGATTGGGCATGAATAACAGCAGCAGGTTGGAATACTTGTTTACCGTGTCAACGCTGCCATATGTTACCCTAAACCGTTTAAAGTTTTTAGATTTGCACGTCTTATATAATTCTAACCTTGATTTCCTTTCATTCCCTTGTCACCTTTGTCGCCTTTGTCACCTTTCAATCCATCTTCTCCTTTGTTGCCATTATCACCCTTCTCTCCCTTTTCGCCATTGTCTCCCTTGTCGCCTTTGTCACCTTTATCACCATTGTATCCGTCCTTTCCAGGTTTTCCTGCATCACCTTAGAAACGACAAGGAATAGTCGAAATTGATTTCGTATAAAAGTTAAATAGTCTTGTCATGCCATAAAAAGGCCGCTTTCACATTTTTCTTGTATAATTTTGTTTTGTTAGGACAGGTAAGGTTTCGGTACAACTACACCAGTGTATAGAGTTCATGTTTATTTATTAAATATGAGGGAAACAAACATGTATAAAATAAAATAGGTTATGAAGAAATAAAGAAAAGAAAATCAAAGAACGCAAAAACATCTCAATCGATTGGACAGTAAGGCATTGTCTTTGTCCAATTGATTGAGATGTTTTTGCTTTTATTTTATTTTATATATTTTTTTTATATTTTAATTTATATGGTAAATCAAATCTAAAAAGTATCATAGAGATCACGAGATTAAGAGTTTATTATAATGAAGGCAGGGTGCTATTATAATGTAATGCTCTTAGTTAATCTTAAAGGGGAAATAAATATTAGAACGTGATAAAATAACAGTTAACAAAAGCTGATGGCTCATCAACGTAATCGTACCTTTATCTCCTGTTGCTCCTTTGTCACCCTGTTGTCCTTTCATTCCCTGGTCACCTTTTTCTCCTTTATCGCCAGGCATGCCAGGGATACCTTTATTTCCTTTATCGCCCTTCATTCCTGGCTCTCCTACTGCACCATCCATTCCTTTGTTGCCTTTGTCGCCTTTCATGCCTTTTTCTCCAGTTTCTCCTTTCTCACCTGTAACACCTTTCATACCTTTGTCTCCTTTGGCTCCTTTATTTCCATTTTCTCCTGGCGTCCCATCTGTACCTTTCATTCCCTTTGGACCTACTGGACCCTGGTTTCCTATTTCTCCCTTGTCACCATTTGGACCTTTCATACCTTCTGGTCCCATCTCACCTTTATCTCCTTTATCACCTTTGTCACCTTTGTCGCCTTTGTCACCCTTCAGACCATCATCTGCACGTTCGCAGTCTTGCCCAACCTTTCCTGGATTTCCTGTGGGTCCTTTATCGCCAGTTTCGCCTTTGTCTCCTTTCATTCCTTTGACACCATCCTGTCCATTAGCGCCATTTTTACCCTTGTCCCCCTTCATGCCTGGTTCCCCTGTTATTATAATTAAAAAAAAATCTCAATTAAGGATATCATACAGAACGGAAATGCATAATCAAAAACATTTCACGTGTTTATTTCCGTATAGCCCCTGGTTCATTGATTGAATAGATGTTAGCGTTACGTCCAGCGAGCGGTATGATCAGCTACATTCAGGACGAAAACAAATTAACAAAAAAAAATAAATCAATTCGGGAAATATGGACCATGGCAAACATTTTAGCCTTTGTAGCGGCTACAACGAGCATACTCTTTTCCACATCTACAAAAGTTGACTTATCGTGCAAGAAGCAAGGCACTCGCCAAACACGTTACCCACTACGGTCAGGCTTTCCGTATTATGACCTGACAACCACCCAACGAGAGGGTCTCCCCTATCCGCCCCCTGGGCTGCTCTGTGGGTCGAGCACTAGGAACCCTCCCAGTATGGCCCCAGCTTTCACTACGGTCAGGCTTTCAGTATTATGACCTGACAACCACCCAACGAGAGGGTCTCCCCGCCCCCTGGGCTGCTCTGTGGGTCGAGCACTAGGAACCCTCCCAGTATGGCCCCAGCTTTCACTACGGTCAGGCTTTCAGTATTATGACCTGACAACCACCCAACGAGAGGGTCTCCCCGCCCCCTGGGCTGCTCTGTGGGTCGAGCACTAGGAACCCTCCCAGTATGGCCCCAGCTTTCACTACGGTCAGGCTTTCAGTATTATGACCTGACAACCACCCAACGAGAGGGTCTCCCCGCCCCCTGGGCTGCTCTGTGGGTCGAGCACTAGGAACCCTCCCAGTATGGCCCCAGCTTTCACTACGGTCAGGCTTTCAGTATTATGACCTGACAACCACCCAACGAGAGGGTCTCCCCGCCCCCTGGGCTGCTCTGTGGGTCGAGCACTAGGAACCCTCCCAGTATGGCCCCAGCTTTCTATTTAGCTTGTAACATTGTTGTTTTTTACAATGAAAAGTTATTTTTGAGCTTAAGAAATTAATCTCACTATCAAATATTAAACGACAATTCTTAATATATCAGTTTATTATTTAAGTTATTTTAAAATGACACGTAACCTACTGGTACCAGATGAAGTTGTCTGGTTTAAATAAACGTGAATTTGTATTCTTCTAAATATTCGTTTTCTTACGTTCACGAAGGCGCCTTCAGTAATTTGCGACAGTAAAATCAATAACTGTAATCAGCAAAATGTTAAATACAACATATTAATCTTCAAAATTCTTGTCTTGTGACGTCATTGGTGTCAAACATCACATGACACCAATGACGTCACAATACACACCAATGACATCACAGGACACCAATGTCATCACAACACACCAATGACCTCAGGGCACCAATGTCATCCCAACACACCAATGACATCACATGACAGCAATGACGTCACATGACACACAAATGACATCACAACACACTAATGACATCACATGACACACCAATGACTTCACAGGACACCAATGACATCACAACACACTAATGACATCACATGACACCAATGACTTTAACGTATGGTGATATTAGAATATCAAGCCTTTTTACCAAAATTCGGTCACTGCTTTATAAAATGTCCTCAAAGATATCAGGTTTTTGAAATTTACTGCGCTAAACACGCGTTTCATCTAATCAAGACTCATCAGTGGAGTTCAACCCAAAGATGTATTTAAAATCCAACACATTAAGATGTTATATAGCTTTTATTATCAAAATTCCAATCCAAACTTGATAACAAATCCTGCTAAGGCATAATCTACAACGTGAATAGAAAAACCTTTGAATTTAAATCAATTTCTACAGATTGCAGGGCACATTTTAACATTGACTATATAAATAGAAGAATCACTGATATATCTGTCAGCACCGAAGCATGAAACAACTATAAATGGTAAACATCTCGTTAAACTAACCTTTATTGCCCTTCTTATTAAACTAATCTTTATTGTCCTTGTCATTAAACTAACCTTTACTGCCCTTGTCATTAAACTAACCTTTATTGCATTTGTTATTAAACTAACCTTTACTGCCCTTGTCATTAAACTAACCTTTATTGCATTTGTTATTAAACTAACCTTTATTGCCCTTGTCATTAAACTAACCTTTATTGCATTTGTTATTAAACTAACCTTTATTGCCCTTGTCATTAAACTAACCTTTATTGCTCTTGTCATTGAACAAACCTTTATTGCCCTTGTCATTAAACTAACCTTTAGTGCCCTTGTCATTAAACTAACCTTTATTGCCTAAACTAACCTTTATTGTCCTCGTCATTAAACTAACATTTATTGCCCTTGTCATTAAACTAACCTTTATTGCCCTTGT
Source organism: Limnoperna fortunei (assembly GCA_944474755.1). NCBI lineage: Eukaryota > Metazoa > Mollusca > Bivalvia > Mytilida > Modiolidae > Limnoperna > Limnoperna fortunei. The sequence goes on from OX104123.1 coordinate 60,598,406, forward strand.
CATTGAACTAACCTTTATTGCCCTTGTCATTGAACAAACCTTCATTGCCCTTGTCATTAAACTAACCTTTATTGCCCTTGTCATTAAACTAATCTTTATTGCCCTTGTTATTAAACTAACCTTTATTGTCCTCGTCATTAAACTAACATTTATTGCCCTTGTCATTAAACTAACCTTTATTGCCCTTGTCATTGAACAAACCTTTATTGTCCTTGTCATTAAACTAACCTTTATTGACCTTGTCATTAAACTAACCTTTATTGCCCTTGTCACCTGGTGCCCCTTCCTTCCCACGATCACCTTCAATGCCGTGCTTTCCTTTGTCACCTGTTGGACCTTTGTCGCCTTTTTCTCCTTTCATCCCTTGCTCACCATTTGGACCTTTGAAAAAACAACAACTGTTGTTAGGCTCAGAAATATGCGGCACCGTTTTCAGAAAATACTTTCCGATATCAAAAATCTATGTTTGTTTATAAAGAATTCGACTATGACAAAAGAAATACAATTCCTCATTTTCAAATTCGCCTACATTTCTTGAAATCAAAAATTCGATTTTGTCAAATAAAAAAGTTATTTTACTGAAGTTTTGATATTATAAAATCAAAACATCAAGAAATATATTTTCTGATTCAATTTCGAATTTCGAAAAAGTACATTTTAAAATCAAAATAAGAAATTAGAAAATCGATTTTCTATACCATAAAATAATTTACTATATAACAATTTATCGACTTTTTAAAATAAAAAATTCTTGATATCAGAAAATATATTTTAATATGATAAAAATACTATCATATTATCTCTAACAATGTATTTTCTGATGACGAAAAAACAAGTATTAATTTACAAACAATTTTTAAGAAAGGGAATAAAACGTGAGAAACATTACTCTATAGATGTAAAAACCTTAAATTGTTGGTATTTGCTTTACAACATAAAATAACTGAAGTTCTTTACAATGCGTACCACCCGGCGACGTATAAAACATGACTGATGTCTTTTACAATACGAACGGCCTGGTTACAGTTTATACAAATAGGATTGTGTCCTTTAAAACAAGAACGGCTTGGCGACGGTTACAATAAATGGGTGTTACATCCTCGGAGGATCCAAGACCAGATGCATCTGATAAGTGTTAAAAACACTTTTTAATAATTAGACAAGCAGTTTTAAAATTTACCTGTTGATCCTATCGGTCCCTGAATGCCTTTCGGCCCTTTGTTGCCAACTGGTCCCTGTTTACCTCCTTTCCCATTGGCACCAGGGTTGCCAGCATCGCCGGGTGGTCCTTTAGAGCCCGGTTGACCCTTATTGCCTTTCCCTCCTTTCTGCCCGGTCTCTCCTGGGAGTCCGTTGTCTCCGGTTACCCCCTTTATACCTATTTCACCAGGCATACCTAAAATAAATGAGATAAAGATTGTAATATGTGTATGTATCTAGAACGGGCTCCGTTATATCAAGGTTTGTGCCGGATCTGTATAATAACAGCGAAATATATATGGCATATAAACGTATATAAACGTTTCGAAAGTCTACATAAAGTACAAAGCACAAAATTCCAAGAGAAAAGTAACTAATCACACAGGGATCTAAACATTAACACTATAAGAATTTAACAATTGTCTTCAAGGTCTGAAATTATTTTTAAAAATGTGACTCAGTGGGCCAGCGGTCAAGTGTTTAAGGATTTCAAAATTATCTACTATCAATCACGTTCCTGTAAACAATGAGGCTGTCCGTTCGAGCTTTATTGCGACAGAATGTGCTCGACATTAATTGACAAAAAAGTGACACTTTTAATGTTGGGGTTTAACTTTGGCCTTTTTATCGAATACCCCGGTTTCCTCCTAACCTTACCTTTGTATCCTATTGGACCCTGTGGTCCCTTATCTGACCATTGAACCACATTCTCCGTTCATCCCGGGCATTCCATTTTCCCCGTAAATATAACATTGTCAATCAAATCCTTACCTTTGTCTCCTATTGGGCCCTGCGGACCTTTATCTCCTGCATCGCCCTTTAGACCACGTTCTCCCTTCATGCCAGGCATTCCTTTCTCCCCTTTAAAGAAAACATAATCAGTTAATATATTTTACATAGGTAATACCAAACGGAAACAAATCAATGTGAAGTAGATGTGTAAATTTGTTAACACGAGGTTACTATAACTGTAGGAGTGCCTAGAGGGCCGATCGGATAGGTTACTATAACTGTAGGAGTGCCTAGAGGGCCGATCGGATAGGTTACTATAACTGTAGGAGTGCCTAGAGGGCCGATCGGATAGGTTACTATAACTGTAGGAGTGCCTAGAGGGCCGATCGGATAGGTTACTATAACTGTAGGAGTGCCTAGAGGGCCGATCGGATAGGTTACTATAACTGTAGGAGTGCCTAGAGGCCCGAGCGATACGTTAACAACCTACTAAATTGATTACGGCATCTCAGCCCAGCGTTTGTAAGTATGGGCCTTACTGAGGGCTGGCTTGATTTGACTGAAACTGTACTTGACAAGAATTGCCAGTTTTATTGCCGGAGGTATGGGGTTTACACTGGGAAATCCATAAGGATAATTCATAATTAACGAAACAACTTATATGTTTTTGTTCCTATGCAAAACACACATCAAAACCAGAGACATTTTAATAAAAAGGGATTCTCTTGAAAGAATTGGTCCAGCCATTTCCCTTTGCAGAACTGCAATTGAAGTAAACAGCTGTCTATGTTCTTGTTTTTTAACACATTTTTAATCACTGCTATTCTTTCAAGCTATGCCTACTTAATTAAAAAAATACTGCATGTACCTACCTGGTGTTCCGTCGGCGCCATCATTGCCTATAAAAAAGTTAATTTAGTCTTTAAAAAATAACGCCGACCCAAACATTATGGCTTTTAAGAATATAAAAAAATACCATCTTATTGCATAAATATTTAAAATAGCTTCCAAAATATAAATGACCAAACAACAACCGGCATATATATGGCAAAGACACCATTCATAATGTCAACAAATATGGAATTAATATTCCATTTCCGATTTTCCTGTAGTTTTTGTCCGAAGAAGCCTAGGTTCTACATTGACAAATAAATGAGAATTATTAACAACAACGAAAAATGAATTGAACCTTTGTCCATCATTATAATCTCAGTGTTTACCTCACTTAAACAGCACATAAATATGCTTCCTTTTAGGTTACCATTAAGCATTAAGATTATTAAATTGTCATTTCCATATTGGCCCTATTATCTGCCACGAGACTAGCATATCGAGGGCTGATACCAGGAGCAATATGGAAATGACAATGCAATATTATATTAACATATATTCGAATATATGTTTCTATGATTAATATCGACATTTGCCCTGTTCTCTTGGGCTAATATCAGTATTCGCCCTGAGGGCTAATAACTTACACCGACTTCGAGCCTTTATTACATGAACACATTTCTCATTTTTACATTACATATTATGTATTAAGGCTGTTACAAACTGTAAGAGTACTATTTACACCTATCTGTATACTTCTGTTTTTTCTTATATGGTCTGATGTAGATACACTAGGAGTACAAATTCCTAAGTATTGACGTACTTGTTGAATTACAATACAATATTAACAATGAAAAATACCTTTGCTTCCCTTATCTCCAGGTGGGCCAACAGGTCCCTGTGCTCCCATTGGACCTTTATCACCAGTTTGACCCTTTTCTCCTGCCATGCCTTTATCCCCTTTAGGGCCGTTATCACCCGGTGGACCTTGCTTTCCTGTAGGGCCTTTCATCCCGTCTTCTCCTTTGTCCCCAACAGCGCCGTCTTTCCCAGGTTCTCCTTGCTTGCCTTTTGGTCCATTCTCTCCTCGCTTTCCATCGGGTCCAGGGATTCCTGTAACGATAAAATAAATATTCATTTAATAACACACGAAATGATTATAAGACAATATAAGTCTTTTGTTTTAAATAATAAAATATTGATTAACAATATTTTTCAACAAATTTAGTAATTATACCTGTTATCTTTGTTTTCAATTAAATTAATATAAATTTAAATTACATTTTGTTATCACTTCCGGTCAAGCATGCTCTGCCTTATCATCTTTTATCTTACCTGTCATTCCGTCAAAGCATGCTTTCGTTTGTCACCTGCAATCTAACCTTTTAAGTAACTTTTGTGTTTGTTGTCTTCATGTTACTTTTGTTTTCTTCGTGCCCTTTTCTGCCAAATATATATTTTACCTTTCATTCCTGTGGATCCTTTCAGTCCTTGATCCCCTTTGTCACCTTTGTCTCCTTTATCTCCTTTCATTCCTTTATCCCCTGGTTCTCCTACAATAAATAAAGAAAAAAGTATGGTTCTAATGTAACGCTAACTGACCAAGGTGTCAGCCATGTAAAAAATTGCTTTACTTCACGTATACAGGAGTTATTTCCCTTAGATCATGTATAGTTTATACTGTTATTCGAATATTTTTACTATACAGAGTGTAAAACGCAAGATAAAAATAGCAACTGGTTGTCTTGGCGTGCAGGCGGAGGATTACTGTTGGCCTGAGCTGGAATGATGTGTCCTCGTAGTTTGTTTTTGATATATAAAATGGTACCAGCGGAGTGATATGTTTAACAGCAAAATAAAGCTTTCAAGAAAATATTCCTTACAGTGAAAGAGTAATTCCTTCAAAAGTCGTAATGCCTCACGATTGGCGTAGCTAAGGATAGAAAAATTGTGAGCCAAGGGGTCAGGTAGGGAGGGTGGTAGCGTTCTCTTTAAGCTGAACATATTTTTAAATTAATTTCAGTGGAAAGAATTCTTCATTTTCGGGATATACTAGCTATGTTATTTAAAATGTGCAAAATATATTTGTAAGCACGTGCTTATAGTGCTGTAGACATACCACTGACGTGTGACGAATTCTACGCTACTCGGGGCGATGCAACTAGATAACGGAAAGGTTTTACCGCAAAATGCATGTAAATCTGAAGAAATTTTGACAAAATTGACATAGTTTTTATGTTTTTTTCTTTCCATAACTTGAAATTATTATGACCTTAAGTACCACCAACCATCACCCCTTGGTTTATAGGAGGTTTCTTTTGTATGTTAGGCGGAGTTGTTACTAGTAAAACTTGTTTTCTGCTGCTTTGTCATTGTTTACTTTTTATTGGGGGCTTCGGTAACTGAGTAGTTTAAGGTAGTTCGTCTACTATTGATCTCGTGGTCTGTCAACGCTGAAATTGCGGGTTCGAGTCTCACTGCAGGCAGGGTGTACTCGACTCCAATCTTAATTAACAAGGATTGCCAGTGATTGTCTTTATTGGGAAATCGTTTCGTTATGTTTCTGATTAAATTGCAATTATTTTCTAATTTTTCTTTGAAATGAAGAAAAAATGAACAACATACCTATCTCTCCTTGGTCACCTGGTTCGCCATTTTTTCCATTAGTACCTTTTTGCCCTTTCTGGCCGTCTATACCGTTTTTACCATTTCTCCCAGCATCTCCTTTCATGCCTTTATCCCCATTGTCACCTTGATCTCCTTTCATTCCCTTTGCCCCTTGGTCTCCTTGTTGTCCATTAGTACCAGGGTTACCATTGTCACCTTTGTCGCCTTTGTCGCCGGGGGCTCCTGTTGCTCCTCTGTATCCTTTATTACCTTTTATTCCTTTATCTCCAGTTTGACCTTTCTCACCTTTTTCACCAGAAACACCAGGTTGACCTTTGTCACCACTTAAACCCTTGTCTCCTGGGACACCTTTCATGCCATCTGCACCTTTATTGCCTGGATTTCCTTTCGGGCCTGTGGCACCTGTCTCTCCTTTGTCTCCTGGAAGGCCCTTCATTCCGGGTATACCTGTCGAAAAAAAACTCTGTTTACTGCTATCGGGTCTGTATAATACATACTACATGTAGGTTCATAATAAGACAATTTTCTGTTGATCTTTTTATGGATCTATGTGTTGTGTATAACAATGGTCGTACATTAGACGTTGTATGCTAGACCATGGTTTTACGTTTTGTTTCACTTTAATATTGCTAGAAGTGTTGAAAGAATCATTCAAAAACGTTGAGGAATTGTGTAATAATCAAAAACAAATGTGGGGCTTAGGTGGCCGATTGGGTAAGGTAGTCATGTACTACTGATCACGTGCTTGTTAATACTGAGGATTTTGGTTCGAGAGTCATTGTAAGCAGGGTGTGCTCGACTCCGACCACATTGACAAAGTACTCCAACTTTCTCCGAAAACGTAAACTGGACACAATCATATTGCTAAAATGTGCTTAAAATGGCACCAAACCCCATTCATTCATTCAAGCAAACAAACAATCGATAATTACAGTGAAGTGATACGTGTGGCAAGATGCACTTGTTTCATCATATGTTAAATTATCACTAATCACTCTGTGCCATTAACAGTCCTAAGCTCCCTGAACGAAGCAATAAATATTCAGGATATCTACCATATCAGCCTCGTATGTGACTACGTACATATTAACAAAGCGTTTCATTGTCCAACACCCCTACAGGACAAATTATTTATCGCATTTTTCTAGCCATTTTTCTGATTTCTTTGTTACCTTGCTAATAAGTGCAAAAAATTAATATAAAGCTGTATGATACAAACCTTTGTCCCCCTTGTCCCCTTTCTCACCATCTGGTCCTCGTTTGCCGGGCGCACCTATATCGCCGTCCATACCTGGTGCACCTTTGTCTCCAGGCTCACCGTCTTTACCGTCAGCACCATTTTTTCCAGGTAAACCTTTATCACCTTTGTCCCCCTTTTCACCTTTCATTCCATTTTCTCCTGCATACCCTTTTGGTCCCGGGTTGCCAGTCATTCCCTTCATGCCTGGTTCACCAGTTGGTCCTTTATCACCGACCATTCCTTTATTACCCTCTGGACCAGGTTGTCCTGTGTTTCCCTTATCACCTTTGTCTCCCGTCATGCCTGTCGTGCCCTTATTTCCTGTAAAACAGTTTAGGATTCCATTAAACAATTCAACGCCGCCATGTATTGTATGAACAGCGAACAGTTTGTGCCGTAATAGTTCATTCTGTTATTCGTTTTTTTCCCTAATGTTCTGCCATTTTGTCCTAAATTAACATATTAGGTCTGGGCTTGGCTCATTTCTTCCCTCTATATTCGTATTTTATTTTTAATTGTCTTAGTATATCGTTTTTCTAAATAGATTGTATGACAATAAAAATTCTATTTCAAAGTGTTTCAGCAAACTTCTAAAAAACAACTTCCCACCTCCGTATAAGGCGTGTTGGTAATTTTACTTCTAACTGTATGATTAATTTTAAACTTCAAAGCTTTTATGAACAATTCCAGTTTAAATACCTGTTTCTCCTTTATCGCCAGTGTCACCTTTGCCGCCTTTGGCACCTTTATCGCCTTTGTCCCCTGGTTCGCCTTTACCTCCAGGTTGACCATTACTTCCGGTGGCACCCTTGTTACCTTTTTCACCTTGTTGACCTTTCATCCCTTTGTCCCCCTTGTCTCCACTGGGACCCTGTGGGCCTTCTTCACCAGTCAATCCTGGGTCGCCGATAGCCCCCGGTGTGCCGTTATCACCTCTTTCTCCGTCTGGACCAGGGTCTCCTCTTGGACCTTTTTCACCTGGCATACCTTTGTCACCTATCATACCTTTGTCACCTGGAAGTCCAGGTGTTCCCTGATCACCTGTAAATATTCAGACTTCTATTTCTACAATTATTTATAAATGATGAAAATGTTTCTTTTGTTAACTATTTTGCTTGTTTTGTCTGTAAACTGTCATGGAAATTTCAAATTTATAGAAAATAATTTGTTGTTTTGTAGTTGTTCATTTGTTTGTTTCTTTGTTAATTTACAGCTACAATTACACACCAGATATCCGGAAACAACATCAAATTGCTCCGTAATAATTGGATCCAATTATTCTGAAACCCACCAATCGCCGACGTTGTCGCAGTTGGCTCCGCGGAATTTTGATCCCTCGGCGGATGTTGAATTTTGATACCAGGTGCGATTCAACAAGTTTTCAGTATATCATGGCGATTATTTTGTTTTGTTTGTTTGTTTGTTTGTTTGTTTGTTTTGTTTTGTTTGTTTGTTTGTTTGTTTTAGTTTAGATTAAATGTTTGATGTTGTTAAATCTTCACAGCGACAATAACAAAAATGGGAACTTGTGATAGATTTAATTTTAATTAGATTGGTCCCTGTATATAGATCGAGTATACCTGTTCCGCGCATTGAAAACATAGTTTTATTATTGATTGTATTGCCTACCTTGAGAACCTGGGCTTCCGGGATTACCAGAATCACCAGCCGGGCCCGGTGCACCCTCTTTGCCGGGATTGCCCCGGTCTCCTTTGTTTCCGGGATCTCCTCTACTTCCAGGTTGTCCCTTATCTCCCGTCATTCCTTTTCCACCTTGGTTACCCTTCATTCCTTTACTGCCTAAAAATAAACAGTAATTAGTTTGCAAATTGTTTATTTTTATTGAAATGCAGTGGCACAACATGTTGATGGCAAGTGTGGATGTTGTTGTGGGTGGCACCACATGTGACGCTTAATTTGATAAAGTTACGACGTTTTAATAATTAAGGAAGCTCTCAACGTCAATTCAAGAAGAGTTCAACGATACTTGTTCAAAACCTTCTGGACTTTTAAGATTTTTTGTCCCTTGTGAATGTGTACAGATCAAACAGGATGTTGATTGACCAGCAACACCATCTTTTTCCACATGACAATGAATGACACAATGCTTTTTAAGTTTTTATGACAAATTGAATTATCTTAATGGTCTATCTGAATAAATGTCGGATTACCTTGCATACCCCAAGGTCCAGGGGGTCCAGGTGGACCTTGTTGGCCTGGATTTCCAACTGGTCCCTCTGGTCCTGGAAGTCCGATGTTTCCTCCTCCACCTGTGCAAGCTGCAATTTAAACATAAGAAATTCCAATGTAATGCCGTTATGTGGCTAAAGTTTTAGTTTTTTTCCCCCAAAATATACACGTTTACATTAAACAAAAACAAATTAAATGGCTTAAATTAAGGATTTTTTTTATGTTACAATTACGGTCTGACGCGAATCATCCGGAAACCAACAGGAAGTGTGGTATTTGTGTTTAGAAACTGCTAGTCTCGATCATGCAGGCGCTTTTATTGCATTTAAGGCGATCTGGCTTTATTCATATAATGAACTGTTTAACAAACCAACCAATCCCTCATATGGGTGAAGTATGGCTTGGATTACATTACATTTAGAGTTTTTTACATACCTTGGCAAGCTACACTAACCACAGTATCTAGAAGAGTCGATAACTGATCAAACCCGGATGTCGTCAGAACATAGTCGTCACGTGATGCTATTTTCTTTAATTCATCCTCCAGGAAATCAGTTCCGACACCAATAGCTATTATTGTAGCACCATTTCCACTTGGTGGACTATTTTTTACACTATTCGCAGCTGTTATCACATCTGGAAGTCCATTATTTTTTCCATCTGTTAACAGGATCACAATTCTCTTTACATCCGGGCGCCCCCCATTGGAGGTTTCAAACATGTTGTTGTGGACATACTGAAAATTTCAAAAAGAAACGTGGTCAGATTTTAAAAGATTCAAACACTTATTTGTGTGCGTACATAACAGATCAATCTGCACGCAAAGGATTCTGGGTATCTTAAGTTAACCACAATAATCGCAGGTTATATCTGTGAACCAGTTATGTTCTCTATCAATCTCCACGCAAAGGATTCTGGGTATCCTACGTCAACCTCAATCACCTCTGCCATACCATTGGTTGACATTGTGAGAGATATCTCTCATGGCGGATAAGCTTCGCGTACAAACGCAGGTATTTCAATGTAAAACTATATCAAAAGTGTATAAACAGACTATATAAAAATAAATAAGATCTCGTATATTATTTTACAAACATTGTTCTTTGTTTACAAACGTCACGGGCAGACGACAAATGTAGTTCCGCAGTAAATGGAGGATGACGTGTGGCAGAGGTTATATCTGGGAACCAGTTATGTTCTCTGTGCCGGAGAGTGGTTCTCTCTGTGTGATTTGACGATACCCGAAAGTGCTTCAACTTTTGGTCGGAACTACTTTTTGACATATGAATAAAAGCGAAGGTGAATGACTAATTCTATGAATGATATGTGACGTCACAATTCGTGTGACGTTATATGGGGCTATATTTTATGTTAAAGTCAGTGCTTCGTTGAATATTAAATTTTCAATTTGAAACATTTAGTTTTGTTTTGCCTTTTTATACTTTTTATGTTAGATTAAACTTATTACATATATTTAAGTGGAGGATTAACTACATGTATCATCTCTCGACAGTTACATGCATTCCTCATCACAAGTTGACGCGCGTCTCGTAGTGAAACAAATCTACACGGCTGTCTCGACGTAATGTACAGATAGTTGTACATTCACATATGAAATGTGAATGTATTAAAAACACGTTATCAATATTTTTTTTAATCTAACAAGATGTCTCCATTGCATTACCTCTAGTCCAAGTCCAATCCTGGTGGCGGAGCCACTGATCGGATTGATCGCCATAATTGCAGTTTTTACGCCTTCTGAAGTGCCATACGCATTCAGGAAAAAATGCTTTCTCACGTCTTGTGCAAAGCAGACGGCTCCGAACTGAGCTCCAGTAGGACCCACAACGACAAATTTATCTACCACGTCCTTCATAAAGGTCTTCATGAGATTGAAGTTGTTTGGGTTGTTAGCGCTGATACTTGATGAGTCATCGAATAAAAATACGATGTCAGCATTGACGTCACAACGTTTGTTGTCTGAAAAGAAAGTATTTTCATAGAGGTAATGGCAGGTACTGGGAGACTTGAGGGCTGGAATCCAGTCCCTATAAAGATAAATGATTTTATAAAATGAATAGAAGTTTGCTTGTTTTTTATTGGTCTATATACTACTTGGTATGTTAAATCGCAAAAGTACTAAGCATTGCATCAAAATATGTTTATTTTTGCCCGCTGCACAGTTTCATTCGCGAAATAGACTACAAGCGGTCAAACGGAATCAAATGTTAACTTGTTTTACCCTCGTCTTAATCTCAACAATCTAGTCAATTTATCTGATTAACTGACGCATCTGTGACAACCAAAATTTTTTCAACAAAAATGGACTCGTCTGACATTTTATAAATAAAAGAACATATAACATTACTATTTACGATATTGCAATGATGTGAACAATAAATATAGACCGCACGTCATTCCTTTAGACTGGATCCATAAAACTATCATTGCAGAATTGACTTGTATAAGAAACAGTTATTTATTCTAAAGCAATGCATTGAATCAATCGCTTAAGACAATAGGCAATAACATAACTGAAGTAGCTACCCGTGGTGCAATCATATTGACACATATAATCTACTTGCCGGGCAATAATATTACTAAAAAATTACTTTCCGGGCAATAAAACTACTATTTTTGTAAAAATACTTACTGTATCCGTACTGTCCTAAAATAGCAGAATAATAATATATGAATGACTTTTATAAGTTTAAGATAACAATGTTTATTATCGAAGACTACCATTATAAGACAATTCACGTATGAAAATACTAATTCCTACTTTGCATTAAACTTGTCATTGATTTATGCTTCCCGAAAGCCATATTTTACCGTTTACAAAGGTAAAGAGGTTGAAGAGTTATATCAGTGGCCGTTCATGTGACAATTGTGATGTTTCTATCGGCGTGCATTTTTCTATCGCGATACTTGTTAAAAGCATCGCGATACTTGTTAAAAGCATCGCGATACTTTTAAAAGGTAACGCGATGCTTTTTTATTTTATGCATGATGTTAGCCGATACTTTTTACACTATGCATAAAGTTGTTTCCATCGCGATGCTTTTCAAAAGTATCGCGCTGCTGTTAACAAGTATAGCGATGCTTTTCGCGATAGGAACATCACAATTGTGACATGAACGGTCATTGATAGAGTTCAACGCTCCTTGTACGATAACGACTCAATTTTGTAGTTTTCGAAAATGAAGTCATTACAAAAGACAACGTTTTTTTTGTTGCTTCCCTATTAGCCATGCTTTTGCAGTGTGTGCATTTCCAACACTTTGCACTTTCGTTTATTACAAAGTCTTCGGTAACTTGTTCTCGCCCTGAATACTGTTCGCTGCACCTACAGAACCATTCAATCAATCAATATTTGTTAAAAACACTGTTCGTGGTGCTTAACTGTTTGTTGAATGTTTTGAATATGTATTGGTAGTTATATACTACATTAATGGAAGCGGGAGTTTTGGCATGCCCTAAAACCTGGTTGAACCCACCATTTTGTAAATGCCTGTACCAACCCAGGACTATTACTGTAGTTGCTATAATTTTTATTGTCGGTTCTAAAGTTTGACAGTTTCTTGGACCTCGATTTCTGGATTGCCATTTTTGACAGTTTTCTAGGTGTTAGGTATTTTGTTATTACTTTCATTAGCAAGTTTTCTGTTATCCATGGTAAGCAACACATTTTGTATCTTTACTTTTGGTTTTTACCAGTTGTACAATACTTTACGTAATTTCTGTGCTTTCCTAAAGTACATGTTTCTTTACGAAATAAGTCCTCAGCAAATATATCTTTGAATTCGAGACTTGACATTAGATTTCAGACATTCGGTAATGCAAATTTGCATGTTTCGGGTGTTTTATTATTGTGCATTTTATTGTGTTTGATGTTTTAAACTCTCGGATGTCGCGTTTCAACACTTCACGCATACAAAATGCTAATATTCTTGAATTTAGAGGACAAATGCGTAACGTCTCTGATAAGCTGTCAAATAGCCAAATGAGATAGACAGCTTTAACAGCTTTGGATTTGCACCTTAATGCGCATGTTTTCAGTTTCTTAAACAACTAAGAACTTACTTATTCCGGATGACCAACCTAAAATGATAAACAACAACAGTTACAGAACAAAGAACTACCTTGTAATAGTGACCTTAAATTAAACTGTACAGCAGAGGAAGCAGAAATTAGCGGGGGAAAGATACAGAACAAAGAAGTACCTTGTAATAGTGACCTTAAATTAAATTGTACAGCAGAGGAAGCAGAGACGAACGGGGGAAAACATCTTGACAAAAACACCATATTCACTTTACTCTCTAGCACGTTCATATTGCTTTTACGGAAGTAGAACAATTTACTGTTGATTTTGATTGTATTTCCTTGCTTGCGAAATAAAAAGAAATTTTAGAATGAACACCTACTTACCCTGAATACGTATAAAATCCAGCCTTTGTTATCCATATTTACATTCAAGAGGCGAAATATTTTGTTTTTGCTTCGAATAGACGTAAATTGTTTCCACTCACTGCTATAATATCAGGTGAAATTTCTACCATTTTTGTAATGCTAATTACTGCCCATTATGCCATACCTACTTGTCCAACTTGTCTTATTGCCCCTTAGTCATACTTACTTGTCCAACTTGTCTTATTGCCCCTTAGTCATACTTACTTGTCCAACTTGTCTTATTGCCCCTTAGTCATACTTACTTGTCCAACTTGTCTTATTGCCCCTTAGTCATACTTACTTGTCCAACTTGTCTTATTGCCCCTTAGTCATACCTACTTGTCCAACTTGTCTTACTGCCCCTTAGTCATGCTTACTTGTCCAACTTGTCTTACTGCCCCTTAGTCATACTTACTTGTCCAACTTGTCTTATTGCCCCTTAGTCATACTTACTTGTCCAACTTGTCTTATTGCCCCTTAGTCATACTTACTTGTCCAACTTGTCTTATTGCCCCTTAGTCATACTTACTTGTCCAACTTGTCTTATTGCCCCTTAGTCATACTCACTTGTCCAACTTGTCTTATTGACCCTTAGTCATACTTACTTGTCCAACTTGTCTTATTGACCCTTCGTCATACTTACTTGTCCAACTTGTCTTATTGCCCCTTAGTCATACCTACTTGTCCAACTTGTCTTATTGCCCCTTAGTCATACTTACTTGTCCAACTTGTCTTATTGCCCCTTAGTCATACTCACTTGTCCAACTTGTCTTATTGACCCTTAGTCATACTTACTTGTCCAACTTGTCTTATTGCCCCTTAGTCATACTTACTTGTCCAACTTGTCTTATTGCCCCTTAGTCATACTTACCTGTCCAACTTGCCCTATTGCAACCGTTGTCATACTCAACGGTGTCTTACCTTACCGCCCCTTATGTAATACTTACTTGTCTAACTTGCCTTATTGCCCCTATCTCATACTTGCCCCTCCTGTCTTATTTCCCCCTATATGTAATACTTACTTGTCCGACCTGCCTTATTGCCCCTATGTCATACTTGTCCAACCTGCCTTATTGCCTCCTAATGTCATACTTACTTGTCCCACCTGTCTTGTTGCCCCCTATATGTAATACTTACTTGTCCAACATGCCTTATTGCCCATTATGTAATACTTACTTGTCCAACCTGCCTTATTGCCCCCTATGTAATACTTACTTGTCCAACCTGCCTTATTGCCCCTTATGTCATACATGTCCAACCTGCCTTATTACCCCTATCTCATACTTGCCCCACCTTTCTTATTGCCCCCTATATGTCATACTTACTTGTCCAACCTACCTTATTGCCCCTATGTCATACTTACTTGTCCAACTTGTCTTATTGCCCCTATGTCATACTATTTGTCCAACCTGCCTTATTGCCCCTATGTCATACTAACTTGTCCAACTTGTCTTATTGCCCCTATGTCATACTATTTGTCCAACCTGCCTTATTGCCCCATATGTCAAAATTACTTGTCCAACCTACCTTATTGACCCTATCTCTTACATGTTCAACCCGCCTTATTGCCCCTATGTCATACTTACTTGTCCAACCTGTCTTATTGCCCCCTATGTAATACTTACTTGTCCAAGTGCTCTTATTGCCTCCTATGTCATACTTATTGTCCATCCTGCCTTATTGCCCCCTATGTAATACTTACTTGTCCAACTTGTCATTGCTCTCTATGTCATACTTACTTGTCCAACTTGACGGCGGTGCCCATGTCGACCATTGACCTGTAATACAATAAGTCGTAATTACCTATTAATGAACAGATTTGGATTCCATTTTATTTTGATCAAAATGCTAAATGTAAGTAGAGTTATTGTTTACGTTAGATTCGATACTATCCATTTGGTCTTGGGAGCAGGCCCCTGTGATACAATATAAAATGAAGAATAAGTAGAAATGGTAAATCAGACGCAATTTATTCCTATTGGATTGTTAGCGAATATAATTTTTCTGCACTGAGACCAGTCTATTAGTCTGCATAACATTCTATGAAAGATTACAGACCGTTTAAGATTACAGACCGGGTCGGGGGTATTATCCGGGTGCTCCGGGTACTCTGGCTTCCTCCCCAATAAAAACTAGACGCCATGATATAGCTAAAAAATTGCTGAAAATGGCGTTAAACATCAATCAAACAAAAAACCAATACCGGACTTTTATATCTTCGTAATTTAAATTAATTTTGCATTCATAACCGTGTGTTGTTGCTGTTACTAAATATATCATGAAGTTATAATTATTAATTAGGAATAGTTGTAATATATTTTGATTTAATTTATTTATAACATTAATTTCTGACTCTTTGACTCTTCATATTTTACATATCCGGTTTTCATACAAAATTTGAAGAGTCAAAATTTATAATCAAAGAAACTAAATAACAAAATAACCACCCCTTAAGTACAATTATTAAATGAATATTAGAATTGTGCGTGTTTTTTATTGGTCAAAAATTACTTTTGGGTCATGTTATATCGCAACAGTACTAAAATTGCAAAAAAATATAGTTATTTGCGTCCGCAACACAAGAGGTAAAGCGGTATCCAATATTAACTTGTTGTCTGATCTGATGCGTGTAGGTGTAACACTAAAACTGCTAATACATTTGCTACGATAGACGAGGATTTGTTGGTTTTATTGATGTAATAAAACATTTTCGACTTTGATATTCGGTTTCAATCTAAGAAATATATATATTTATCTCGGCTAATGGCTGGGTGAATGTAACATTTTCTGTTTGAGAAATCCCGATAGCCGATATCCGATAGCGACCTCTATCAAAATCAGAAATTGTATAATTTACCACTACACATTTACTATTGTTTTAATTTTTTTACCTGAATATTATTTTTCTTGTTTTTCATTGGTCTAAAAAAACTTTCGGGTCGCGATAAATCGCGACAGCACCATAAGTGCATGAAATTATGATTCCGCTGCGCAATGGTCAAGCGGAACCCAGTATCGACCTGGTTTTAATCTAAAAATATATCGAATTCTGTGGTAGCATCCTGTGTTTTTATGATCAAGGAAGATGGGTATTTTATTCATGTAATAAAACAACTACTGACTTTAATATTCGGTCGCTATCAGGATGTATCAGCCCTAAACATGTATATTCACCTCGCATAGCAGCTCGAAGTACATAACATTTTTTCTGGCTAATAAATCCTGATAGCGACCTATATCAAAGTTATTAATTGAATATTAAAATATGAATAGAATTTTGCGTGTTATGCCTGTTGTTCATAACTGTTTCAAGATAAGTACAATTTTCAATTTTAGTGGTCATTGAATCCAGAATTACAATTACAAAATGTAAGCATCCTCTGTTTTTCTGATAAAGGAAGATGGTAATTTTGTTCATGTAATTAAACAATTACTGACTTTGATATACAATCGTTATCATGATTTTTTAGCCCTCTAAAATGTACATTTTTGTCTGGCTGATAAATGCTGATAGCGACCGACATTAAAGTCATTAATTGTATAATATTGACTAAGCGTATACAGGGGATTTCAGAGCTTAAATCCTATTTCAGTGCTCTCGTAAATATTGATTGATTTATTTAAATTTAACGACAGAATTTTAGACATATTCAGGACAAGAACAAGTTAACATGCAATAAATCAATTTATAATATGGTACAGGAAAATGGCGACTTACGTTTGCCACATAAAAATATAGAATGTTGGCTACGGCCGGAGGATCCAACCTTTCGTACTTGCTTATTTCGAAATTCATTTTAAAAAGGGCCATTATATGAAGTTAGGTTTAAAAAACGGTGTCACACGACTTACGACTAGTCTTGTACAAATCATACAACAGACGACTGGTCGACGGACGTAAGACGTTTTATGGAACGGGGCCAGGAGCATGCATGTTACCCGCCATTGTCTTCGGCTAAGTTTTCCGTGTTTTAACCTGATAAACATCAACTAGATGCCCTAAAATATCCTGCAACTGGGGTCACGCTAAGCGGCTTTTTCAAGTAATTTTGTTTGCATTTGGCGTCATATAGAAATATGCAATGTCGCCACTGTGAGGGCTTGGTAATTTAAATACAGTAAATATTGCCAAATACGAAAATATACAATGTCCAATCACACCAAACAGTCGATGCCATAATGTTTTTCTCCCGAAGGTAATCACCTTTACCGGGTACTCCGCTTATGTCGCCTTTATAAAGCTGGACACCGTAATACAGCTGAACAAATGCTGAAAGTGGCGTTAATTTTCAACAAATAATTAACAAATGTACGTCATAATTAAGTTTTCGTGTGAATTAATTGTAAACGAAAATACCATGAATACAATAATGTTCCGTAATGAGTTCCGTGGCAACACAATGGTCCATTAAATAAGATGTAGGTGTATTTCTCGTTTGTTCTTGAATGGACCAGACTGATAACAAATTATTATTAGTTCTAATATTATTATATTAGTTTACTCATTATATATGACATTTGTACAAATTACGAAATGATATATGTGTAATTAATTAACAACTCATATATGTAAGGAAATTTGCCACTAATATAATATACCAAGAAATTTTTTAATGACCAAATGTGTACTGACTGTCAAAAACGAAAGAAAAAGAAGGAAACGTCGGATACAATGAACCCTAAAAATAAAATCAATAGGTAACATAATAATAAATAATTATACTAATTGGTCATTAGTCCCGCAAAATAATATTTTTTTTAATTAAAATAAAATATTTTCATATTATCTTAAATAATCAAAATTTAAAAAAATATTACTTGTGTTTAGAGGAATATTTCATGCCGTTCATCTACTCGTTAATTTTTCTAAATATCTAATTAGAAAAAGCGCGTTGAAACTGTCCACAGATTTAAGTCAAATAACTAAATATTAATATTATTTTTAAGAAGAAGTCTTCATGTATGTACGTAGATGTCGTACAAGTGATTTAGTAAACGGTGGTCTTGCTATATATAAAAAGTTTACTTAAGGATGGGACATATATAACCACAACCTTTTATCATAAACACAAAATCTACACTTACTTTGTGTTGGAAATGCGGCACTACCGTGTAAGAACACAATCAATGCCACAAAGATGGCGGACCGGTGCGCCATGATGGTCAGGTAGTTAAAGAGACAGAAAAAGAACCAGGCTTTTATACCGGGATTTATTTTATATGTAACAGGTGCCCGTACGTCAGTGATAGGACTGGTAAATATGAGTTCTGTAACAGTCAATTTGAAACGGATAACACTAAGACAATAACGTGAGACATAGTTAATCATGTTGTTTTATTATTTGTATGTAACTTCAAACGGAAAAATCAATTAGGTTGGATTTGTGTAGATAATATGAACTTAATAGTAATTTTCACTTGTAATTTCAGTTAATACTTTTTTATGCGACTTGTTTGTTTTAATACAACAAGGTGAATGAAAATTCAGGTTCAACAATGAATAACTTCTTTAGTGCAGATCACGAATGAAAAGGGGGGAGGTGCTCGATGACCGAAGGGTAAAAGTGATAAGTAATGCAATATTAATCGCCGGTGTGAAACACAGGCTTCGAGCTTGAGCCTTACTGCGGGCAGGGTTTGATCGACCATACTTAAGTGACTAGGGTACAAGGGTTGCCAGTTGTCCTGAAAAAGGTTGAAGTTTTCGGGCATTGATTAAAAAATGTTTAAAATGCTTTTCAACAACATTGGAACAAACGAACAATCCATGTACTAGTACTTTATTTTGTAGTCAGTAGTTTCTTTTTGAATTTAACACTGGTTGATATCAAATATTATTTACACAATTTGATTTTTACAGTAAGTATATTGATTCGACTGGTTTGCCAAATTATAGAACTATGGCATAGTTAGACAGCTCGACTTCAGCAATGTTTCAGATATATCATGGAGTCCAGTTTTTATTAAGTTTTGCTTGATTGATTGGATGTTTTCTTTACGTCTAGCGAGCAGTAATTCAGCTATATTCAGGACGGGAACAAGTTGACAAAAATAAATCTATGGGAAAAAGGGTGGGACATGGGAAACAACCATTTTGACTGCCATTGGAATGGAAATTCATTGATTAATTCATTGGATGTTTTCTTTACGTCCAGAGAGCAGCAACTCAGCTATCCTCAGGACGAGAACAAGTAAAAAAAATGAATCAACGGAAAAAGGGCTGGGATGAGGCATAGGGAACATAATTTGACTGCCACTGGTAAAGTATGGAGTATTCGGTATGGACGGAAAAATTAGCATGTTGTAGCTGCTACAACGCACCTACTCTTTTTCGAAATCTCCAGACACGTCACCCACTACGGTCCGCTGGCAAACTTTCTTTATTATGACCTGGCAAGCCCCAAAGACAGGGATTTCCCTATCCCGCACCCGGGACGCGCAAGGCAGTTGTTATTCGGGAGTAAGCCGCAATACATCTTACTGTTGGCAGATAAAAAACTTTAAATATTAATAATTAAGGTTTGAATCGAACACATCCTAACACGAAGTATTAACACTATAACGACGTAGACAACTTGGACACAGAGACCTGCCGTAAATATATCGATGCTGTTTTAGACGTTTTCTTACTTTTCTTGCATTGAGCAATGAGCTGCGATACAGTCTAGTACGAATATACACTGACAAATAATAATCAAAGTAATTTAATGCAAGTAAAACATGGAATCGTCGTACTTTTGAGAACAGACGAAAAGGAAGGACAGAAAAAACAACAAAACAGATTCTTTGTCATGCTTCGTATTTTCGCATGCTCAATAAATGTTAAGGTGGATTTATGATAAAATAAATAATAAATTACTAAAT
Source organism: Limnoperna fortunei (assembly GCA_944474755.1). NCBI lineage: Eukaryota > Metazoa > Mollusca > Bivalvia > Mytilida > Modiolidae > Limnoperna > Limnoperna fortunei. The sequence continues at coordinate 60,618,540 of OX104123.1, forward strand.
CAGTTTTATTATTTTATTTTGTTGGACTTTTCGACCTCCAATGCAAGTAGATATAGAAAAAAAGATGCAGATATTCCAAGTCCACTAACGCTCATTACTTTTGTGTTGCAGCAAGGAGTTAGAGATTGGGTGAATTTACTTTCTGTTTTTGTGTTTTTGGTTTATGTTTTTCGTTGCATAGGTTTGTCTTTATCCGGATTTGTAATTGTCCCTTAACATTTGATGTCCAAAAGAAGTTGAATATTAATCAGACGTGGTCGATCTTGATATCTTTCGACAGTGTCACCATATTCGTGTTTCAAAATGGTCATTTTTGATACGAGGTGATAGTTATTGCGTTTGTAATAACCCGCTGTGCGTTTGTGTATTAATTGACATTCGTGTCTGTAGTTAATTTAGTTAATTACGTTAATACATGAAAAACATTGAGAAACCCGAAACTGAATGGCGTGTTGCATCTTGGAAGGTATATGTAAATCACTGGACTTTTACTACGGAATGGTTGTTACAGTATGCAAATAAGCATGTTTATAATAAAATTAGGTCACATTATCCATCTACGGAAAATGATCAACAGCATTTTCCATGTGCATCTTCAAAGACGAAAAAAGAAATTTCTTCCATCAAGATCGTTTCCCGTTATTTTCGCAATGTCTAAAGCTTTAATAACCGCCGGAAACAGATAAATGTTATGTTTGAATTGTTGTATAAATCGTTACGAGCATTAGGACAGAATTATGCCGTTAATCCGACAAATCACAAAACTAACTTCGTATAATAACGGCAGTAAAGTTATGCCTATCCATGGATGTGCACAGTTGCCAAACCTACTTTAGTTTCACAATGCCAAACAGTCCCATTGATGTGAACAGAACTTTGCCAAACCTACTTTCATTTTCACAATGCTAAACAATCACATTGATGTGTCCTATATTTAAATCTTGTAACATTATAATATTACATCATGATTAAATATCAACAAAAATGATAAATTATGTAACATAATGTAGAATTATTCTTTTGAAATAATTGCATTAGCCATTAGTAAAACAGGGATATACAAAGGGAAGTAATCAAATTGCTTTGCAGAGACAAAATTATTACATGGGAGATAATCCAATAGTAGTTTAATAACTGGTATAACTCAATAAATATCAAAGGCATGTAACGAACACAAACTCTCATACAAACCAAGTAAGAAACTACGCGATTTAAAATTGTAATCGTTTTCCACATTATCTAATTGATTGCGATTGCATCCATCATTCGCAAGCCCTGCCAAATTATTTGTATACTGCCGAAATCCAATCGATCTAATTATGGCATATTCAAACTTGATATACATCTCATTTACATAATTATAACATGTGACTTAGCCAGAAAGGCGGAGACAATCTTTATTAAAATGATTTTAATTTCTATTTTTAAAAATATTTTTTTTGCCCCCCCCCCCCGAGTAGAATGAATAATCGTACCCTGACTATCTTTTTTTAGTTAATCCGACAAAATCACAATACTAATATCGGATTATAACGGCAGTAAAATTTGGCCTAGCCACCATGATACGATGAAAGGTTGGCATTTAGTCGTATATAAGTTGGTGGCGAACTTTTTCCAGACCCTTGTGTAGCAATTCCTTGTCCACATTCCAATTATTGCCTTTTTCTTCTTTATTTAGGACGTCAGTCTAAAGTTACATTTTATATTTTGAGTTTGTATCCACATATAGTTTTTGAGTGTGTGTGTAGTGTTGGCTGTTTATGTGAAATTATGATAAACATTTGATTTTACTCAAATCTGTTTAATTTGAATAAAAACAGAGATTGTATATATATAATTTTATTTTACATATACGGTTGAACACGTAATTGCAGGGGTCTTGTAATTTATCAGTCAGGATACGTATCTCATCATACTTCGTAGCATTATCAACAGCTATAAATATCATCATGGATAAATTATGAGCAATCTGTAACTGAAAATAAAATGGTGGCGAATAATATTGAGATTTCTTGTGGTTGACTATATTATGAAACTCATTTTGACATCAAAATGCAAAGAGTGATTTACTACCGCACTGCTATATTAACTGAAATGGGAAACATTCTTCATCCAAAAACCCGCCACCCCCACCCCCCCACCCCCCCAACAAACAAACAAAAACAACAAAACAAAACAAAACAAAACAAAACAAAACAAAACAAAACAAAACAAAACAAAACAAAACAAAAACAAAAAAAAAAAAACAAAACACAACACAACAGAACAGTACGATTCTTTAGGGGGACTTTCTGAGCAGGTATATAGGAATATGTGGAAATGACCCAGTAACCGGAGAAATGACCCAGTTACCGGAGAAATGACCCAGTAACCGGAGAAATAAATGAAACTTGTTGAAAAAAAGATTCTTAACGTTAAACAAATCATTGTATATATAGGTAACATGTGAGCGATTTAACAGAAAACTGTTACTTTAGATAATGAAGTAGTTTAACATAATAATGATATTTTAAATATTCATACGAGCTGAAAATAAGTTAATAATAACTTAAAACAACGAAAATAGACAGCTGGTAGTTTCAGCATGATTCAAAATTATAAGATATGGTCTACCTTTATACTTATGCTACATAAAATTTTGAACCCGTGGTATTACGATTTAATTCGCCAACACAACTAACCGTAACGTAGACTACGTCGCCAACATTCCAACACCCTCTGTCGCCAACTTTACGAACGTCGCAAAGATTTCGAAAAATCTCTGTCGCCAACATTTAGAACAACCTTCTGTCATAAAATGGTGCCGCAATCAACCTTCCCCGTCGCCAACGCTGACGATACTTCAATTTACTATATGGGGCCAACTTTGCCAGGTTCGTCAACATTACATTTGAAACGCTAAACTTGTTATTTTTTAACTGTTAAATCCGACTCAATCATGAATAATTTTAAAGGAAACGCATAAATGTTTAATAAACCACAAATTTACTGACATAGAAATGTTCTGTTGCCAATTCAGCACGTATTATTTTAACTCGAAATCTTAATATAAACCGAAATCAAAAGATGAAATGGTAAAGGATTTACTCAGATCGACAGTATTTAATAAACCCGAACTAAAAATGTTATAAATGGCAGTTTACTGTCATTTTACTTTATTATCATCTCTTTATACCTACGAATACCAATTTCTTCACCATGCTTCGGGCAATAGAACATTACGAAAATATTCTGATTTATTGCCTGGTTACACATTAAATAACTGTATAATAATTAACATTTTTTATGTCGGGAAACATTACAATGTTTCATGGTTTCGTGGAAATATGATTTATTAGCGAGCATCGCAGATGCGAGCTATACGGTTACATGCGTATGTTTAAAAAAGTCACGTCTCCATATGAACAAATCCATTTCAGCACTCTCCGGCACAGAGAACATAACCTCTGCCACACGTCATCCTCTATTTACTGCGGGACTACATTTGTCGTCTGCCCGTGACGTTTGTAAACAAAGAACAATGTTTGTAAAATAATATACGAGATCTTATTTATTTTTATATAGTCTGTTTATAAACTTTTGATATAGTTTTATAATTGAAATACCTGCGTTTGTACGCGAAGCTTATCCGCCATGAGAGATATCTCCCACAATGTCTACCAATGGTATGGCAGAGGTGATTGAGGGTGACGTAGAATCCTTTGCGTGGAGATGGTAGCTGAGCTATCCGAAGAAAATATTGTAGACGAACGAAAAAATATATAATATAAAAGTAGACACAAATAATTTTGACATCGATACAAAGTGTTTATTTTTTAAATTACTACAAAAATGCCAGACAATTTTTTTTTCAATCTGAAACGTTGTATTTGCAATTGAGTTTTGTGACGTCACAAACACATTAGTAGAAAAGACGTCACGTCATCAATGGAATGTAAAGGCACTGTTAGGGGGCACTGAAGTAACGACAATTTGCGATGCTCTCATTTAGGCTGCGCCTACGTTCATATTATTATTATATACTTTAAATATTTGCTGAAAACAGAAAAGAAAATGTTCTTAATTTCAAAAATTATTGTTTGCAACTCAATTGAGGAACTAATGGACAGCTTGTTGCTAACACAACTTATTCAAGTCTCACACACACATATAAACCCCATTCACTATACACTGCCTTTTAAGCGACGTTATGATAGACGGAAGTGTACAATCATACCGACTCTTCAAGTTATACAATTATCACGTACTGAATGAAGGACTGGTTTGGTAGTATCTATGTATGTAGGTATGTCATGACGGAGCTTTTAGCCGGTCTAGCTTTCCTATCGCACGTATTAGAAAGAATAGAGTGATAGGCCCTGTCTTGGTTAGGATTTGTTGTTTCAAGACAATTATCTGGGACTCGCCTCCATCTTTTCTATTAAAATTAATATTAACAGCGATGTTATCAAATATCAAAATACGTTGATTTACATACTAAATACGTTTAATTAAAACTCTTTTATTTCCTGACACTGATACATCGCACTACTAACATTCCTGGAATATGATTTTTATAATTGTGATGGCATATGGTTCTTCTTTGTATGAATAAATAAATAAATAAAAATAAATAAATAAATAAATAAATAAATAAAAAAAAAATAAATAAATAAATAAATAAATAAATAAATAAATAAATAAATAAATAAATAATTTCCTTTTCCTTCTTCAGGATAGCCAGTTAGGTTTTGATCACTTATTGGAAGCTGCAATATATATACCACGCCGTGATAAATGCTGCAAACGTTGTTCATGACCAAATTCCTGAAAGTACGAAAACGAATGTGTATTTCCTTGTGTACAATAGGAATAACGTACTACGTCAACACTACACCTTTCCACTACAACCGCAGCCGGATTCGGACAGTGTTAAACTAATTTCAGAGCGTTGTTTATGCGTAAGAGGAATTTTATTCTTTACATAGCTTGTGGTGTTATCTTTAAAATGCTTTGTATATAGCTGCATTTGTGAAAACACTGTCGATAGCTTTCGTTATGCCACTTTTATCATCACTACATATACGAATGTTTTTTATTTCCATTTCCAGTCGGTCTTTAACATCTGAGAAGAATGTGTGATAGGTTAGGAAAGTTGCGTCCAAATGGAAGAAAACTGGACCAAAGAAAATAGGATGGTCGCAAAATGATTTTTACAAGATCGTTTTGTTCTTGTACACAAAGTTAGTAACATAGACAGGGCTGAGAATAAATGTTCTAAATGGACAAATCGTTCCACTATATAAAGGAAATGGAAAACAAAACAACTCGCGGACAGTTATTGCCCAATCAGCCTTTTGTTGTGTACAGTAGAAGTATTCGATGAGATCAAATCTTGATTGGAAGGTGTAATTTCAACATACTGTGTTCCTCGACTTTCAAATCAGGGATTTCACAAGTGCCTAAAATGACCTACAGCTTCCATTGACTTGCAAAAACTTATATTTTAATTTGAAGCTTACACAAGTGAATACGTTGCTTTTTTCAATAGCTAGAAAGCATTTGATTCCGTCGTTTTAATTGGCGCAAATGTTTGATGTAAAAGATAGGTCAGATAGTTGTTGAAGGCGGATGTCAGATAATTAATGATTGTCGAATAATTACAAGCAGTGCTATTGTCCTTAACCAAAAACAGTCAAGTTTTATTTTCCTTTGTAAGAAGGTGGTAGGCAGGGGGATGTTTGTCAGGATTATTATATTTAATCATTATTAATGAGTTGTTACATGATCTTGAACAGGTAAATCCTAACACGAATGTTGTAAGTTTGCAGATCATGCATCGGTAATAACCCAATCATCATACAACGTATGCTCAGTGTTTGCCTTAAATATTTGAAAAAAGTGACACTTTTATTTTAGTGCGAATAAATCTTTCAGAATCCGAACAAAAAAATTGACCCGTGGACTATATCTGGAAAATTTGTCATGATGTCGTTCTACTAGTTCCAAATTTCGCAAATACCACATTGTTTATTATGTTCCAAGTGTATCCAGTAAATTTGTTTGATTGTATGTACATATATACGGATTATTGTAACCCTTTTACCCTGTAAATAGTCCAATCTATTACTATTAATATAAGAAACAAGTCAATACCTTGTTCTTCATGAATCATATTTGTGAATAATAATTATATAATACCTCCAGGACTATATATAGAGTGTGCTACATTTATAATGGTGAAAATATATTTGTTTCCCCTCTCCTTAGATCCCAAAATGGGTTTTCCTTGCATAAGATGTAAAACATAATTCCACAAAGTTGGAAAAAGACCTTAAAGAATGTCAAGTTTTATGTATTGTAACTGTTGTCGTGTTTATGATTGTCAATTCAATGGAAAAATTGCTGTGTGATGGTTGAATAGTATGTGATTTTATCAACAATTTTTATGGCATCCAGTTTTGCTAGTGAATGAAGCTGGAGTATCAGTGAGAGTAAGTGAAAAATGGATAAACACAAAATAGCTAAAAATATATGTGTCAGTTGCAGATATTATCAGTCAGGGACCTTAAATGCATATATGGATTTAATACCACATTACAAATAATTTAAGGGGTTTTCTATCACCTATTTGAAAAAATACCAGAGAACTGTGCGTGTCGTATCAAGCAAATTCATTTTTATTGATGCTGTATCATGTCCATTCGTATATTCGAAATCGATTTTATGTACTATATAAATTAACTGTCAGAAAACACAATGATGGTCTTGCGTAACCATTTGTAGAATCTTTATAAACCCATTTAAGGTCAATATGAAGATTTTAATATTGACTTTAATTCGTTAAATTGTATACTAAATTCCTAGTATTACTTCATTTAATGCAAGGTATTCCAGGTATTGAAACCCCAAACTTTTCCAATGACAGTCAAAAGTTTTGTCATTTGGTCCATCATTTTCTGTTATTTGGTCCATTATTTTCTGTCATTTGGTCCATCATTTTCTGTCATTTGGTCCATCATTTTCTGTCATTTGGTCCATCATTTTCTGTTATTTGGTCCATCATTTTCTGTCATTTGGTCCATCATTTTCTGTTATTTGGTCCATCATTTTCTGTCATTTGGTCCATCATTTTCTGTCATTTGGTCCATCATTTTCTGTTATTTTGTCCATCATTTTCTGTCATTTGGTCCATCATTTTCTGTCATTTGGTCCATCATTTTCTGTCATTTGGCCCATCATTTTCTAATTGATTTATATGGTTGTTGACTTGTTCTTGTCCTCAATATAACTGAACTGCTGCTCACTGGACGTAAAGCAAACATTCAATCAACCACCAAAAGGAACAATTTGGTATCAAATGTTCTTAATTACATAAATGGAGAAAAGAAACGAGTGACAACATAAAATTTGGGGTTTAATGAACTTCGTAAAATCTTTCAATACTCCATTGCTAAATATTTATAAACCTGTCACTAGTTCTACCTCCCCAAAATTCCACTACAGATTTAATCAAGCCTGATTGTGTTATGTTGACCAACATTTTGCCTGTATTATGGCCTTTATGAATTATGGAGTCCGCTAATATCTTAGTTTCTTTTATTGTGTTAAAACCAAAGGAACCTAAAATTTTCGCGAGTATCTTTATCCAAGTGGTTAAAATTCTGGATACATGTGAAGCAAATATATCAAAATTTATCACTAAGTCCTTATTTAATGGCCCCCTAGCTTTAAATTCATAAAAGTGATTACCATGTATGACAATCAATTGTGTGTCAGAATGTACAGAGGGCTACTAATGTTTATAAACAACAATCCTGGTTTTGAGAACATTTTTATATAGTATTAACAGATCGCGAGTTTTAAATTCAATACGAGTTGACACTATATCAGACTCACTTGCAAATACCCCAAGGATGTTGTGGAACCTGTAACATGTCTAATTTTGTTTTCAAAACTGAAACCTCACAAAGTATGCAAATTTAATTCTTTGACTGGATGGCTTTATTTGGAAATGTTTTAATGAATACTAATAAATAAAAAAAAAACAAAAACAAACAAGTACTTATTTGCATAAGCATTTTATTTTTTGCAATGCAGTTGAATAGTCAATAAGTGTTTATCGTGTCTTGTAGAGTTCACTGACGGCGGCTTTTATTCCGGTGTCTAAATCTTGACTGACCTAAAATAGAGAAATAATAACATTTAAATAATATGTCCTTTTCCTTAAAGGTTCCGATATGAACCCGTATATGTACTGTTAAGAGTATTGCATTACGAGATATTTGGGATAGTTCTACTGGTTCTAACTCAACACATAATGTTTGAATTCACTGGCCCAAACCATTATTTTATGCCCGTGCATTTGTCCTTCCTGTTATTCGTTGTCTACTGATGACCAGCGTGTCACCACAACACAGAGATCGTGAGTTTTAGCCCGACCTCAGCAGATTATTCTAAAACACAGTGACCGACACTGACTCTTAACGTGTTTCTGTCGATGGTCGGTAAATACCTGAATTTCCTCGCTTAAAAAAAGTGGAAAACATAAAACGTCAAAAATTTTGATTGGTCATCGCAACAAACAAGTAAACAAACTTACCACTCCTTTGTAATATGGGTTTATGCCTTTGACTGCAAATAAATTAAAACACGATACAGATATGAAACAATACTAACACAATCCAACGAAAACAATGAAAACGCCAATAAATAACAAAATAATAATCAATATCAAGTAAGAATATGCACGATCTTTTATATTATTAAATCGCAAATAACAAAATAGCAAAGGAAACCGACCGAACAACAAGAGCCGAATGTTAAAGGACAATTACAAATCCGGACACAGACAAACAGATACGGACCAACATAAAAAATCAAACAACACTAAAACGAAAAGAGACTAACCAGAACCAAATAAAAAAGGGGTGAACTCAGGTAAACGGGACTAGTAAGCAGTGCCTGCCTCAAATTAGAAGGTGGCCAAGGGGTTAAGGTAGTTTGTCTACTATTGGTCACCTGGTCTGCCAACACCGAGGTTGCTGGTTTTGCGTTTCACTGCGAGTAGGATGTGCAAGTTTCTATTATTAATTGACAAGGATTGTCACTTGTTCTACCGAAGGTCGAGGGTTTTTTTCGGGTACCCGGCTTCCTCCCCCAATAAAAACTGGATGCCAAGATATAGCTGAAAAATTGCTAAAAGTGGCATTATCATTCAAACATCTTTCAAACAATTAAAATTACACACCTTTCGAGTTAATCATTGTCATGTCTAGGAAAAAATCAAATCCAGGAATAGGAAGGACTACCTATGACTCAATGAAGATATCTGATCGTATTTGAGAAATTGAATTCCCATAACGATAAATTAAGTTATGGTGACGACCATAGAACTTCTGAAGAGATATCATCAACTTAGGTACAACACACCCTTGTTTGAGTAGTTTAGTTGTCAACAGCAGCGATCAGTTTAGAAAATCGGAATACCCATCTGAAATTTATAAGTTGTTAAATGTACACACGATACTCTGGAGCTGCTGGAATGTTGCTATTGATGAACAAGAAGTTTACATTTAGAAAGTCACCACATTTGTCATAGAGTCTAGTTGGTAGTTGTCCTGAGTCTATATCTAGAAGTAAGTCTAAGTAAGAATCTGACCTAAGTGTATGAGAGATGTCTTTAATTTCAAGCTCGTTATGGTAAATAGTCACCAAATGTATCATTGTTGCTGGAGAAAACATCATCAATATAGCGGAATATGAAATTAAAAGATCTGGGCAATTCTTTCTTCTTCAACAACCCTTCTAGGAACTCAGCCTCATAAAGGTACAAAGCATGTCGACGAGGAGAAAAGCACCAATAGAACCCATTGGAATACCAACAGTCTGTTGAAAAACATGTCCTTCAAACATGACGAATATGTTGTCATTCATAAAATCTGTCATTTAACAGAGTTGGTCTTTAGTATCTTACGTATTTTATTTTAAGTCATTGACGACGAAGTAATTTCGGCTTTGACTACTTCCAGGTATTTATATCGTCTCTTTCCGTTTTTCTTGAAAAAAATATGCTTTAAATAAGATCTTTAAGCCTGGTTGTAAGCTGCGCATGAGGAATTGTGTTGAGCGAAGAAAATCAAATGTTTTATTGCTGTTACATTTAGAAAAGAACCAGACCTCACGATGTTTATCAGGTCTTTTGAATTTTCATTGATGTCACTCCTGGAGTAGAAAGTGTCACTGTATTTTTAAAATCCCGTTTGTATTGTTGTTAAAATAGTGGTAAGAAATTGCGATCGTGCTATGAAACGCTGTTTGTATTGATGTTTGGTATACAATACCAGAAGAGGAGATCACAATCTTTGACTTTGATTTTGGGACCAAATGATACTAAGAACGATTTGTGACTTGCAAGAATCTCCTCTTTTGAAAGCGTAGTGAATAAGTAAGATTGCCAAGTGAACTGTCAGTGCTTAATTAATTAATTAATTAAACGCTGTATATAATGTTTTTGCAGATAAAAATAATGTTGTTATTATTTTATTTGCTGGCACAATAACATATGTATCATTAATGATGGACAAAGTTTTAACAGTATCAAGATTTCTGAAGATTGATGATGATTTCGTACTCACAGACCTTCTTAAACGACTTATTCTTATTTGAAGCAATGACCTCGAGGTCTTTACCAACTCGGACAAGGTATTAATCTCCTGCTTTTCTTATTTCTGGCATAGTCTTCTATTAAATCCATCAATAACTTCAATTTGTAATTCCAGTTGATCGATTTAGGTTCACGGTACTTAAGTCCTTTGGACAAAATATTACGGAGTTTTTCATTTTCAACAATGATAAAATCTCCAGTTATTACGTGACGTGAAGGACTATATATAAATGGGGAATAGTGGCAAAAGCAGTCAATGGGGTTTGGCTTCGAAGTCATTAATATATATCAAAGATCTTGCAATACACGTTTGTTATTGTTGTAATTGAAGATTAAGCGTGCAATTAAGGGGAGGGGTAGTATAGGTAGAAGATATTAGTGGAACGGATTTGTTTTTGAAGTATGGTGGAAATTACAATAATACATATCATACAGCGACCATAATAAAAACGATTTGCAGGTAAATACAAGTATTGATTATAATGGGCCTTAATGTTTAGCAGGTAGTATTTCAGCTATAAATATCGGTCCAGAACACGTGACTTGTACAATGTAATCAATGGGATAGACTAAATGCAAACAATTGTGATCGCCACTGAAATAGTATTGACCGAGAAAGAAATATTGACTGGAAACGTATTGAAAGACCAAAGGGCAGACAATTGTGACAGCTACTGGAAAAGTATTGACTGAAAAAAGAAGTATTGACCGGGAAAGAATTGACTGTTATGTATGGATGAATAATATAGCCTTAAGTCGTGGCTATCAATAGTCTTATGTTGTTGAAAGCAGAAAGGGCTTTAGCGTGCAATGATCGCGAAAACTGTTAAACACCTTACCATCGACGTCAGATTATAGCTTGACAGACTCCCTACCCAGCCTCGCACTCATGTACAGGACATTCTGTTTTACATGTGCCTCGCTTTGCCACAATACAGGTATAACCCTGGTAACCTTACCAATAACTAGACAACATTATAATATCATTATTATTTTGCCTAAGTACCCGAAAAGCACTTGATTAGAACATAAATCATTTAATCATATTCACACACGAAACTTTACAAGTGGATCATGTTTAATTATTTACCAGGTAAGTATTCGCTTCCTTTATCAATAACTATGATGATCTTTCCTACAAATAAATAAATGACATTATTAGAATCTCGGCAGAAAGTTAACATGCGCTCTAAGCCATTGGTGATTATTTACAATGACCATGTTTTAAATATCAGTTTTTGCTTATACTCTATGTGACAGAGGTATTTTGAATAACTACTGTCGCCATCATGAATTAGCTGATACCTCGGTATAGCCGCCATCATGAAATAGCTGATACCCCGGTAGAGCCGTTATCATGAATTATTACATGAAGAGAATTTTGCGTGTTTTTGATTGGTAAAAAAACCCAACTGTTGGGTCACGATAAATCGCAACAGTACTAAAATTACATATTTTGTAATTATGTTTGTAAACTGCACGATTCCGCGGCATAGTAGTCAAGCGGAATATGATATCGACCTGGGTTTTATGTTTTAGCCAATCAGAATAGCCGTCTTAATAAATTATTTCGTCCAATCAAATCGATTATATTAATTGTATTGTACAAAATTCATTGACGTCTGCTACACATACAACAACAAATGGGAGAAACGTCGGCGCTGCGATATGTTGATTCATTTATACTCTTCTAAATTATTTGAAACTGGAAGTTCAGGATTACAAGCAAATTGATATCAAAACATAAAAAAATATTAAGTGTAACAACAATTACAAAATGTAAGCAGGGGCTCCAGTAGAAAAGGCATCCTCTGTTTTTCTGACCAAGGGAGATGGTGGTTTCATTCATGTAATAAAACAATTAATGACTTTGATATACGGTCGCTATCAGGATTTATCCGCCTTCAAAAATGTATATTACATTTTCTCTGGCTGATAAATCTTGATAGCGACCCATATCAAAGTCATTAATTGTATATTAGCTGATACCTCGGTATAGTCAGTATCATACTTACTCTGCCTGTACCTCTTTCCATATTGTGTATCTTATTAAAGATAGTTTTAAAGAACAGAAAGTTCATTTAAGTCAAGTGATCAGGTGCTTAGTGTATAAACTGGACGTCATAATATAGATGTAAAATTGCTGAAATTGGCGTTAAAAACTATTCAAACAAAACATCTATAAGGTACTGGTATTGTTTATCTTTAGTTTTCTGTAATCCCCTGATAATTGCTTTTATAAAAAAATGTATTTTCTTTTGATTAACGTTTTTATCACACGGCATGTGAAACACACATATAAATGGCTAATAAACCTGCTAGTTCATTTTTTTTATTATTCAAAACATCTTAAAGAAAAGGTATGAGAACCGCAAGTACTGTTGAAACTACATATTACGATTATCAAATCAATAAATTCCCTGTTGTTTCATCGCGTTCTCTTTTTGAAACCTCCAGAAAATGCAATATTGTTATAAAAATCTACAAATAAAATTGTATTTTAAAGCTTATGAACTCGGAAATAAAATAAAATACATAGTGCATTCATAGCGGATTATAAAAATTATGTACAAATAAAAAAAAATAACAGATTTCCGGACTCTTAAAATAATTTAACTATTAGTATATATATAAGATCTGTCGATTACCTGGCGGTCCAGGTGGTCCCGGCGGTCCAATTGGTCCTGGAGGCGGCGGAGGAGGTGGTGGATAATATGGGCCTTTAGGGCCAGGGGGTCCTGGATCTCCATCTGGTCCTTTGTTCCCTGGTGGTCCTGGATAACCGGTTGGGCCTTTGTCTCCTGGATCTCCTTTTGGACCTTTCATGCCAGTCGGGCCCTTATCTCCTTCAGGACCTTTGGGACCTGGACCTCCATCAGGTCCTTTGGGTCCAGGTGGCCCATAGGGACCTGGGGGCCCAGCTGGACCTACTTTACCATCTGCACCATCAGGTCCTGGCAGCCCGTTGTCACCCTGTGGACCTTTAGAACCAGCTGGACCAGGATCACCAACTTCACCTTTCATTCCTTTTTCGCCTATTTAAATGAAAGTTATATACTTACACTAGTAAATGGATAAATCTCATTGAACAAAATATCTTACGTGTGTTAATCAGTTATGTTGCACATTATCGTTTTCGTTCATAAACTGTTACTATGTTGCTTGATGTCTAACATAATTATGTTTGTTTTAAAGTATAAATTCAATTATTTTTTTTCCAATTTGACATAACATTCGATACTTTGAACATAATGTAATGTGTGTTTGCAGACACCATAAAACGGTACCTGAGCTAAGACATGAACTGTATCATTTATTTAGATTGTGAAGCTGTACACAGTATATTTATAACATTTAATGATTTAATTGAATTACCTATTTCTCCACGTGGTCCTGGTGGCCCAGGGGGTCCGGCTGGTCCTGAAAACAAAATATCACAATGTATAAACCATGAACTTATTTAAAACGCACGAACGTGCAAACGATGTTTGCTCCAGGTCTAACAGCAAAATATTATATATCAAATCCTCATTACAAAAACTGAAATAAAATGAAGTGTAAAACACACAGTACGTATGTGTTTGTGTTATTTATAAGAAATTCGTGAACACATAAAATATCTTAAATTCGTAAGTTGTTGAAAGTTACTGCGAATGGGATGAGAGTTGTTTATGCTGAACTCACAATAAAAGTTTGTGTGAAAGCAAGCTAAAAGCATACTAAATACAGAAATGACAGGTTGTTTTTTTAATCAGGAGATTAAAGGAAAAAGATATAGCACAAGAGTAGCTTGTTTCCAAAGAAAGTACAATCCAGTTAAGGACATTACATTTTTAGCACGGACTTTGGCTCTGTCCGAGCTGCGTTAGAATTAACGACGTGATATTCTTAGTGAATTGTTACAGAACGGAGAGGACCTCGGCTCCAGAGACTGGATACTACCTTGCTGGCATTTTCTATTCACGACTCTTATAATTATATACCTTCTGCTTAACAACTGCAATTGTTTTGGCCATTGAATGCTTTCTAGTGTTCTATCATTGCGTGCCTATACAGACATTTCGTTATTTAATCCATTCAAATATTTTAACGTTCAGACCGAGACGGCTTCAGTTGAGAATATTTATATTTGCCAATTTTTTTCGTTATATTTAAAGTATTTAACCGGTGTGGAAAAAATAGTTCTGGTCACTCGTGAAAATGCTATTCTCAGAAGTTGATTGGTTACAAATAATAACGTCATAGTAAGAACTAATGACGTGATAAACAAATCACCTTCCATTTACCGCGCATTCAAGTCATGAACGTAAAACTCAGGGTCGGCACGATTAGTACTCTTGGATTATCTGATTTCTCCAATCTCGATAGCTCGGACTTAAAGTACCATAATTTAACGATCTCGATTAAAGAAATCGGATAATCCACTCGTACCAATGTAATATATATAATGACCTTGTTTTAATTTGAAAACATTGGTATTGAACAGAACATTGATATATACACTTTCTCCTTTATTAGGAACATTAGCCCATATTAATTTTCTTAAGTCAAATTAAAACGCAATTAGGACAATATAACTAAAACCATGACAACCATACCTTGTGGGCCAGCTGGTCCTTGCTCTCCTTGAGGTCCTGTAATAAAAAACGTGTTATATTTTGTATTCACAGTTAACTGGAATGTAAACAGTCCTACAGTATAAGTGATTGATAAAAAACTTTATTATTTATAAAGGCATTATTAAAATACTTGAGTTAAAATACTTTATTACTGAACGGAGACCCAAAAGTAATTTAACGGAATCTTGTTATTAAAGTCTGCTGAAAGCGTACCTTAAAGTCTGTAATAGATTTATGCCGAGAGCGTACCTTATCAGCTATATATGTAAATGTGAAGTCCATTTAGGGACCGGTCAATATTTATTGGGGTGGTAGGACCGGTGCAAAATGCAATAGGACACATACTTTTTATGCTGGCATAAATATAGGACTCCAAGTATTATTAATTTCAGCACTAATAGGAAAGTAAGTTTTTTTTATTCAAAACCAATATACTGTTATAGCACAATTTGTTTTTGCACACCAACTTTTTTTATAACACATCTGAGGTAGAACAGCAACTTTTAATTATTTGAAGGAAATATGACACAGTCTTTTTAAAACCTGATAATTTGAAATGCACCGGTCTAAACCCCGACATTAATATTGACCTGTCCCTTTTAATTTTACACCCGTAGGACGCCAGTTTTGAATAATGTGACAAAATAAAATAACAAAAAAAAAGGCTTTGAACCCTATTCAAGTAAACAAACTAGTATTATCTTGTTTCTATAAAACAAATACTGGCAGATATATTAAAAAATATGATTAAGGGAGATTACCTGGTTTCCCCGGTGGTCCTTGCTTGCCATCAGGCCCGGGTGCACCAGGGTTACCTGGGATACCCGGAACACCTGGGGGTCCCCTTGGTCCACGCCTGCACACTAAAATAAACAATGCATGATTTTGTAATGTAGACATATTTTTCTGTACTACGTCATACATAGTCAACAACTAAACTGAAGGACAATAGAAAATAAAATCTTGAAACAAAGTAACAGATGATAAATTTTTATTCAACAAATATTGGTTTCACGAAATTCTACCAAAAAGAATGAAATTTTAATGCAAATTAAAATCCATATTATGAAGGGGTCCTTAACAGTTGGGTATAAATCAAAATATAAAGTAACGTTTACTGGTTTGTTGTCTATAGATATATACTACTGTTGGTTGTATTCTTTTAACGCCCGAAATTATCTATCGATGTTCTTGCTAGATAGACAATGAGTTCAAGGAAATAAAACAAACAATATAATATGTTTATCGTTGTTTTATAGCACTGCGGAGTCATGTTGTCATTAAAACTGACGGTAGTATATCCATATTGCAGAGTTATTCCAGATTTTCTTAGCTTGCTCAATCGAGTGAGAATTGAACAAAATAGCGATGAATGTAATTATCACAAAATGCTTGGTTGTTACATGGTTCTGTGACAAAATTAAATGCTTTACTTGATCGTCTCGTTTATATCTAAATATTTTATTGTTTTGTCTCAGAACAATTAATATTAAATAAAATTGTGACCGTAAATTAAATATAATACCTCTAAATAACAGCGGGGTAACATGTTGTAATATACTGACGAGTTCAGTGAACTGTGACACAGTGAAGACATAGTCTCCAGATGCTATTTCCTGTAATTCAGATACACTGACGCCTGAGCCTATACCGACACAGATAATTGTCACGCCTTCGTTTTTCAAAAGATCCGCTTGTGTTTTGGGATCAGGACCTTTGTTATTTTTCCCATCCGTTAGCAATATTACAATCTTAGTTGCTCCAATTCTTGGTGGAGTGTTTTTGTTAGAATTTAAGAACATGACTGTTCTGGCGTGCTGAAAACAAAAACAAAAATCATAAAGTAAGAAATCAGACCCCCCCCCCAAAAAAAAAAGAAAAAAAACCTGGTTGCAATCAAGTGCTCAGGATGAGTATGCTTGTATTTGGACACCACGTCGAGTTACTATTTTTATGTCTAAGAAAAAGTCAAAAACTAATTATAGACAGAAATATCAAAAACACCTGCTTCAATTAGGGGTGGCGTCTTCTCTTTAAGCTTGCTTGAAATACTTTGCATTTTATTATATTAATTTAGTTTAGTTTTAGCGGGAGGTAAGAGTATCGACGTCTATATGGAAACAAAGTATGTCTTTTCGGGAAAGTAATCAATATTAACAACATAAGTTAAGTGTCTTACAATACAAATAGTGTACATTAACAGATTCAACGTTGTTTTTATACACAGTTTTAGTAAGATTCTAGTTTGTTTTGAAGGTTGGTCATTAAGTTTTGTTTTATTGAAGCCACTTCTTAGGTCTTCTGCATTAGTTTATGATTTTACTTATCAAGTTATGCTATCATCCATTGTCATATACAACAAAATACTATATTTTGTTCTTCTATCGTCAACGTAGATATGTTATTTGTTTTAAAGACAACGCACTGATTAGTGGTTAA
Source organism: Limnoperna fortunei (assembly GCA_944474755.1). NCBI lineage: Eukaryota > Metazoa > Mollusca > Bivalvia > Mytilida > Modiolidae > Limnoperna > Limnoperna fortunei. The sequence goes on from OX104123.1 coordinate 60,636,243, forward strand.
ATGATTCATTTTAATTAGTGATTATTCAAAGTACAACATTCAATACTTCTCAATATATTATTTTTTTTTGTAGTGGCTTATTTTCTAAACACGAATGTCTTTGGACAGGCTTTCCACAGTATAACTTCAAAACGAGAAATCATCTCTTATACACCACCTGGCAATGCAGAATCTGTGGAACCCTTATTAATTATAATATTAATTTTATGCTACAACTTACCTCTAGTGCAGAACCGATTGCTGTAGCTTGACCATTGCGAACAGGAAATGCATCAATAGCATTCTGAATACTGGTAACGGTTCCGTATGCATTAAGATGAAAGTGATTAACTACATCTTGTGCAAAACATGCTGCTCCAAACTGGGTTCCTGTTATGCCGACATTAGAAAAGAAGCCAACGATTGCCTTCATGAAATTTTTCATAATAACAAAATTAGCTGGATTTGTTCCAATGCTACCGGAGTCGTCGTACAGAAAAACAATATCGGCATAGGCTTCATGACCATGGTCTACAAACAAAGAAAAGGTATCAAAGATATAACTTAAAATGTACACTGTAGACTGAGTAGTAGTTGACAGAAGAAAAGTTAAGGTATCCGACCCATAATTGAAGTCACCGTTTAATTTTATTTTTGAGCAAGAAATACAGCTTTATTAAAAATGTACTGCTAAGTAATGTATTGTTTTACTTTAAGTCAATGTTATCAGTTTTGAGAAAAGAAAATTGTTACTCAAATAGTATTTCCGATGTTTGCCGAAACCTACTACACTGAAAACCAATGGACATCCTGGACACCAAATATGATCACGTGGACAATTGTGGTCTGGACACCTTAATTTATTTCACCAATATTATGCAAATTATGGCATCAGGAATGGTAAAACTTGAGATTAAACGTTTGTCACGGCACTAAAGATTACAAGTGAACATGGGGAATAATAATGAAAAATCTTAATAACCTTCATGTCACAAACTGCAAACATGCTTGAAGCCATATAATATGTGAATGTTGGATAATCTTCTAAACAATGTATACTGTTTATTCTTATAATTTTAAGATGGCTGCTACCACATGATTTAAGCTTTCATATCAACCTTTGCGGAAAACAAAGCTTTTTCTCTGCAGTTTTTATGAACCAATTTAAACAGTATTAGTTAAATCGTCCTCTGCAAAGTTTATGTTTTTAATGACAATTAAAAATTGTAATTGGCAGCTACAACAAGGCAGTTTAACAGAGTACAATATTTTCAAAATGCCTTATTCTCAGAATGATTAAAATAATACAGTATGTAAAGGATTATAGAAAGTTTCTGTACATGGGTTTTGTTTTTGTTTCCAAAGGGAACTACAAGATAAATGCAACTGCGGAATGTAATATAAAATCGTCTTATCTTATAAAAAGAATAACAAAATGAAACACAATTATCAGCATTATTAATTGGCTAGTCATCTACAAGGTTTACAATTTGTATGCCAATCAGATATTCAAAATACCTGCCAACGTAAGACCCTAATTAAACACATATTGTCATGTTTGGGAAGGCTATTTGTGACAAATACCATTCGAGAAATGACAAAATTCCCGACCCGGTAGTAAGCGAAAATTGATCCTCAGAACTGGTATTTTTCACGAATACACACATCAATTTAATTAATCCAAGTATCATGGTTAGTATAATTCCGTATCTTCATTTCTTTCCATTTTGGGATCACAACTTCTAGCAGATGTGTTGTTGTATGATAAATGAATTAATTTAAGATACAATTAAATAATTATACAGGCACATAAATTGTTTGCACACTTAAATTTTACTAGTATGATTTAGTTTTGTGGAGATAGTATTGAATTTCATACGGAGTTCTTACTGGTTAATTTATGTAATAATTCTTATCTTACATTCGTTTACGTTTATAGTCATTTTTTATTGGTCAAAAGGCCTTAAATCAGTACTTTCAAGTTCCGTTGATACTTTGATGAACGACTTTTGGGGAACTACTTTTTTCTTGCTAAAAGTAAACAAATATGGCGGTCATGTGTCGTGTACGCTTCAGACAATAAATTAAATCAGTACGATCGAATGTTTGGCGATTCAAATATGTTGAATAATGTATCGCTTAAACAGATGAAACAGCTGTATATTATTATTATGAAATCATTTGTTTTATAGAGAAATACACACAAGATAAAATTTTTACAGTAAACTTCGTTTTGGACTCTTTGTACACATTGCTGAACGACGGGAAATAGCCGAATTCGAATGTGGACGAAATGCGAGTGTGAAGGCATATGTAAACGATACTTTAAAATTGCGTTTCTTGTAATTTCAATTATGAACGTCTAGCTAGGTTTACGTTGCGTTTGAAAAGATATGACGTCACATATGATGTTAATATAAATCGCGGGTACAATGAGGAACATTAGTATACGGAATATTGTTTTTGTTGTGAGTCTTCTTTTGTTTTTATTAATAATCTTTTCGGAAAATCGTAAAATGTATCTGTTGTCAATGCCATTTATTCCCTTCAAACCGACCACGTCTTCATCTTCAGCTCTTTGTGTATATTCTTACGCCTCACACACTTATAATGAAATTTTATTTTGGGGAAAAAATGTCAATATATAAAAACAATTTAGGAAAAATTACAAGGATTAAACTTATCATAAACGGCCCTCGGCCGTATATTTGTTTGTAAGTGAGTCGACCTCGTTCATACATTGATGAATTACCGAAAATAAGCGTTTAATCCTATAATTTGTTCAGTTTTTATATCATGTGGGGTAACCTATATTTGCATTTTTGATAGACAGGGAAATTAAAATATTTCCACACCCTTAAAATTATTTTTATAGTTTCGTCATGCATCTCAAAGCGGACTTTTAGCCAAAAAATTTTTGATCTACTTTTTGTATATTTATGATGTATTATTGATCATTGATATTTATTTATTATTTTTTTTTAATTGTAAAAATATAATATACATATATTGAGAGGCAATACATATAAGCCTGTTGAATTGAGAGCCTGTATAATTTTATTACTTTTTACTATCTGAAAATTGAATATCAATTACGAGTTTTTATGTTTCAAGATAGATGCCATCGCAAGACATAAGTTAACAAAAATCCTACATTTAAAAATGTTATTTTTATCTGACTGTTGAACCTAAACAGCATATTCATTTATGGTTCACTAGAAAGATGCCGATCGGAAATGAATATATCCGCTACCACGTGACCTATTTTGACAAATTGCTTGAAATTTTACATATGAAGTCTTATATGAAAATATGAAAGCCTCTGATTTCAATTGAAAACTGTTTTATCGTAGAAATAAACAACAAATATTAGGGTAGTGTGTACTGGATATCGTCCAAGAGAATAACGATTGTATGTCACTTACCTCCCTTTTCTGGACCAGAAAGATTATAGGTCACTTACCTCCCTTGTCTGGACCAGACCATTGTGTCCATTGTGCCCAGTTGTATGGAACTACAACTAAAATACAAAACAATGCCTTCTAATAAACGGTAAGTCAAATTTTGTTAAAAATTAAACGTATGTTTACTATTAATTATGGATAATAGTACTGTAGCGGGGCTCTGCGATCAAGATTTTAATGGCGAAATACCCTTGTTGTGGAGTTGTCAGTTCGTTGACTTCCACTCTCTTTTTATGTAAAAAGACCGTTTGTGTAGATGTCGATAAGATTAGGTACATTGCAGCTGCTAAACAACAAAAACATGTCTATTCCTACCCAACTCTCCGTGATTGTCCTTTATACTCTATATTCCCCCTGCTATGCCACTGCATATTTCAATTGATTATTTTTAAAGTAATATTTCAAATATCAAAACAGGTAATATGACATTAGTTGTTTTGTGGGTTTGTTTACACATAAATAATGATGTAAATAAACCACAGCAAGGTAATAACCTGTTTTGAAATTTGTAATAATACAAATTATATTTATTGGCTACTAAACTTGACAACTTTAACGGTAAAAATAGCGATTATGTCATGGAACGTTTTGAATTGAAAGAATATCTCATGTGACTAACGTAGGTTATATATCGGAGTTGCTCCCTTTAAATAGCCAACCGTAATTTAGCTAACAAAACAAATTAAATTATTGTGTATATATCTTTTTCTCCTAAAATATACCCGATATACTGGAAGCAAAAAAGAACCGTTCAATCAACGAAATAATAAATTGATATGCATGTATTTTTTTAATTGTACTCTGCAAAATGAGTACCACGAGTCGTCGATCAAAACCGCAATGTGAAAACACTACTACTAAGTTAAGCTTTGTCTTTGTGGTTGTACAATGAGCGTATCCGATAACCATCTATTACTTACTTTGTATGGCTTTGGTCTTACTAAGGACCACAAAGAGGAGTGAGACCACAATACCAATCCTCATCATGCTTGGATGTGGATGTTGCAAACGACGGTGAAAGGATGTCTTATATACCGTTTTTCAATACGTAACCAGATGACACAAGTCATAATCCACTATTACAAGTTAATTTGTTAAGCATTAAACAAACGATTAAGTCGTGTTCACTGTTGTTGTGGGGACTTACCGGGGGAACGTATGTTTCGCACTGTTGCAAGATGTAGTGTTAATGAATATTTGGGGATATAACCTTTAATGGTATACAATCCTTGATTGACATGCTTGAAAACACGTGCCTGTTTTCTCTTTCGGGATTGTTCACTTTTAATTTATTCAAGATTTGGGGACATATTATATGTTTTACTGTTTCTGGAAGCAATTTTATTACAAACGGATATGCTATGGTTTCGTATTCTCCTAAATAGTAAAATAAGATTTTTAATTGTCATTCAAGGGGTTTTTCTTTCTACGTTTCTAGACAATTTGTGTGTCTATTATCTACAATCCTTATACATTTGGTAAATAAATCAGTGTGAAAAAACGTTTATGAGGGACAATAAAATGCAACAAACGAACATCTCGCTTACCAGAATTCCGCGTGATGTTCACACGCAAAATGCTTTGATACAAAAATATAATCATGTAAATTTCACGTGAAATTCGTATGAAAAGTATTATATAAAATTAACAAGATTATTTGAAAATGATAACTATTTTTAACTGATACATGATTTATTTTGTTTAAAAAGGAAATAATCAAACGTTGCATGTAAAATTCACGTAAGAAATGACGGTTAATAGTCATGAATACACTTTATTTTAGTGAAGTTTAAATTAATTTATTGCACGCGTAATTCACATGTCTGATGTGAGCAAATGTAGTACAGTACACGAAAGTAGTAAGTAAACCTAACTGTAGCCTCGAAATTTAAAACTAGAACACTTGCGATAAATTATGCTTTGCTTATTGTTTTCTTAATAAGAAAAAATGTACATAATAACAAGGCGTAGATAAGTGTTCTTGTTAATGTATAGGAAGAAACCTGTTACTTATGTAACATTGCAATTATTAAATAATAGATATGTTCTTACATTAGATTAGGCTAATACAGCATAGGTTGTGGGCCTACATACTGCATGCATTCATTTACCTTGTTCGATTTTACAACTATTGTTTATGCACATGCTATATGTTCCAAAATTCTGTTTTAATTAAGATTTTACGTTAGTCATTAGTCTACTGGAATACTTTAGGCATCTTTTATTAAGGTATCCGACCCAAAATCAAAGTCACCGTTTAATTTTATTTTTCGACCAAGAAATACAGCTTTATTAAACCAATGTATTGCTTATTTATTATACAAATTAAAAATATATTGTTTTATATTAAGTCACTGTTAACAGTTTTGAGCAAAAACGTTAGTTTCCGATATTGGCCGACAATTACCGAGATTTGCTTCATTGAAAGACAATGCACATCCGGGAAATCAAACATGATCACGTTGTCAATTGTGTCCCGGATACCTTAATTATTCGTGTGCCCCTCAACACTGAGGATCGTGGTTTGACGTTACCGCAAGCAGTGTGTGCTAGATATAAATCTTAATTGCCAATGATTGCCAGTTTTAGTAACACTTGTTTGTTTTTCGGGTAGTTCGACTTTCGCCTTTAATATAAACTGGACGCCACGATATAGTTTTAATTGCTGAAAGTGACGTTAAACACCACTTAAACAAATGAACAAACATTAACACAAGTTGCGAAATCTTATCGAATACATTACGGCAAAAGGAAAGTATCTGACTGTATAATTCAACTGCTATCGGGTAAATAATTACACAGCGAGTCACAGAAATAATTTGACTTTGAAGTGATAATTGTTTTTCTATACAGACAGTTGTTGCTCTGGTGAATTGTATGGAAATTATGTTATAGGTGACAAAAATTTGCAATTTTGATCTTTAGTTAATTTTAGCTTTGGAATTATACTGTTTCTGAACAAAAAGAAATAATATTGACGTAAGTTTCGTGAATCAGGTTTTCGGGTGCATTTTTGTCATGAAAAAATAATTTCAGATGTATTAACATTATTTTTTCGCGAAAAAATTAAATTTTGCTTGAAATATACGCTCGACAATCTCTACTTGTGCACCGCATGACTTCTCTGATGAAATAAAATACACATCAAATTGTCACGTTTTACGTAGAGTAGAGACTATTGTGTCAAAAATATAAATCCATTACCTTTGTACTAAAAGGTAACGATAACAACAAATAAGCAAATGCTTATTATGTCTGTTTTTTGTTGTACTTCAAAACCATGCATTGGCATATTTATATTATATGAAACATATTTGCTAAAAAGACTATTTGACATTAAATTGTGCAATAATTCAATCACGACGTCTTCAGTGTTCTTAATTCTGTAATGTTTTCCAATTTCTTTAAAAATTTATTTTAATTCCCCTTCTCTAACACCTGCATCGCATCAAATATAACACAATAGATGCACGAGTTCAGCAAAAGCACGACCTTGTTAAAAATGAAAGTACATTCAACTTAGCATTGAACAGAGCGTGATTCCAGTAAGTGATATAAGACCCTATATTGCCTCTGTAAAACAATGGCGCGAATTAATCAAGTATTTAATATACCAGATATTACCTTGTAACAGCGGATTACACATGTATCATCTGCACAACGCTGCCGTATATAAGACATACAAAATCCTTTGTTCGGGACATCCACATCCTGATATGATGGGGATTGGAACAGCTATCTCACTGGTCTGTGTGGCCCTACACATGGCCGCGGCCACATTTCGTAAGTCAAATCATTTTAATTTTTTTTCTTTTTTCAATATAGTGCAAATTATTAAATAGTAAACCATGACTCTTCTTTGATTTAATGTTGTTAAAGTCGCGTGAGAGACTAGACAAAAACTTAATAATGCATTACACTGAAGTTTTGGCACGGTGTAATAGGACTCTTTAAATGCGATGAAGATTGATTGCATATTTCACATCTTATTTTGAAGTTACAAAATTAAACTTAAAGTTGAAGCGAATTTGGAAGAACTAGTTTTAGCAAAACTATAAGTAAAGAAAAAGAATAATACATACTAATTGTCCACTACATACATTATACCTTTATTAAACTACATTGGTGTATTAAAAGACTTTGTTGACCTAACAGAAATTGTGATTTTCAAATTCACAAGACAGTCAGTTCTGACATTTCATTTATTTCTCTGCCGTAATACGTCACTGCTTTTTTAACATTTTGAACTATTTAAGCAAATAAAACATCATTGTCCTAAAACTTTTGTTAACTTAAATGGTACGTCTTTAGCTAATTCGCCAGCGTGAGATAATTCAAAATAAGTAAATATCAACATAATTAAATTTGTATTGATTTTTTGTCATTTAGTTTTATTGTAGAGAAAACAATCTTAATTTGCGTGTGAACAGAGTTAAATTGTGGTATATAGTTCCGAAGTATGTGCATATTATCGGAATATCAATGGATTATTATATAAATTTATTTAAATACATTTGGACTAAAAACATTCACATATTCCTTAACTTAAATTTTGGCCTCGTTACATTAAAATATACGTATTATTACATTGTAGTTCCCATACAGTACTCTGCGTGGGCACCGTGGTCTAGTACTGGTGGTAAGTAGAAATTACTTTGTACAGTTCTAGTGGTAAAATTATTCTTAGTCGAAGAAAGTAGGAATAGTTTCCTGAAGCAAGTGCATTATAAATGGTTTTCTCCTAGCAATAGGTGTATTATCAAGGGTATGATACGCAGTCTACAATGTTTACTCTATAATTAAAAACAAATCATTCTTATAGCCCTTGATGATAAATGTTGTAGTGGTTCACCGAGTAAGACTAGATTTCAATTTAAGTTCGAGTATGAATTAAACGTTGAGATAAAATTCGTTGGGATTCGAACTACAGTTGCAGTTGATCATCTGAGGTAAATTTAATGTTAGATTTAGAGTTAGAAATAAATTTAGAGTTCAAAATTTCCTTCTGTGTCAATAACAATCTTGTCTTATTAAAAACAACATACTCGGTAATACGTTTCAAAACTTAGTTGTAATTTAGCAGGCATCGGTCATGATCATTTTGCCTCGAATTTTATTGTAATTTTGTTTTGCATAGGCTAGGACTATAATTTAGAATTTCTTTTTTTTTTGTTTTGGAAAAGGGGGTGGTTGAATACAAAACATTGAAGACCGCTTTTGGGTACATACATTGTATATTTTATCTAACAGTAATAAAATGTATAAAATACTGTTTGGTCCATTTATATTCTGGTACACTGACGATGATATCCCCTTTAGCCTAAGCGGCCTTCGGATATATTTGAAGTGAAGTTTGCGTCAATGAAAAATATTGCACCAGGAGACCAGGTTAGGTCCATTTAGGGATATTTTCCCCCTCAGAACAAAAAGAAGAAATTTATGAGAATCCCTCCGTGGGTCATTGGGGTCCAACGTTTTATATGCAAATGCACGAGTTGAGTATAAACTGCATTCTGTTTCGCAATACAGTTCAGAATATAACATAAAGAACAATTATTACAAGCTACAAACAGAGAATATTATTTGTTAGTTGAAGCTGATACGGGCCTTATTTTTAGTCACATACACGAGTGAAACATTCATCATTACCACATAGAATGAATTAATATTTATCCGTGTTAAAATTAATGAACGTGAACATCAGAAATAGTTATTTAAAAAAGCGTTCCAAACTTGTTTATTGATGTTTGAAATCTGTAAGATATTGCTTATCTTCTGATATATGTACAAGTTGTAAATATATTCAACATATCAGCGTATTTCAACGACTTTTTGTTAACAAACGATCATTTGAAATCATCATTAACGATATTTTAAAACAGACTGTCTGATAAGCATGATACGTATAACAGTAAATATGACTTGAACTAGGAGTTTAACTCAAACTATAACTCGAACTATAACTCGAAGTTTCACTCGAACTCTAATTCTAACTTAAAGTTTAACTAGGATGATCAACTGTTACTGCTAGTCGATATTTATGTAACCCGTTTGTTCAAAATAATACGTGTTGCCTTTGTACTTGATATATGTTTTGAGTGCTTTTACTGCTCGCTATGTGTGTATGTTGCTCTAAGACATGTTGGTGTGTTTTCGTACATAATTATTGCTAATATATTAAGCCAGACCCTGGTGCCATAAAAAAGTCCTAAAAGAATTTGTGTTTCTTATTCTTAAATTGAAGCTATGAACGTTCAATTGCTTTATAAATATATTTTATATTTTGGCGCCATTTTGTGCTCATTTTACAATAGTTTTGTTGATAATTTATATGCAGACTTCAGATGTGACGCCTTTGCTGATATAGTTTTCCTGTACGATGATTCTGGTAGTATCGGTACAGATCCAAACAATTTCAATATCATGAAGAGTTTTATGAAGGACATTGTTGGTTCCTTCGGCAATGTGGGAATATCTGGAACGCAGTTTGGCGCCGCTTGTTTTGCTGACACTGTGGTAAAACACTTCAATCTAAATTCATTCGGTACAGCAGCTGCTATACAGGTTGCAATTGATGCTTTTGGGGTTCGAAATGGCCCAGCTACAGCAATAGGATCTGCTCTGCAAGTAAGTGGAAGTTTTTATTGGAAGCCTATACAGATTTGTATTGTAATGTTGTAAGGAAGTAATTTAAGACAAAAATAATAATAGCTTTCAAAGTCTAAAAAGTCTAGTAAAATCTGTTAGAACAACTTCCGACAAAGACCAAATGGCTTTAATGATACGTAAAACTAATACAAAATTAACAACGTCGTGTTCTACAAAAATGGTATGATAAGATGGGTTCTTCTTCAAATATGGTCTGATAATCTGATAAGATGGATGTCTAATACTATATATTTAAATTCTACTAAAAAACCGTGAAAGTGAATTTGAATATACAGAGGGTCATAAAGAACAAAATGTATGTACGAAATAACAAAGCATGGTACTGACACATCAAAACATACAACACACAAAGAACACGAACATAAACAATGAAGATGTATAAGGTATTGGAATATGATATCCATAGTAGCTAATGACACACATAGTTTTACATATAGTTAAAATTGATGAGAACTAGTTAAGTTAAACAATAATATTTGTCACTATCCGTGTGATGGAATACCATTTAGCGACCTACCAACTCATTATTCTAACCATGCAGGGGCGATATCAATTTGACTGCCTGCATCTCTGCTTTGCCAGCATATCTGTTAACCACACTCCTGTGTCAAGGAAATTATTGAAAAAAATGCAGGAATAGGATAATGAAAAAAGAGCCAGAAGTCAATTGACAATTACAAATCCGGATATAGACAAACACAACAAAAAGTTAAAACACAAAAGCATAATGTGAGAAGCCCGAACACCCCCCCCCCCCAAAAAAAAACCAAAAAAAAAAACCACGGGTGCTCCGGACGAGTAAACATTGCCTGCTGATAATTAGATACCTGTCAAACTACGTAATGCCATTTCTAGGGAAATCAAGTAGTAGAAAGGTCTACCTATGACTCCGCAAAAATGTTCAACCGTATTTAAGAGATGGGTTTTTTATAACGATCGTTGATCTGAAATGCAGAATTCGCAGAACATTTTACAACAAGAACACTACTACTATTCTTCAATAATAAATGTTCGTATTGTCGTCAACAAGAATATTAGTATTTTTCCTGCATATCCAACATTTTAAATCTATTTTAAACAAAACACGCTGATCCTGACTTGAAATTGATTGTTGTGCCACTCGAGCTCTTTTGAATAAAGTTTTAAAAAGTCTTCAAACTTTCTAAACTATTTGTGATTCAACATTATGTAACTGTTTATTTCATTATTTAAGGGTATACAATAGCCTTAGAGTTAAACTGAGTTTTATGCTTTAAAGTTTTTTTTTAAAGTTTAGTTTTTATGAGTACTTTAGTTTGTTTCGTTATAATTCTATTCGTGCTGTAATTTATTTATATTAAGTGCTTTGATTGGATAAAAACACTTAAAAGGCGTCTTCTCAGATAATTTATATATCGATAAGTCCTCTGAGCGGACTACTTTCAGTATCCAATGTAAACAAGATGGCGTCCTACTATCGTATCGTCTGGGAGAGGGGACAATGTTTCCTCTGCCCCAATGATTTCCAATTAAATCGATTGAGATTTCAAATAAAATATAATATAAATACAACTTAGTGATTCATTTTGTTTTTTCCTATCAATATCTACAGAACCGCGATTCCTTTGGTACTATGTTTTGCATATCCCTACGCCTTCCGGCCTAGGTACGTTTTGAGGTCTAGATGGGTTTATGTAACTGTTTTTGCTGTTTTAAAAATCGCAACTATTATTTCACAGAATTATAAGGATTAAACATTGTGTTTTAGGAAATTATCAATGTGTAAACTCCGGCGACTCCCTCACGAACTTGACTAAATAAAGTCCGAAGGACTTTTTTTAGTTTGTAAGTGAGTCGCCGGAGTTTACACATTGATAATTTCCTAAAACACAGTGTTTAATCCTGTAATACAGATTCTTCTTTGCTTGATATCTGTTTTTTTTTAATTCAGCACAGGCGTTAATAACTATTCAATAAATTCTGTATTCGAAATTCTATTACAGTTTGCCAGAACCGACATGTTCCTAAATTCAAACAGGAACACACCACCAAGACGTGGAGCAGCTAAGATTGTGATACTTTTAACCGACGGGCAAAATAATAAAGGCCCAGATCCAAAGGACGAAGCAGAACTTCTAAAAAACGACGGTGTAGTAATTATTGCCATAGGTATTGGAAACAAAGTAAGCGTGTCTGAATTACGTGCCATTGCCTCAGATAACTTTGTCTTCACGCCTGCACAGTTCAGTGATCTTAACATCCTGTTCAGGCAGATAATACCTATGTTATGTAGAGGTAGGTCACAGTTCAGTGAGATTATCCTGTTTATAGACATATCATTTCTTTGTTATGTAGAGGTAGGTCAAAGTTTAGTGAGCTTATCCTGTTTAGGCAGATAATTCATTTGTTATGCAGATGTAGGTCACAGTTCAGTGATCTTAACATCTTGTTCAGGCAGATAATACCTATGTTATGTAGAGGAAAGGTCACAGTTTCCTTAGCTTAACCTGTTTAGGCAGATAATTTCTTTGTTATGCAAAGGTGGGTCAGTGTTTAGTGAGCTTAATATCCAGTTCAGGCAGATAATTCCTTTGTTATGTATAGGTAGGTCACAGTTCAGTTAGTTTAACCACCTGACATGTTCATGCAGATAATTCCTTTGTTAGGTAGAGGAAGGTCACAGTTCAATTATATTATCCTGTTTAGGTAATTCTTTCTTGTGTAGAGATAGGTTACAGTTTAGTAAGCTTAACCTGTAAAGACATATAATTCTTTTATGTTGAGGTATGTCACAGTTCAGTGAACTTAACATCCTGTTTAGGCCGATAATTCCTTTGTTATGTAGAGGTTAATCACAGTTCAGGGATCTTAACAACCTGTTCAGGCCGATAATTCCTCTGTTATGTAGAGGTTAGTCATAGTTCAGTGAGCTTAACATCCTGTTTAGGCAGATAATTCCTTTCTTATGTAGAAATAAGGTATAATGCAACTAGGTTATATTATAGTGTTATAGTGTACTCCTATATAAAGCCTGTACTATGTCTGAATCAATCGTATTGGTTAGAGACCTGTTGTAAAGACCGAGTAACGATGATTCAAGGAATGTTCACTGAATTAAAAATTAATACAGGCAATAAATTATTCCTTATTAATTTGTTTACAAATGAGTCAATTTCAAGATCCGGAATTTATATTAATATGGGGAATATTCCTTGTATATAATACCGTGTAAATTAATATAGAATGCTCCAGAGGTGCTGCCAAACAAGAAGGTTGTTTTGGTTTATCTTTTTACGCGTGTAAGGTAATTTATTGAATCGGCTTTTCACGAATGATTGATTTGATACTTTTTCTCACCATCGTTTCGGATATATTAGGCATTTATTCAGCATGCTTGGTAACAATTGAAGTTTTCGTAAATTGACGTCAGTGACGTCATAATTGATGTCACAAAAAACTGAAACGAGATCTTTATATAACTGGGTTGAAAAAATCCAATACCGTTATATAACTCTCGAAACACGTACTGTTTGTGTATTGATCTTTCCTTTCAAAAATGCAAATTACACAAAAAATTGTTCAGGTTTTATAATGTTATACAATTACTGCACTTGAACGAGATCAATATGAGGTTTTATGGAGCAGGGTAGAATAATATTGAACGAGGCGAAGCCAAGTTCAATATTATTCTACCCTGCTCCATAAAACCTCATATTGATCAAGTTCAAGTGTAGTAATTGTTTTATTGCATAATTTATTGAGTATTGAAATGAGGTATACAGGAAAGTGACTGTCTTTCATAATGTTTGTTTCTCGAAAATCGGTAAGATATCGACATAATCCATGACAAAATGTTTACAGTATTTTTTTCTTGTATATTGTCCCATCCTCTTTCCTTGCTTCTGCATATAATTTACAAAAAAATGAGTCAAATTCCCAAGGGTCCGGCGTTTCCATACTAAATGACACATCCGTTTATGTAAACATTTCGTAAAAAACCTAATCGCTTGCTCTGTCGATTTGCGAGTGTTGACAGCATCTCTTTTCTTTCATTAATTTCCAATATAGTAATATCTGCAAATCTTTGTTTATTAGCACCAGAACTATCCGTATTACGTTCCCATGTGTACAAACAATAACATAATCCGAACATTAGACAGAACGATAATTTTGTTTGGTTTCGGGGATTAAAGAAAAGATTTGATTGGATATTGTATTTCCGTTGAAGGAAACGACACGTGCTAGGTATTTTCATTCATAAATTTCTCACGAGAGTGCAATATGGTTTTTTATTGAGTAGAACGACTTTTTTGCAAACCAATATGATAAGAAATGGAAAGTCACGTGTATTGGTTTAGGCCAAAAGGAAAAAGGCAAAAATATATATTATGTAATAATTGTATTTATTGACGAGAATTAACTACAAAAAATGTTTTCTGCATTCAGCACATTATATATAATTAATATATTTTTACAATATACACAACGAATATTGCTATCCTTTGATGGAGAAAATATTTTGTTAATCTGTACATGTTTTCATTTAAAGTATGCAAACATTTATTGAATACTATACATGGTTTCTTTTTACTAAGTTTGCAGAGGTGGACCAAGAGGACATGTAGGACCTCCAGGAGCCCCGGGACGTAATGGTGACCCAGGTGCTAATGGAAATCCAGGGCCAACAGGACCGACAGGTAATTGGATACTGTATAATAATAATAATAATAATCATCTATAACACTGCAATAATTGATTGAATCAAATATTTTTCCTTGCCAATTTCAGCATTTTATAGGAAATATCGCTTACTTATTTTGGCGATGTAATCAAAAGTATATGGAAAAATGTCTCGATCCGTGGCAAGTTGAGGATGAACTTTGCAATATTTGTCATTGTAATTATGCGAACTACATAGGCAGGTGACGTCCTGTCTGCTATTTACGTTGCGCTTTTGTGAGTTCTGCCGTCTGGTAATTAGATGTATTGTGGTGTTTGTCTCTAGTCTATCTGCTCCTTAAACAGTTCAACTGATCTGTAATAAATTATAGACAACTCTAGTCATTAAATACTTTTGCTTGTACTTAAGAATTGAATGCACTCTTTGGAAGTTTCATAGAAGGTATGAAACGTTTACCTAAGCACATTTTCAGTAAATTCAAGTCAATGTCCGTGTTCGTATCGAATTTATTACAACGCCACAGTGTAATGTTATTGACGTTGCTATTGTTCACTGGGTTTTTTGTGTCATTGAGAATAGAAAGATTACGTGTTATGAGCAATAAAAATTACAGATTTCAAAGAAATGCATACATAACGTAATTATTGACTTATCACACTGATTTCATGTAAGCATTAACTAAATCAATGCTGTGGTTGTTGTTATTGGTATCTATTCAATTTGTAAATATTTTATACGTGGACTCTTATCAGTATATTGTCTTTTTGAAATGCAGTATAAAATACTGTATTGATTTTCAATTGGAAAATCTACAGATTAAAAAATCGTAATGTCAACTTTATAATTATATTTAATAGTGTATTATCAAGCACATTAAAAAAAAAGAGAATTATTTTTTTTCTGATTGATGACGTACTAAAAAATCATTTAAATTGAATGCTAAATTTATTTGTTATTTGCACGACAATGACAATGTTTCTTTTCATTGTTAGTTAGTTTTAATTATCCAATACATATATTACAGTTAGATCTATGTTATAGGTCCGGATGGCGAGAAAGGTGTCCCAGGAATGCCAGGTATAGACTTATTATACACCAGAGCTGGTTTAGTTGTCGTGTTGTACGCATTAATCGACCCATTTTATTATTCCATAATGTAAAACAGATAACTCCACTTGTTCTAAAAACTTAAAACCATATCGTCTAACTTTGTTACTGGTTTTTTCTATGTTTTAATATGATACTATACCTTATTAAAACCCCACTAATTTTTAAAACACTATCCCATCACGTGTTGAAGTAAAGGTTAAACAATGAAAACCTAGAAGTATCATACAATATACCAACAAAGAATGTGCATTACTCTTGTAATGAATTACACAGATACATTTGTTGTGCATTATTACACAAACATTAAGATACACATTGTCGAATGTAAAGTTAGAAAGATTTGACAGTGGGTCACATCATTGGAATATATAACGCTAAACGTGTTAGGTGTTAAGCCTGCAGGTCAGTGCTAGATAGGTAAAACGAAGTTAGCCTTTACAATAAACAAATTGAATATATTTCGACAATGACAAGAACAATTAAATAAACACCTGTACTTAATGTAGCCGGTTATATTTATTTCAGAACAGAAGAATATTATACTTGACATCTTGTACCTTTTGTTTAAATGCAGCCGATTTCACAACACGTTTTAAGTGTAAAATCCATCCTGTATTGGATGATCAAAGGGAAATCCATTTTCCCGTCAGAACGTGCGATGTATTTAACACTTGCGACTTTTTAAGGAAAGTACTGCAGAGCTCCATGCATGTATTAAGTCACAACTAAATAATGCTGAAATTCTGCATAACACTAATGATACTTTATTGTGAAATAAACTAACACATTTATTAATTAATTAACAGGAATAGTTGGCCATATCGGTCAACCAGGACCCGAAGGACCCAAAGGTAAGTACATTATCTTAAATACATGCTCTTATTATATGGAGTTATATTTCATTGGTTAAACGTTTTTGTTTGAAATTAATTAAGGCCCCGCCACTTTGTCCGTGCGTGCGTCCGTCCGTTCGAAGCTGATCGTATGCGAGCTATAACGTTTTTTTATCTTTTGAGGTAGGCTTTTGATAATTGGTATGAGGGTCCATAATATCAAAGCAATGTGTCGGATACCATGCTTGATGACCTCTGACCTTGACCGTAAGGTCAACAGTGATGGGTATCATCTAACTGATATCTAGTTTTATTTGAATAGCTACGAACAATGAGTCCAATGAAACATTTACAAGTATTTAATCACAAATAAATTGCTTGTTGCTTTTTGTTTCTACGTTAGTGTAAAAAATTTGACGTTAATTGAATAACTTTACGTTTATAAATGTGTTGAAAATGTGCAATAATCTGTTTAAAAAACCGTATGTTTCGAGCACAATGTGAAGTTAATACCTTTCCGACATTTTTGTTTATAACTCGAATACACGAATATCAAATCGCATAAATGTTAACTATAATAATAACATATTTGCACATAAGTTAGAGTTTAACTACAATTTATTAAAAAATTACAAATGTAGAAAATATGGTAAATGAATCATGAAAACAATTTTTGTGACAAATGTGTAAAGACAAAAACGAAGAAAATTGCGCCGCGTTATCTTCATGCAAATAGCAATATCATTTCTGGATTTGTAGCGCAGAATACGATCTTAAAAATACAATTATAATTCTTTTTGTGTATGTTTGCTGTTGCAAAGTGATTAATTATTGTTTGTCCCAAATCTCCACAGTTATGTTGCTTTTTTACTTGTAAAGTGACTTTTGAGTCTCCATAAAGTTTACGTTTACTGTAATGGTAAGAGGCCGACGACGTCATAAACGAATTACGAAACAATAACGTTCATGAAGAAAAATCACAGAAACAAGAGTAGGATTTGTCTTTGGAGTTCATGATGATTTTTGTTTATAGTAATAAGTGGCAATGTAGCAACCTAGAAAATATTGTATTGAAATTTACTTGAAATTTGTTCAGATCTAAATATACACTAGCCCAAACAAATATGTTTATAAGCTATTGCATGCATTAGACCTAAACCACAAACAAACCTTTGTTAGACCGAATCTGAAGTTCCACAAAAAGATTTCATTGGCAGTCTATGCATTGTGTCCGCAAGAAGATACGCCATTATTGACATCTGAACAAACATTATTTAATTGTCATCTTCCGAGTCGTACAAAAGGGCGTTATTTAGATCAGATGACCAATTAAAACAATAAAAACTAATTTTGAACTCTGACCTTGTATAATAAATTACTGTAATAATGCAACAAAACCAGAAATTGTAACTATATTTTATCAATTGCACATGTTGTATTTGATTTTAAAAGGAGACCTCGGACCTAAAGGAGACAAAGGTGACAAGGGTAGTGCTGGACCACCTGGTTATCCGGGCCATAAAGGACTGCAAGGAGCACCTGGTAATCCTGGTAAAAATGGACCAGATGGGCCTGTAGGTCCCGTCGGACCGCCGGGACCGACAGGACCTACTGGGGACCCTGGACCACAAGGTCATCCAGGACATAAAGGTCCACCTGGAATGCAAGGTGAAGAAGGAGATAAAGGAGACAAAGGATCAAATGGGGATAATGGTCCAACAGGTCCAAAAGGACCAGATGGAAACAAAGGTCCGCCTGGACCTCCCGGGCCACCACACCCAATACCGGAGCCATACGGGCCTGCACCTCCAGGACCCCCTGGACTACCTGGGCCACCAGGTCCAAAGGGATTTGAAGGTAATTATTTCTCCTGTTGTTTAAATACAATATGTAACTTGTTTACCAAGAATTATAAAATGCTATATAACACGCGTAAGTGAGATTTTCTACGCACAAATCGATAGTATCATAGCATCAAAGACGGTAAGATAATTGGCTAATTATAATACGCAATAATGTATAATACGCAACAATACATTTTATCCAAATGCATCCTATTTGTCTTTTGTGTATAATACGTGCCCAGGCAGATCAGCTCAAGTTTGACTATAAAAGTGAACATTGAACAGAACTCAATATTGCAATACATAAAAGTCATAATAAGTCGTGAATTTAATAGAATGTCGTCACATTTTTCCACATTCTGAAATCAGTATATGGCAAAAGATAACATTAAAGACTCCCACCCCCAAAACTTTGCTTGTTTGGTAACCTGGTTCGCTAAGTTTGACATAATATTTCAACCGCTTGACCGGTGTGGAAAATACAGTTTTCGTCAATAGTGAATTTGTTGTTCTCAGCAGTAGGTTGGTTTAAAATAATAACGTCATAATAAGAACTCACGACGTCATATATAAAACACCTTCCATTTACCGCGTATTTAAGTCATGAACGTAAAATTAGTGCTGGTATAATTTGTACTTCATTTCGCAAGTTTACTACTTTTTTGAATTAGAGAAACAGAACCTTACATTATTGCTCTTGGATTATAGGATTTCTCCAATATCGATAGTTAAATTATGGAAAATTAAGTCCCCGACAAGAATTATAAAATGCTATATAACACGCGTAAGTGAGATTTTCTACGCACAAATCGATAGTATCATAGCATCAAAGACGGTAAGATAATTGGCTAATTATAATACGCAATAATGTATAATACGCAACAATACATTTTATCCAAATGCATAACAATATTACAAGCGTGGACTTAAAATTCCGTTATTAAACTATCTCGATTGGAGAAATCCGATAATCCACTTGTACCAATGTAAGATCCTATATTTCTAAATATAATACATATTCAATGGCGATGTATAATGCAAAAGACAGAATAATATCCATACCAAAAAATAGTCCTTAAAGTAATGTGGTGTCATTAGTAGTTTAAAAATGTCTACAGATCAAAGCTCATAATATGTATAAAAGGAAAGAAATTTCTGTAAATTGGTTTAAAAAAAAATTTGAAACACGGAAACATTAAACCAAAATCAAACAAACATCAAACTTTATGTTACAATATATTTTTTCGTTTGTAGGTGTCATCCATATCGTTATTGATAGTTATGGCAATTACTCGCCAGGTAAGTTAAGTTTTTAGGATAAAAATGTAATGAAAAATTTACGACTGATACAACCTGGTGATACAAAACCTTGTATCATCCATATAGGGGATACAATATGTACTTTTGGTCGGAACTACATTTTGACGTCATTATAACATGAATGACTCTCATTCGATGAATGAAATTTGACGTCATAATACGTTGGGCGTTAGAGGCTATATTACATGTAAAACTTCGTTGAATGATAATTTAATAAAGTTAAGTTTTGTTCTGCTTTTGTATACTTATGAATTTTAGTCTCTCTGTGATACGAATGTACACAAATGTCTCAGTGACACAGTTAGTTATGTGTACTGATCTGTTGTTGAGTTTAGTATGCAGTTTACAATATTAGAACCAAGTGCGTGCACCTTCATGACGTCATTTTAATTAATTGATCAATTCTGTCAAAAGGTACGTATATTAAGTTAATTGCCACGTTTCATTATGTCTTTATTAAGTTTTAGCAATTAAATGATCAGTGATTGATCCAATTTATATTAGTTGTAAAATGATTTATTAACAGTCAAATAATGCACATCTAGGTTGTCAGATAAACAGTCAACTGTACACGGCTAGGTTGTCAGATAAGCAGTCAACTAATACACGGCTAGGTTGTCAGATAAGCAGTCAACTAATACACGGCTAGGTTGTCAGATAAGCAGTCAACTAATACACGGCTAGGTTGTCAGATAAGCAGTAAACGTATACACAGATTGGTTCTCAGATAAACAGTCAATTAATACATGGTTAGCTTGCCAGATAAACAGTCAACCACTACACGGCTAGGTTGACAGATAAACAGTCAATTAAACACGGCTAGGTTGTCAGATAAACAGCCAAGTAATAGACGGCTAGATTGTCAAAGAAAATAATCGTATTACATGCCTTAATTGTTTATATATAAATATAATTAAATTTGCTTTGTAAGCTGAAAAATTTGATTGGTTAATTCAAATCGAGCAACCCATATTATAAGATAAAATTGCGTGACCTATTTACTTTAAACATATTTTATTTGCTCAAATATGCAAAGAGGATAAGACACAATTTAAACAAACTTGTGAAGTCTTCTCCAAATATACAATATATTACAATAAGAACGTCCGTGGAACATGCATACAATTAAATATAATTTATAGTATATCATATGTGTTAAGTAAAATATGTACCATGAGAAAGAGAGAAATCATGAAAGAAAAAAAATATTACAGATATTAGAAAAAATAAAGAATAAGAATGATGTGATGATGTGTGTGATTCAAAAACCTTGTGTTTAATGCATTAACAATATGGAATCTTTCTGACCCTTTGATATATTCATATACATGTTTAAAACTTGTTCGTTCTGTTCGGTGGACAATAACGGGTTGCCAGATGTTAAAAGTTCTAGATTTACTGGACAGTAATTTGGTAGCCAGGAAAGGTTATCAAATAATCTGTCTCTAATATTAGTATATTTATTTGCGTGACCTATGACGTATTCTTACGCCGTTAAAATTCAAACAGTTCCATGACGTCATCGACGTTTTTACTATAAAAATTGTGTATAAGAATTGTAGTCAAAATTAAATAGCAAGGAATATTTCAAATTTCTGAGCAGTTCATACGATATAATTCAGTTTGGGTCTGTTTACACCATTCATAAACCGCTTCGCGTAAACAGACCCAATCCATATTATATCGTATAACCTGTTCAGAAATTTGGGGTATTTAAGTGAGAATACGAGTTGCTAATATATAAGTTATATATTTGTTTACATAGAAGGACGTCAGAAATGTCAGCTGTCACGTCTTTTTTATTATTTTAATGTTCTATGTGGTAATAAAATCGATAAAAGTGTAACAGTCCATTAAATTTAAAAATGGACATAAAGCACATTTCAGTTAATTTATTTGCTATAACCTGATTATTTACATATTTACAGTGCAAGGTATCAACCCATACTACAAAGCCGTGGTAAGTTTTATTTATCTGGGGTGTGGGTTGAGGTTTGTGGTTGGACGAGAGGGTGCTAGTTAACTGTGGTGAGTTTGATTTGTCGTTTGTGGGGTTCGGCATTTGTAGTGGGAGAAGGGGCAAGTGAGCCGTGGCAAAATGTATTTATCTATGCTGTGGGTTGGGATTTGTGGCTGAAAGGTATCGCTAGTTAGTCGTGGAAGGTGACATTTGTCTATGTTGTTGATTGATGGCTGTGGTAGTAAAAGAGGGGCTGATAAGCCGTGGTAACTTGTATCTATCTGTGATGTTGGTTGGGGTTTGTTTGGAAAGAGAGCGGTTATGAAGACGTAGTAAGTTGGATTTATCCTTTTTGTGGGTTTGGCTTTGTGGTGATAAAAGGGGGCTTGTAAGCCGTTTTAAGTTCTATTTATCTATGGTGTACGTTGGGATCTGTGGGAAGAGTGGGACTAGTAAGCATTGGTAAGTTTTATTTATTCGTGTTGTTGGTTGCGGTTTGTGTTGGGTATAGAGGATGTTGGAAAGGCTCGCTAAGTTGTGTTTATCTCTGGTGTGGGTTGATTTTTATGGTGGAAAGAGAGGGTGCTAATAAGCGTGGTAAGTTGTGTTTATCTGTTGGGGGGACTGAGTTTTTAGATGGAAGAGAGGGTGCTAGTAGGTCGTGGTAACTTGTATTTATCGGTTTTGTGGGTTGAGGTTAGATGTGAAACGAGAGTGGCTAGTAAACCGTGGTAAGTTGTATTTATCTGCGATGTTTTTGGTTTGTTGCGGGAATTGAGGGGCTAGTAATCCATGGTAAGTTTTATTTATTTAATTGTGGTGTGAGTGGCATTTGTGATGGGAGATTGTGGGGTAGTGAGACGTGGTAAGTCTTACTTATCTGTAGTAAGGTTGGCCTAGTATATGTAGTGTTGGCTGTGATGTGTGTAGGAAAGAAAGAGCTGATCATCAATTAAACGATTGTTAGTTAAAAATTTAAACAATTATATATTTGTTCTTCTTCAGTTCCAAGTGGATAACAATATTTCTTCACTAGAGGTAGTTAAAATTCAAGATTCAAAATATGCTATTTTTATCAAATTCACGAGTAGCAGAAAAAAATCTGTTTCTCCCAGTTTTTTGTCATGATTTTCCCCTTCTAATCATCATTCAGCCATTTAAATCATATCTGATCTGGAATTTCGGCAAGAGTAAACATATTTTGATCATTCATGATTCACGATTATTATTTCTTGTGTAATAATACATAGATGACTATTTTATACGTCGTCAAAAACTTCGATGAACTTTGTTTTGTATGTTTTTGCACATCAGTGTTTGCGAGCGATTTCGGTTAAGGACATACGTTGTGACATCACTTTCCGAAAATATCTGCTGAATGAGTCTCTTTTAATATCTAGAGAATTAAATTCTTTTCTATCACATGGTCGTGCGGTATGAAAATTCGGCAACAATGGAAGAAAAAAGAACAAATTCGTCTGTTGTATTACAAAGGTTCCATAACTAGGGCTATTTTACACATTACTAAATGCCTGTAATAACGTTACTAAAAATAATAAGGATCAAATAATAAAATTTGTTATGAAAAAGGTTACTTTAATAAATTAAAAATATCATAAATCAACACATAAGCAACACATTTCGAGCAGAAGAAACACGATTTTACTACATACATAGGTACGAACTACAAAGAACTATGTATATGGACACATATAATATCTTCTAAAGATGATGAAAAACAAGCAATACAAATGTGTCATGTTGGGTCAAATTATGCAAAGCAGAGGAGATCATTAATCAATATTAAGGAAACAGACATGCCTCGAAAACTTGAAGAATACAAAACACTTCCTCCAACAAAATCTTGGTTACAATGTGTTGCTACAGAAGAGTTTGTGGATTCCGCTTCACATATGGCTGCGTTTGACAAGGAGATTGTCAAGGGGTGTTCTAAATAAAACTTTCAATATGGTCATATCGACGTCTACAAAAAACAACTTCTAAGACAATATAGTATAGGTTAATTATAAAGCAGCAAAGTTGAACTAAAGCTTGATAGCGCGGAGCAGGAGTTACTAATCCCTTCCGAGCAATTGTAATCATACCCGTTTTTAGTTTTTAGTGTTACTACGTTTGAGGTTTTTATGTTGTGTATGTGTTGGTACTGTCATTGTTTGTTTCACCATGGTTCTATCTGTCCTTGTCTCACCCTTGTATGATCACTCGTAGGTATTTTCGATTCTTTATTCTTAACATCAAATATCTGTATGTGACACCAGACTGAAATAATGGGATTTATTTCTCTTAGAAAAAACCACTAATTAAACTACTATATAATATGTTTTCAGGTCAGTGCAGACTTAGATGCCGCTATTCAAGCTGCCGTCA
Organism: Limnoperna fortunei; assembly: GCA_944474755.1. NCBI lineage: Eukaryota > Metazoa > Mollusca > Bivalvia > Mytilida > Modiolidae > Limnoperna > Limnoperna fortunei. Next base: position 60,660,470 of record OX104123.1, read on the forward strand.
ACCAATACAAGACACGATATCCTGTCGCCGTTCCTTAATATAAAGAAATACATATTGTTTGACTGTTACACTAATAAAAAGCATTCACAAAGTAGCATAGTTCTACAATGATTCAAGTAGAATAGCAAAATATCAGGATTTGCAATTTACCATAGAATTTTTATATCAGCCACGAAGTTGCTTAAAAACTTACAAAGACAACTCTGGGGAAAGATATCAGAAACTCATAAAGAATAAATATCGCTGGTTTAGACTTTTTCTTCCTTTTAAATCAAACCTGGTAAAGATAGGTATTATCCTGTGTTAACCATTGTAAAGATCAGTCATATGCAGTTAGATAAATTAATATCCGTTTCTTATGACATACATATGTAATATGACCAAGTAGGGTGTGTTCTTCATGTTTTGTTTACCTTTGGTCGAAATATAATGAAGGTTGAATAAAAATATATTTATTATCTATAACATCGAAGACAATGACAGATCTACAAAAATAGGAAAAACAAATTATATTATATGAGCAAGATACATCAGGCATACACAAAATACGAATAATCTTTGCAAAACATTACAAGTGACAAAGACTAAAATTTTTGTCTGAAAAAAATGTGTATTTTTTTACTAGGCCCATCACCATCATATTTTCAACTTTTATCGACAATCGAATTCATTTTCAAGCATTTGCATACATCAAGACGAATCATGTATGTCATTTCCACTATACAATAATACGATTTATTTGAAGAAATATGTAGTTAAGTAGATGCATTGAATGCATTTTTCTCTAGTAATTTCCAGCAACAAGGGAAATATATTGGACTGTACTCCTGTTTTCTTAACAAATATAACTATCCCAAATATGAAAACGAAGAATGGTGACATGCATTGATGACTCGAAAATAAATAATACCTCAGTGTAAGCATCTACAGATATTTATAATTGATAAGCGTGTCTTTTTGTCTGAATTTGTGACAAACATTGGAACATTCTTGCAGATTTTTCGATTTTGGTACACCTCAATTGATTTTTTTTTGCCTTTTGTAAAAAACTCGTTTGACAAATTTAATTAATATATGAATTGACATATAGACAATGAACTGACTATAAATCAATCAAAAACAACATAATAAGCGATTGTGATTTGTAAAAAATAGGATTCGGTGCAAGGCGTATAGTTGCACGATATCAGGTTAATCCAAGCTAAAAGCAAATAAAATTAAACTTCAAGTCACCAACTTCAGAGTGTATAATGGAGAACGATTTGTAATGAAGAGAGACTTAAGCCATTCATCACTTTCGTAATTCGGAATGAACTTGAAATAATTTTTCGTTTATTTCCGCGTTAATTAATACTGCATAATTAAGGTGCGCATTGTAATTTACACTGCACATACTAGATTCCACATATGATCAGCTCTAAATTTGTCGGAGCATGATACTTTGTTTTCGTAACATGTTCATTGGCGTTTAGTTTAAAACAGTGAAATAATTTTAATTCCGAGGAAGAACAGATGTAGCGTAAAAGCGTATTTCATACCACATTAAAACATAATGGTTCAAAGCAAAGATATTATTTTCTTTGTATGGATATGTGTAGCGTTAGGATTATTTAGTTCCAATGTAGAATCTTCTCAAAAAGAAACGGAGTCAACAACATTTAAGCAGAGAAATCCAGACTTCGTTTTGTTTAAAATTTCGGAAGGCCATGTCTTGTGCGACCATGATGTAAGTACAAGAATATGATTAAACGTAGAAATTGTTTTTATTACATTTATGTCAATTCCTTACACAATTTTGACACGTTTACGAAATAATTAGGGCGTAGGCTTTGTTTGTTTGTTCGCAAACACACTCCTAAGTTCTACGTGGTATGACGCCACAATCTTGTCCGTTGTTCGATATTTGGAACCGCTGTTCTAACGCGTTTGTCAATAATCAGCTTTACCATAGCTAAGAATCGCGTTGAATATGTCAATATTAAACTTAGTATAACATTTACTAAATAATTGTTTTATTTAAAAAAGAATACTGACTTGAGGTAATTTGAGAAATAGTTTTCTGAATATAAAATTAAATTTGGTACACCAGCGAAAGGAATAACACGTCAATGCAAACGCGGGTGTAATTTGCGGTCAATAAAAATGTCTCATTTGATTCAGTTAAGAATTGTCCGACTATAAAATCACCAACAGAAACAATTAAGTGGTTTAGTATTGTTCACCTGTTTTTAGTGGCAATTATTTAATACCAAAAATGTCCTGAAATTTTTGGAAATAATTTCATAATTTAACAATAATAAATGCATCAATATAATTGATGTTAGGCCTATTAGCCAAGTATAACGTCTTCGACATAGCCAAGGATGTACATACTTCGGTTGTATTTTTATTTGTTTGCTTGAATGTTGTTTAACGCCACTTTCAGCAATTCTTCAGCTATATCATGGCATCCAGTTTTTATTGGGGAGGATGCCAGAGTACCCGGAGAAACCCCGGACCTTCGGTAGGAAAACTGGCAATCCTTGTCAAGAAAGATTGGGGTTTACTATGGTTTGTAATATCTTACATTTAAACATAGGCGTCGGCGTTTGTCAAGAATTACACATTAACGTATAAAATATGTCAATATTAATTAAAATCTCGGAAATGCATCACTGGATATACTTTTTGTTTAATATGCAAATAAGAAATGATAAACTAGTATGATTTTACTACTATACATACAATACACCTTATTTTGGTTAGCATTGATGTCACGATTATTTATAATTAATAATACAGAAATTAATAATCGTGTAAGAACGCTTGCAATATGTAAACGTGTCAAACGATTTGACAACTTTAGCGCTTCCTGTTGTCAATTATTGTTTAGTGAACAATAACTAAATCACAAATTCGTCCTTGTAGGTAGACATGTCCGATCAGTACTTTAAAACTCTGCTTAGCCCTGGTTAAATAAATAACCAGTTAAAATACACCTGCAGTTTCTTTTAATGTGTACTGTGATCTTAACATTTCATCGTATTCAAAGAGATAAATCTTCTAATATAAGCGAGATGCCGATACTGTATTAACATTTCCCAGTGCAATACAAAGGCTGAGCCCTTCGGAAATAATCTCCAATACAATACAAAGCCTGAGTTCTTCGGAAATCATCTTCTATACAATACTAAATCCTCACTCTCCGTCACAGAGAACATAACTGGTTCCCAGTGATTGTGGTTGACGTAGGATACCCAAAATCCTCTGCGTGGATATGAACAAAGCCTGAGCTCTTCGTAAATCCTCTCCAATACAATACAAAGCCTGAGCTCTGCGGAAATTCTCTCAAATACAATACAAATCCAGCCACCTATATATTGCTGACTTGTTGTCTCTAAGCGTTTGATAAGACGCAATTTCTGACAACTTTAATGATTACGAACAAGTGTAAAATGTGATAAAAATAAAACCTTAACGAAAATAGTAAAAATGGTTAAGTAACTACTTATCACAAATTTAAATTAAATCGTAAGATACAGTGTTTAAGATTGTTGAACAAAAATTTCGAAAATTAACTGTTCAAACTTGAAAATTGACAGCAATTAACAGTATTCAATTTACCTCAGCTAAGACTGTATCAAAATAACGTCTTCTGGATCAATACGCTTCATTATTATTTATTTGTACATATTTATCTTAAACTTTGAAGGAAGTAATGCAACAATTTTGCGTCGACCGTTGAATGTTCTAACATTTACAGTTATCGTCAGATAGTGCTAGAAATAAAATATATATTTTTTTCCTGATAGATACTTTGAACTTGACATTTCGGCAAGCATCTCGTAATGATATAATTACCACACCCGAATAGAATTTAATTAGTGACATTATTATTGACAGCAATTACAATTTCATTAAAAACTTTATTTGAACGTCATTTTACATCAGAATAGCGTAAAAATGATATAATAAGCATATTTGGCTCCAATTGGAATTCTCGAAGCAGTATCACATCTTATACGTTTAAAACTAACCCTAAATATTATATCAATAAAACACTATTGAAACCCATATGATATTTTTGCATAACGTATTAGACTTTAATTTCTAACGCAGGAATACTGATCATCAAGCACGACATTTTAATTGTACATCACTATGTAAGGTTAGCTATAATAAGGTAGCTCCTTTTTTATTGACGGAGCTACAAAGAGGTCTCATTACTCTTAATGGAGCAAACGCAGTCTTGGGATTTATACATATTTTCCACTATTAAACTGTTAATTTTGTTTAATTTATATTTTTTCCTTTTCCGTCGTTCAGTTGACATTTCTTCAATGTCTAATTAAATAATTTTAACACTTTTTTGTAATCATGGCATTGTTGACAAAAACTGAAATTGTGGAGTGTAGAATTGTATAACGTATCGGTAAAAATGTGATCCCAGCTAATGCAATACATCCGAAATTTTTTTATCCGGATGAATATTTTACCAAATCAATTCAGAAATTTTGCACTTCAGGAGTTAAAATTTTTACAACAAATGCCATGATTACGAATAAAGTGTAAAAGTAACGAATTAGGTGTTGTAGAAATATCAGTTAAACTTTAAAGACATTAAAAAGTATGTAGCAATTTAGAGAAACAGTTGAATGGCTTATTACATGTATATGCATAAAACCCCCGGGTGTGAATCGCTTCCGGCTTTCTCTATTACGAGTAATGGGACCTCTTTGTAAAAAGGAGCTAAATTATTGTATCTTATTTAAGGAATACTTCAAATTTCTGAACAGGTTATACGATATAATTTTGTTTGGGTCTGTTTACGGCAAATAAAACCGCGAAGCGATTTATGAACGGTGTAAACAAACCCAAACCATATTATATCGTATAACCTGTTAAGAAAATTTGAAAAATTCCTTTTATTTTAATGTCATAGGTCACAAGGCAAGTTATATCTTAAAGTATGGGTTGCTCAATTTGAATTGACCAATCATATTTCAGTTCACAAAGCACATTAAATAATAAGTCTTGATCTTAGACATTTATTTATCGTAACTTAATGTTGACCAATACTAATCAAAGAGACTGTTGATGACCTTAAGTTTCAATACAAACCGTTCATGTCATTTATAATAATGTTCATTTAATTTTAAAATATTACAAATCTATTAAAATTCAAAAATGTTAGACGTGCAAGTAGACTAAATTTAAACGTGTCTATATTGGGGGCTGACATATGATTGACAGATTATAATTTATTGTCGCCTTAATGGTTTAAAACGTGTATAGTACGACAATAAATGCCAAGTAAGTATTGTAAGAAATTAATTGTATATATGTCTGTTTCATCTTCTATATATACTTACACATTTACATTAAAAACAAATTTATGAAATGACTAGTCTTGAGAGTATGTCAAACTGAATAAAATGTAATAACAATTAAATGTTATAATGATATATCGTTCGGAATACTCAGGTTTGGAGAAATAAGCAAACTCAAACTTGCAGCATGTGTAATTTGTTACGATTAAACAATAAAGGGAAAATTTTAAAACCACACTAATATTTCAAACCAACAGTTTACGGCCTCGTTTAGTCTTTCTGTTATTTTGATTTTCCATATTTTTTTATTAATTTGTGTTATGTCGTTTAGTGATTACAGCTGAATTGTTATTCTGTTTCGAAACGTAATTACATGATATATTTAATTTTAATCTAATTAACTTATATCTCCCGTGTTACTAATAAGTTCACTATAGACATTTTTAAAGATGTAAAAATAAACTTCGAGTCCGATAAGAAACATTTACAACTTAAACTAATGCAACTTAGTGACGGTTAACGACACCCAAACAACATCTGCCAATGCGTGTCACTATCAGAAAGAATTCAAGCTCTCGTCTGATAGTCGCGGGTGTAATGAATACTATATGATGAGTATATGCTCAAATATGTCATCTACATAATCTAGTCTATAGTTTTGTGATTAAGTTAGGGTTATGTAATTTTTTGTTATATTTTAGGATCGTGCTCTCGCAAGCAATCGACATATCAAATTTACTTAAGGATTGTTTTGGTTAGATTATTGGATATAAACGACTTTGGATCGATGTACGCTGCAATATTCAACGTAAATCGACCCAAAGTCGTTTATATCAAATAATCTAACCAATAATTGAAAACAAACCTTATATTTTAAATTATATAGTAAAAATGATGTTTGTTTTGTTTGTTTGAATGGTGTTTTAACGCCACTTTCAGCAATTTTCAGCTATTTCATGGCGTCCAGTTTTTTATTTGGGGAGGAAGCCGGAGTACCCGGAGAGAACCCCCGACCTGCGGTAGGAAACCTGGCAATCCTTGTCAATTAAGATTCGAGTCGAGTACACCCTGCCTGCAGTGAGAATCGAACCCGCAATCTCAGTGTTGACAGACCACGTGATCAATAGTAGACGAATTACCTTGACCACTCGGCCACCGAGGCCCCTAGTAAAAATGAAGTAACAAGAACAATATTTTACAAGTAATCAAATAATATTTGCAATTGAAAATTTTAGTGTCATCACTTGTTTGCGGAAGAATTCATGTATAGTCAACGTCATCAATAAATCTTATGACGTCACAATCAGTCACGCGCTGAAAAACCAAGTTAGGTTATACGAAATAACAAACTTTGCTCATGTATTGAGTATTTAAACGAAATTAATATATAGTTGTATGTATTTCAGACAGACAACGTTTCCAAAAGCCATCAATGTGGGCCATGTGGAGAACTAAAAGTAAACACTCAAAATGAAAGTAATAGTGACATTGACTCCATAGTTCAGGTTTATAATCAAACAGACATGATAAAAGTTAAGTTAGACGTACTTTCCGTCGAAAGTGGTCAAATTTATTTTCGGTTATGCTATTTGTCCACCCGATTTGAGTGTTTTGATAAACTTTATATTGTGCAGAATGAACAATATGAATACAACGTTACATCCGGGGAAGTTATTACGGAACTAAGCTTGCAGATTCCAGGCAATGCTAGAAATGGACGATACATACTTCAATGGAATTATCTAATAGGTATGAATTTAATGTTGTCATATAAACAGGTCAACTGCATTACTAATTCTTAAAATAGATATATATTATTTAGTTTGGGACAAATTCACACGAAACTATCCCGCCCCCCCCCCCCTAAAAAAAACAAAAAAAACCAACAAAACAAAACAAAACAAAAATTAAAAACACAAGAACAAACACCAAGATTGAGTAGCTCACCCGTCCAAAACACGTGTTTCGATTGGGTTAGCAATACTTGCCTTTGGAGGTATAAGCAGTACACAAGGGTTAAAATGTAAGTAACACATAAAAAATAAGCAAACACAGGCAATATACGATAATTGAGATGAATGAAACTTTACTATTGTTAACTCCCCCGTTCACATTCTATCCACACCTCAGTTTATTAAGTAGTCTAAGACCTGTCTAAATTTTTCGAAATCCAGGATTGCTGTTTTAACAGAATTCTTTTAAAACGTTGGAGTTTATGGTTACCATAAAAAATTTGTTCAACTTTGTAGAATTTCTGTCCACAAATTACTCATAATTTTAGTGCATTTCGTATTCGTTTTGCGTATTTGCACCGAAGTTACCATTTATACAATTATAAATTCCTTTTAGTAACACTTATGGACCAACTACTTGCCCTTTTGACGCTCCCATGCTAACCTCTAGTGTATTTGTAAAAGTGTGTCTCCATTGTTAGTGTATGTTTTTTTACTGTACTGGTATAGTACTGAACACACTGTTTGTAATTTGTGAATAGTCTTTTTGAAATCTTCCTTTACTACTACTTGTGTTACATTTTGTATCCGAATCATCATCACTGCATGTTAGGTGTTCATATCTGTATGTTGGTTCTTATAATAGCTTGCAAAACTTTCATAAATACAAAAGTTCACGCGGAATTGGCCTTAAATGTATATAGGTTTCTTTTCTAAATAGATAAGAATGAATAGGTAAAACATTCACACACGTTTTTATCATTTACAGCACGACACATTGTGATTGCTTTATTATTCTAGTTTAAACAAATTCTATTTGAAATCTTGCAATTGCATATACATGTCACAATACACATCAAAAAAGGATTTGGAAACAGATTATATTAATCCATCTCCTAATTAAAAATATATTACATAAAGTAACAGCTCATAACAGTTATTTGCATGCTTGAAATTTCAACATACATAAGTTATAAAAAATCACAAGGTATTATTTACCTGCTATAAACCGGGTATAATGTAGAAGAAAAAACATAAAGTTATGAAAAAATTAATAGTACAGGGAAAAAACATTTGGGTGTTGGATGAAATGTATGCAACTTTAAAATTATTTTTCTAGAGAAGTGACAATTCGTTTGCTTTTAAAAACAATTCTAGACTTTTAAAAAGATTTTTTTATTCTGGATTGTATTTAGTAAATTTGACCCAAAAAGTAAAAGTGGGAATCAATCGGAATTGAAAGTGGGTCTCTCGTCTGTCTGAAAGCGTGTCCCGTTTCTTTATATAATTTGTCAGTAGAAGCTGTTGTCCCATATTACATCCCCATATTCCAATAAAGGTCTAATAAAAGAAAGGTAAATTTTTTCTAAAACGTGCCGATCAAGACAAAGTCGAAATTTGCGCAGAATATTTATTCTAGTATAAGCCTTTTTCACTATATAATCAATGTAATTGTACCACATAACATCTTTGGAAAAGTCAACTGTTTATGACCCTGAACATCTTGTATGTCATAATTATTCATAAACGGAGTAGGAAGTACGGGTTTTACTAGCTTACGAAAAAGTATTTAGGTTTCCGTCTTCTGTGGATTAAAGTATTTGACCATTCGTGTATTTTGTCAAGATCACTGTTTAGTAATCTTGCAGCATTTTCAGAAGTATCGTCAATTAAATATAAACTTTATCATCAGCAAATAGTTTAATGCTGGCACCGATCTGTCGTTTATAGCAACACAACAGTGGACCTAATAAAGGCCCTTGGGTAACCCTTTCCACAATTGGCTTCCATGCAGAGCAATCATTCTGATTAAGATGTTCTGCATTGTCATTATTTCAAACATAAACATGCAGGACCATTGCTGAAGTTACTATATTTATATTTATTTTTATGGACATTGCCGGTTTTTCGGATTTTGATTCGGGGATTGTATGTTTTGACAGTTTCGTCAGTGTTCAGTATTTTGTTATTACCTTCATTCATTAGGGCATACTTGCAAAGTATTTCTTAAATATTTTTACCTCTGTGTCGGGAAAAAGCTAATGCTTGTTGTAAAATAATTATTAATTAATATTTTTCAGAATCTAAACACCTTGTTAATTGTGTGGACATTGGCATAGATAACTATAAAAATAAACCTTTCAACAACACGATTGATGAAACTGTTGGCAGAAGCAAAGGTTTTAACACTGCGGCAATTCGACAAAATGATTTTAACGCTTCCGCAGATAGTGGAATACTTAGTGTCGACACAAGCAAAGTACACAAACGAGTTCACGCGCTTGATTTAGAGACTAAAACGGCACAGAACATAGCTAACGAAACAAACTTTGGCGAGTATGAAGCAGAAAATAATAAATCTACGTTCCATGTGTTCCTGGAAAATAGTTCAAATGAATTTTATTATCAAAGTACAGACATATTTCACAAAAATGTATCTGTTGCAGAAACAACAAATGATATAAATTCATCCAGCAACGACACTGATACACAAACCAATGTTGTCCAATCAATTCTTGGAGAAATCTTCAATTACTTGACGGGTCTATCCCCGATGAATGTCAATGGAACAAATAAAGACGGGCATACCCATAAAGATACTAGAGAATTGGGATACGCAGAAAATAGAGATGAAACAGAACAGGTTGTTTTAATAGAAGGCAATATTTTGTTACCTGAGGCAACAACGGATAGAACGGTCGTCATTCCTAATTCTATGGTAACACAAACGACATCAATTAAACGCACATTTCAATTTAAGAATGGTAAACACGTTAAAGTGTCACATAAGGACGCTATGGATATAAGCAATTCAACAAAACCTGACACAAACAGTCTACTGATGGCTGAAGTCGCACAGCATAACGAAGACCGTGTATCAATAAAAACACCTATACAAAACAATTCTGGAGATGAATCGTATATCCACACCCCGATTGACAATAATACTTACAACGTTGGTGATTATAATCAAACTATAAAACAGGGCGAAAGGCCGAAGGAAGACAGAAACACAACTACAAGTAAATTAGCAATTCACACATATAGCGAACTTAGAGATGAAACTGGTGTTGATGCGGTACCTATTAAAAGCTTGCGATGGAATGTTAACACGAAGGATACTGCGTTGACACATGCAAATCCATATATTTATAAAACAATAAACACTTCTGGTTTCGACGAGTATAATATTACACAGTATAGGGATCAAAATTATTCCATAGATGAGGAATTTTACGAAGAATATACAGATATGGATACATTCAATAATTCAATCAATCACGATACAAATGTTAACAACAGCGATTTGAACTTTAATAGTTTATCAACAACAATTTTCGATGACATAGCCAATGTTTCAGGAAACCAAAGCAACAATAGTGAGAAAATAAATCATGTGACAGCCATATCTCTAACAGATGTTGACTTGTATGGTTTATTATTACCAAACTTGAAGAATAAAACTACCAATGTTTTGTATGAGAACGCCAACAAGAATAGCCAAACACTATATCACAACTATAGAAAGGCACAATTAACACAAATGAAAGAGCTGTCTTTGAATAAACTGCACTCAGTTTCACATGATAATAGTTTCTCCATAGGTCCAAAAGATTTAATGGAAATAAATATAAAGTCTAACATTCACAATTTTGATCAAATAGAAAAAAAGCGACAAGAAAATATATTTTCGAAAGGTAAATACGTCTCACCTTACCGGATTAAAAGTCAAATTTTGGCAGGTAAAGGTCCTGCCATGACCTGGTTGTCTGGTAAAACTCCACCGTTGGATCAAAATAAAGAATCTGAAAGCATTCACGAAAATATACTGTCAGAATATAAGAACAATCATGCAACGCAAAGATATGTTTTACGTCCTGTACTTGCTTATGTGAATAATCCTGGAGATATAAAGGTTAAACGAATCAAGAAAAGAAACCGTAAGAGGAAACGTAAGGATGGAACAACGAAACAAGAAGTATCTTCAAAGAATACAAGAATAAATGCAACAGAAAAGCCAAATCATCCTTCTGTAGAACATACTTCATTGAAATATGATGTTACGACAGGAGCAGCCATCATTAATCATACAACGGAAAATTATATAATCACAGCACATTCTGAAACTGCTAAAAACAACAGAGAATACCGAACTGACGTGCAGAAAGCTTTACAATCAATACTAACAGAGAAACCCAAGATCAATGTTGCACAGCCGATTCCCCTAAAGACGCTAAGTAATAACACACAGCCGATTCCCATTAAGACGCTTACTACAAACACACAGCCAAGTTTGATTAAGACGCTAAGTACCACCGAACGTAAATTACCGGCCAATGTCTTTGGAATAAATGTACAGTCACTAGATATCAAAAGGAAAACCACATATCCGGAGTATCATACAGTGGTGGGCGAAAATCTGCAACGTCAACGCATCAGACCAGCAGCTACATCGAACATTGAAAGTAATGTTGCCAATAGACTTCTGAATCCAAATTATATTGCAATACGGTCCATTTCACAAAACGGTTTCACCATAGACAATTTAAAAGATTCTAGTGATCGACAAACTGTTAATCAAGATCAAGTGGGTGAGAATGTTATACCTATTTCAACAGATGAAAAGGTCAATATATCTGACGTTTCAAAGAAAGAAAACAATGAAAAGCGGTCTAGGAGAATTGGTTCAGGTTCTTCTGTTATCGCTGATTTGATGAACATTGGCTTTATTGACCAGGATACTTTACCTATTATAGACCTTACAAAACCAACACAAACCATGCCAAATGGAAATAGCGCCACATATGACGTTTTAGACGAATCAACTCAGTTCATAAAACCAAAAATTAAGGAAATAAAGAAATCTGAAAAAAATGAAATTAAAAATGAGTATCAAGAAATACATCCAAAGAAAGACATCAACTATTTTCACGGAGTCGACAATGCAGTTAAAGTATTGTATAAATCAGACACCAGAATGAAACAGTTACCATCAGTGAATAACACATTTGGAAGTATGACGCACACGAAGACGGAGGTGGAAGATATACACAAACGAACAAAGGAACATGTCGACATTTCTATGAAAACGACAACGCCCACAACTAAACTTACAGAATATACAAACAATGTTACAGAAGGATGGTATACGACTCGTAACAAAACTGTAGCTAGCACAGTCTTGTTGGGTGAACGTACGGAAAACTCCATGAACAATAGTGTTTCTACAACACTTCAAAAAGATGCTTACCAACTGCATGCACCTATAATGAATGATACAGAAACACCGATGATAAACAACGAAATGGGTGGCAAATTCAAATCAACTTTGCGTATAAAGCATAATTCAGTTAAATTGAATGCCTCGGAAACCGCGGTAGATATCGGAGTCAGTAAAAGTAAGTTGGATTTTTTTCCTGGTCGTTCTACATTCACAACTACAGATAAAGAAGATATACAAAGTAAATTACCTGCCTTAAATTTGAATTATGAATTGAATACGACGTCAGTACCTGAAGAGATTACATTACAAAGAAATGTATCATATGATTCTAGTAAAGTGTTCACAGATAAAGAGTCTACCACTAGCAGTCTAGCAGTTGACAATGTCGTTAAAGCTTCAACAAACCAAAGGTCTGATGATTTTACAACAGAAAATAAAAAAGTAACTTCTGGTATCGTCAACATAAATTCGGAGAAACTACATACAGACATATTAGAAACAAGTAAAAAGAACAAGGATGACGCGATGATATTAACTGCCACTGAAACACCTCATGTGGAACTCCAGAATGCATCAGAGATAAAACCAGAAGTAAATGATGTAGTGTCAAATCAATCGTCTGTTAAAACTCTATTAGATGAACCTTTGGACAATTCGTCAAATCATTCAATAGACGGTACTATTAACCATAATACAACTGCCTTTACGTCACTGAACGGGACGAACGGTATAATAAATGATATTATGACGCAAGATGATACAACAATTAATCTTATAAAACTGCAAGCTACAGCTGTCCATACAGAGACTACGGAACCACTAGAATCTGATCTGACCACTATCACAACAAAAGGTATCTCAGGTTCATCTGACATATCTGAATATCTATACAATGTAAATTGGACGACCAGATCCACAGAACCAACCATGTCAGAAATTATCACAACAATGCCTAGTTCATCTTTGAAAAATGTTAAAATGCCGTCTGGCCGATTTGATAATAATGTGCTTATTAAAGAGAACGAAAATGAAGATTTATCTTATCAAGGTATGCAAGTAAAATCTAATATAAAGAATATTTTGCTTTCCCCGAAGAGTAAAGCAACGCTGACATTTTTCGATATCATTACAGCAACAAATTCGTATTTACAACCTAGTTCGCATTCAAAAACCAGAACTTCGACCAACTCACAAGGCATTAGGAAGATGTTATCTACGTCATTGGCTTCCGGTAATAAAACTACTTTGTTGTTATCTACAGACGCATCCGCCTTTGACGAAACCGCCACCGGTCATGTGTATACAAGGCCTGCAAATATACTTTTGATGGACAATGCTTCTTCTATAAATGTTACGGAAATGAATATTGCACTACACGAGATTACAAATAAATCGGAAACACTGGGTGAATTAGACAATTTACAGTTACAGCTTCCCAAAGAGCGTACGTTATCAAATATTTTCACAACACTTGAAATAAATGTTAATGACTCATTTATTGTCACCAGCCCAATGCCAAGAAGTGTACATTCTACAGAAATCGAACCGAAACCTACATTGAAACACATTATTTTGACAACTCTGCCTGAAGAAATGAGGTCCAACTTTTCAATATCTGTTTCAAATCTGACGCAAAATATGCAGCAAAAGGTAATAAACGAAATATCAAATGGGGAAGTTAACATTTCAAAACCGACAAGTAAATTAAAAGCCTATACAATAAGAAAGCATCAAAACCAGCCAACTGTAGAAAAGACGGAATATAATGTAAACCAAACAACTATAAAGTCAAATAAAAGAAAAAAGGGTAAACCAAAGACAGCTAGTAATAATTCTGCTATAATTAAGACAAACCAACATTCAGTTATTTCAGATATTGGAACGTCCACTGCGGTTGTACAAATGAAGGTGGCAATTATTTCAAGTAAAGAAGGGGATGAGGTGTCTAATGATATAAAAACGTATAGCAGTAGTAATAATTCATCTTCCAAAATAATGCACCTGAAATCAGCAACAGACATTGTCTCGGCTGTAGATTCTGGAAATCAGTCAACTTTGACCGAAATGACAACATTAGACAAAAGTGTTACACACAACACATTTCAAGCTGTCGTAACAACCCAAGATGTAACCGATTCTGAACCAAAACAAGTTACCTCTACAGGCAATATCTTTAGTTCCAATCGCATACACAATCAGAAGTTAACTCCAGAAAAAATAACTCCGGCGATCGAGATGACGACGGCATTTTCTAGGATGACGATTGAACCAACAATAAGCAGAATAGAGACGACACAAGAGCCTGTAAAAATAAAATACATTGCTCATGGGCATGAAAAGCAAGATGAAACGTCATCTATTAAACCAGAAACAGCTTTGAATCACACGAGTCCGAAGTCTACTATGATCACTGGTTTTAATGAATCCACGAATATACCATTTTACGATATGCGCCATTTTGAATCTTTGGAACCTCCTAGTTCTGAGTTGCGCATATCCAGCAAGGGATTCAACCGATATAGCAAAAATCATTCACAGTTTGATTGGTCAAATCAACCATCAAAACAAACACCCCTTGTATCACCAGTAGACCTGCAGGAGATGATTAAGCAAATGATTAATCAGACAAGTAACAATACCAACCAAAGCCAAGGAATGAGACAAAACATATATGATATCAAAAACGTAGTACAAGCTAAGTCTGCTCCTAAAAATCATGAAGTTTTGTTGGATCATCGTGATAAGAAAATGAGTATTTCAGCATTCACCTCCCTTTATGAACATCCGAGAAATTCTGCAAGGTCTGCAGGTCTTAAATCAGTTTCCTATACTGATGTTATTCGCTCTTTTAGAGGAGTACGCAATAAAAATTCTAAATCCGCAGTTACTAACACCACAATTAAACCTGGCTTAGAGAAACTAATTTCAACGTCAGCTAATGAAGTTTCAAAATTAAACGGAATTTTTGTACCGAATGAGTATCCTACGACAACAGAGAGACATAAGTCAAGTGATTTCTTAACCGATACTCATGACAATAGTTCTGTGTCCGTTAACACCTCAAAACAAATAGAGTCAAATTCGCCATCAGAGTCTGTTTCGGTTTTAATGCAAACAGATTCAAATTCTCTCGACGTGGTAATCAGTAATCCAGACAATGTCGTAGTTACTGGTCAGTACTGGCCAGCATTGGTGTCTCAGGATCTACAGTGGACTGACACAGCACCTCATTCAATGTCTTTATCCATTGGACATAACACAAACGGGAAATATATGAGTGAACCAGCCGCGGAAACTGACTACAATGACGGGAGAAAATACTTTCATCTTCCTGCGGCAACTAAATCTGTTGAACTTACTAATTCGTCTGGAAAATTAGATCGGGTATACAGCATGTTAGACAGACATGTCATTATACAGAATAACATAGGAGACAGAATAAGTGGTTTGAGTTTAAGTAATTCCATTTCCATGCCAATTTCGGAGAGTACAAATAAAGACATAGTGAAAAATACAGTACAGCAAGAACACTCAGCGTCAAAGAATGTGCAAAACCAACCGGAAGTCAGTGTAATGTTTAATGAACCAAGACCTACTCTGTCGCCAAATGCATTACAGTATAGCAAGAACGGAGATACGCCAATTGTGGATAGTACCCTGGGAGACCAATATGTGCTGAAGAAGCCGTTGATTTTTTCTGCAACTGAACAATCACAAGGGAATAACGAACATTACACAGAAAGGCTTAATGCACTCAAACCGTACAGAATGTACACCTCGGCGCCTGGGTTAACAAAACACAATACACAATTACCTCAAAATGTTCAGTTCTTTAATAGAAATTCGTTACCTACAGCCTTTAAACAAGAAAATCGAAGATTTGATAATCTACAGAGTGGCCCAGAGCAAGGTCAAATATACTTTAGTACAAATATTCCAGGACAATGGGATAACACAAATCCACAAGGATCATCAGTCAATATTCCTTCTCAGTCGGAAAACAATGTTGAGTTTGCTGCAAGGAGAACACCAGTGCACAACATGGCACATATCAACGCGGGTGCTAGTTACATAAACAATGGTGGAATCGACATAGGCGTAGCTGATATTAACAACGGTATAGCGACTATTAATAAAGGGGTCTACAAAAATAACAAAGACAGTATTGGAAACAGCGTCTACAAAATTAATTCAGTTGTAGCAACAATTAATTCTGGTTTTGTTCAAATGAACACGGGTGCGTCGATTATGAATACAGGTGCTCACAGTTTGAATGATGCGACCCCAAAGTCTATTATTCAGCTTCCAGGTTTGCATATAAAAACAGTAAAACATTTCCATGAACCAACGACAAACAAGTTAAACAGGAATAATATCAATAATTCGAATGAAAATCAGACGTCAGTACATCTTAATCGGTTGAATACTAATAGTTTATCAGTAAACTCACTTACGAATATGGAACCTTTATTGAGATCTTCCGGAAACTCCGGCAATAGAATAAATGGTTACACCAGACCACAAACGATTGAAAGAGTTATTGTACGCACTATTGAGAACACTACTTCTATTGGACAACTGGCTGAAACTGTAACTGCAAACGATGTTCAGTTACTATTTTCAGGTCAAGCAAAAATAAACAATGTTAAAAATCAAATACCTGGTTTTAATGGTTTGAAGATATTTTCATCTAACTCGGGACCAGTACAAAATACAGCTCACAATTCAAATCAATCTAATCTACCACCAGACCCTCAACATGACTCAAAGAATTTCCTGAACGGTCGATCTGCCATCCGTATTGGTCATGGAAATAATGGAGTTCCAAGAAGTAGCAGTATATATGTACCTACATTGCATAATCATTTCGGCGAGCGAATACGAAACCAAAATAATCCACCTGCTAATGGTTTATCATCGAATCCATTTGGTGTGAAACTTGGTTTATTTGAGCATCAAAGTAACCAAGCAACAGGCGGCACGACGAGTAAACATATAATACCACGTGACCAAACTTCTTCTGTTATACCGGGAACTGCTGAAACAATTCAGTTTAAACTCTCAAAGCCAACACGAACAGAAGGAACAACAGATAAAAGAATTAAATCTATTCTTTTACGAAATTTGATGTACAATGGCGAGAGAACTAAATTTCTGGAAAAAAATCGGAACAACAATTTAACTGATAACAGTCAATCACAGCACCCGAATAATGGCACAAATTTTAAAGACGCAACAGATGTTTCAAGACAAACCAATCGTGGGAGAAAAACAATAAACTTTATTGGTGTTAACACCGGTATAAGTACAACAGCTGTCACAAATGTCGTTTGTTCAGCTACGAAACTATTGTCCACTGTACATAAATTGTCTGAATGGTGTACTACAAGATGTTCAGGGAAACACAACAACTGTCCAAAACACATCTGTTCTTGTCAGAATATGTAACACGACCCCAAATTCTTAAAATGTATGTCATTATTTTCTTGCGTATGGTTGTCGTTCCTCAAACCAAATTCACATATCCCCATTTTCCCGCTTAACATATTATGTAAATTATAATTTGTTACTTCATTTTATTTATAAAATACCGCATGCTATGGTCATAACTATAATATAAGTGATAACACATGTAAACATACCAAATTAGATATTATTAGTTACTCATTTTGTGCATTTATCCAAAATACATTTTACTGTCCATTGTTATATCGCGGATGGTTATGTTCGCAATTTGCTTGTCAAAACTGTCATAACTCAAAACCTTACATATTTCGCTTGCATCATTTATCTAAGAATTTTAAGTTGTGGTAGTTTCTCAAAATATACGGTGATCGTGAAACAAGCCAATATTGTTATCCATAGGATCTTTATTTGTACCTTTTTAAACGAGTTTCTATTGTTATCAGAAACCACATGTTTTACTATTTTTTCCGTCTTGCGTCTGTCAACATTTGGAATTCAATTTCCTTACCCGAAACCACTAGACAAATTGAAACAAAACTTGGTCACAACATTGTTTTAATGATTTATACAAATCGTTGATCAATGTTTAAGTGTAAGTGAGATTTCAAGATGTACTATTCAAACCGAGGTCTTTCATCAGACGCTCACAGTCTTGTAACTTACATGTCAATACTGTTTTTTTTTATACATTTTATCGACTTGAACAACTGAATAAATTTGGATTTATTTCGGTCCTTTCTTGTTCATTGCATGATAAGTGAGGACTGGCCAGAACAACATGGCGGTTTGACTTTGAGATCGTCCTACAAACTTGACAGCCAGAAAGCTTGACTTTGTGATCAATCGTTCTACAAAATTGACAGCCTTGCGATTTGACCTTGAGATCGTCCTTCACACTTGACAGCATAGAGGCTTGAATTTGAGATCGTTTTACATTCTTGACAGCCTTAAGATTTGACCTCGATATCGTCCAGCAAACATGACATCCTGTAGGCTTGACTTTGTGACCGTTCTACAAACTTGATACTTAGAGGTTTTACTTTGAGATCGTCCTACAAACTTGAAAGCCTGAAGGCTTGACTTTCAGATCGTACTACAAACTTGAAGTATGCTGGAATCTATTTTTCTTTATGTTACAATCAATATCTTCATTATTTTTCACTATACTATACTGCAGAGAGACGTATTTGTAATTACCCATACCTCCTGTATCTCAAATGTATAATATAATAATTAAATTACTCTGGTCAGCACTTTTTGTATCAGGCTCTCACGTGTACCTGTAAATATTATATATTGGATGCAACATATTTGTAATAAAGATCTTTTTTTGTTTCTGAATATGAGAGACTCTGAATAAAACAGAAACTGTCCTCATCAACTCTAAATTTTACTCCAAATTTTGTAAAGGTTTTTTCGGTTTTTGTATTCTTTGCTAGTTTACCACGTTTTTTAAATATTAAATATAGGGTGTGAATATCAAAAAGATTCCGTTAATCTCACATATTCCAGTAGACCTTAATCATCGTTAAAGGCAGACCATAATTGATGCGCTGAAAAGTTTATGTCATATCTTAGTTAGTCTCCTAGGGCGTGGTCTTCCAATATGTTTAGGTTATTTTAATGACATCAGCATGTGTCCTCGTTTTGAAATGAGGAGTGGCTTCATAAGCATTTTATAGATTTGGGCTTTCGAAAAAACTGTAGTCCTGATAAACTTTGTTGTATGTAAATATTTTAGACTGATGCAACAAAATGTTTGTTTGTTGTTTAACGCCACTTTCAGAATTTTTTTAGCTGTATCATGGCGTTCAGTTTTATTGGGGATGTAGCCGAAGTACCCGGAGAAATCCTCGACCTTCGGTAAGACTAGCATTCCTTGTCAATGAAGATTATGATCGAGCACCCCCTGCCCCTCAGCGAGATTGGAACTCACAATCTCAGTGTTAAATGACCACGTGATCAATAGGAAGCACTCGGCCAACGAGCCCTGATACAATAGGTGTGTTGTATGTACATGTGTATGAATGAAAAAGTATTGTCTAGTTATGCGATGATGTTTCGTATGGTCTGGTTTTTGTCTAATTAAGCAATGATGTTTGGTAGAGCCTACAGTTTTGTCTAGTTAAGCAATGATGTTTTGTAATGCCTCAGGTTTTGTCTAGTTATGCAATGATGTTTTGTAATGCCTCGGATTTTGTCTAGATATTCAAAGATGTTGTGTTATGCCTCGGGTTTTGCGTAATTATGCAATGATGTTTTAGTAATTCCTCGGGTTTTGTCTAGTTATGCAATGTTTCTGTAATACCTCGGGTTTTGTCTAGTTATGCAATGATGTTTTGTAGTGTTTAGTCTCCTTCATTATACGTTAGGAAGACGCCACTTTGTTTACCTTTGATACTGAAAGTCGACCGCTACTTGTTTGACATTAGAAACATTAATTATATTCAAACCTCTTTATTTATTACAATCTTAAAGTTAATTTGCAGTATTTCATATAAGATTTGCTTTATAACTATGACTATTTTTCAATTCCGAGACATTATTTCTTTTGTTGCGTTTGACAGTACACACTTTCTTATCTTCTTCTGCTGCGTCTCAAATCTTATGAAAATTGTGGTGATCATACATGCATCAAACGATTCAAAGCGTCAATATAAGAATTAACTTATTTCGACCTGGTCCCTTAAAATTCTGTCTTGATGCTTATATGCCATGCGCTGTGCCCACGTCCTTTGCTGTCGTTCCAGTGAAATATGGGAAATATCGGAATGTGAAGATAAACCAACCCTACTGTCAAATTATGTGCAGAAATGGTAAATGTGTTTTAAACACGATACAAGTTTGGATTCAGCCAAGTCAGCTCTTGACCTCAAAGAAATAAACTGAATATCCTTTTGCGTGAGATCACAAGTACCGACCCTAACGAACAGGCAAACAGGTCTTATTCCGATTCTTGTAAGTTCCTTTGATAGAGCCTCTTTGTAGAAATTTATGCGATTTTCCACTGTGGAGCCCGATTCACAGCAAAATTCTATAAATGTCTCCGGATTAACCCAAACCTGTGGCTGCAATTCTAATCTCAGACTCCCGCGTGGAAGATTTTTTTTATCATGTTTTTCCGTCTCCGTTACTTGTATCCCCCGCCTGAGATGAATGAATACCTTTAATAGTAAGGACCAACCTCAAGTCAGAGAAATTTGATGTTATCACTTTGATAATGTTGCAATAAGAGGTGTACGGATAAATATTTGTGCATGAACACATTTTGTACAATGAAAATGTCAATATGTTAGTCACTCAGCGGCGCGCTCGGTAGCATCAATTGCGATACAAAAATCGTAATAATACCAAGAGGAATATCGATTCTAAAAAGATAGTTACCGGTGAAATCTAGAAAGCTATGAACTCACAGAGCTGATTTTCAATAGAATAACAACACTATAAGGAATCTAGATGTAAACAACACGTCAATGAAACCACTGAAACGTTTTACAGCGATGCTTTGTATAGGACTCGATGTACTTAATAATGTATAAAGTGAATGATGACCAAACAGAATGTCTGGAATGATCTGTTATATTTAAGACAAAAAAATCTTTGAAATCTAGACAAAATGTCAGCTAAGTCATTCAGAACAAAATCACGTCCTGTTTTTATATTTTACCTTTATCAAAATGTATAAAACTTTATATTTTAGAATCTGTACGACCTAAGCATGACGTATACATACAGATTTCTTGACATACATTAGTGTTAAATATATAAAATATTTATATCGTCAAAGATGGTTTACCTGTGAATTTTTGTTTCCTTTTTGTGTACCAAACTCAGGTCCTGGAAAGAATGTTTGCCTTTTTTTAAAGAAAGCTATATTTTACCGGCTGCTGAAAACTATTTATATAATGTGTCAACTGGTGTAAAATATTTGTGTAAATAAATTAATATATAGATGTAGTGTTACAAATACATTACTGCATTCATCATTTTCATTTCATTTATTTACATGTAACGCTCGTCATATCATTCATCTCATTCGACAGAATAGAATACGGAAAATAGAGGGGTTATGTATACTTTATACTGGTCGGTGCTTAATATGCCTCCCTGGCGTACACCTTGGTTGACTGGAAATGGTTCTGCTATCGTCCCGTTTCATTTTATGGCACTCTCGTTGTTCCTGTATGCATACTTTGTATTAGTTTCCAAAGATTATCATCCCACAATTGAGGTGACTGTGTACAACTACATCGAATGCCGACTTGGCATCTAATAAAACCAGCTCGCAGTTCTGCTTTGTGTCAGCACTTTTATATATTTATTCTACAACCAGAGCTGCATTCAGTGGAGAAGTCTTTGAAGTGAAACCTCTTTGGGATGGGTTTTGGTTCTGTAATACGATTGGTTGGATTCGATCTCCAATAACTGCTCCTGTAATCTTGTTGATATCGTCAAAAAACTGTCACAAATTAAATGAAGAAGAGCACTAAAATTTTAAAGGTAGACTTAAAAATAAATTTAACATCGATAATAAATGTATGACTATTTAAAAATAAAAACACAAATTTCATACATTTTTTGCAATCTTTAAATCGTTCTTTAAAAAAAAACGATAATCATATGTAACGTCACTATTACAAAGAAAGACGTCACGTGACCACTGGAATTAAGAGGCACTTCTACTTCTACTTCGATACTGCCCAGGGCTTATTATGCATCACGGGCAAGTGACGTCAGCAAGCAGCTAAAACACTACCGCAGTAGTGTGTATATACAAATTAAAGCAAGAGGGACTGTGTCGTCTATACTGTGATCTTCTGCAGACAAACATGAAGTCGTCTGCAGCTGATATCTGCGCTAGGTCCGGTGGTAAGGAGTTCCAATCTCTGATGGTTCGAGGAAGAAAACCGTTTTTGTATTGTTCATAGTTGGTCCGGATTTCGATGTAGGTGTTAGAGTGTAATCTTGTACCAGTATAGAGTGGTCGTTGAATATACTCTGGAATTTCAATTGGTACACAATTGTTGATAGCTTTATGGAAGGTGATAACACGTTTCTGTTTTCTGCGTTATTATAGTGGTGGCCAGTTGAGCTGCTCTAGAATTGATGTTACGCTGTCTCTATAGGAGTAGTTTCCCGTGACAAAACGAGCTCCTTTTCTTTGGACATTTCCTAAGCTGAGGAGTGCTTGGTGTAGGGGTCCCAAACATATGAGCTGTACTCGAGATATGGTAAAGCGAGCGATTTGAAAGCTTTCTCTGTGACTTCTGAGTTACAACCATACAGGTGTCGGCGCAGTAAATTCAGTATCGTGTTGGCCTTCTCTGTGATGTTTCCAATGTGGTTTCTAGGTCAGATTAGATTATGTTCTACTCCCAGGTATGGATGGCGTTGTACTTCTATCAGGGAGTTGCCTTCGATGTTGTTAGAGGTCTTTTATTAAGATGTCTTTACTCCTGGTTATCTTTAGAAGGTGACACTTCGATGAATTAAATCTCATCAACCATGTGTGAGACCATTTCACAAGGGAGGCAAGATCTTCCTGCAAGGATGTCTGATCCTTCTCTGAGCTGATGGTGCGGTAAAGAAGGCAATCTTCTGCAAATAACTTGATCTTTGTCTGAAATGAGACGTTGTCCGCGATGTCGTTGTAATAGAGGAGGAATAACAAGGGCCCAAGCACATTGCCCTGAAAGTCACATGAGATAACAGGAGAATCTGATATGATGATGAACCGGCACTGTTAAAGTTGTTCAGAAGTAACGTCATATAAAAATAATTTAAAGTCCTATTGCAGTGAAAATAATATTGGGTTAACAAAAATTTACTTGCAAGCAGTTTCCGTTCTTGATTTATTTTAACAATTAAAGTAGCGCGGTACTACTACCCCAAAGAATCAAGTCCCAATGTTACACGTGAGGAATTTGCAACATTTTAATGCAGGATGATGTTACTGTAAAATTTTGTACAAAATAATTTGTCGAACATGTTTATCAGAATTTAAGAAAATTTGTCATTCTTTACATTAATATCTTCCTGCTAATTTAACTACAATTTTGGTAAGATTATGAACTATTTAATTTTATAAAAGAGTGACTTACAGACAAACATCTTATGTCATATTTAGATATCAAAAAACTAAATTTTCCCACTTTATTTACTTCAATATATATCGCACAAGCGCCTGTCTGTTTAACACCCGGAACAGGCACAAAAATCTAAAGAGAATTACTTATTGAGCATTCGTAGCTCTTTGTGTTTATCATACTTACATTCGTAGCTCTTTGTGTCTATCATACATGCATTCGTAGCTCTTTGTGTCTATCATACATGCATTCGTAGCTCTTTGTGTTTATCATACTTACATTAAAGGTAATTTGATGTTTTAAATTTTATTTATTTAACTTCTGATCTGTTAAGGTGTGCTATGATGACTTTCTCAACGGAAAAATGATAGGCTGGGTCAGTCTGTCCAAAAATGTTTTAGGTTCAGTATAACATACAGGCATATGCATCTTACGACAATTTTTGTATAACTTAATAGATAGAATAGAACAAGAAAAGATACGGTTGTAACCATATCGGGGAAACTCAATTAAAGTAATTAGAGGATTAAAACAGGAACCCATTTTGTATTGTAATATGAGAGATTAATTGTTGTTTACAGGTTGTGAAGATATAATGTACTTATGATATTCTATAATATGCTTTAACCAAGTCAGGATCACTTAATAGAATCAAATATTTTATTATTTGTCTTTGCCATGTGTTGCTTTTTCTTCTTTGATATAAGAAAATGATCATCCGAGACATCAGAGTTCTAAACATTTGGTTCTTTAAATAATAATGCATAGATATTAAGGAAACGATTTAAATAATACAATACAAGACATAAAAGTAAAATATATTACAGAAAAGTTTGTGTTAGATGTATTTGTAGTGTTATTTTGTAAAATATATGTTTATATTAATATTGATATTTGGCATATCTGTTAAAACATATATTAAAACCCATTTTTGCCCCTTTTGGTCCCCTAATTCCTAAAAGGAAAAAAGAGGAGCCCCAAACTAAATCTCATTCATCCTTTTATGATAAGAAAAATTATTGTTAAATTTCAAAGCAATCTGTAAACCATAACCATAGTTATTGTGGAAACAAATAAAAAAGTACCATTTTTGGCCCCTAATTTTTAAACTAGAAAAGGGGGGACTCAATCCCATCCATCTATCTATTAATGGTGTATCATTGGAAATTTTCATTTGAATGACTAGAACAAAAGTTATTGTGGGAACAAACAAAATAGTGTCATTTTTGGCCCCTTTTTGGGTCCCTACTTTCTAAACGAAAAATGGGGGGACCCTAAAAATCATTCCCATCCATCCTTTTATTATAAGAAACATTACTGTAAAGTTTCAAAGCAATTGAATAACTAGAACAAAAGTTATTGTGGGAACACTTTAGTTAACAGACAACGACGCAGACGAAAGCATCATATACGCCTGCAATTTTTTTCGGTCGTATAAAAATAGTAGGCATGCATGGTAAATAAACCAGTTAACATTTTTGGACATTTGAATTATTGAAAGTAAAAGAAATATGCAAGAAATTGCACTTGAGACCTGTATTTAAAAAAAATTAAATAATTTATTTCTATTTGATGCGACAACAACAAAAGAACTGGAAAATTAAATAGTGCATAAAACCAATAATAAGAAAATGCTAAAGTAGAAACGTTTTCATCATTTTAATCAGCAGCTTATTATACCTTTCAAATATTTTGTGAAAATGTTGTCAAATAACTATAAGTAATAAATAAAAATCGATTTCAGTCTCGGGGATTTCGTCTCGGGTTCAGGCTCGGGCTACCCGAAATACCGACCACCAAAATAATCAAAACAATATTACAGATAGAAATTACTTACTTCGGTAAATGTAAACATCAAACTATATTTTCGCGCAATAGTTCAGTAAACCGTACCCGAAATTAGTTATAACCCCATGTGTGATACAATGGGGTACCACGAATAACAGAAAACAACCGAAAACAAGAGGAACAACCGAAAACAATAAAAAAAATGACCGAAAAACGCATTAAAGTTAATGTTTTTTGTTCAAAAACTGTATGTTTAACGTAATAGAAACGCTATTCAAAAAGTTTTATGAAAAAATATTAATGTATGACAAAGTTATATCACTTTTTTCTTCATGCCATAAAATGTTTGATAATATACATATAATCAATATGGCGACTGAATATCACGTGATTCGATCAAAGTACTGGAAATGCTGTGATCCGCTTTATGATAAGGCCGCATGGTGATAATTGATAATTATTTTCTCTGTACCAATGTACCTTTGGCTTGATGAGAATAACGATTTAATAAAAGAATAAAACAAATTATGTATCATGCATATATTGTGTTTTATTTTGTGCTCATTTTGTTTGCTCAAGAAAACTTTATTACCATATTCGAGTAGAACATATACAAAGCAGTATATAATTTTATTTATAGAATAGTTACAACATTACATTGCGATGTAAAAATGTATTAACAGCGTGTAAAACATTAACAAATTATGACACAGAAAGTCTAAGGGTGGCTAATAAAAGTCCAAACACATTCTGTCCTTTTCCACGTACTCCGGTTCCCCAAAAAGAATCGGGAACATCATGGGCGATGTATCCAGTGGTCTGCATTAGAGTGTCTCGGAATAATTTGCATTGCTGGAATTTAATCTTAAGAATCTCGGACATAAGAAGAGCTTTATTCTCGTCCCAATGGCTAGATGTTCTTCTTATACTGTTGGAAAGCTGTTTATCTCTTTTTGCATTATGGGCTCTCCTAATATGACGTTCTAGCGCATAAAATCCATGGTGAATTGCCTTTTTACACTGGTAGAGGTGTGGTAGTTTTGTCCTTCATATTCTAACTGGCATGGGTAAAAGTTGGAAAGGACATCGTGTTCTCCTTTTACGTTATCATGTTGGTATCGTATTTGAGAAGTGATAAAATTCTGTAGGTATAGCTAATGTGTTTATGAGACTTTTATTTAATATTTCTCTACTTATATGCAAATAGGTGAACACAGGATGTTCATTAAATCATTTACCACGGCGGATGCGAAGGCGACGACAAAGTCCACTTCAGTGATGCCGGCTACATCGCTATGTTGCGAGCGATCCGCAAAGGTCAACTATTTGAACAGACTTTAAATAATGACACTTCTTCTCTAAAATCCATGTATTGTTATGCTGTCCATCTGTAATGCCATCCTGACTTATATACGTTGTATGAATGTACCTTAACATGTATGTTTAATTAAGGAACAAAAGTAAATGGACAAAATAAAACAAAATATATGTTTGATACATAATTTATTCTATTCTTTTATTATTATATCTTTATTCTCATAAAGCCAAAGTTACATTGGTACAGAGTAAATACTGATATCTGCAATCAAGTCAATAGTCATAATGTAAAATTTAAAGTCATAATTATCAATTATCACCATGCACCCAATATTTCACGTCTAATTACAGCATTTGCAGTACTTTGATCGAATCACGTGATATTCAGTCGCCATATTGAATAAACGTATATTATCGTATTTGTATGGCATGAAGGAAAAAGTGCTATAACTTTGTCATACATTAATATTTTTGCATAAAACTTTTTGCATAGCGTTTCTATTACGTTAAACATACAGTTTTGAACAAAACACATTAATTTTAATGCGTTTTTCGGTCATTTTTTTTATTGTTTTCGGTTATTCCTCTTGTTTTCGGTTGTTTTCTGTTATCCGAGGTACCGGTACAATGTAATGATTTAAGCAGGGACAGTCTATGCTATATAGTATAGACTGTCCCTGATTTGAGTTATGAAAATTGTTAACATTATTATCGTCTTCCATGGGAGACGGAGACATAATCAAATGACGATCAGTCTTCGGAGAAAATGGCTCTCTGTTTAGTCTCGATCACCCAGACGCATATATAATAGCGTCTGGGATCACCTTATTTTAATTTCGCTACCAATAGGTGGAGACAAACAATGATTCTATTTTTAGAGCCCTATTTTTAAACCAGGAAAACCATGCAAACATATCTATACTTATAATATGACGTCACAGTAAGATTCACTCTTGATTATGCATAACAATAATATTTGTTTAATTAATTGATAAAGTAATATTTTATAAAAATATTCAAATGTAAACTTTGGTACAATTTGTTGTACACTTCTTGATATGAACGGAAGTAATTTTTTAGACAATAAAAATATCATCCAATCAAAAATTACGCCCAGTTTTGGGCGTAATGATAACGATTTTAATATAGAGCTGAATCCAGACGCACAAATGTAATTAAGCGTCTGGATGATCGAGACTACTCTCTGTTACTATATTGGCTGGTTTATTCGTTTCACTTCCCATGACCGTCTAATCTCCTGAATAATCAACACAGCTATAATAACAGGAACAGCTATATTTAATTTTACTCTAAAATAATTTTATCTCAGGTGCAAAATAGGCTTGAATAATAACGATGTAAATGGCACAGAAATAGGTAATTTGATCAATGTAGCAACAAATTCATGGGGTATCATGTCACTTAGGTACCCGGTAATTTTCTAAATTTTAGTCTCTCATTCAGTCCTGGAATGGACCGTAGTCCCGCTGTTCCGTTTGCAAGTAAATAATTTTATTGTTTTATGCTACTCACTTATATATACATATATATGCTCTAATGGTGCATTTTAGAATTTTAACAGCATGTTGCTAATATCTACATAGTGCTTTCTTATGTGTGCTTTTAGTTTATATGTCATAAACACTTTTAACTTCTGCTAGTTTTATGTTGCCACTGCTTTTTATGTGCTTAAAATGTAAACGTATTTGGTTTTGGTGTTTTCATTTATATTTATTGTCTTATGTCTTATTGTCGAATTGTCATGTCATATGTATATGTTTGTCTTGCGCAAATTATTATTGTTATGTATGCCTTATGTGTCTTTGTATAGTTCGTTGTGTGTTCTTATTTGGTAAAAAGCTCTATAGAGCTTGTGTTATATTGTTATACATTGTGCCGAATGAAAATAAATCTTATCTTATCGGTGCAAGTCAGGTCGGACTTCTGTATTTGGTAATTAATTATTATGAAATGTATTTAATGATCCTGTTTACTTATTGGTTTTTATTTGTTAAATCATCAATAGGTAATTAACAAAACTAATTTTCTTTAATCTTTAATCTCGACTGGAGATCGAGTAAAAAATCTAAGTAAGTAAGTAAATATACAATATTAGTACATTGTCAGAAAATATACAGTTTATTTGTACGAGCATTAAAACAGGTAGAAATGCGAAGCTTTGTCGAGCATTTCTTACCTGTTTTGCGGCGAGTACAAATAAACTTTAAATTTTCTTACAATATATGAATATTGTTTTTATTCTGCAACCAGAAAATACATTTAATACTAATGGAAAACATAACAAAAATGCACCGAATTTTTACTTGAAATTTTTGGCCATATTCGAGTGATAGCCTGACGTCACAAACAAATATCGGTGACAAATATCGTATTCGACAACATGCTGTAAACCAGAACAGATACTACAAATCGTTAGAAGTAAGGACAAGGTACCAGAAGTGACGTCATTATTTACAAATAAAGCTTGCTTAGGGTTGTATTTGTATAGTTACAAAATAAATTTTGTTAAAAGACTGTACTGGTCACAGAGCAGTTCTCATCATTAAAATGGCAGAAGCAATTCTCGCCATTTTGGTAATTTTGCTGATGGCAAAGGCTTCATTTGATAGATTTCACTATCTGCCTTCCAAAACAAGTTACGTTTATTTCTTTTAAACTGCCAATTTTTCACAAAAACTGTCAAAAGATCAAGTGGCAGTTCAAGAATTATTTGCTGGAGAGAACTACTCTGTGACCAGTTTATATAAAGACAACAAGTCAAACATGAGCTCTAAGGAGCTCATACAACAGTCTGACATATATACACAAAAAAATAAAATGAGACATGCATGCACATTTCAGTACATGACATATAAAAAATACATTTTACTTTAATAAAGTATATACCAGTAATGCCTTTTTGATTTAGAGCAATTTAATAAATCAATTATGTAATAGTGTGTATGGCCGTATAAGAATTACGGACTGTTTAAGGACCAGATACAGGCTGTTTATCCGTTAAAGCCCCAGCCAAATTTGGTTTTATGTTCCTAACATCAATATACTAGTATTTCAAAGGTACAAATATTTATTTGTACAGCAATTTCTAATTTTTTTTCAAAATCTGTAAATATTTAGCCAATTTTTTAGGTGCAAAAACACACTGAACTAGTTAGTAGGACATGGAAAAAAACAAGTGATACATGTAGATGTTAATTTGCATACAGTGTACGTAACGATGTCAAAACTTTTTATCGCATTTTTTTTTTTCAGGCATGTTCACCTGTTTATATGCCTTAACATTACTGAAAAAGAAACTAGTAACAAGTCGACAATCATTGATCATTTTATCAACATGAAATATGTCAAGTATTAGGAATTGGAACGTTCATGATGCAGACATGTTTTCAGGCTATTGAATGGTTTCAAAGATGGAGGTTATAGAATTAAAAAATTGATCAAAAACTTTGGGCAGAAAAAAAAGTACATTAACAGATGTATAAATGTACACCGTCAGTGCTAATAGAAATGTATAAAAATGAGTGCACTCGCACTTGATAAACCATATAAATGTGATGTATGTGGTAGAGGATATATTCGTTCCGATCATTTGCATGCACATCGAAGGACACACACTGGTGAACAACCTTTCATGTGTGAAACATGTGGTAAATGCTTTTCTAGACCATATAACTTAAGGAGACACATGGTGACCCACACAGGTGATAATCCTTATACCTGTGACATATGTAATAGAGGCTTTAATATCAAATTTAACTTGCAGACACACAGGAGGCTCCATACAGGGGAAAAACCATATAAATGTGACGTGTGTGGCAAGGAATTCAACCAAAATGTAAATCTGCAGGACCACAGTAGTATTCACACTGGTGATAGACCGTTTAACTGTTATCTATGTTTTAAGCGTTTTGGTAAATCAATTAATTTACAGAGACATGTAGAGAGGATGCACACGGGCGATAAAGTGTTTACATGTGGTGTATGTGGTAAGGGGTATAGTCATAATTCTACATTACAAAAACATTACAAGAATACACACAGGTGATAAACCATATACTAGTACCTCCGAGATATGTGGTCAACTGTTCAGTCTTAAAGATCATTTTAAGAGACACCAAAGGACACATTCTGGTGACAGACTTTACAAGTGTGAAATATGCTATAAAGAATTCAAACAGAAGGCCTCTTTTGACTTTACACAAACACGCATAGACTATTGAGGACCCTACGAAAATACACATATACTAACATTGAGGACCTAACAAACACACATGGACTTAAACTGAGGACCTTATGGCTTAAGGAAGCACACATGGGTTCATATTGGCCATAAAATTTATATGTTGGACGCGTATGGAAGTAAACATTTAAATCCATTTTATACAGTAGTATATATAAAAATGTCAACATTGTCAAATGTGACCAAAAATTTGAATAACGGAACACAATCAGAACGAAAACAATTTCAGAATTCTTGATACATATATTTTTCGTTGAAACTTAATTATAAACCAGATGTAGAAGGTGAATACCCCAATCTTTGACAATACAACTGGCAATACTGTCAATTAAGGTTGGAGTCTAGGCTAGCAAAACATGCCAGCAGTTAGGCTCGAACCAACAACATTATTGGGGGCCTAAGTGGCTCAGTGGTTAAGGTAGTTTGTCTACTGTTGTGTGGTCTGTCAACACTGATATTACGAGTTGGGGTCTCACTCGGGCAGGGTGCGCTCAGCTCCAATCTTAATGCCAAGGGTTTCCAGTTTTCCTACCTTAAGTTGGAGGTTTTCCTCATGGTTTCCTCATGGCTTCATACCCCAATGAAAAATGGACGCCTTAATATTGCTGAAAAAAATGGTTAAACACCATTCAAACAAACAACGACTTCAGTGTTGACGGCACATGATCAATACTAGATGACTATCTACCTTGACCATCAGGGCATCAAGGTCCATTAGGCCACCGAGGCCCAACAAGGTTTCTCATTTCCATACATGTTGGGAAACAGTGAAGCCACAATGGTACATGTACAGACGTGACAACGTGTTTTTTATATTGCCCACTATATACCGTGGTCGTGTTTTTTTCATTAAGAAATTCACCACCATACGCCACGGTGGTATTCTGCGGTACATCGTGTTATGTCCACTACATATCGTGACCCACCGAGTTGACCACGGTGGATTTTCAATTTCCTTTCATGCTTACACAGTTAAAAAATTAAAATGTTGCGATTTAATTTAGATATTTGTGTTAAAATATGCCGTTTTAATACGTTTGTTTGACAACACAATGAATCTGCGTTATGTTTATCTATTCATTATACAGAATACCTTAAAGTTTATTGTCACTGATTTGATTGACAATTATTCCCTTAACGTGTTCTAAAAGGTTAGAACACCGCATTTTGCCCTTAAATTTGTCAAAATCTTTGCTATTCTATCGTCAAAATTTCCCTGTCAGCGCCTCTGATTAATGTTCCAACCGTTTGAACTTTTACCGGATGTAAATTGTGTCACACCTTAAATCGATCGATTATCTAAGTATTGTCCAGTCATCATTTTTTCAAGCACGTGCTCTCAAACATTTCAATAAACTTGTGTATTGTATAATTTTATAATTAACAGGTGAACACGCGGCTTCACATTTTTAACGGTAAAGAAATAAGCAAATTACACAATAAATACGAGACTTGTAAAGAAATACACAATAAATGCGAGACTTGTAAAGAAATTCGTTTTAAAAACGTCAAAATCAATATACGACTTAAAATGCTACATTTTCAAATTTTCTGAATTATTACTTAATATGAATGTCGCAGAATATATTGTTCCACGAATGATTTTATACACGATTCGTCGGTGTTGAACCACGTGTGTTAAAAAAATACAATCCTGATATAGAATCAACCAAAATAGTCGTTTCAGTGTTAAAAGCCTGACACATCATCAACTTTTGTTGTAGAAAAGACTTAAGTAGCATCCTTATAATTTCTATAATGTTACGACAAGACCCTAGCTATGTCCGCAAACAGACATTCGTATCGGCGCGCAAAAAAAAAACCAACAACAACAAAAAACAAAAAAAGAACAAAAGAAAACAAACTTACATACTGTTGAGTAAATTCGGGCAATTATTTTATATTGATATGAGTGTGGACAATTCAGTTCTTTCGTCTTCAAAAATAATTTTATTCCGATTTGTTTTGTTCATGTTATAACAGACGTAAGTAACTATGCATATTTTATTGTTTGATCAATGTACCACGATACAACAAAATATTAAGAATAAGTATTTGTATTTAGAGAACTAAGGCAAGTCTAAAAGGGGTCTGATCTCGAGAATATTTATCCCAATAAATACTATGTCATGCAAAAACACCGAAACTGCGAGTTAATTTTAACGGGAACTTTATACAAATAACACGTCTGCCTCCATTTGAAAAATTGTCAGTTTTGTATATTTAGCTCAGAAGCACATCACTACTTTTTATATATAAACCTGTTATATTAATTGTTATAGTTTAAAACGCCATTGTCCAAAGTAAATGTGTATTTAGAATTGTGCGTACGTAAGACTTCATTCAACCTTGTGAAACAGGCGCCTGTGCCATATCGTAGTTAAACTATATTTTATGTGGCGATTTTCGTTTATAAACTTTTCACATATTTATTATTCTTGCTGCATGTTGGCTTCAATTTAGTAATTTATTTGTTGTATCCCATCCTGTTAACGAATTTTATATAACTATACGTGATGTAAACTTTTGTCCGCGTTTGTTAAAACAACTCTGGTTTTAAATACCAAATAAAGAAAAAGATCGCCGCTCAACTGCCCGTTTTCTGTCAAAAAGGATTTATAATTGATTAAAGAGAGTTCGCGTACAACTTCAGGACAATTCGTTATACCAGAGACATATAATTACAATTATATGTCTCTGGTTATACGTTGTAATACACAAAAACGTAATGTGACAATTCAAATCCGGATAATTTACCGAACTTGTTCAGGTAATATTTAATGCATAACACATGCATCCGGTTGAACAAATATTCGATCTTCAAGTCTACCGGCACATTAAATCATTATTGATTATCAACAAATAAAATGCATTTACAAATTATTCTTAAGCACTGTTTTAAAATGTTCTCTTTTCATTCGGGTAACGATGTTTAAACCCGCAATCAATTAAATGACAACGTTTATGTTGTCATGTACCACCGCGGAGATATCGTGGCCGGACCCCTGTGGCGACATGCCATGGTAGACTGAACTCCCTCACATGCATCCACCGTGGTAAGATTACCTGAGAAGATTCTTAACCACGATAGTAGGCGTGGATATACCATGGTGGGTGATAGAGAAAAGGATTAACTTCCATGGTGGGTTAGTGTTTTTTATAAAACTAAAAATGTATATACACACATGTGATGCTTTCAGGGCACGAGAAGAAAACAAAATACACATTAAAATGCAAATGGTATTTATAGCCTGTAGAAGGATTCACACTGAAGATAAACCTAATTTTGTTCATGTTGGTAGCTACACATAACTAAGGACATACTAGTACACACTTAATTCAGAGTTAACGAAGATGCTATGCTAGTGAAAATATCTTATTAAGATTGATAACTCTTAATCTCCAAATTTTTTGGTATATTGAAAAATTCTTGTGCAATTATTAAAACTGACTATAACTTAATGTTCTTTTTCCATTACAAATACAACAATTAAATCCACACATACATGTGCTGGGGAAATTTGATTTTGCGTTTTGAGTAACCTGTTTCTAACAAGTTATAGCACAAAGAACCGCACTCTATTGTTTAATGACAATGCCACATTTTTTTTAAATCCACATACAATTTTTAAATGTAAAAATGTAAAAACCGCTATTTACTTTATAATGGTACCTGTTTTACTACTTGCACGGTACGCAGGGTTCACCACAGAAAAAAAATTCAAGGGTGTAGGAACTGTATTCGTCAGTCATGTCGATTCCCTAATACTAACTGAATGCAAAATATAAATATATTAATATTCACCATATGTTTTAAATCATTTTTTTATCCAGCATCCTTACATGGTAAATGTTTAACATATATTATTCCTTAAATTAATTTCTTTCCATATTTTTGCATATATTAATAATTGAAGAGCTCACAAAACTTGCCCTACACCTTATCATAGTATTCCCCTTGGTTCATAAAATACAATTTTGTGTTTCCTTGCAATGTAATTTGAGATTGGATATTATGGGTTATTATCTTGTACATGGGGAAAATCCTCTATCCTTGACACTTTTAATGTTTTCTAAAGAAGTATTTTATTTCTATGTCCATAATAATTGTCTTTTTTAAAAGAAAATTTCAGTATTTCATAGTTCGATTCTCACTGTAGGCATGGTGTACTCGACTCCAATCTTAATTGACAAGGATTGTCAGTTTTCCTACCGCAGGTCGGGGGTTCTCTTCGGGTACTCCGGCTTCCTCCCCCAAAATAAAATGGACGCCATGAAATAGCTGAAAAATTGCTGAAAGTGGCGTTAAAACACCATTCAAACAAACAAACAAACAGTATTTCATAAAAAAAATTGTGCATAAAGAGACGTGCAATTACCGGGCAACCTTCCCTGTTGAGCAGACTGCACCTGGATCCTATTCCTAGATTTGACTTTTAAATAGAAATTGTTGAGTACATGCAGCCACTTAATTTTTACTCATCCGGAGCGCTTGAGTGCACCAATGTTTTTTTCCCGTGATAGGTACTAGTATCAGTTTATTCATATTTATCCCTGCCACACAAGTGGCGAGGTATCATGTTCTCCACATAACCATAACACAGATGTCGTGAGATGACCATAACCATTACATATTTATTTAAAAAAATAGCATTCTGATAAAATGTGTAATAAAGTATAACTGTTATTCCTCGAGACTTCATGGAGAGTGAAGAGATCCTTGCTGGGGGCACGTACTTCCGGTATATGGACACGGATGACCAGTTACAAAGTTGTACCTGGCACTAGTCTGTCTGTCTCATTAAATCCTTCTGTCAATAAAAATAAGTCTGGTTTACAATTTAAAGTTATTACTTTGACAGCTAGCAAAGCAAAAGAGTTTCACTTTCAGGAATTTTAAACGGGCATAACTCTCATTGACAAAACATTCTGGTTTTATTTTCGATTTCTTGAAATTGAGCCGTATAAATCTAACGTATAAATTTTGTTGGAACGTCACATGAACTAAGTTTCTGCAAACAACATGCACAATTATTTAAAGGGCCATAGCTTTTAAAATTTTCTAGGTTTACGAACTAGCCGTATATACATGTATTTGGTTATAATCAATCAGGAATAGTCTAGAATGTCCCTGAATCAATCGAGGATGCTAGACAATTACTAGAGGATTTGAGACGAACTCAAGTCAATAACCGGCTGAATTTAACAAACCGTATGCCAAACAAACCTTCTTTTCAACTTCGCGCAAATCAAACTAAAACGGAACATACTAGATAAAGAACCGATCTGTTTAACGTTGAAAAAACCAGTATTTCAGGTACAAGTATGTTTAGGACACTGGCATGTTTGATTAACGGAATATATCACTAAACATGGAATTCTGATTACCACTAGAACAGTGCGGAAAGTTATGTAGGGACGGGTTATTTACCCGTATGCAACGGATTAAATTACACTCCTCTTTTTGACATCAAGATAAAAAGTCTGCAAAATACGAGCAGCTTGTACACTTTAAGCCCGTTCCACTATTACCTGCGGTCAGCTTTAAAGCTTTTATAATAACATTAACCCCACCCCTTACTGACTAACGAGAGGGAGTCCCTCTCCCCCACATAGGACAAACTTTACGTAGCTCTGCGTGTGAAGTCCCTGGGATCTCTTCCACAACATACTTCTAAATAATAATTATGTTTTTGAAATGATACTGTGGAAAAGTCGCAATTAAAGAAGACCCTCATTAAAGACCACCTACCGCCTCTTCTGAGTAAGAGATACATTCTCCGTCTATACCAAAGAATGGCACCAATAATAAACGCTATGAAAAGAACAAGTGCCACAACGATGCCAATACTAGCACCCGTTGAATCACAGCAATGCTTAACTTCCGTTGGTACCGAAGAACCACAACATCCGGTCAGACAATACTCGTACTTGTATTCGTACTTGTACCCATACTGGTATTGTATCTTTTTCTCGTAGAAACAAGAACCAGACAATGTTCCTTCTAAAATTACAAAAACAAAATACTGAATATAGATTTATACTCTCTGTGGCAGAGATCTTTACTTTTTTAGATATGGATATGAAGAGTTTTTTTTTGTAAAAAAGAACTCTTACCTGCTCCCCTCAATTGTTCTCTTAGGGACAGACCATTTAACTTGAGGGGCGGGGGCTTGGTTTTTTGTTTTGGTCAGAACATTTTTTCCGCGCAAATATTAATTTTTTGAAGGCGTCGCGACAGAATATTTTTTTCATTATTAGCATTATTTTATATAGCAGAAATCCTTCTTCTGAATATTTTTTGTCTTACCCTCTGCTTCCAAATTATTTTTTCATCAACAATCATTTTTAAAATATTTGTTTAGGAAAAAACCAAGCACCCCCCCCCTTTTGCAAGTTAAATGGTCGGTCCCTTTGTCTGTTTTAAAATATTTAAAACGTAAAAATAGAATGTCCTGTGTATTATTATTTAAGATCGATTGATTGATTGCATTTGTTTGGTTTTAGCGAGCAGTTTGTCAGCTTTATAAGCACCACAATCCGGAAAAGTGACTGCAACTAGAAAAGTATGAAGAGTTGGGTAGGGCGGACAATTAGACGTCTGTAGCACTGACGCGATATCGAAGTATCAGTTACCATGAAGGATCAAAGGGTACTGTTGATTTCTTCTCCAATACAAAGTTGACACTAATGTAGCTGAACCATTGCTGAAAAATGCATTAAACAGCATTCGAACAAACGGACAATGAAGCTTGTTCAGTTATGAAAACTTTTCACTTTTCACAGTGGAATATACTATAATCCAACATTTACATGTGTCGTTGGAATTTTGTTTGTTTGAATGGTTTTTTAACGCCACGTTTATCAATTCTTCAGCTATATCGTTGCGTCGTTTTTATTGGGGGAGGAAGCCAGAGTACCCGGAGAGAACCCCCGACCTGCGGTAGGAAAACTGACAATCCTTGTCAATTAAGATTGGAGTCGAGTACACCCTGTCTGCAGTGAAAAGAAAGAAGAACGAAAGAAAGAAAGAGAGAAAGAAAGAAAGAAAGAAAGAAAGAAGAACAGTTAACATATACATGTATTTATTGGTGAATGGTTTTTGAAAATTTCCCAAATCATATCTTATTTACGTCATTTTTAACAACTCGTCAAAACTGTTGCATAGATAAATGCACATATTTAAAATAGCACTATTTAAAGTTCCTAATTATATAATTGGTTCAGCCAACACTAATAGACAATTATTGATTATAAATCTAAAACGGCCACCACACCTATCTGACTCGGAAAAATACAACAATAACCGCAGATTGAAATCTATTCTTGAAAGAGGGACTATTTATAGAACTATCAGCAGCTAGTACTCCTAACCAACGAACTAACAACAACATGCACAACAAACCAACTAAAGACACGGACAAAATATAACCAGTAACAGCAACAAACGGACACGGACAGGGATATAATAGACTTGGGACCCATCAGTTCTTAAATTCAAATGTGAAGTCCATCCTTCTTTATGTCATCTTCGCTAGCCAAGGGTTACGATCCGATACTATAAGAGTATCGGATCGTAACCCTTGGCTAGCGAAGATGTCTTTATGTATCAGAAACCTGGAGACAAAATACAGCCACTTAAAACACAGCAAGTTTTTCTAAATAGATGCCTTCGAAACATCATTGGAATAAAATGACAAAAAAGGAGCAGAAATAAAGATTTGTGGAAACTTGCGAAAAAAGCCCATTAAAAACAGAATGAACAATCACATAAAGATGTCGAAAAGGGATTGATCACAAATTGAGAAAGAACAGCAATGTGACAACCAGACGCTAGAATGGAACTCCCAAGGACATCGCAAAAGAGGCAGATCAAAGAACAGCTGGCTAGGGACCTAACATGGGACATACAGAAGATTGGCAAAACATTGGGAGAATCAACATCAGACAAAAACACAAAATGGAGAGCGGCTGTGGTCGTCCTATGTCCGCCATGGGACGAGGTGGATTAATCTCTCTCTCAGTTGTACATATAATTCATTTATTGCCAAGAATAGACAGTTCTGCTCATTGCTGAGGATTTACTAAACAGGCTGTCTAAATATATGTATTGTAAAAATACTGGGGTTTCAACATCCTAAAACCCTGATCCTGTCCCTGATAAACTTACCTATGAATAAGGCAAAGATGACAAATCCCATCATTTTAAAACAAATTTTTCCAATTCTGTCAATAAGAGGGAAGTGTAGCATGAGGATGTTTCTAAATATTCAATTAAAATATTGTTTAAATTGTTTCCGGTCATATCCGATATTCTCGAGTGGTAACAGAAATATGGGAAATTCATGTACACTTATATCTCACGAATTTTATTTTGTAATTGTTGCAAACGCGTATCTATAAACTTGTGTTAAGGTGCGCTAGGGTTCTAGGGGTCGCAGAGCCATAGTCGGGAAGACAAAGCCACCACTCTGAGGCCCTGGGTAGACAAAGCCACCACTCTGAGGCCCTGGGGAGACAAAGCCACCACTCTGAGGCCCTGGGGAGACAAAGCCACCACTCTGAGGCCCTGGGGAGACAAAGCCACCACTCTGAGGCCCTGGGGAGACAAAGCCGCCACTCTGAGGCCCTGAATATTTGATATTCTAACCAATATTGATAACGAAAAGTTTCAAACACTTTTTTTATTCAAATTCTGCATATTGCTTAACAATTCCAGGTAGAAGTTTATCGAGACGCAGAGGGTGCCCCCCCCCCCCCCGCCCACCCTGGATCTGTCACTGGATTGTGTAAAAGAAAAAATAGATTTGGATTCAAACACTCGTATTCACAATATATGTGAATTGTGAATTAAAAATATATAATCAATCTGGTCAAGATGTAGCAACATGATATATAGTGTATCTTTGGTAAGCTTTTCCTGCATGTTTCCCGACGGACAATACTTGACACAACTCCTTGCATTGGCGGGCAATACTAGATACAATTAAGTCCTTCCAAGGACGAGCAGTGCTAGACACAACTCCTTCCAAGGACGGGCAATAATAGACACTTCTTGTATTGACGGTCACTACAAGACACAACTCCTTCCAAGGACGGACAATACCATACACAACTCCTTCCAAGGACGGGTAATACTAGACACAACTGCAATACAAGATACAAATCTTTCCAATGACGAGCAATACTAGACACAACTCCTTCCAAGGACGGTAAAACTTGACACAACTCCTTCCAAGGACGGTAAAACTTGACACAACTCCTTCCAAGGACGGTAAAACTTGACACAACTCCTTCCAAGGACGGTAAAACTTGACACAACTCCTTCCAAGGACGGTAAAACTTGACACAACTCCTTCCAAGGACGGTAAAACTTGACACAACTCCTTGCATTGATGGGCAATACTAGATACAAATCCTTCCAAAAACGGGAAATGCTAGACACAACTTCTTCCAAGGACGGGCAATAATAGACATAACTCCTTGCATTAACGGGCAATACTAGATACAAATCCTTCCAATGACGAGCAATACTAGACATAAACTCCTTCAAAGGAAGGGAAATAATAGACATAACTCCCTGCATTGAAGGGCAATACTCGATACAAATCCTTCCAAGGACGGGCAAAAGTAGACACAACTTCCATTGATTTCAAAATAGTGGTTAAGGTATTCTTTTATAAGTTGCTTTTTAAAATGTGACTTTTTTCATCAATTCATTAAATCTGGACAAAGCACCTGACGCAAATAAATACTTAAGACCTTCTTAAAACGAAGTTTTTTGCCCGTCTTGCTATCTTTGATAGCATTTAATGTTAAACAATTATCTATTTTTCATGAGCATTGTTCCTAAATTAAGATTGTTTGATTGATTAATTGATTGATTGATTGGATGTTAGCTTTACGTCCAGCGATCAGTATTTAAGCTATATTCAGGACCATAACAAGTTAACAAACAATACATCAAAGGAGAAAAGGACGGGATGGGCCACAGTGAACACAATTTTGACTGCCACTGGAAAGGTATGGAGTATTGGGTAGGGTTTGAGAATTTAGCCTTTTGTAGCGGGTACAATGAGCATACTCCTTTCGAAGTCTACACAAGGGGTCTTTATAGTGCAAGGAGCGAGGTAGTTTCCGAACACGTTACCTGTATTATTACCTGACAACCCCCCTCCCCTCCAACAAGAGATTCTTCCCTATCCGCCAAATGGAGAGGCTATTGGCTGCTCTGTGGGTCGATTACTGGGAATGGTCAGTCTTAAATATTGAAAAAAGAACAATTGTCCATTAAGACCTTTTTTATCTGATAGTGAAAGATAAGACTTCCCAGACGGATCATTCAATGGAATCTTAAAATATTTTATATATTGTATGTATTTAAATATATTGTTAACCCACCAAAAAACATTAGATAATCCATCACAATCGGATTAACAATTACAAAAAAACCATTCCAATACATGAACAACACGTTTTAAGGAATACTATTTAATACAAAAATAGAAAACCTATGAACAATGATCAATTTTGATCCCCCTCCCATCCGCTTCCCAATTTTCAAAACATCTGGGTCGAAAACTATAGAAGATGACAAGTCTCAAACAACAACTTAATAGCAGGTCCACAACTTCACAACATATGCAATCTTGTCTTTGAAGTTTCAGAGATCTCAGTTAAAAACTGAAGGAGTTAATTACAACTAGTGTGGACTGTGAGCACGCTCACAAAGGGATACCCCCCGCTTCGCTTCAAGTCCAATTATCTCCCCTGAATAATATCCGACAGCGACGAAAATTCTTCATGCACATCTACATATGCTGTACTTCCTTCATGTAAAGTTTAATCAAAATCTGTCAAACGGTTTAGGAGGAGTTGTGCTTACGAGGTCCCGCACTGAATACTATATTTTAAAAGTCTAAGTCCAATTATCTCCCCTAAATAATATCCGACAGCGACTAAATTCTTCATGCACATCTACATATGATGTACTACCTTCATGTATAGTTTCAACAAAATCTGTCAAGCGGTTTAGGAAAAGCGCTTACAAGGGATGTGGACAGACGGACAGACAGACAGGGTGATTCCTATATACCACCCAAACTTGTTTGTGGGGGGTATAAAAATTGGTACTGTCACCTGCATATTTTCAGAAAAATGGCCATGTTCCCAACTCTGGGAAATTTGGAAAAATTCTCGAACAATTCATACACGTGCGATCTTTTTGTAAAGTTTTGGAGATCTGGGCTGAAAACTATAGGAAAAGTTGACAACACAAAAAAGTACCCCTATGTCAAAGAAAGGCAAGGTCAATGTTTTTCTATAGGACACCCCAACTATACTTCTGATAAAAATATTAAATATCAGATGCACAATGGAGCTATCTAACAAAGATTATGTGAAAGTTTCACCAAATTCAATTCAGTGTAAGTGGATTTACGGATGAGAGATGGGTACCGGTGTAGGTGGATTTATGGATGAGAGATGGGTACCAGTGTAGGTGGATTTACGGATGAGAGATGGGTACCAGTGTAGGTGGATTTACGGATGAGAGATGGGTACCGGTGTAGGTGGATTTACGGATGAGAGATGGGTACCAGTGTAGGTGGATTTACGGATGAGAGATGGGTACCGGTGAAGGTGGATTTACGGATGAGAGGTGGGTAAAGGTGTAGGTGGATTTACGGATGAGAGATGGGTACCAGTGTAGGTGGATTTACGGATGAGAGATGGGTACCTGTGTAGGTGGATTTACGGATGAAAGATGGGTACCAGTGTAGGTGGATTTACGGATGAGAGATGGTTACCGGTGTAGGTGGATTTACAGATGAGAGTAGGGTACGGTGTAGGTGGATTTACGGATGAGAGATGGGTACCGGTGTAGTTGGATTTACGGATGAGAGGTGGGTAACGGTGTAGGTGGATTTACGGATGAGAGATGGGTACCAGTGTAGGTGGATTTACGGATTAGAGGTGGGTACCAGTGTAGGTGGATTTACGGATGAGAGATGGGTACCGGTGTAGGTGGATTTACGGATGAGAGATGGATACCGGTGTAGGTGGATTTACGGATGAGAGATGGGTACCGGTGTAGGTGGATTTACGGATGAGAGGTGGGTACCGGTGTAGGTGGATTTACGGATGAGAGGTGGGTACCAGTGTAGGTGGATTTACGGATGAGAGATGGGTACCAGTGTAGGTGGATTTACAGATGAGAGGTGGGTACCGGTGTAGGTGGATTTACGGATGAGAGATGGGTACCAGTGTAGGTGGATTTACAGATGAGAGATGGGTACCGGTGTAGATGGATTTACGGATGAGAGGTGGGTACCGGTGTAGGTGGATTTACTGATGTGAGATGCGTACCGGTGTAGTTGGATTTACGGATGAGAGGTGGGTAACGGTGTAGGTGGATTTACGGATGAGAGATGGGTACCAGTGTAGGTGGATTTACGGATGAGAGGTGGGTACCAGTGTAGGTGGATTTACGGATGAGAGATGGGTACCGGTGTAGGTGGATTTACGGATTAGAGGTGGGTACCAGTGTAGGTGGATTTACGGATGAGAGATGGGTACCGGTGTAGGTGGATTTATGGATGAGAGATGGGTACCGGTGTAGGTGGATTTACGGATGAGAGATGCGTACCGGTGTAGTTGGATTTACGGATGAGAGATGGGTACCGGTATAGGTGGATTTACGGATGAGAGATGGGTACCGGTATAGGTGGATTTACGGATGAGAGATGCGTACCGGTGTAGGTGGATTTACGGATGAGAGATGGGTACCGGTATAGGTGGATTTACGGATGAGAGATGGGTACCAGTGTAGGTGGATTTACGGATGAGAGATACGTACCGGTGTAGTTGGATTTACGGATGAAATTTAATGAAACTTAGCATAAAGGAACTACATAACATTAGATGTGCATGAAGGATTT
Source organism: Limnoperna fortunei (assembly GCA_944474755.1). Lineage (NCBI taxonomy): Eukaryota > Metazoa > Mollusca > Bivalvia > Mytilida > Modiolidae > Limnoperna > Limnoperna fortunei. The sequence continues at coordinate 60,704,811 of OX104123.1, forward strand.
TTATTGACCTCAGAGAGATTATTGGGTAAGGGGGGGGGGGTGTGGATCCATACCTTCCAGTGAAAATCTACAACATTCACAAGGAAAACTGGCAAGCCCAGTCAATGCAGATACGATTCGAGCACATCTTGCTTGATACCAGGATAGAACTCACAATGTCAGTGTTGACTTATTAATGGTCAATATAAGTACATGTCACACAGCCACAAAGGAGCTTTCACTGAAATCAGACACCAATAAATACTATATGGCTTAAAACAACAGATATAAATAACAAGTTTTAATTTTGTTACAAAACTTGAAAAATTACATATACAAATAGATAAAGGCACCAGACTTTAAATACAGTAATTACCTCCCTTGGACTGCAATGGAAACATACTTTAAATACAGTAATTACCTCCCTTGGACTGCAATGGAAACAGTTTGTTTTGCCCCAGAAAGGTAAGTATCTTTTTTTTATATAAGTACTATCAGATTAATTTATTTGATATTTAAACAACCAAACATATAACTTAAAAATCTTTCTTTTTCTTCAACAAATTTAAAGCATGTGCAAGCAACTAAATTCAGAATTTTAAAAACATGTCAATATGTTAATATATTGACTAGCGGCAATTTTTTGTTGGGTATGAAAAAGAGGGTGTGGATGGAGGTGACTGCATATACAATTCTGATGAATATGCATGATTGTATTTATCAATATATAACAAATATAGAGATAACATTGTACAAACACATTAGTATATATATCTAAAACTAGTAACGAGATAATGCTGGAATATAAAAAAATCATTACTAAGGCAGTGTGGCAATGTTGTTATGAACCGTAAAATGAAATAAAACATATTAAAGCACCTAATATATCGGTATCAACTAAAAATAAACATGATATAAGTGTCACAACCAAATGTATATTTAAAATAAATATGTTGTTCACACACAAAAAACAAAAATGACATGTTTCTAATACAAAAATCATATGGTAACCGAATCAAACGAATATATGACAATAACATAATTAAAATAATCATTAAAATTGCAAAAGAACAGTATAAATAATATTTTGTTTATTGCATGTGATTCATTCAATGACTTTTTGTTCCAGCATAGTTCTATGTTTGGTTTAATTTAAATAAATATACATAAACATACAAAAATAATGCAAAAGACATGTAAGATTTATGGAATCAACCATGCTGTTGATATGTTGCCTTCCAAGTCCTATTAAATGACCTCAAACTGTGTATACATAATGTTATATAATACTTTACACATGTAGCACACACATATTATACACATGTACAATTATTAATGCCATTTGAATACACACATAATTTTATAGTAATGTGTTTGTTTTTTTTATCATATATCAGCCACACATAAGAATGTGTTGTATATATTATACACTAACAGATTGAGTTGTGTCCCCTGAGACAAGAAATATCTCCTGTGTAGACAGGGATGTTGTATTTAGGAGACACCAAACGTCTTAAATGATCATTACAAATATTTGATGTATGCATCAGATGCATAGGTTACTAGACATTAATACATGGCACTTCCATGTCATCCTTAGAATCAACCAGATAATTTAATACTGGACCTAACAGCTATCAACCTCATGAGTGAATAATAGCAGGGCTCATATTGATAGTCATATGTAAAAATCTATTTGTTACATTCCCATTGATTCAAATTGTCAATTAATTGTTAGTTAAAAAAAAAATCAACAGCCTACCTGAAAAGACAAAAAAGTCATAGCCAAGACACAATTTCGGACGGACGGACAGATTGATCACTTAAGGGCGTCCACCGCAAAGTGGTGGTCCCAAATATACGTCTGCACCGATAGCAGCATGACACCAGATCAGGAAAACCTAATAAATGAAGAACAAATTATATTTTCTAACATCTGTATATTGGTACCTATCAAACACATCATTTACATTCCTTATCATCATCAATAACATAGATTTAAATGTATGAATTTCAGATCTCTGAAATGAAGGTTTAACTACTGTAATGACACACACTATTACAATGTTAAGATGTATTCTCTGAGTTCTATATATGTAGATTTAGCCCTTAATAAAGAATTTTGGACATCCTGTCATCCCATATAACAAATAGGATATCTTGTCATCCCGTATAACAAATAGGACATCCTGTCATCCCGTATAACAAATAGGACATCCTGCAGTCATTCATGTGTCACAGTCTTCCATTTTCCAGATTAGTCCTCATCGACAGAGGAATGTCATCCATCGGTACATCAGGACCGTGTCTTAGCAACATGGTAGACCTAGACAGATACCAAATAAATATCATTTAATGAATTGGTATTAAGAAATTCAATTGGTTAGGGATATTGATCATCTCTGATTATACCGTATAAAATGATTTGACATGGGGCAATGCCCCCCCTTCCACCACCAGCATTTTTTTTTATTGTAGCTAACAAGATTACTCTGTACAACATTCAGTTCAAACTTATTTTTATGAAAGAATTTCAAAGGGAAAGCTAGAGTACCCAGTGAAAACCCCCAAAATTTGATAGGAAAACTGACATTCATTCTCAATTCAGCTTGGAGTCTAGCACATTCTGCCCACAGTGAAACTCAGTGTTGACAGGCATGTGATCACTAACTTACCCCTCTGCCACCCTGTGTGTCTGGAACTGTATACCCCTATGAAGTTCACAAGTTTACCCCTGTTTTTTAAACACTAGTATTTAGAGTAGGTGTTACTGTTATTTTAATGTGTTTTTTGTTCTTTATATATTTAAGGTTCATTAATAGCTATGATGCCCCAATTTTCTCATTCTATACGATTAATATTTGTTTGCCATTGAATTTTGTTATCTCTGTTATTTATGTACTCTAATAATCATACATGTTGTACTGTATTTGCCCCTCGAGAGCCCATAATTGGCTAATAAACCTGTATTCTTGTATTCTATATGACATGTTTTCAATATTATTCTCTGACTATATATACCTTCTAGATTGTAGTGTTCTTTTATGTTTTAAACAAATCATAACAAACATAAATACAAAAATAGCTGGCACAACTATCCCCATGACAACAAGGGAGACAAACAGGGTCTGGTCTCGTAATCCTCCATGATGTTCCACCATTCCTCCATCTTCTGGGTATGATAGGGACCAATCACTTCCATTGATGCTGTGGCTAGAATCTAGGAAAAGAAAGTACATATAAATTTAGGGAAGGAAGCTAAAGAACCTGGTGAAAGCCCACCTGGTTTAGAAGGAAAACTGGCAATCATTGACCAACTCATGTACCATGTTTATTATATAGATAGAGATGAAATATTGAATTTTCCCGAGTGACAGAAATCACGGTAAATCACATGTGAAAATTATCGTTTATTTTCACTCTCTGGTTTTTTCCCACCAAAGTTGCACTTGGTTTTGTACTATACAGATATTCATCCGAGGTTTATAAAATTTAGGATTTAGCATTAAAAATTTTACGAAAACAATTTTGATCTATATAATAAATAAGATAATCAATTGGGCATCGTGAATATCCAAAATATGATCACTCGTGCCGCATAAAGCATCAGATTAAACTTGTGTGCAGAAAAAGTTCTGTGCGCTCGTTTAATCATATGCGTTATGCGGCACTCGTGATCATATTTTGGATATTCACTCTGCCCAAATACAATTACATGCAGGGGTCGATTTCACAAAAATTTGTAAGTGTAAAATCTTTCGTAAGTGTTGGAAGATCAAAGGGAATTCCATTGTGACGTCAGAACTTATAGATTTTACACCTACCACTTTTTGTGAAAAGCACTACTGAACATTAAGAATTAAAATTTGCTTTATAGTAAATATCAGTTCTTTATTAATGTCACAGTCAATTTTGACTTACTAGTTGATGAAATCAAAGGAAATCTTGTTGTAGACTCCACCATTTCTGTAGAACTTCACAAATTAACTACCCCTCATAATAACACATATCTGAAAAAAAATATTGATACCTTTTTATTTATATATATATAATTATACCAAACAACAGGGAGAAATATTGCTTTTACTGAACAGTCCAGTTGCCTTGTCAATCAACATTATAGAGGTACATGGCAAACCTTTTTTTAAACCTGTAGGATCTGATCATGAATGAAAATTGCAAAAAGTTTGTGTCAAACTAGACTATTTGAATATTAGTCAGATTGCCACCTGGTATACACGTAGTCAATTCAGCCCTTCTATTTATTTTGTTTATTCTGAATATATTATCCTATTCAGTAAAAGGAAAAAAAAACGATTTAAGGAAAACAATGTTTACATAAATAATTAGTTATTTTTTTTAATTTCAAGACTTCATGTATAAAACTTTTCCTTGTAAACCATTTCATGGTAAGAAGAAAACAATTGAACTGGTGCCAAAGTTGATGCGGATTTGACTCTTCAGAGGTGCCAAACTGACCAATACTAAGTGCCAAATTGACTGTTTTTGTAATTGCCGATTTGATTTGCACCCAACTATTTTTGACATAAAATCAATGTTTTGAGTTTCCCTCTTAAAGGTCAGAGGTTTAAACCTCGTGCAAACATGAGAATTTACCCGCTTCAACAAAGAACAACATTTCTCAAAAGGTTTTTAAAACACAATCGCCTGCTCCTCGCTTACAGTACCCTTCTAATTTAGATAAAAATTTACTGTAGAAAAAATGTGTTAAAAAGTGATGTTTTCACTTTATTCAGATTGAAGACTTTTTTTATTTTCCTGATTATCAGGGGCCCAGGTCCCATTTAAAAAAAAGAAAGGGAAATCCCTGTTATTACCATCTCCCATGGGAGATGGTATACTTAGTAAAATGGATAACCGAGTAAATGACTGTCTATATATAATTAGGTGGTTCACTAAATCTATAAATATCTTTGCCATATTATTGGTTTGCGTCAGGATCACATCAGTATGTGCACTAAACATGCTAAAATTTTGATATATTCTTGGGTTGAATCGGGATTGTAATCAGTACTTTTGTGTGGTAATGTTATGTTATGTTCCACATTTTGACTTCTATTTCATTCAGTGTGTTGGTGAACAATTTAAAGGTAAACATTGTATCAAAATCTCCCTACTATTAAAGTTGTTTGGGAAAAAATTTATTTGTTCTGTATTATTATATTTGTTCTGATATTGATGCAAATAGAATAACACTCATTTTGAACATTTATTCAAGTAGTCAATTTTTGTTTATTCAAGAAAAAAACAACATGTGACTACAGTTATTAAAATCTCTCAAGCACCATTGGTCAATAGTTTAGTGTAAACAATGTTCTAAAAGGTACATTGCTTACCCATCCTATATTTACTCAAATATTTACAAATCAACAAAATTATTATTTTTTCAAAGTATATATACAAGATGGGGAAAAGACCTCCATTTGTTGATATATTACAAAACAAAGAAGATGGAGCAGCTTAGTGCTCATTCACTTTTTATTGAACAAGGAAGACATCTTAATATTCCAAAAATGAAAGGTATTGTTCGATATGTAAATCAGGACAAATTGAAGATGAAAAACATTAATCTGCAAAGCTCTTAAAAATCAAAGAGACACTTTTGATTCTAATATACTGAATTTACTAGATTAACATAATAAAAAAGTAATCAATGCCAATAACAAAATTTCATTCTCATTTTATAGTAATTCATACAAAATCCTTAAATTAACTTCCTCGTTCATCATAAATTGTACGAACATTAGAAAAAGCCAATTATGCAAGATTATACTTTTTTATGTGTCCTAATGTACAATATACAATTGTATTTCCAAATCTTTATATCTGTACATATATTATATTGGGCGTTTACCATGTAATATTGATGTGTGTGCCAAGGAAGTATTTGTATACTTTTATAATACCCATAAAATGGAAAATGCAGCCAAGAGATGGTTAGCTTTTTTAAAAAAGCTAACCTTGTAGTTGAACTACTATCAATGATGGCTGTATATTGTTTGTACACAGACCCTGTGACAAGGGCTTGTAAAAAAAGATTTACTTGCGCTTTCGAATAGTACTAGGTCGATTTTGTTATAGTGTGGAAACTTCCTCACGGTACCGTAACTACTCGCCCCACTTTCGAGTCTCCCCACTCAATAACGACTTGCCCCACAAATGAAAAGTATATAATATAAGTTTATAAATTTAATATTTTAAAATATATTTAATTAAATTTATAGTATAAATTTTTTAATTTGGATATATTTTATTGATAGACCTTTTTTTAATTGGCGGTGGATCTCTTGAGAATAAGTGAACACGTGTTCACTTCTTTAATTAATTGTGATAATTATAATTGAATATTTGCTTGTTTATAATCGCGATTTACTTTGATGGGATTAACAGTTTTAAAGGATGAAAAGTTAACCGACGTAGTTACATGTAATATTATAATGAAGTAATTAATTGTCTTTAATGTCAAATTGTCTGGCATATGCTGTACAGATACTGGTTTTGAACAAGATTATCGTAGCATGTACCTTCACTTTCAAACGGTGTAAAACCTAATTATTAATTACGAGACTGTTACCATAATAAAGTTTCAACAATACCATAATAAAGTTTCAACAATAACAAAAACATAGTTTTGTAGAAGTCAGTCTTGTATGAGAGAGCGGACAGGGTAGTGGGAGACAGGGAGAGAAGGAGAGGGAGAAAGGATTAGAAAGAAAGGAAAAAAATAAAAACGAGGGAGGCAGTACTAGTACAAATTATTCTTTAATTCGTACCTGAAAATCATTTATACTAAATGTTGACGTATTTTTGTTATTGTTTTTGCGTGACAAATGAAAACTACTTACCGCGTATGGTCCAGCTTACGCTCAATTTGTAGATCACAAAATGTGCAAATTGAATTCATCACTTTATTTTCCACAGTTATTTAGCGTTTTTTAATGTGGCGTATTTTTCAATGTGATAGAGCAATTTTCTATAGTAAAGTTTGACCTAAATTACAACGGAAGTGTATGTTTTAAGAGTCCATTGTCGTCTGTTCGAAATCCTTCGGGTAATATCGTTTGCAGTTAAGGCGGGAAAATCCTCGCGGTTTGTCCGAATACCACTGAACATTACGAAAGCAGACGATCTTTTTGAAAACAATGCGAGGTCCCTGTAGAAACTTAAATGTCTGACTTCCTATGTAAAATTCCCGTAGCAAATGTCAAAGACGATTTGGAACTTGTCAACAACAAAGGCATATATAAAATATGTACGTGTTATCCTGTAGAAATGTTTTAAATTGGATTTTAACACTACAAAGGTACAATATGCAAGAATAAAAAAATGCAAGCAAAACACCTAGCGCAGCGGGGTGTAACATGTAGTATAATAAGTGCCAATTCATTGAAAAAAGACTAAAATTATGTACATAAAAATCCAGTAAAAAGATATTTTGCATCCAAATGATCAGAATTTTTACTGCTAGTATGCAGTAAGGTTTTTTCCTAAAGCGTATGTCTGTCCAATTTACATATCAACTACAATGGTTGTTTTTATGGTCTCTTGTTAACTGTCTCGGTGTAGTTTGAATAAGCAAGCACGTTAGAAATTTTTTAACAATAAGACAACCTTGTATTTTTTAACTTTTAGAAAACTGTTTTCAATAGTATGTAAGATTAACATGATTAACTGTATTCTACACAGTTTACAGGCAGCATTTAATAATTTTACATTAAGAGTACAATTTCGATTAATAAAACACAGAGCAGTACAATATACCCAAATTTAAAAATTTATACTATCAATGCATTTATTTATATTATAAAGTATTAAAAATATAAATTTTACATATGTGGGGCGTTTCGTTATTGAGTGTGGCGACTCGTTATTATTAATATGGGGCGACTCGAGAGTGGGGCGAGTCGTTATATATTTAAGAAATAGATTATTGCGAGCGGGCTTTATGGGAATTAGAACATGGCCAGACCTTATATTTGTCAATATTTTATACCGAGCGATAGGGAGGTATAAAATGAAGACAAATATTAGGTATGACCATGTTCTAATTCCCATAAAGCCCGCTGGCAATAATCTATTTCGATTCTAATATGTCTAACAAATGTTTTAAAATTTCGAAGCGGTTCAAAGAGGATGCTTTCAGTGGTAATATTGTTTTTTTTTTTAAACTAATACGATATATCCCAAAACAGTATGTTAAAGCAAATAAAATTGATATAAACATATTTTCTCATCATTTTATTGAATGTATGTAACTTTTAAACAAAAATATTGAGAAATCTTATCGAAATTGCATCGTTCCAGTTTGAAATTTTCAGTTTCAGCGTAATATGACGTCGAATTCTAATTGTGACGTAATATTAATTCGAATGTAGAATTGTTAAAAAAATAATGTATCGGGAGTAGTTTAAATCATATAAATCTCAGAATTCGGACTAAAAATAACTAAATTATTAACAATAACGATAATTATGGATAACACAAAACAAACGGCATTTGTAAGTCAGTTTTTACATTTACAAAAACAAGCAGTTTACGCATGTGCGAACTAAACTTATTGGAATTTTGACACGGCTTTGTTTACATAGCTAAAGCAGGACGTCATATTAGAATCTTCCACACTATAGCAAAATCAACCCAGTATATTTTACAAGCCCCTGTGGTTTGTATGTCATGTGTTTTCAAAAAACTCATCTACATCTACATCTACATATACGAAGAACCATCATATGGCTGATGACTACTCTTCGGCGCAGAGACAGCTTGTTAAAAAAATATTAATAAACCCCAAAAAAGTACAAATACTAGCAAAAGGTTTCAAGGTTTAATGCTCTTCTGCTTGCTCCAAGTTTAAAAACTAAAAAATATATTGATGCAACTTGTTCTCTGACGTTCCAAGGCTCAAAAACATATCTGAATGTATACCTAAATATGAAAAATTAAACCAATGTAAACATCCGGGGGATCACAACATCCGGTTTGTCATGAAGTGTAGCGCTAAAAATAAGTCTACAATTCCGACCACCAATCATATGATTTTAAGAGGATATTTGTTCAGAACTGGATCAACTGGGATGTTTCAGAAATCCGCTGGATAGATATATTATATGGTTGTCACAATACTTAGACGTTTGTATATAATTTACTTACTGTGACTGCATGACAAGTAACTTTGTCATCCTATAGCGATGTGAAAGTGTTGGTTTACGGAAGATATAGGTACTTTCACGCGCTTTTGGGAAAGTCCGTGTAAACTTTCACTCGTGATAGAAATTTGTATGTCATTTGGATCGTTCCGCTGCGCTCCACTCGCAAAAAGACATAAAATTTCTATCACTCGTTAAAGATCAACCATTCTTCCGTAAATGGCCGATTTCTGGTACAGATGACCCAGTACAGATGAGCTCACGCGCACGCATCTGTACTTGATGCGTCATCCAATCAAAACGCCAGAAACAAGAACGTTGTTATGGAAGCATAACAACGTTCTTCTATGACGTTCTTGTTTCCGCCGTTCTGATTGGACGTCAGAGACAACGAAGTCTACAACAATGGAGAGTGTATATGTTATAGCGATGTGAAAGTTGTTCGTTTAAGGAAGAAATAGGTACTTTCATACGTTTTTGGGAAAGTCCGTGTGAACTTTCACTCGTGATAGAAATTTTTATGTCTTTTGGCTCGTTCCGCTGTGCTCCACTCGCGAAACTTAAGACATATTTCTATCACTCGTGAAAGATCAACCAGTCTTTCCCAAAAATATATGAAAGAACCTATTAGTCTTTCCCAAAAACGTATGGAAGAATCTATTAATCTCTAAATTTGTAATGCTGATTCGATGTTTAAAATTTAAAACAGAACTGAAAACGTAAAAATGCTCCAAAGTATACAACTTAAAAAAAATTACTAACAAAACAATTTTTGACAGTCTTATCTAACTGCCAAATGACTGTCTCTTAGAATAAGAACTCCGAGTACATACACAAGGGACAGCTAAAGTAAATTAATATAGTTTCAATGAACACCTGCTATTTATATTCTTAAGCCTAGAGAACGCTATATGATTGGAGATAAAGATAACAAACTCATTTATTAATTTATTTCTATGATAACGTATAGTTATTTAGTAGAAAATGGGGGGGGGGAGAGGGGGAAAGGGAGCTGGGATACTAGGTGAAAAATCCCGCCTTTAGTTTTCAAACACACACCTTGTAAAATTCCTATTTGTCAACAGCCCTAAATTTTAATAAAAACACTTCTTTTTACTCAAATCTGAATCTCATTTCCCTTAAATTAAAGAAAACGTTACTATAACGTTAGAACGAATAATTGTACCGTCGCTTTTTTTTTGGCAAGGGTACGAATTATGAATTTATTCCTGTTACTCGTAATGTAGTAGAGCGGGAGTAAATAACTCCCGGCACTTTGATGTCAAAATGAAGTTGCATATACAATCAGACGTGGTCGATCTTGATATCTTTCGACAGTGTCACCATTTTTTTTATCGGTTTTGTGTTTAAAATCGATCATTATTGATACGTGATGATAGTTATTGCCGTATTTAATAACCCCTTGTGCGTTGTGTATTAATTGATATTTTTTGATTAGTACATTTACTACATGAAAAACAATGAGAAACCCGAAACTTATTGGCGTGTTGCATCATGGGTAATACATATGTAAATTACTGGATTCTTACTACGGAATGGTTGTTATAGAATGCAAATTAGCACGTTTTTAATAAAATTAGGTCACAATATCCATGGAAGTGGAAAATTTCTGATCAAAATAGATAAAACGATAAGCACAGAAATATAGAGTTTAACTCAACTGAAAACTTCTGTCCCTTGGATTAAGATTCCTTATTTAGCCCACGGGTTAACTTAGTATGTGTCTTTATAATGTTATCCCCTTGTTAATAGTGCGCAATGAAAGCCTTCCCATCTAGAGAACCTGCTGAAGTTCCTGCTTTATTTTTAAAGGAGTCGGTTTTTGTCTTATAGAAGCACTCTTGCGACTTTCAATGAGACAATAAAAATAATGTAAGAATATTAACAAATATGCATATTTTCTAGTTTGATTTGTAATGACTTTTTCAAACATTTGTGTTGGCTGTTGCAATAAATATAATACGCGATCTTTAGTGCATTCCATTCAGCTGACTTGTTTTTCTTCTGTATTGCTGAAATGACATAAATGTCAATTTAAATGCAACGTATTACTGATAGCAATTTTTTTCCTGAAATTTGTTGTTATTGTTAGACACAACAATAATTTGATCGGTGGAAAATTTTTCAAGTTTTTTTTTTAAATTAATCTTTCTGCTACAATGTTCAATATTTTCTACGGAGAGCTCAGCTACCATCTAAAAAGGTTTGTGCATAATGATCAAGTGAATTTGTTTACACACACGTAATTCTTGCATCTACGATAATCGCAATTAAATTTATCCATATAAATCAATGAAATGAACCGATATGGAACGAAAATTTCGGCGATTTAAATACTGCGATCATTTTTTTATTGGACAGTCGAAGAGAGCGTGCTCGTAACCACTGACTGATCTATGTAAGTATACATAGAAAATAATAATATATGTTGATATACAATTGAGCTATATTTTTCGAAATATATTTCTTTTTGCTTCATGTACATTGTTTTTGTTATGATACTGTATGATGCAGTACAATCAGAAACGTTCATAAAGTTGTAAGAAACACATATCATGCAGGAATAGTGGATTCCAGGAAGGCTTAAAACTGTGTGGATTGTTCACTTTTATACTTGAAATTCTAAAGACATCACCATGGAAACCTACTATATTGTGCAGATTCCGTTGATGCTCTCTTTCCGGAAATGCCTGTTGTAGATGAGAGGATATAGGTGGGGTTGGACGGGAAAATGTGACTCAAATGAGACAATTATGTAGCTCTTTTTATCTAAGAGATCTTATTAAGGCTCGCTACGGGAAGCATGCCCAAAAATCATTAATTTCCATATTTTACTCGGAAAATATTATACCTTAAGCTTTGCTGAGTCATAAAATCAGACTAGATCGTACTATTCAAACTCCATGGAATTTGGATTAGGTAGTATTACGTGTAGGATTTACTACGACTTCCTTGACTGAATCGATGGAGATCAGACTAGAAGTCCTATGCTGTATAGGAGGAAAGCAGATTCTAACGTGCTATATTAATTAATTGATTTGATGTTTGCTTTACGTCTATATTCATGGCGGGAACAAGTTAAATAATAAATCAATTAGAGAAATATAGTCCAAAGTTAACAATTTTTGAATGCCACTGAAAAAATATGAATAATGAGTAGCGACGGAAAATTAAACATTTTGTAGCGGCTACAACGAGCCTACTTTTATCGACATCTGCAAACAAGTTGTCTTTTACGGAAAGCAAGCGTGGCAGTTTCTATAAATATTTCCACTGTGATCCGCGGTCAGGCTTTCCGTATGACAGGACAACCCCTTACCAGAGGGCATCCCTTATCCGCCACCTAGGGACGCGCTGATCAGCTCTGTAGGTCGAGCACTGTGAACCCTCACATTAAGTCCCAACGTGTTAAATTGACTCCAAGTCGTGTACACCTTTACTTTGTAATGCTGACCCCGATGAAATGAGGCTGGAACATGTATGACCACTAAAAGGTCTTTGTCTCGGTGAAATCTTGCTGTAGTGTGTTTTACTCAACACGAAGAGACCAACCAATAAAAAAATGCGGACCCCTAATTGGCTAAACGTATTTTATGCCAACTACGAGAACCTGTGAATTCCAAGGAATACACATAAAACATTGCTATAATTTAATTATAGCAAACAAAAGATTTAATTGCCGTTATAAAATGTGGAAATTGTTCAATACCTAAATTAACAGCTTACATTGCAATTACTTCAATTGTAAAAAAAAAATCAGTACGGGACCAAAAAACTTGATTCTTATGGTACAATGCAATCAGTAAATCATATAGGAATATTTGTACCACTGATTCCTTTGTTAATTTAGAAGCAAGTAGGTGTAACGTTCTTTTAGATGAATGTTCATGATACAGTTAATGCAGCTATTGTTAACAATGTAAAGTATATTATCAAACTAATTAATATCACGTAGGCATTATTCTTGATTCATGATGAACAAGAAAAGAATCAAAGACAATAATAAGATCATTCAAACAAAATTATAAAAGATGCTAGTCTATATTGGGCTTTATTGTTGTCAAAGTTTTAATTATCATTAAATATTGATCATACAATTATACATATTACCTATTCCGTGACAAAGTGTATTTAGGCGTTATTAAATGTTTTAAGTCAGGACGTAATTAGACACATTTTGGCACGCAATACCCATTTAATTTATAAACTGGCAAAAACCTTTCCATATTATTTTATTTATTTTAGTTTTTTATCAGATGAGATATTTGTCAAAATTGAATGAAGTATGAAATGTATATATCATCACATATCCCTTAAGGACAGAATATTAACAAAATTTAATTTCAAATGCATTGGCATCTGTTCAAGACCATTTGCATGGTAATCATATAATATAACCGAAATACGTGACTACTTTCGACCTTTTACTTAAAAACTCCAGAAAAAGCTCTTGCTTGATATTCCGAATTCTACATCTATTTATATGTAAAAACAGTAGTTTAGTTGTTGCAAATGAAAAGGTAGTCCGAGATTGCTCTGCTGTATAACGATTTTTTTACTGGGACGTCAGAGAGCTCTCCAAAAACAAAACAGCGGATTTTGCGACACGGTACATTTTACAATTACGATGTTATAAAAAATATTCATATGGGTCAACTATATGTAAGTCGCTTCTCTAGATATTTTTCTTTTTTAGATATTAGTTTGTCAAAATAAGGGTTAATTATGGTCGCTCGAGGTTTATCTGGTGGTTCATAAGTTTGTTATATGGTTGAATATTGTTTTGTAAGTAAATATTTAAAGCATGTTGTTTGTGTTAAGTGCATAAAAATGAATACGTTTTTTTTATTGCAAAACGTGTTATTGAAAAATATGTTTTTATTCCAAAACAGGTTAAATACTACAAACTGTTTTGCAATAACATCTAGACATGTCAGCCGGCCGAGCATATATTTGTTAATACTTTGAAGTAGTGAAGTTGTGAAGTATAAAAAGGTTTCATTACAAGACGGTTTTGCTGTAACATAGATTTTTTATTGCAAAACAGGTTAATGACCTTTTGACATGAAAAAGTAAAATGTGGATCTTTACTTATACCAGTGTAGTGTTATATTTGGACTTGTGCGCGGAAAAGCTAAAGAATCAAAAGGGTGCTTTGTACAGTTTTTTTTATTGCAAACATCAATTCGCAGGATGACATTTTCAAATTATATCGTTTCACTGTTTATTGTTCCAAAACAGTATAATTTTTTAGTGTCCAATGCTCATAGGCCGAAATTTACTGCCATTATAATTCGAAGTTAATTTTGTAATTTAGGGAAATTGAGTCCACTGCTCGTAATGTAGCAAATAAAAAATTCTACTTTCGGTCTATTTATACAAAATGCGAACATAATATTCATCTTCTTTACGTTATTAAAGCTTCAGACATTGCGAACATAACGGGAAACGATCTTTATTGAAGAAATTGCCTTTATCGTATTTGAAAATGCACGTGGAAAATGCTATGTTGATCATTTTTCCGTATATGGATAATGTGACATATTTTAGTATAATCGTGCTAATTTTCACACGTAGCAACCAATCCGTTGTGAGAATCCAGTTATTTACATATACTTTCTGCGAAGTGCAACACATCACCCAATGTCGGGTTTCTCAATGTTTTTCGTGTAGTAAACGTAATTAAACAAAGACACGAATGTCAGTTAATACACAACGCACAGCGGGTTATTAAAAACATCAATAACTATCATCACGTATCAATAATGATCCATCTTATACACGAAATCGATAAAAATGTTGACACTGTTGAAAGATGTCAAGACTGACTACGGCAGATTATATAATGCAAATTCTTTTTGACATCAAAATGCCGGGATTCATTCACTCCCGCTCTGCAAGGGACTAAATTCGTACCATCAGCAATAAAACGCGAGGGTACGAGTATTCGTTCTACAATCTTCACAGCTCCTAATTAATGTATATTTATTATTCTGATACAATATTTTCGTGTAATCGATATTCAATGAAAAAAAACTCCAACCTGGAAGGTGAAAAGTATATTAATGTCTGCAAAACTGAGCTTATTGAACTTATAACAAATGTTCAACTTATTGTTTACTGTATCAAATTAAAAAAAGATGTAAAAGGATTGTATTTTTGACAAGACCAGACAAAAGTTAATTAAGTTTCAAAATCACAGGTATCCATGAATCAACAAAAAATAAGAAGAGGTTTTACAATAACACATACGAACACACAATGCAAATACGGTAATTAAAGCAGACATTCATTACATATTAAACCATATGTAATTCAACAATTATTTACAGCCAATATACAATGCAAATAGAGAGAGAGAGAGAGAGAGAGAGAGAGAGAGAGAGAGAGAGAGAGAGAGAGAGAGAGAGAGAGAGAGAGAGAGAGAAAAAGAGAGAGATTTTGTGACGAGTTAGTACATGCTCTATCAAAATAGTTTTTAGATCTGTGATCAGTAATAAGAATGTAACCCAGTTTTGCATTAAATCACCAATTTAGGAATTTTGTTACTTCATTAAACATTATGATATCATCTTCTGCTTCAGAATACAAAGAAATGTAAGGAGATATGTAGATACAACGAAACAGAACATCTGAATCAAGGTACGAAATTTTGAAATGTGAAACCACAGTACACATTGAATTTAACTAATAAGCTTTCGGAAGTTCCTATTTTTTGTAATATATGTGCAATCATTGGGTAGATTTAAAAGATATAAATCACATTATTTGGTGCAAACAAAAAATCTGTGTACAGTAATTTTACTTAAATTCCAAACAAGTTGAAATAAATAAATAACAACTTTAATATTTTAATTCCTTATTGCTATTGTTTTATCAAGTTGAACTCAATTTACAAACAGTATCAGACTTGTTAAATAGGTTTAATAAGAAAACATCGCGTACGCTTATAGTCATCTACGACCGAAAATAACATTTAGACATTAACTGGGAGACATAAAAAAAATATATCTAGGACCTCCTACTTCCTTCAGGAGTAAACAAATCAGTATATATTCGCGCCCCAATAAATTTTTTCCTAAGTGTATAGTTTTGTGTTGGGAAGGATAATGTTTAAAATGTTTTTATGTTTATATATATATAATGTACTTTTTGAGATTCTCAAGTAGGTTTAAGCAATTAACTTAAGTTGACATTTGAGAAAGCGAAATGATCACATAGCAGGTAACATTTATCAAATAGCGCCAATCTGGTTCAGTTAATTTCACATATTATGAACTCTGGCCATTGTTAAATTACAATAGTTTTTAATTAAAATTTAATTAAAATAACATACATACATGTGTATATAACAAAAACATTAACGGGGCCAAATAATAGAATTCATTTATGAAGACTGTACTTACAAAAAGAACATGTGTTTAATATTGATTAATTAAAAGAACTTACTTTTTTAAATTACATATTCTTTGATTATACATGTTCTTCATTATGTTTGCTCAATTTACAATAAAAGTTTTCTAATGAATATCGTTTTATTTTTAAGAAAGTAACTATTATAGTATAATTTAAAAAAAGTTATACATTTGATTTCTCTTTGTCCCCTGGGTACTCAAATATGTATCCCCTCCCTGAGGGTGGCAGCATACAGGTGTCATGTATTTATTTTTTCCGTCCGTCGGTAATATTTGTGTGTGTGTTAAATATCTAAAAAAAAACGTTTTGCATATCAACTTGGAGTTTTGATGTAAAGTTTAAGGAACCCCGACGTTAAAATATAAAGGTATAGGAAACCATAGAATAGTGACTAAATTATGATTAACACAAAGACAAACGGCTACTAGAAGAAAAAAATGAATTTCGACTGTGAGGAACACAGCTTCATACGTGTACAAAGACACATCAATTAAAAGAGAAAACCAATTTTGATCTATTATAATATTAAAAAGTATATAAATATGTAAGTTGTCTACTAAAAATATAACATTAGACATATTTTTTTCTGCTGTATATATGTTGGAATGTTGTATCACTGACGACAAGATTGTCATTATTAATCACTAGTACTTTTATCGTCTTTTTCCAATTTTTCTAGAACAGAAATTAAGTCTGGCCTTAAACATACAGTAAGGAACAAATCGACGGTTTTGGTGGTGTTACCTTTTGAAATAAACCCTACACATGTTGCGTTTGGTGAAAGCTCTGCGATTATTTGCAATTAAGTGTGCTTAAAGTTTAGTCAGTTGCTGCTTATTGTTTAAAGTAGCATGCTGACACTTGCAGCAATTAGGGAAAAAAAGTATTTTAATGATCGACGTGTTAGTATAATTGTATGTTTAAGTGGTAAGGCATTTTGCTAGGTCCCAGTAATGTTTATTTGTGGGTGTACAGCACGTGCATAATTTATGGTATGTGGTAGTGTTTGTTTTACTAGCAGTTTGTTACATTTTTTAAAAATACCGTATCGAATCTGATATAAGTCACACATATTTTTTATATGACAGCTATTTTGCTCGTCCCCAAAGAATAAATAGAAGTATTGGGTTTATAATAGACAATATTTCCTGGAACTTGTGGGCTGAAATATTTGAAATATCTTTTTGATGACATTTTCTTTATAATGTATTCTTTTAAAATTATTAAAATACACGTATCACGTAAAGTTATATATTTTATCATTTTAAATCATTAGGAAAAACAAAAGTTAATCTTTTTATATTTTATATTTTGTTCTCAAGGGAATACATCAACTGAATGGGAAATTGTTTTCTTTTCCAATGTGTCTTAATAAAATATAGTTACGCCGTTTGAATTTCTAAGGCAAGTTTATTTAACTTGCAATTTCATTATATCAAAAACTTTATTGCATTATAAACAAAAAAAAATTCAATTGGGTTCAAGCAATCAGTACATGTATTATTATCTGCTTTCAGACACAAACGTCACAATCTTTTTACCAACGACCTAAACCTACGTCCACAGTTACTACATGTATTTTAAATTCTTACATATTTATGTTCTAGATATCAACGATTATGTCGAAGGCCTTGAAAGAAGTGAGTACAACGTTCTTTGTATAAATATCTATTATGGCAGATATTGTGAAAGTGTATACAAGTATATTATATGTAGTTACTTAACTTGATATGACAAAATACCAGGATATAGTCTAAAACCACAAATGGTCAATATCACAAATGGTCAATATCAGACTATGGTAAATGCTTGACTTTAATTTATAAAGGTTATTTGTTGGACTAGTTAGCATGGTAAAATTATTAAAGTTATTAAAAGGTAGTTGATTAATTCTGCATTGGAACACTTTTTAGTAACATTAAAATGTTGATCTCCAACAGAGATAATATTATTATAGCAAACAGTATAAATAATACAACTGCTGACATAAAAACTTTAAATACTTTATTTCACAACATATAAAATTTGATAATACACTTGTACATTATCAGAAGTTTTTGACTGCTGCCAAGGATGGGGATATGAAGACACTCACAGATTGTCTCGAACTCGGTGTTGATGTAAACTGTACAGGCCGATATGTGAGTTACACAGTATTATAAATAGAACTGTGCGGTTCAATTATTAGAAAATGTAAACGCATCAGTTTTTAAAAGATCGATTGCATCCGACTTTGCTACATGTAATATAAATGTAAGCGAACTGCTTTAAATCGATTCAAATAAAGATTGATACATTTTTGTGCAAGTGTGAACTTAGTCTAAGTTTCAATACATCACAAAAGTTATATTCTTAATTATTCAGAATATATCATGTAATTCACTTGGCTTCAAATTATTCTTTAAAAGACCCAATTATTTCATAAGTACGGCAAATTGGTTTACTTATCTCTTCGTAACAATATTGGGGCAGAAGTATGTGTTTTGAAATATTAATTGGGTTCTGGTTACTCGCTTTCTGTTTTGCTTCGCGTTGTATATGTGCGTTTCCTCCGGGTTTGTAATTGATCATGGATTGACATCTGTCACACATCTTTAATAGTGGCTAATAGTACGCACTTTGTTCTGAAACAGAAAATCTGAAGAATTACAAAACCGGACTGATTATAAACAATTGTACTTACATCGAAAGAAAAAATATGACAAAATATTTCCATTTTATAAAATGACAACTGTCGACGAGAACATCAGAAAAATAAAGTAAAAAAACGTTTTATAGACAAATTTAAACCGTCTTTCAATCGACAACTATAATATTAATATTAATGTTAATATATATTTATGTGTATTAACTCCCCTTATAACTATTGTAACGTCATATAAACGTTACCGTTACCGTTAGTAACGTTATAAACATTAATGATGTTTGTTCAGCTGAGGACAGCCAGAAGGCATGAAAGTACCTGATTAAATTGTGATTATTCGATCATGTTGGACTGACTTAAAACCTTATTAAGTATCGGATCGACAAACATGACGAGTTTAGAAGATTATGCAACGATACAGATAACAGTGTTTTTGTCAAAATATAAGACACAGACAGACCAACGAATGGCCTTAGACATTGATTGTCAATATCAATAAATGACGTCAACAAGTAATAAAATATTGATCTTAAAATTTCTCATTTCATAATGAACCCAAAACTTCTACACATTACCTTCACCATCCGCCACCCGGGAATGAGGGTTCATCTGGCCTTGTTCAAATATTTGATTAAAATGCCATCAAAATTACCAAGGTGACAAATTTACTACGCCAGATGCGCGTTTCGTCTATTCAAGACTCATCAGTGGCGTTAAAATCTAAATGTTTAAGTTATTCTTCATTAGGAGATGGAATAATATAAGTCCCATGGGATCGTATAAATACACAATACAGGTAGTTCAAAATATTATATAAATGGTCTAAAGAAATCTACCAACAAGTAAACTTATTAAGTATCGGATCGACAAACATGACTATACAGCATAAACAAAAATAATATACAAGTTTAGAAGATGAAGCAACGATACAAATGACGGTGTTTTTTGTCAAAATTTAAAACACAGACAGACCAACGAATGGCCTTAGACATTGAGTGTCAATATCAATAAATGACGTCAACAAGTAATAAAATATTGATCTTGAAATTTCTGACTTCATACAGAACCCAACACTTCTACACATTGCCTTCACCATCCGCCACCCGGGATTGAGGGTTCATCTGGCTTGTTCAAATATTTTATTAAAATACTATCACAATTACCAAGGTGACAAATTTACTACGCCAGACGCGCGTTTCGTCTATTCAAGACTCATCAGTGGCGTTAAACTCTAAATGCTCAAGTAAATATTTATCGGTGTTTTTGTTAAAATTATAGACGCAGACTGCCCAACAATTTAGTCAGTGTCAATATAAATTTATGACGCCAACATATCATAAAATATATATTGATCTATTGATCTTGAATTTTTCCACTGTAACTGAACTTCAAATTTATCTATATTGATTTTATTATTAGCTACTTGATGGTGAGTTGTCCCTTAGTTTTATTCAAATATTCTGATAAAATGTTATCAAAAGGACCAAGGTGACAAATTCATCATGAATTTGTCACCTTGGTAATTTTGATAACAATTTATTAGAATGTTTGCTGTAAAATAGGTTCACATCCCCTTATTAATAATGACTTTGCATCGTCAACAGAAGAACTACGTTTCATGAAAGTGAACAAACATTAACACGAATGTTCAAACGGATAATTGTACATTTTCCCATTATATAAAGTTGTGGAAGACATACAATCTCTGCGTGATGAAAAAGAAACACATTTTATACGTAGTTTAAATCCACACTTTAATGGCTAGATGTTGATTGTTGATTAACTGTTATTAACAGCAACTCATTAATTTAGAATTAATTATTATAAACGCAATGTTAGTTTATGCAACTTTATGAACGTTATTTTCCTGTATTTGTCTTACGTTTGTGTAAACAATATTTGTAAACATGATTGTCGCCTGAAAAGCTGCGGGAAGCAGTGAAAGTACTAGCGATATGATACAATATACATATTTTTTGTGCGACCTTTTCTTTATTTAGACTCAATGCCGTCTTGTGGACTTTATCTCGTGTTACTTTATATATATCTTTTAGGGCACGACTTCACTTCACCTGGCGGCAGATAAAGGGAACACGGACATAGCAGCCCTCCTTCTATCAAAAGGCGCTGACTTTAACATGAAGGCTTACAGGGTAGGTATTCTTTAGCGGAAAGTTGTGTTTTACTTAATTGTTGCACTGAAAAAAATACCCACATGTTGCAATAGCTTTTTTGCTCGTCTCTTTATAGTTAGCACCTCAATGAAACGGTCGACACGAAGTTCAAATTTTATCAAATCTGAAAAACCACCATAATTGAATTTTGTTGTTTTATAAGTTAAACTGAGACACATCGACTATAAACTGCATGTTATTTAAAGGAAATTAATTACATTTAGACATTGCATTATATCTATTTTCTAGAGACAGACGCCACTTCACCGGGCGGCAATGGGTGGTCACAAAAACGTAGCAGCACTATTGATATCTAGCAGGGCTGACATTAATATCAGGGATGATGATGTATGTGGATGTATTATTCTTCACATACAGACGGTCTTGTTTCATCACATTTTTTGTATGAAATCTGAATATATCAATGTTCATTGTCTTGGGAAACATTTTACAAGGTTTATTAGTTAATTTCAAATAATTATATATTTTCCAATAGTTTTGCTAATTTTTTTTCTTGCCTAATTCTACGAAATCGGTTTTCTATTCTGACAACAGAGATTTATAGTACATCTGTATATGGCTGACATTATAAATCATATACTATTTTATACAAAAATTTACTGTTGTCGTTTATTTTATTCATGTTTTGTAATGAATAAACAAATATCAAATTTCAGTAGATCTCTTACAAAAACTACTGTAAAAGTTGTAATATATAGCTGTATTGAAAAAAATGTGTTATTTACAGACACAATGATGTGTACATATTTTTTATTCTAGAGTCAGACACCACTCCACTGGGCAGCAATGGGAGGACACATTGACACTGTAGCCCTACTGGTATCAAAAGGGGCTGACATTAACTGCCAAGGTAACAAGGTATGTATTCCCTAGCGAAAACTGTTTTAATTTAGGTGTGTTCTGAAAATGAAAATATCAACGTTCGTTTTGTTATCGCCGACATGTGTCAACATTAATTCAACGTAATAACACATTTAACTTTAAGTGTGTTTAATATTTATTTCACTCGTTTTGACCACAAAAATATCTGGCCTAATGATTAAGGTTTTTCGTCTAGTTCATCAAGTGGTATTTCAATGCTGAGGTTGCGGGTTCGTCTTGATCGAAAGAAAATGCTGACATTGACGTTAAACATCATTCAAGCAAACAAATGAAGGCAAATATTTATAGTATATCTTTGATATCTGACATGAAAAACGTCTATTATCCAAACACAGTTTTTCCTGTAAATATGGCTGTTAATTTACTCGCTTTTTCTGTACAATCTGATAATATTAATTGTAACGATGCTTGTTGCGAAAGTAGTTTCTTGATCTTTTTACTATAAACACAGAGACATATGGTGCATTGTTAATAGCGTCTATGATAAAACGTCCATTATTTTATGCAAAACAAATATATATATAGATTATATAAAGATTGGGAAGGCAATGTGTAGATGTAGATGTTTTAGGTTCAGTTCAAGTTAGAAATTTTCAAGAGCAATATTTTATCACTTGTTGACGTCATTTATATTGACACTCAATGTCTAAGGCCATTCGTTGGTCGGTGTGTGTCTAAAATTTTGACAAAAACAACGTCATGTGTATCGTTGCATAATCTTCTAGACTTGTATAATATATACTTTTTTGTTTATGCTGTATCGTCATGTTTGTCGATCCGATACTTAATAAGCTTACTGGTTGGTAGATTTCTTTAGACCCTTTATATATATATATATATATATATATATATATATATATATATATATATATATATATATATATATATATATATATATATATATACTTCTACAAATTAAGCCCAACACTGTTTGAATTAGATTTTTAACACTGTCAAATTTGTGTTTACCCTCAGCGGGATTCGAACTCACACCGTTGTGACACTGTGGCACCAAATCGCCTGCACTATGTCCAGCGGTCTAGACCCCTCGGCCAAATCCGCTATATAAAAATATAGCTTCATTAACCGGGGTGAAACGTAGACATAGACATAGTACATGTGTACTGGCGTGTGACGATGGAATTTTCGTAACCAATACATATTAATTTGACAGTAATCTAATTCAGCATTTTTGTATATATTATATAGGATGACAAAGTTACTTGTCATTCGGTCACAGTAAGTAAATTATATACAAACGTCTAAGTATTGTGACAACCATATAATATATCTATCCAGCGGATTTCTGAAACATCAGAAATACAGGGTTAATATCAAATTTTTATATATACTTCTACAAATTAAGCCCAACACTGTTTGAATTAGATTTTTAACACTGTCAAATTTGTGTTTACCCTCAGCGGGATTCGAACTCACACCGTTGTGACACTGTGGCACCAAATCGCCTGCACTATGTCCAGCGGTCTAGACCCCTCGGCCAAATCCGCTATATAAAAATATAACACAAATTTGACAGTGTTAAAAATCTAATTCAAACAGTGTTGGGCTTAATTTGTAGAAGTATATATAAAAATTTGATATTAACCCTGTATTTCTGATGTTTCAGAAATCCGCTGGATAGATATATTATATGGTTGTCACAATACTTAGACGTTTGTATATAATTTACTTACTGTGACCGAATGACAAGTAACTTTGTCATCCTATATAATATATACAAAAATGCTGAATTAGATTACTGTCAAATTAATATGTATTGGTTACGAAAATTCCATCGTCACACGCTAGTACACATGTACTATGTCTATGTCTACGTTTCACCCCGGTTAATGAAGCTATATTTTTATATAGCGGATTTGGCCGAGGGGTCTAGACCGCTGGACATAGTGCAGGCGATTTGGTGCCACAGTGTCACAACGGTGTGAGTTCGAATCCCGCTGAGGGTAAACACAAATTTGACAGTGTTAAAAATCTAATTCAAACAGTGTTGGGCTTAATTTGTAGAAGTATATATAAAAATTTGATATTAACCCTGTATTTCTGATGTTTCAGAAATCCGCTGGATAGATATATTATATGGTTGTCACAATACTTAGACGTTTATATATATATATATATATATATATATATATATATATATATATATATATATATATATATATATACAAGTCTAGAAGATTATGCAACGATACAAATGACGGTGTTTCTTGTCATAAATTTAGACACAGACTGACCAACGAATGGCCTTAGTCATTGAGTGTCAATATAAATAAATAACGTAAACAATCATAACATATTAATCTTGAATTTTCTCATTTTAAATGAACCCAAAACTTTTTTCATAGTTTGCTTCTCAGTCCGCTAACCGGGGACGTGCCGTGCTGTTACTTTGCTTTGCTCAAATATTCCAACAAGATGTAATCAAAATTATCAATTCATTACGCCAGACGCGCGTTTCGTCTACTTAAGACTCATCAGTGGCGTTTAACTCTAAATAATGTTTAAGATATTCTTCATTGGGAGATGGAATAATATTTTTTTCGTTGGGAGATGGAATAATATAAGTCCACTGGGATCGTGTAAATACACAATACAGGCAGTTCAAAATATTATATAAAGAGTCTAAAAGAAATCTGCTAACCAGTACACTTATTTAGTATCGGATCGACAAACATGACGATACAGCATAAACAAAATATTTTTTTCGTTGGGAGATGGCATAATATAAGTCCACTGGGATCGTGTGGACTTATATTATTCCATCTCCCAACAAAAAAAATATTATTCCATCTCCCAATGAAGAATATCTTAAACATTATTTAGAGTTAAACGCCACTGATGAGTCTTAAGTAGACGAAACGCGCGTCTGGCGTAATGAATTTGTCACCTTGATAATTTTGATTACATCTTGTTGGAATATTTAAGCAAAGCAAAGTAACAGCACGGCACGTCCCCGGTTAGCGGACTGAGAAGCAAACTATGAAAAAAGTTTTGGGTTCATTTAAAATGAGAAAATTCAAGATTAATATGTTATGATTGTTTACGTTATTTATTTATATTGACACTCAATGACTAAGGCCATTCGTTGGTCAGTCTGTGTCTAAATTTATGACAAGAAACACCGTCAATTGTATCGTTGCATAATCTTCTAGACTTGTATGTTATTATTTTTTGTTTATGCTGTATCGTCATGTTTGTCGATCCGATACTAAATAAGTGTACTGGTTAGCAGATTTCTTTTAGACTCTTTATATATATATATATATATATATATATATATATATATATATATATATATATATATATATATATATATATATATATATATTCGTTTAAAAAGTTGTACAACAACATCTAGATGCATATTTAAAGCGAAAACAAAGTTTTACACTTTAAAAATTGCACAAATATTTCTCCTGACCAACATGCTTCTTCCGTTTTTTTACAACAAATGACAATAACAGGTAACAAGTTTTTGTCATTATAAGTATGTTATATACGATTTCTTCTAATTAACGAAACAAGTTTTTTGTTATTGCCATTACACTATGTACAGGTGTATAAGGTATATATATATATCTTTTTATCACGAATAAGAAATATCAAGATATATTTGATATATTGTTTGATAAATATCACGGTTTAATTTAAGTTTCGAAAACTATTGTGACATGTAGCTGCTCAACAATTTACATTTGATGGAAATGGAAATATGCTATAATTTACAGAGCAATTGGGGGCCTCAGTGGCCGAGTGGATCATGTAGTTCATCTACTACTATTGGTCAATTGATATGTCAAAACTGAAGTCGCAGGTTTGAGTATCATTGATGCAGAGGGTTCTCAACTCTAATTATTATTGACACGGATTGCCAGTTTTCCTACCAAAGTTCTGGGGTTTTCTACGGCTACACCGGCTTCCTACCCCAATAAAAACTGGACGCCACGATATATAACTAAAAAAATTTCTTAACGTGCCGCCAAGCACTAATCAAACAAACAGCACAACGAATTGTGTTTAAAAAAGCGTTATATTTATTGTTGTAGGCCATGACACCAATCTTATGGGCGGCAGAAAAAAACCACTCAGACACAGTAGATTTTCTGAAATCAAAGGCGGCTGACGTCAGCTTTTTGGAAAATCAAGTATGTATTTCTCAGTTCATTGTTTTTACTACTTTTATTTTACTGACACTTCTAATGTTTGTTATTACGATCAACATGCCATACCAATAAGGCATAACAATATGGTACTTGCAGGAAAAAAATATTTTGGTTGCCATGGATAATTCTACATTAATAAAGACGATACCTATTAATGATGTTTAGTTTTGGTCCCCTAGGTCCCCTAGGTCGTCTCTTCCACTTATTATGTGAAAACGATCTTACATGAAGACAACATTTTGACCACCTTTGTTATCACTACTCCCAGTATTCAGTGATATCTATCTTTGTTTTGACACCCAAAACACAAGCTTCATCTGATGCAACTGTTAATCGCGCCTAGAGTCTTCTGTGCCTACTCAGTTTAGTCATTATTAAATATCTCAAAAGGAGTCAAGATCTCCACTATGATCGTCCTATAATATTATACAATATTGTTGCTGTTTTAGAAATCCCGATAGCGACCCATATCAAAGATATTGTATAATAATTTGCCAGGACACCATCAACTCAGAAGAGATATTGATACACACCCTTTGCGTTATCCCTTTCCATTCATTTCATAATACATTGATTAACAAAACGGCTTAATTTCTACACCATATACCAACTTGTACATTATCTTATCCAGATGAAGTAATTTTAGCGGTAATGAAATTAAGGCAATCCGACAACGTCCCTTTACCTCGTTCTTCATATATATTAATTATCTCAAAGCCGGTCAATATTGCAGTCACACACAATCACTAGTTTGGACAAAAAAATGAATGTAGTGTAGCCCCGGGACATCCATTTACGTTAACTGAATATATTTTTGTTTAATAGACATTTACCTTACTCAACCTGGTTAACTTCTTTAACCTATTGACACCATAACACTAACTCGTGTAGCTAGATCCAACCCTAACCACACCTTTAAATCATCTATACCTGTTTGTTAGAAAAAGCACAAATGAACACAAATCTTGGAAAACCACTATATAAAATCATTGGGAAAACATTAGATTGAACGTACATAAATATTATTTTATAACTCGAAAGGCGTCATTTAATAAACAACTCATACAGGGTATAGTGTTGTACTCATTTACACACAGGGAGTACCTAGTTGTCAATAGCAGACTAAGGGAAATGATTGTTATATCTGTATAAAGCTATTACATCGACTGGACATTGTGGATATTAACAATAAGTCAAATAAATTTGACTAATACTTCATTGAACACGTATTCAGTGATTTTAAATTGATATTCACTTACAGCATAATATTTGTATAATGTACAGTATAAAGACAGCAATTGCTGATATTAAACCACTTTAAGTATTATTTGACCAAATATCAATATTGCAAAAACAATTGTTTATTATCAGAAGCTTCTGACTGCTGCAAAGAATGGAGATATGAAGAAGGTTACAAATAGTCTCGACCTCGGTACAGATGTAAACTGTTCAGACAAATCCGTGAGTTACACAGTTGAATGTTAATCTTTCTTGGTACATGTTTGTGTTAATGAGAAATATGTTTGTTGGCCTCAAAGATAATTTTAAATGCTCACATGCAATTTAATTTGATACTAGTTATTGGATATGAGTCAGATTCAACCGATTAACAAATGTTTTATTCTTAATCATTCAAAACATATCATGTTATGGTTGACAAACACATTCAGTCAACGAAACAAATGTTTCACTGTAAATGGGCTAATATCACTTTGTTCCGAATAGAACCGATAAATCTTCACAATGTTTGGAGTAAAAATATGTGTTTTGATGTTTTGATAAAGGAAAGACATTTTAAAGGATGGCAGAAGAAATAACAAAACTAAATAAGTAAGACAGTCTGGCCTGTTTGTGTTATAAATTACGGTGTTCCTTACATTGAGTTGATATAAAGACAGAACAAATATTATTTTAGACATTGTTTTATATTCAATATTTTAGGGCATGACACCACTTCACCTGGCGGCAGAGAACGGTCATACGGATATAGCCACCCTTCTGCTATCAAAGGGGGCTAACATTAATATTAAAGATTACAGGGTGTGTATTCCTAATTGTACTTAGTTTTGTACTGTATAAGACAATATTATTGTTTTTCGTATTATGACACACACGATACTAGATTCATCGATTTA
Source organism: Limnoperna fortunei (assembly GCA_944474755.1). Lineage (NCBI taxonomy): Eukaryota > Metazoa > Mollusca > Bivalvia > Mytilida > Modiolidae > Limnoperna > Limnoperna fortunei. Next base: position 60,733,434 of record OX104123.1, read on the forward strand.
ATTTTATGTAGTAATTGCTTCACCTTTTATTTTACTCGTCTCGTAATAGCGAGCATCGCAAATTTAATCTATACGGTAACATGTGTAAAATGTGTGATACATAAATAAACCCTTCTGTTCTAGGGAGAGACACCACTTTACCGGGCTACAGAGGGAGGCTACACAGCCATGGCAGCAATTTTGATATCGAATGGGGCTGAAAGTAATAGTCAAGATACCCGTGTATGTATTCTTGCGTAGAAGATAGAGTTTGAAAACATCTTTGTACAGAATAAGAATTACCTTGTTATGGCTTACATGATACAAGATTTACTGGTTAATGTCTTCAGATAGCGGAATCAGCAAATATCGAATTTAACAACGCCTGCTACAAACGTTTTGGTTTTCTATCTGGACCGTATATAACATCTACTATTTCATACAAGACATATATTTCGTCATTGATTGATACAATTCATGTTATTAATATGTTTGTCATAAATAATCAAATATCACGTTTTAGTAGATGTACAAATACTACACTTCTGATGTCAAACTGCAATGCAAAATGTATGTGTTTATCTATATAATATCACGAATGCTACATTATCTGGTCGACAACAATCTTTTAGTATTTTTCAGCAAGTAACCCGAATTCAAATGGTAAAAATTCTTCACCACTCCTTGCGGATTTATTCATGTATTCTTTATTTAACGTACCTGAAACTATGTCCTTTAATTCACCTATACATATACTAATGATTTCCTTTCAATTAGCAACCCTCAATGTCCTGAGTGGTTTCCGTAATATATCCGTCAGAACTGGATGATTGGATGATTCTATGACATTTCGTCCTTATGCACCAATAATCCAGCATCTCATGCATACGCTGCCTATATTTCTTATTTATAAAGTATGCAATAACTTTCAGTGGGTATAGTGATTTGCAAACGTCACAATTTTAATAAAAATTATAAACCAAGCTTACATGAAAAAATAAGTCCAGTCCTTTAATAAGATTCTATTACTTTGCTGATGAATATGATTGCAAGTAGTTCCCCTATAAATTCAGTACATAGTGCTTGTGATGTGATGTGATGATCATTGGATACACCTACTACTGACTAGTGATGAATGATACCCGAAGATTTTCATCAGCACACTCACTCATACTACAGTTATGCAAGCGGGATGTTTGGCATGCCATTAAAGCTGGTTTAATACTCCATTTCATTTCAAATGCATGTACCAAGTCAGTACCACTACTGTAGTTGATAAATTTATAATGGTTGGTTCTAAGGTTTTGCCAGTTTCTTGGACTCTGATTTGTGGATTGTTCATTATAAGTGAGGCTATTCAGTGTATTTTTATGTGTTCACAAAAAATCCAAATTTTATGTTAGAGTAGGTTCATAAACAGTACTTTTGGGATTTGCAAATGTAGCTGTAATACCTAATCGACCTCATCAGCACGCTTTAATTGTACATTATGGTTCAAATCAGATTATTTAAAAAATCGCCATACATCTTTGTTCCACATAAGTGCCGGTATTCATTATATTTGTATTATGTTATGAATAAACACATATCATTTAACGACAAAATATAGTTATTGACAGACAATATTTTGTGGGGGGCTCGGTGGCCGAGTGATTGATCACGTGGTCTGTAATCACTGCGATTGGAGGCTCGATTCTCTCTACAGGCAGGATGTACTCGACTCCAATCTTAATTGACAAGGATTGCTAGTTTTCCTACGCAGGTCGAAGGTTCTCTCCCGGTATTTCGGCTTCCTTCCCCAATTAAAATTGGACGCCATGATATAGCTGAAAAATTGCTGAAAGTGGCATTAAAACACTATCAAACAAACAGTATTTTGTGTTTAAGCATAGTTTTATATTTATTGTTTTAGGGCAGAACGCTACTTCATCGAGAGGCAGAGAGAGCCAATACGTACATAGCTGCCCTCCTGATATCAAAAGGGGTTAACGTTAACAGCCAGGATAACTTTGTATGTATTCCTTTTATTTAGGGATGAAACCGGATTACCCGGAGAAATGTATTCATCAGTAGAAAGTAGCGTTTTAACTCATTTTTTACTCAATGTATAATACTATTTCGTGATTAAAAACATATAAACGAATCCCATTTCATATGGTAGTCTAGCTATCAGGTGGAGACATTCAAGATTTGCAGTAACACTATATTTAAAGTAGACTTTAAAAATATGACATTGATGAAAAATAAGTGTTTTATTTTATTATAACGAGTTCTGGATTTTTTTCCAATCTGCCAACCAAGTGACATTCATTTGACATCATCAAGATATTATAAAAACGTTACCGGACCAATGTTAAATGCAACGGAACTGTTATGGTTCTCAAAAGTAGTATCATTAATCATAAAATGTGCTATGCTAGTATTTAGGCTGTGCATTTATTCATGTTACAAAATCAGAGATCTGAAGAGAATCACCAATGGTTGAGATGATAAAGCGTCCATATAAGAACTGGATGCCATGATATGGCTAAATAAATTGCTTAATGTGGCGTTAAACACTTTTTAAGCAAACATTCAAACATTCAAACAATGTTAATAGCAGAATGATTGTAATTTACAGAGAATTGTACTGTTTCAACAATGCTTATATTTATTGTCATAGGACAAGACCACACTATAATTGGCAACAGAGAGAGCTCACTTAAACACAGCAAAGGTCCTGATTTCAAAGGGGGCTGACATTAACATTAAAGATATACTTATATGTATTTCTCTGTAAATAGTGGTTTTTACTTCATTTTTGTACTAAATCGACTTATGTTTAAATTGTTATTAAGGCCGACATGACGCAAATCAATTATAGCAATTTGGAACCTGCAGTTATAAGAGGTTTGGTTTTCGGTAATTCCATGCGAAGTTGCAAAAACGAAACTAGTTAATTGAATGCAAAGTATAGGATTCCTGGATCGTATTTATCGCTTATCATAAAATAATTATGTGCTACAACAAAAATAGTCAGCAAAATAAAACCACCCATTTATTCATTTCCAAGACAAATCCAGTTCAGCAAATGAATTTGGCAGTGATTCTTTATTTACCCTTTTTACTAACCATGTGTAAATGATAAAGATGCTCATCCTGACGAAATTTAAAAAAAACAACACTGTCAACAAAACAAGGTAAATTCAGTAAATGATACGCTTTCCCTTTGTAATCTCCAACTCAATATTCAGTGAATTTGTTTAACCTGAGATGGGCAATATCCGCACCGGATAACTATCCCCATATTGACTCACCAGTACAAGGTATAGTCAGTTGATGTACCGTTTAGGTTCGCCTAAGGCTTATTGCCATTTCCTCATTTGAGTCAGTACAAAAAAATTCACGTCAAGTACTCAAGATCTCCACCGTATAACCATCCATGCATAAACTCATCTGTTCAAGGTTCATTAAGTAGATGTATTGGTTATACCTCTTGTGTTATACCTACTTAACACATTCACCTTGAATTACAATTATAAAATATTACAAAATGGGCCAAGATTCCACAACTAATGTCAATGTGTGTATTATCCAGAAATAATAATTCTTCAATAATAAATGAAGGTAATCCGGCCTTGTCCATTCCCCTAATCCTAAAAAAAATGATCAAAATTTCAGCCATATAACCATCCCTAACCTATTGGTGGCAAAAAAATAATTGATTGGATATAGTTTAGCCCTTAGTCATCTCTTCCACGTTCATGTAAAATATCAATGTTTATTTTGGTATGGAAAAAATGTAAGAAGATGTCAAACTGCAATGCAAAATGTATGTGTTTATCTATATAATATCATGAATGCTACATGATCGGTCGACAACAATCTTGGAACTTTTAGAGTATGTATTTTTCAACAAGTAATCCGAATTCAAATGGTAAAAATTCTTCACCACTACTTGCAAATTTATTCATGTATTTTTTTTTAACGTACCAGAAACCATGTCCTTTAATTTCACATATACATATACTGATGATGTCATTTCAATTAGCAACCCTCAATATCCTTAGTGGTTTCCGTAATATATCCGTCAGAACTGGATGCTTGGATGATTCCATGACATTTCGTTCTTATGCACCAATAATCCAGCATCTCATGCATACGCTGCCTATATTTCTTATTTATAAAGTATGCAATAACTTTCAGTTGGTATACCGATTTTTGCAAACGTCACAATTTTAATAAAAATTATAAACCAAGCTTACATGAAAAAATAAGTCCAGTCCTTTAATAAGATGCTATTACTTTGCTGATGAATATGATTGCAGGTAGTTCCCCTATTTGTAAATTCAGTACATAGTGATTGTGATGTGATGATCATTGGTTACAGTTATGCAAGCGGGATGTTTGGCATGCCATTAAAGCTGGTTTAATACTCCATTTCATTTCAAATGCCTGTACCAAGTCAGTACCACTGCTGATAAATTTATGATTTTTGGTTCTCAGGTTTGCCGGTTTCTTGGACTCTGATTTGTGGATTGTTTTTTGTGATAGTATCCTTGGTGTTCGGTATTTTGGAATTACCTTACTTACAACATTGGTTAAACATAAGTATATCTTAATTCTTCTAGGGATTGACACCCCTTCACTATGCAGCAAAGGCAGGCCACACAGAAGTATCAGAACATTTAATATTAAATGGAGCGAATATAAACTGCCGGGATGGCGGGGTAAGTATTCCACAGTGGAAGGACGTTTGTTTACTTCATTTATGTACATAATCTGAAAATATCAATGTTTAGTTTGGTATGGAAAACATGTGAGAAGATGTATAAGCTAATTTCAGTTAACTATATATTTTATAATGTGTGGTCATTTATTTAGCTCACTGCTTTTTACATTTTATCAATATTAACAACCTTTAGTTATTACAAGTTATTTTTTAGCATTGACGCCAGGAAAATCTTTAATACAGCGTTATAGGCTAAAATGATAAAACGTCCAGGTTTTCATTATATTGTGACAACCATATAATATATCTATCCAGCGAATTTCTGAAACATCATAAATACTGGGCTAATTTCAATTATTTATATATAGGTCTACAAATCATACTGTTAGAAACACTGTTAAAATTAGATTTTAATACCGTCAAATTTTGTGCTTAGCCTCAGTTGGATTCGAACTCACACCGTTGTGACACTTGTGGCACTCTGCCTGCATTATGTTCAGCGTTTTAAACCCCTCGAATGCGGGAAAACTGTTATATTCATATTAATATAATTTTACTTCTAATCTCTCAAACTCTCAATGACAACAATTGATGAAATGAAAATAAAACAATTATGATCAATCGATATTGATTTTTATCATTGTCCACTCAAAAGCAGAACAAATAAAAATCAAGAAATGTGGACGCCCTAACTGTGGAGTATGCAAATACTAAATCGAAGGTTCAACATTGACTTTTAAAAACGGAGAACGGTTCACGATACATCCGTATTTTGAGGATTATATAATGATACGTATGCTATGACCTTTTTCTTCTCTAGTCCTCTGATAGTTCTTAATTCTTCCATTAGCATAGGTTTCTGTTTTTGAATTCCAAGAATAATTAACTGTATCGGATATTTCTTTCTAAAAGGACGTTTTTAATCCATATAGCTGTTAATAACATAATTCGGGATCTGAAATGGTTGTGCATATTCTCCTTGCAAAATTACACAATATAATTAATATTAAGGCCTACACAAGTTGTAGTATATATTGAAAATACAAATACACAAATTACATTGAACAAACCAATATAAAACAATGCATTTCAACATTTATTTCTGCAGAATCTGAAAATAAAAATTTTAAAACGATTTTTACAAACATAGCTTAAAAAGACATGAACCACATAGATCAATGAAAAAGGTAATTTTTTTTCATGTATGTAATCATTCAGGGTTTGGGTTCGATTTCTAATCTTTATAAACAAGGATTGCAAGTTTTCCAGCCACAGATCAAGGATTTTCTCCGAGTACTCCGGCTTTCTCTCACAATAAGAACTGGATGCCATGATATGGCTAAAAATTGCTGAATGTTGCGTAAAACACGTTTTACAGCAATCATTCAAACAATTTTAATAGCAGAATGATTGTAATTTACAGAGAGATTGTACTGTTTCAACAATGCTTATATTTATTGTCATAGGACAAGACCCCACTACATTTGGCAGCAGAGAATGACCACTTAAACACAGCAGAGGTCCTGATTTCAAAGGGGGCTGACATTAACATTAAAGATATATTTGTATGTATTTCTCAGTAAATAGTGGTTTTTTACTTCATTTTTGTGCTACATCGACTAATGTTTGAATTGTTATTAAGGCCGACATGGCGCACCAATCAATTATAACAATTTGGAACCAGCAGTATAAGAGGTTTGGTTTTCGGTAATTCCATCCGAAGTTGTAAAAACGAAACCAGTTAATTGAATGCAAAGTATAGGATTCCTGGATCGTATTTATCGCTTATCATGAAATAATTATGTGCTACAACAAAACTAGTCAGCAAAAAAACCCCACCCATTTATTTATTTCCAAGACAAATGCAGTTCAGTAGATGTATTTGGCAGTGATTTTTTTATTTAGACTTTTTAATAACCATGTGTTTTCAAAACACTAGTAAAGATGCTCATCCTGACGAAATTTAAAAAAACAACACTTTCAACAAAACAAGATAAATTCAGTAAATGACACGCTTATACCTGTCCCTTTGTAATATCCAACCCCATATTCAGTGAATTTGTTTAACCTGAGATGGGCAATATCCGCAACGAATAACTATCCCCATATTGACTCACCATATATATTCGCACTGAATAACTATCCCTGTGTCGTCTCACTAATAAAGGATACAGTCCGTTGATGTAACGTTTAGGTTTAGGCTTATCTCAATTTCCTCATTTGAGTCAGTACAAAAACTTTCACGTCAAGTAGTCAAGCTCTCCACCGTATAACCATCCATGCATAAACTCATCTGTGCAAGGTTAATTAAGTAGATGTATTGGTTATACCTCTTGTGTTATACCTACTTACCACATTCACTTAATATTACAATTATAAATTATTCCAAATGGGCCAAGATTCCCCAATTAATATCAATGTGTACATTATCAAGAAATAATACTTCATCAATATTAAATTAGGGCAATCCGGCTTTGTCCATTCCCCTAATCCTAAAAAATGATCAAGATTTCAGCCATATAACCATCCCTAACCTATTGGTGGAAACAAACAATAATTGATTTGATATATAGTTTAGCCCTTAGTCATCCCTTCCACGTTCATGCAATAATTATCTCACACTGACATCTCATTCTTACATTCACTCAGTTTTAGTGCGTCATTAATGACTTTCTCAAAAATGGTTAACTTCTATACCCTACAAGCATCCCTACATTAACTCCTCAAGACTTCATCAGTTTCTTTGATTCGCCGACGCTAACTATCATCACCATTTGTAACAACTTAATAGAAAAATAATTTTCAGAAATATGGCACGAGAGATACAGATACCTGAAATTCATTTCAAGAAGAATGGATTAAAACAACATAACTATTGATGCATTACACTAAGGATTTAAGAAAAGCTCACCAAGTTCTGTTCTTATAGGAAAAAGCAACGAGTTAAAAAAATGCCGATACCTATGGTGAAATATTGCCTGAAATAATATATAATATTATTAATTAAAAATTTTTAAAAAGTCTACCACGTGATATGTTGTATTTTGGCGGATTGACTTTTGTGGATTGCACTGTTACTAAAAATAGAACACAAAATTCCAAAAATTGTGTGACGTTTCGCAATCAATCAGCCAATGATGATATTTTAGAATAATCAGTTGTATTTTGAGTACAAGATAAACAGCATAATTTATTCGTTAATTATAGTTTGCCCGTTGACTATCGTGTCTTTTTAAAAATGTCAACAGATATTTAACATATACATTGTCAGACATCGGCTGTCTGATTTCGACGGACTTTTACATTTAGTATATAATATATGGTGGACTCGCCGTTCTCAAATATCTTCCTAAAAGTTTAGATAATATTGTTGCACCAAACACAAAAAAACACCCGTTACGGCAGAAAATCTTTTGAGATCATACTTTGCATCAAACCGTACTTCAAAAATTTGAACTTCGGATTTTTTTCAATTTGAAAATTTGAAAGCTGTAAAAATGAAAAGGAATTGTAGGATGGCTATTCACTTGATCCATAATTTTATAATCACCAACCAAGCATAAGGGTACTGACCTGAGAATTTGTCATTAATCAATATTCTTATTTTGGTTAGTGCGACAAAATAATAGTTGGACCTAAACACTATGCTGACCTCAGATTATTTCACCATAAGTATGGCCGTTTAGTGTATACATTTTATTCCTTATAAGTGAGACTATTCAGTGTATTTATATTTGTTCACAAAAAATCCAAATGTTATGTTAGAGTAGGTTCGTAAAAAGTACTTTTGGGATTTGCAAATGTAGCTGTAAAACCTAATCGACCTCATCACCACGCTTTAATTGTACATTAGGGTTAAAATCAGATTATTTAAAAAAATCGCTATACATCTTTGTTCCACATAAGTGCCACTATTAATTTTATTTGTATTATGTCATGAATACACATATGATTTAACGACAAAATGTAGTTATTGACAGATAATATTTTGTGGGGGCTCGGTGGCCGAGTGGTTGAGGTAGTTCGTCTATTATTGATCACGTGGTCTGTAAACACTGAGATTGGAGTCTCGATTCTCTCTGCAGGCAGGGTGTACTCGACTCCAATCTTAATTGACAAGGACTGCCAGGTTGAGACATTCAAGATTTGCAGAAACACTATTTTTAAAGTAGACTTAAAAATATGACATTGATGAAAATTAAGTCTTTTATTTTATTAGAACAAGTTCTGGATTTTTTTTGCAATCTGTCAACCATGTGACATTCAATTGACATCATCAACATATTATAAAGACGTTATCTCAAGAGAATCGCCAATGGTTGAGATGATAAAGCGTCCATTTTGTCACACTAATCGAAAATATTTCATCAAAAGGGTAGCTATTTTGTTACTAGTCTTTGTGTACTCTACTTTCGATATATGTAGATATATTACATAAACTGATACGATGTAAATGCAAACTGTCTGCTATTTACAAGAAATTGTTATGTGTAAGCATTGCATTGAACTTTTTATTCCATCAGTTCACGGAGCAGCAGTTAGAGACCAGACAGCCGTAGCACTACTGATATCAAAGAGTGCTGACATTAACATCAGAGATAGAAATGTGTGTATATTTCAGTAAAATGTCGTGTTTAACAACATTTTGGTAATAAATAAAGCAAACAATTAACTGTTTCTCTTTTTAGGAGCAAACAAAATGTTTGGTATTTACAGAAATATATCACCTTATATGTTTTGTTTAAGGAACGGACACCACTCCACTACGCGGCAACATTTGACAAGACAGACATAGCAGGACTACTGATATCAAAGGGCGCTGAGCTTAACATCAGGGATATAGATGTATGTTTATTTAAATAGAAGGGCGTGTTTTACAACATTTGTGCAATAAATCAGAATAGCTGATGTTTCTGTTGTTACGGTCATCATGTTACAAAATTAATTGGCTTATTTCAAAAGTAAAACATTTAGTCGTTTATTTTACTTGGCGTGTCTTTCAAGGAAATCAGAAAATGTTAAAATTAGCAACGTGTTCTAAAGAACGCCTTTTCATTTTGAGCAAATATATCTATTACACATCGTTTATCGCTGACATTATACTTTGAGCAAATAGATCTATAACCTAACTAAGAAACAGGAAAACAACTTGGGCTCTACATCAACACAGAAAAAACAAAAGTCATGAGAATGAACACTGAAAAATTAGATCCTATTTCAATAGACAACAAAACAGTTGAGGATGTAGATGACATTATATGTTTGGGAAGCAAGATAACCAAAGATGGCAATTCAGAGGTTGATGTGCATCACCACCTATCAAAAGCCAGAGAAGCCTTTGCAAGCCTGAAAAAAAAAATCTGGAACTCCTCACATATCAAATTACATATTAAAATAAAGATCTCCAAAAGCAATGTAATATCAGTTCTTCTGTATGGTTCTGAATCTTGGAAAGTTACAAAAGCCATCTGCAGTAAACTTGATGTTTTCCAGCGAAGATGTTTAAGAAGAATGTTGAAAGTTGTCTGGCCAAACAAAATATCCAACAGAGAACTTTACAACAGAACCAATACACCACCAGCATCAGAAGAAATTATGAAAAGAAGCTGGCGCTGGATAGGCTATGTTCTAAGAATGGAGCCAACATCTATACCACATGTTGCACTGAGATGGACACCAGGGGGCAAGATGAAAAGAGGTCGCGCAAAAGAAACATGGAGAAGATCAACAGAGAGAGAAATGAAAGAACAAGAATGGACTTGGGGACAGCTAAAACATTGGCTCAAGATAGAGTATAATTGAGGTATCTGGTTGAAGCCTTATGCGCAAGCCAGCGCGAAGAGGACTAAACTAAAAAAACTAAAATAGATCTATAACACATCTTTTATCGCTGACATTATAAAGCATTTAATTCTACATACAAACGTAACATTTCACAACAAGTGTGGCCGTTTACTTCATTAATAACTTTGTCATAAAAACAAATGTCTGTTTTTGGTAAAAAATACTTTTGTAATGTGTAGCAAAGTTAATCACACTTGATGGGAAAATATGAGTTTTTTCCTAAGAAAGTGTTGTGTTTAAACATTTCTTTATGTTTTCGTTTTAGTCAAAGACTCCATTATACTTGGCGGGAGAAAAAAAGCACTTAGACACAGCTGCACTCCTGATATCAAAAGGGGCGGATATTAACAATCAGCGTCATTATGTATGTATCCTCCTCTAAAAGTCGTGTTTGACATAATTTGTGTGCTGCAAATATAAATGTTAAGGCCGACCTGTTAAAAGATTCTTTGATTAATGACAACCAACCATGTTTATCAAAACACCAACTCACACACAGTAATGGGAGCGGGAGGTGTGGCAAACAGGAAAACCTGGATTGACAATAAATTTCTTTTGGAAAGGCCAATACAATGTTGGGACGATTGATATAGTTGCTTCATTTTTGGTTATTGATTCACGACTTTGCCACATATTTTGACTGATTTGTGGATTTATATTTGTTTACACCCGCTTCGAAGAAGAAGTAGTATACTGTTTTATCCTTGTCCGTCTGTTCGTCCGTTCGTGCTTCTGTCTGTAACAAAAATTTATGTCGCAGTTTTCTAGCAATAAAAGAATGCATAAGACTGATATTTTGCATATTGCTTTATTCTATAGTACCATATGTGTATAGCTGTTTTTATGATCCTTGGTCATCTACTTCCTGTTTACCGAATACTTAGATTTTTACACATAGTTGACATAATTCATTCAAAATGTTTCTGACAACTGGTATCACTAATGAGAATTAGCTCACAGTCCACATTTGTTACAGTTCCTTTGTGTTTCTAATTCATTCAAAAGTAAAAAAAATAAACTTTAAAGTTTAATCCAACACTGTTATTATTGATATTTACTGATTTTGAAATGTGCACAGCTTAATGCAAGGTTAGATGGTTATATTGGTTACATTTCAAGACAATATCATTTAAAATAGAAATATACATGTTTTTCTGACATCATTACAAAAATATTGTTATTATTTAAACTTTAATTATTTATAGATGTTTCATTTTTGGTTGTATGAGTAAGTGCATATTGTATATGTTTAACGCCTTTTTTACTTACATGTTAAGACTGCAGCCTATTGGATTCAACTAATTCAACAACAAGTAAGAATTTTTACTCCTATTATTTATATGAGATAAACAAGACACCTAAAACAATCCCATGGTGACATCAGTTTAGAAATCATATGAAGTGCATCAACTCAACACAGTTAAGGGTGTGTTTGCTGCACCGAGCGACCAATAAAAGACCAAAAAAAAATGCTTGGAATTAATTTATTAAGCCTACTAGCGGGACTATACATGATGGATATTAACAATCAATAAAATGAATTTGACAAATACTGCATTTAACACATATTCAATGACATTAAAATGTTTATTAAGTACAGATCATAATATAATTATAATTTTTCCTCAAAAGACGACAACTGCTGATATTAATACACTTTAAGTGTTTTTATAACACGTTGAAATTGCTTGTACACTTACATAATTTCAGAAACTGTTCACAGCTGTCGAGAATGGTGACATACCAAGGGTTACAGATTGTTTCGATCTCGGTGCAGATGTAAACTATGCAAACAAATATGTGAGTTACAAAGATAAATGATAATCTTTCTTGGTTGTGCTTTTGTTAATGAGAAATAGGTGTTGGTCATGAAGATAATTTTAAATATAAATTTAATGTTATACTAGTACTATATTGAAAGTATATCAGTTTCAAGCGATTTACCAATGTAATCATAAAGAACATATTATGTGTTTATTGACAGTGATTACTTCAACAAAACATATATCTCATCATTAGTATGGCTATTTCGTTTACACATCTCTGCTTTCAGAATAAGAAAATGAAATTCGTTATTGGCCTATCTCTGGTACAAATAAGCTCATGCTCAAGTATCGTTACGCATCATCCAATCAAACACAGTAAAAAAGATCGTTGTTATAGTAACATAATGTTTTTGTTTAACGTTCATGTTTCCGGGATCTAATTGGATGTCGGGGACAAAGGATTCTTTAAACAATGGAGAGTCTATCGGATATTGAGACATGAACGTTTACGGAAGAAATCTGTACTTTCAGAAAGTACTTATGATCTGATGATCTAGTGATATAGTTTAGTTTTTTCGCGATTAATTTATATTACTCTTTGAAATATCACACAGTCTTCCCGAAAAGCGTACATAAGAACCTATTTATCTTGCAAATGTTTGGTATATTGGCACGCTTATTGTTTTTAAAGTTTTGAACACAGATCGACATATGACGTACATCTTTAATGGAACGCATAAACATTTTCAAAATTCCATACAAAACAAATTTCTATCCTTAAGTTTGATCATGTTACTCACTTACCAGTTTGTTTATAAATATCAAGAATAATTACGTACATTACACCAATGTGGAATTCAGAGGCACTGTTAGGATGCGGTAAATTAACTACTTTAATCTAAAATGTGGGATACTCTCATTTAGGCTGGGGCTATATTATAAAATTCGTAAATATCAAACATAACAATTTTGTTAAAAATAGATATTTGTACGGAACAGAGATATATCATAAATTTTCTGTTTGAAAGATTTTATACAAACCAAACAATTCATCGCTCTGTGCTGGGAATAACGCAATTTTAAGTTTTATCAAATCGCTCAAAAAACTATTTTTGTCATATGTAGATGTATTACTTCAACTGAAACATTTTACAACAATCTGTTTATTATACATACGGAAATGATTGAGCTTAATCATTTTATTACATTTTTTCTATTTAGAAAAATACACCACTTCACCGCGCGGCAATGAGCGGCCAGACAGACATAACAGAACTACTGATATCAAAGGGCGCTAACATTAACATCTGTAATGAAATTGTATGTATTTTAGAAGGTCGTGTTGTACAACATTTTTGTCATGAATCGTGTTTGTCTTTTTTATTGCAGAGTATGCTACACGATTAACTGGCTTATTTTGGATAATTATGTGTTTTTGAAATATGTGTGGCCATTTTTGTATTTTCTACGGAATCAGAAAATACTCATCTAAAAAACGTTTCGACGTTATTAAAATGCTTTGTTTTGTTTTGACCACAAAGATCTTTAGTTTATCTTTAATTGCTGACATTATACATCCACTATTTTGTGCGAAAAATATATTTCACAATAAGTGTTACCATTTAATTTATTCATATTGTTGTCAAGAATAAACACAAGTTGAGTTTTATGAGATCCGTTACAATTATGGCAAAATGTGTGCTTTTCGGGAGAAATTTTTGTATTTCAACACTGTTTATAGATCTTTTTTTATTTTAGGGCATGACTCCCCTACACTTGGCCGCAGAGAGAAATCACTTCGATACGGCAAACATCCTGATATCAAAGGGTGCCGACCTTAAAATTAAGAATCGATATGTATGTATTCGATTAACGCTAAAATAATATATTACCTGCAAGTAGAAATGCTTTAGTTGTTGTGGGTATTTTCAAACTAACTAATACCAGTCCTTTTGATGTAAAGTTTACGTCGTCTCCCGAGTCGTCCATACCTTTTATCATGGGAAAGTTTTATGTTAACACAGAACTGATCAAGATTCCTATCACCCTAAACCTACCTTGTATTCATTTTCCAAGTCAATTTCAATTCAGAGAATGTAACGTTTTGGCCTTCTTGTTTCTGGACTTGTCTTTTTTTAAAGTTACTTCGGAATTTTGTTCTTACCTTCATTTTTCCTTTTTTGTTAAATTTATTATGTGTTATTACAGAAAAAACACGTCTTGAAACCATTCTTACATTATCTAATTAAGACAAGATCATTTCAGAGAATGTACCGTTTAGCCCTTCCATTAGCTAATCCTTACTCCCATTATGCAGTGAATGTTATCGAAAAAAAGAGCCCTGATTGGCACCCTTTTGCTACCATTGTGCTACTCATCCACACACACAAATTTTCATTGGATGCAATTGTAAGGACTCTTTAGAGTCCTCCATACTGTTTTGGGTGTGTCATTATGTAATATCTTGAAAGATGTTAAGATCTTTGATCCATAACCATCTTTGCATCACATACATTGAGGTATTACAAAGCAGATCACGATCTTAACTTATAACAATTTGAACATTATCAAGACGAGGTGACTTAAAGGACTATTAATTAAGGCAACTCGCATTGTCTTTTCCACAATTTTTATTGTCTCAAAATTAATTATAATCACATCTAAATTACCATCCCTACATATATTGTTAAAAAAGTATTTAAAAGTATGTGAAGTTTACGCCGGTTAATCGATTCTAATTTCATTGAAAAATTACCTTACCCTTACACATCTTATCCCTGCATTCATTTATCAAGGTGAGGTCCCGTGCGAGGCCAGGCAGTTCGTTTACTATTGATCACGTGGTCTGTCAACAAATTGCAAGTTCGATTTTCACTGTAAGCAGGGTGTACTCGACTCCAATCCTAATTCACAAGGATTGTCAGTTTTCCTACCGCAAGTCGGAGGTTTTCTCCGGGTACTCCGGCTTCCTCCCTCAATACAAACTGGACGCCATGATTTAACTGAATAATTGCTGAAAGTGGCCTTAAACACCATTCAAACAAACATCAAACATCAATTCGGACGGTAACAAGTTATGGTCCCTGGTGACCTGGTGAAGACTATTATTTTTAGTGAGCGATTATGAACAATCTCAAAACTGGTCAACCTTTATACCATAAAACGTCGCTAACTTTACCGGTCATACTAGATCAATCGAATAGATGTAAAGTTCAGAACTCGTTCCCGACCCTAACCTCTCTGTCATCATTAGAGGAACATCATCGGATTAACGTCAGATAAGTGATATAATACCAAGGATGTCATTTAAGAAAGAACATATAGCGTATAGTGTGATGTTAATTTACAGACGGAGTGTGTCTTATTTTAGATTATTTTATAAAATAAAAACATTAACTATTAACGCCAACATTCTTTGTACATGTGCTAAATGCCATACAAATCATGACCTGTATATGAAAATATTTACATTACAATATAAAGAAACCGGTTAAACGGTGAATATATTTGGGATATATTAATTCGATATTAAGACTTAGAATCTTTGCTAATAGGTAATAAAATAAAGTTAGTTGTGCAGGTTAATCAAGACAATATAGTATAGTATTTAAAAAGACAATGTAGAATATTACAATTTATCAGTGCGTTAAAAAAATTATTGGTAGTAAGTTAACTTTAATTATTTGAAGATATTTATGTTGTTTTGTTTTATTGTTTGCGTACATCCATGTCATGCATGTTAACAATATATTTTACTTACAGGGTGAGGCTGCAGAAACTGTTGTAGAAAAAATGAAACTACAGGTAAGGTTTTTCGAATTATAGTATGTTTATGAGCTAAATTCAGCTTTAGTGTTAGGTAATAAACACTTTAAGCAAAGACCAGTTGAGAAATCGCATGTAGTGCATCATCTAAACGAATTGAAGTGTATATATTTCCGGTCACCAGTCCTCTTATATGTGTAAAATTTACTGCATTTTCAACCTATCAACAGGGTAACCGGTGCGAAATCAAAGTTTGTGTATCAGGTAAACAAAGTGCAATGAAAGCGTACTAAAAATGCTTTCGAAGAACGCATAGTTTTGAGATGCAATATGAAAACTTAGTACAAAGTAATAAAGGTGTGTGAGATAGCTGCTCTAAACACATTTTCTCGTCAGTCAAGAAATAGCAGAATGTGAATGAGTTAAACCCAGTAAAGAGAAGGTGTCTGGATACCTACACTAATACACCATGCCCTATGGTGATATCATATTTCTTGTAAATTACATACTGTATTGAATATCAACAACCAATCAATAATAGTTTAGGTATATTGGGCACCTAAACTCCATGGAGACATCAAGTGAGGGACCATAGGCTGTGTTTGACCTATACCAAGTTGTCGTGTGTGTGTGTGTAGTAGACACTTAAAACTAAACTTATTAATGGCATTAGCACAAAAATCGTATTTTGTGCATGACTTTAACAAAGTGTAGTATATGTGTATAGGACTCTTACACCAAACTCGATGGTGACATCAAGAGAAATAATTTAGGTTGTCAGCTAAACTACGTGAAGTGTGCGTAAAATGGACACTTTACACAAACAACGTGGTGTTATCTGGTAGAAGTTATAGATTTAATATCCAAATGTAGTGTTGATGTACTGGACACTGATGCCGCATGTGCCACAGTAGCATCGCCGAAGAAATATCAGATGTTTAGTGCCAGACTAAGTGTAGTTAACTTATAGTGGATGTTGATTCTAAACATTGTGTTGACATCAGGTGAGCAGTTCTGTGTTCTCCATTTGCTAAATCGTGTAGTATATGTGTAATAAACAGTTTAATCAAGTGCAGTGTTCTATATATGAATGCATATGGTTGTTACCTCCTATTACCATAGTATTTGATTAATGGATCTAGTATACCTACACTGCAGGGTTTTTTATTCATCCACGATGAATCAGTGGTGGTTGGTTTTCCTGTCCAGAACACATTCACTTGAGGTGATTAAACTCACTCGCAACATATAAATTCGCACGTGGTGTTTAAAATGCATAAAATAACATGTTCAGAACACTGCATTTGGCTTAGATAATTCAAAATCTGAAATTTATTATTTGTATGGTTTTGTTGTACTGGATATCTCAACAAAGACTTTGGTAATATTTTGTGTTAATTGTATGGATTTGTGTTCAATTTTAACCAAAATGTAGTGTGGGTGTGCTAGACACGTCAACTACATACTTTAGTAACATCAGTCATTAGTATTAAATTTTTAAGCTGCATATGTTTTAAAAAACAAGTAGAGTTTTGTGGACACTATTTCAATAGGCGTTTCGCTATTGTATCACTTTACTTTTACTTACATAATTATGCGAGGTATTAATATATATAATTTTATTGTAATATGTATTAAACGAGGGAATGAAGCAAAGGTTTCGTTTGCAATAACCCTTTATCTGTTGTAAATAACATTTCGCAATTATATCGTAACCTATTCGAAATATTTGAAACATTTACTTCAGGAATTATGCGGAATTATGTCTTTTTATTCCACATTTCCCGATAGATTTCTTTTTTTTTCCTTATGGTAGATATAATTTCGATATTATGTTTGGTTTGTATTTGTATGTTGTAGAAATTAAAAGAACAAGAACAAGGTGAGATGTTACAGGAAAACTGCTGCAAATTAATTGCATATTACTGTTGCACATATCTTATGATAACTACATAATAGTAATTGACCATATAATATACACTCAGGTTTATTTGCAAAGGAACAGTTATCGTCTGTTAAAACATAAGCTCATGTTATTAGAACCTGCGTTAAAACAAAAACTCAGGTGATTTTATAAAATCTGTTGGGCAGCTTTTTCTACCAGTTAACTTTAAAAAGGTGGTATAAAGGGAAAAGTGTTTAATATCTTTTCCCATCTTTCTTTGCTTACTAGTATTGAACTAAATTGCAAACATTGGAGAGGCTTGAATTTTATTTGGAATTATATGTTATTTAAAATGATACATATGTTATTTTATAAGTAATGATTATATGTGCAACTTAAATTACTATCCATAAGTTTTTTTCTTTTTTTCGCGGGAAATGCATGTATAGACTATAGACAAATATTTAAATCACTATCAGGTTCCAGTTTATTAATAAACAAGTTATGACAAAAAACACCCCACAAAGTGCAAATACAATAATTAACTGAATTTATCAGAAATTACGTATTTACTTTGCATTATTTATTCAGCACTTTAACAACCAGTATGCAGGAAAGATACCAGATTGTAATATGAAAGATAATGTTTTGTTATCTGAAACTTCTGTATTAAGATACTATGTCGCCCATATCACAAAAAGACGTCTAACTATTTTGGCAATCTTCTTTAATCTAAACTAAGTATTCTTGTATAATTCTAAAGATAAAATATTTACTGAGGCCGGGCGCTGTTTTTCCATGTTATGGATATTACCTTAGAAAATATTGCAGAATTTTATATATTAAGTTCTTTATTTTGTTCATTTATAGAGGATATATTTTAACATCGTTTAATTAATTGTAGTATTAAAAGAATTAAGAGACCTAGGGATGGAAACAGCCGATGAATTTAAGGACATTATGACGAAAGGAACATACAAATGCTTTTGGAACAGGATTTATCTGGTTGGTCCGTATTGTGTCGGAAAAAGCACGCTTGCCAGAATTCTTGTAGGAGAACCAACTCCAATAGAATGGAAATCTACTGACGGGATTTGGATTTATATTGGGAGAGCTGGTATGGATGTAGATCTCCAGATTTGGAAGTTTTTACCTAAAGGTATATTGACATATCTTTTTATTAACAGAATATTAATGTTTGTTTCTAATTGTAAATGTAATTTTAAAAATAATCCGTGAAAAACATCGCTTTTTGTATACCCCAATATTTGTATGCAAACACATTCCATACAAAAACTAGATATTGTTTTTTGAAACGTTTATTGATTTTCCTGACAGAGGATTGTTATCCACAAAAAGGGCCTTTCATTCAAATTAAAGTCATCTTGAAAAAATTAATCGGTTGTCGTTGTAAAATTGTTGTCTTTTTGCATCAGTTAACTGTCAAACACCTGTGTTCTCTCCATTCACTCGTTCTTTTTTCATATGAGTTGTTGCAGGTTGTTGTTGAATGTTTAAGTGTTTGTTGCTTAATGTGTTCGCAAAATTTGTTGTAGGCATGACTACGTAATACATGTATTTAGTTGTACTTTCTTACTTGATTTAGAGTGTTCCATTACGCGTCTGTACATTCTGATGCACGGTACAACCAACTGCGTCGATTTCACTGTGGATAGGAAATTTGTACCTGAGAAGATTATCCGCTCAGAAGCTAACTTAGCATGAACTTTGAAATGTCGCATTATTTATACTATAATTGACGTCACCCAGTACAATTAGGTCCGACCCTATATGGCACGCGATATCATATAAGGCATTGTATTATATGCAAGCCTAGCCACTACCATTGACATTGTTCTTAACATTGCTGATGACTTACTGTTTATAAGAAAGATAAACACAACAAAACATTATTATTGAAAACATACCATTAAAAGGTAAGGATGCGAGAGATTTAGCAAACTATCAAATCAGTCAGAGCTAAAATACCTCAATAGCAGATTACTTTTTTCTCTTTTATATAATAATATTCTACAACAGTTGCACCAAACCTTTTAACTAAAACAAGTCGTTCGGTTTTATATCGAAAACTTCATTTAAAATGATTTATATTTTTTGTTCAATACAGTTTTATATCATCATGTAAACTTTTGATTGCTCCAATAGACCAATAATTTGTTTTGTCATGTTCTAAACTTGAAAAAAACTATGAGTAGTATTGTTAATTGGTTTTTACAATTATATTTTGTTTACATTCTTAGTTATAACCATAAATTCAATCACAGACCTTTCTTAGTTCGACTTTTTATAAATTTATTTCTTTTAACTATTGTTTTTTATATCTTTATATTTTATACATGTTTGGTAAGGTTTTAAGCTGGCCACGTGTACAATGACAACTGCAAAATGAAGATTGTCGAAAATCAGGACTTTAAAATGTCATTTCTCAAAATAAATAACCGAACACTTATAATGCTCACGACTCTAGATCAATAATAAATATCATAACTGGAAGGGGGGACAAGTAAAGCAAATAAGGGCACACACTGTATATAAGTTACTGTTATAATAAAAATCGCAATATTCAAAAATGGAAGAAATATATCTGTGTTTAGTATATGTCTACTTGTTGTTTCATCGTGAATCTTTAGGCAAGTTGCATTGCCATAAATGGGAGGATATGCGCATTGCGATTAGATGAAACGGTTTTTCTGCGCGTAAGTTGCTAATTCTGGAAGAGTGATATTTGAATAAACATATACAGTTTCAACAAGTTCACGATCAAGCAGATCTTTATATGATGAACGGATACTTTTCTTGAAAAGTTTGCTATTCGATCCTTTTTAAGGCAAACTGCTGTCGGGCGCGATAAACTTCCTTTATTACTTGAATACTCTGGGGTTTGTCTTGCTTCTGTGGCAATATCAAGACCAATCACAGCAATATAACACTTTATACATAAAAATGATTTTTCATGAACAGTTTCTGTCTACTTTTTCATGGAATAAATACGCTTGTAAAATTTTCAATTTTATAGTTCGTTTGTTCAATATTAGAATTATTTACATTATTATTATTAAATATGTCTAAGCACACGCAAAGACAAATCCTAATATACCAGTCTGGCTTTCTTTCTGACCGTGCGATGATTATTTTCGTGATGTGTTAGAGATACCATCTGTGACTGATTACGCGTTAGAGGCCGTAGCGATTGGTCAAAAGTAGTTGTCAATGGTTAACAGTGAAAAAAGTAAATGTGTTGTTTTTATTAGTTACGTAAAATACACAATACCAGTTACTGATTCCCAAAACCACCTTTGGGTCATTGCAGCTGTGATGCTACATGTAATTTAAGTATACATATTGGCATTAATATATGATACTTTGTAATCACCGGAACGCAGGAAATAAAAACATAAACTCAATAAAAGAAAAAAATATAATTCATTTGTATTTGACCGCATTCTGAATATGCCCACGAATATTGCAAGTTGCTGCAATAATCTGAAACTGGCACACCTTACTAGTTGATTCATCAAATGGCTATTCATATTTTAACCAGTAAAAGTCATATGCGGAAAATACATGTAATACAACATTTAAAATAAAACAGAATGAAATAATTGTTTTATTCTGCATTTAGAGATTTCAATGTTACAAATAAAACACCTCTTAAATCCATAAAATAATTGTTCTATTTCATATTTGGTATGGTTGCTTTCGTAACAGTGGTCTTTTATCGGGCTCAAAACTGTTTATTTAATGTTTGAATCTGAATCATTTTGTAGTTGACAGAGTTCTTCTATACAGTGATATTATCACACAAAAACGTTGCAAAAAGTATTATCCATCATAAGTTTCATTCAAGACGTCTTAGGAATTGCAATAATTCTAAAGAAGATATCATAAAATGCTAAAATGTGTAATCGATAATATATTTGTACTGTTCACTACTGGCATACAAATTGGGCCATTCTTACGTATTCATACGAGTAAGATTTTAATCCTGAACCTATACAACACACGAAAACAAAACTGACATAAATCGTACTTTATCATCTTTTGTCTAAAATATATAATTGATTTAACTTACTGTTAATGTAGTGTAAAAGAGAACTTAACAATCCTGGAAATACCATATTGCCCACACACAAAAGTCTTCGCCTATATACCAAAAATATTTGTCAAATTATTAGAAGCATTTGTTTCACAGCTACGTTCTGCATAAGACCTTCCGTTTTTCAAGTCGATGTCTGACCATAAATAGCTATATATTTTTTTTTAATTTAGCGTTCACTATACCTCATTTTAATTAATATCAAAACATTAAAATGAATTATTTAATTTTCAGGCACTGATATAAGAGAAATACTTGGAAGCCTTCTCATGTCGATAAGAAACGAAGGGGCGCAAAATATGACAAGGGGTAATGACAACACGACAGCACATTCTCAACAATCTGAAATGTCAGTTGCTGACCAAAGTATAAAATTGAAACCATACACACTACCCAAGAAGTCTATCATGTCAACCACTGACGTGAACAAAAGAAAAAGGTTAATTGACCACAAACTTACTCACAAAGTTAAAATACCAAACAATGATGCAAAATATAAGAAAAACGTAAAAGATGTGTTTATACCACAGACGTCCGCAATGTCATCGGTTGACAGAGCACAAAAAGAAGAGATAAAAGATGAGTGTAGTCCTGTACTTGGCTCCAAGAACACATCAGAAGACAAGGCTGAAAGTAAACAAATTTTTACAAGTATGACAAATACTAACATCCATGACTTAGTCATTCAAGCAATTAAAGACGGGAAATACAAACAGAAAATAATTCCTATCGACATTTGGGATTTTGGTGGACAGAAAGATTACTACATGACCCATCAGTTGTTCATCACCAGCAGAGGAATATATGTACTGATGTTTAATGGTAGTGTTGATATACACAAAATAATGAATGACCTTTCTTTCCTACCAGGACATTTTGGCAAACCTACTGTAGCAGGTATACTAAATACAAATATTATTCTATTCAATACAGAATCTACATATATATTGCAAAAACAAAAACCCATATCTCACACAAATGTTTATTAGTTTATTTACTTAAATGTAATTTCTTAACAAATGTTTAATGATCCAAATTATATTCAACCTAATTAGAACAACGTATATTATCATGGAAAGCTGCTTGAATTAAGTATATGCAGCTAACAAGTAGTGGGTCATAAGTTTAAAGTGTTCTATCAAACAAAACTGCTGAAATGGAAAAGATTGAAAACAAATCTATATCTACAAAAAATAGTTGCAACGTTAAATTTTTAATATTCGGAGATAAATGCGTGGCCTATTGAATGTATACCTTGTTTGTATTTCTCAGGTAGATAAAGGCATGACAGGGGGTCACTCAAAGTATAAACATCTTTCAAAATAGCATTATGTAGCTTCTAAGCAACTGATAAATATAAATACTATTTAGGACAAAGAAAATATGTGTTGAGTTTATAATCTTTTTTGTACATTCATTAATTGTAACGTTTGTAGCATGATATATTGTACAGGTTTCTTATTCAAGTATTAAGATAGCAGTGTATAAATAAGAAACAGAAAAGATTAGATATTTATATTACTCTATGTTTAAATTTTTCTTTACTCTATTATAAGTATAGCCGAGTTTGCTAAACCAAGTTTTAGAATTAAATATGTTCTGTACTTAAAGAGTTATTATATAACTTTCTTCTACTATATCATACTGAAATACAGAAAAAAATATAAGTTACGGTTTTTACTTTTCATACAATTGGATATTTTCTATTTGAATATTTAGAAGTTTAGCTTAATGAATTTCTCTTTTAGTAATTGATCCCACTTAGTTTAATCTCATCAAAACAAAATATTCATTCCTGATAAAAGGAGAAAAGGATAAATCGAATATAAAAGATGGTGTGAGGAAATAATTTTGGAATGCGATTTTTAATCCTGTACGGAAAAACATGTGCAAATTTTAAAAACAAACTATCAGAATGATAAATAGCCTTTGAAAATGAGAAGTACCCTGTGCTATTTTCAAAGTGAATGTCTTTTGTTATTAATATCTTCATCAAATTCAATAATGTATTTAAGCCGGTATAATTACAAATTAGTTTCGCGAACGAAATGCAACAAAACATTCTTTACATCAAATTCAGAGGTTAGCCTGGATTAGTCAATATACTACTTGTTTTCAGTTTACCTTCTACACTGGGTTAATTCTATTCTAACGTACTGTAAACGGACAGATGATGGATTTCCCAAAATTATATTTGTTGCTACGCACAAAGACAAAATACAAGAGGTAGTTTTATTAAAACATTGATTAAAATTAGTTATAATTATACTATACATGATATAAGCATATGTATTTTTATAGCAACTAAGTGCATAAGAAAAACAAATTTCTTGTTATGAGAATTCCTCGTGTAAATGATGCTATTTCAAGTAAATGTCAATTTTTTCTATATGTGATTGATATGTTTGTTTTAGCATTCAACTTCTTTAAAACAAACAAACATTTGTTAGTAAGATATTTCAAATAAAGGAGATACATGAGTAAGAATCAAGATGCGACAATTTCTTCATGCATGTTATATTAAAAAGTAGCAAGGAAACCGACGGACAACTAAATGTTTAATCAAAGGACGATTACAAATCTGGATTTGAACAAAATGTCTAACAGTAAATAAAACCAAAACACAAAAATAGAATGTGAGTAACCAAAACCCCCCAAAAAACAACGAGAACACACGTCAGCTCTGGACGAGTAAGCATAAGCTGCGCTTTATTAGATACTTATCGAGTTACTCATTGTCATGTCAAGGAACAATTTTAGTCCAGAAATTGGAAACACTAGCTATGACTTAGCAAAAATGTGCAATCGTATTAAACAGATGTATTTCTTATTACGATCAATTTAGTCCTGTTAACGGCTGTATAAAGGGATAACATGAGCATAGGAACAACACATCAGTATTTAAGTAGCTTAGTGGTAAACAGCAATAACCGGTTTAGAAAATCTAAATGCCGATCGTAGGATCATGCAAAAAGTTGTTAAATAAACATACTATACACCGGAGCTGCTAAATTGTTGCTATAGGCAATTGGATAGTTAAAGTTATCACGTTTGTCGTGGTGTTTAGTTTTCCATATCCACTTGTAACTGATTGCTTAAAGAATTAACCCTGGACGATATCATTATGTTTTATGTAAAGTCTTGCGATCGTTCTTTTTTGGTCAAAAGATTTTTGACTTTATACTTATTCATCATATTAAAAGTGCTTGAGAAACATATTATGTCTCTTATTTCATATTATCCAGTTATCACAACTCTAACAATTTGGAAAAGTCTATTTTGTCTTGGATAATAATATTTTAGTAAGAGTTGTCTTTTGGTTTTGTGTCAATACAGGTTATTGTATTCCACTCTTCTCCTTAGATTAAATAAATCAGACGAGATTTTTTTTCAATATTAATAAAAGTTATAGAATAATCGATTGAAATATGCTTAATGAATTAATAAAAGATCATATATAATAGTGCCATCCAATTATAGTTTTATTAAACCCTTTGAGGTTTAAGAGTGTTAACTCTTTCATTTACTATATCATTAAACAAATTTTTATTTGAGATGCATAGCATTTAGTGTGTGACATGCACTGCTTACTTGTCCGGAGCATCTGAGTTCACCCATGGTTTTTATTGGGTTCGGGTTACTCTGTTTTTGTTTTTCTATTTTTTTTTCGGTTTTTATGATGTTAATGTTTGTCCATATCCAGATTTGTAAATTGTCCCTTGACTTTCGGCTCTTTTTGTTCGGTGGGTCTTCTTTGCTATTTTTATAATATTACACAATACAATAAACTTGCTGATGTAATAACATGATTTTCCATATTTTAGGAAATTTATCTTCTATCTTCAATGACATTGATTGTCAGGTTTCCTTGTGGTCTTCAATGGTTACTCCATATTCCTCTCAACAACAATAAATGAAAACCAAAATATAGCTGCAAAAAGCTTTAAACTGTATCCAAAAACACTAAATCTAAATAATATTAGCGACCGCATTTTATACCTGAAGCTCATATGAAGACCAAAAGATTTTTAACACACCGTAGAAAAAACTTCCTATATTACCGTGTAATGTTTATAGCTAGAATTCTTTCTGGTTTCAGAGTAACATAGAGTTCCAGAGAAGCAAGTTAATGGATTCTATTTATGAGCTGTTCAAATCACATGCTGGATTCAAACATCTTGAATTCCAACCATTGATTTTTATAAATGCCATGGATAAAAATGATGTTGAAATAGATGTAATAAAACATCAGCTCATTGAGAGATCAGTACGACACCCAAGATGGGAAGAGCAAATGCCAACCGCATGGGTGCCATTAGAACTGCAATTGGCAGAGAAAGTTGCGGAAGGCATTAACATCGTTACTCGGAAGGAACTTCAAGTGTTAAATGAGCAAAACAGACCAATGGTTCTCAATGAAAAACAGTTAGACACTTTTCTAAAAATTCAGCATTCACTTGGAAAATTGTTGTATTTCGATGAAGCCAAACTGCGCAACTTTATCATAATAAATCCTGCATATATGGTTGAAGTTCTCCGTTCCATAGTCACAGAAAAACAATTTTGGCCAAAAGGCGAAGAGTATACCCGTGTTTTGAAACAGTTACAGAAAACTGGAACAATAAGTCGTGATGATATTTACCTTCTTTGGTCACAGAAACATTTTCAACATATATTACCACATGAAGAACACATGCTGGAAATGCTAGTGCATCTAGATATATTAGTTGCGACTAAGGCAACTTTTGAGAATATCCCATATTTAACAGTTACACCACCTGATATGAGAAATAGTGATTTTCTTGTTCCCTGTATGATTACTGAATCTAACAGTACACGTTATATGCAGGACTTTTGCGTCCCAACAAAGACTTTGATTTTAGCTTATACTTTTGTCGAAGAACTTATTCCACCAGCTATGACTTATCGTTTTCTTGGAGCATTCATGACAATGTGGGATGTAAAGATCTACAATGGGAAAAGTATGTTGTTTTCCGATCTTGCCGTTGTTGAAATAGATGAAAACCACGATGTTGCAGTCCAGGTGCAAGGGAACAGGGTCGTGGTGTCACTGGTTCATCGTAACAAAAAAGAAGATATTGTCCCAACATTAGCATCATCTGTTCAAGAGTGTCTTACTGCGTCTATCAACAGAATTTCCGAATTTTACTCCACGTTAACTAGTGACATAGTTGTACCAAAGGAAAATGAGAAACTTTTAAAGACAGCTAATTCGACTTTGCCTTTCAATATTGAATTTGGTGTTTTATGTTACAAAGGATTCTTTCAAAAAACGTGGTCTATTTGCTTTTTCGCTCAAAGGGAATTAACACAGTCATCATGGACATGTCCGGCCCACAACAGAAAACATGATGTTCAGAGTTTGCACCTGTGGTTTACAGAAAAGGCAAATATGTTTAGTGTGTTTATGCAAGTTTGAATTAAGGGCAATAAATCAAGTGTGTAAAATGGGTGCAGGGGACTTACACTGAAAAAAAACCATTTAATTGTCCTTAAACTTGCCACATTGTTAGTTTTGTTTACTAGTAATCTTAATTCAAAATAACAAATAGGAGTATATTTTAGCTTATTTTCGAGGTGTTTAGCACTTAAATTTCAGATTTTCTAATAGATTATACAGAGAAAAGAATACAAAAGAAGTAAAATAACAAATTACAAAAGTTCTGTCATTAATTTTTTTTTATTTTTCATATAAGGTCCAGCAATTGGTTTAAATTTTGGTGATGGAAAGAAAAATCAGGGTATCTTTGTTAAATTTGTGTCTATCACGCGGTCATCAATATACATGTCATTAACTTGTCTTGAATTATAGATTTAATTCTGTATTGAGCGTTCTGTCCCTGCTGTAATGAGAACCGTTGCATTTGTGTACGTATTGAGTAAGACCAGCTATTTGTGTTGCTCCTTCTTTTTCTTTACAAATATGCGTGTTGGTTTTACTTTCAGATTCCATTGGAACGATGTTTAGATTCCTGTACAGGTAGATGATTCAATTTACACTTTGATGGCTGTAACCTATTGCTTGTTGACTTTCATAACGACTTGTCATTTAAGTTTTCCTTCCAACATCTTACTTCACACATCACGTATGTCAATGGCAACATCTTCTGAATGTATCTTCCATATATCTATTGTAAGGAAATGAATCTCATACATATTTTGTCCGGGCCCGTGTGTCTTCTTTTGCTGCTAAATTAAACTGTATTGCGTTCTTAAACTGCATCAAGTTCTCTTACATGTTTTTCCTAAATCGAACAATATAGCTTCATCTTGCTAAAAACTGGAAACATTTTACATTTAAACGTTAAATAAACACCCAAGATGTGTATATACTAGAACAAAAATGCATGACAGTACATTTGCCATTTGAAACAAAATGTGTCATGTATTTTCTTTGGCAAAATACAATGTACATTATCATACCTTTCGATTATTTACCGTAATATTAATAATTTATGCTTGGTTTTTGATTGATAGCCTACTAATTGTTTGTGTTGTGTAGGTCTTGAAAATAGAGGTAGCCTTTGCTATATCTATTGTTCCGGTTAAGGTTTGTTTTTTGTGCATTTTGTGGTATTTTTTTCTGTTTTTGGTAATTAAGTGAAGTGAGATACGTGTTTTACTTCTCTTGGAATATTTACAGTTATTTTCAAATTGCATCAGTTTTTATACAACCAAAAATAACCAAGGACAAATTTGTCATAAGTAAATTGTCTTATTTATTTGGAGTTTACTTAACCTAGATTGTCTGCCTAGATTGACTGGTGTGTTGATAAAGACAGAATCTGCTTACTATTTAGGAGCACAAGACTTACTATCAATTTTCATTAGAGTTTGTGTCGATGGTATTTTATTTTGTTCTGTTTTTGTTTCTAGTGGTTTTGTATTTAGTGTTTTTGATTTGGATGGGCCATGGGTATATCGTTATTTTTAGATAATTACCAAATTAATTTACTAATCGTTTATATTGTACTGTTACAGAGATAAATGTCATATTTAAAACAAACGCAATTTAAATCCATGTACACACAATTCTACCTTAATAATATAGTTGTTTATTGTTTTTGCAATGATACATTCTTTACATCAAGACAACCTAAAAGTGTTTATGGTTATTTTAACGTAATATGTTGAACTATATAGTTGAGTAATAGTATGTAGGTCGAAGTGTAGCTAGAGTATATCAAAAAGAGAAAAACAAGCGTAGTGAAAATATAATTTGTCCTATTTACGTGTAACTTATTGTTTGTATAGTTTCTGTCTTCAAATGTATTTTAACTACCATTGAAAACCCAAATTTGGTTAATTTGTTTTTTATGATTGTTTTATTAATGATGATATGACAAATGTATATGTTTGGTTTAAACGATAATTGAAGAACCACGCCACTTATAACGTCCTACACAATCTAAACATAAAGCTTTCAGAGAAAACAATGTTTTTTGAGTGTGTAGATTTTGTTTAGATACATACCTTTTACCAAATATTTATGATGCTCTAATCCTACAGTAAAGCTACTTACCATGGTAAAATGATTTAATATGTGTTTGTATGAAACCCTGTTTAAAATTTGCTGGACAAGGTGCATCAAATTACATTTAAATTTTGCATTCATATATACCTTTTTTACTATTTAAGGTCTGGGAAAACTTGAACTAGAAGTAAGGCCATTAGATAAACATCTGTGCAGATTCGTGCGAATGCTGGGTATTTGTACCTTTCGCAATTTATTCATCCATCTTGGTTTCACATTCGATGAGTGGGAACAAATAGAATATCAATTTGTGCGGCAAAATCCGGTAAACTTGATGTTAACAGCATTAGTAAGATGGAAAGAAAAACAACAGACACCCACATTTGGCCTTCTACAAAAATCTTTGAATGAATGCGATGAGGATGTTCACAAACTTTGTCAGGTAGTCATCATTATTCTTGTTTTTTTACATTTAACTCAATAGTAAAATGTCATTTCAGAGTTTCGCATCAGTTAACGTTTGATGTCTTTGTCACCTATAAAGGCACCGCGTCTTTTAACCCAAATTTCACACGAATTGCCTTAGATAGTCCTCTTAAGCTCACGACAAGTAAGCATTTTACATGGCTGATGTCGTTGTGTTTGATTGACTTATAATTAAAACACGTTTTATTATACTCAAATCAGTAATGCAATTGTTAATTGGAGTTCTGCAACATTTAAGTACAATTGCCGATGCAACATCAATAAAAGTTAATAGAACCCACCGTTAATAAATCAATCATCGTCTGTTAATATTATAGTTCAATCACCATGAACGAAGTAACACAAGTGCGTGATAAATAAAAATAAAAAACTTCAATACCAATTTTCAATATTTAAACTTTAAAATGTATTTCTTTCTAAACGTTGAACAGATTTAAATTAAAATAATCAGTCGAATATTGACCGTAACAGTTTAATAGAATAATCAAATTTTTTTCTAAATGTGTGCCATTGTTTACCTTGTAAATTCCAATCAGAATGATGTGTTTCGCGCGTAATTTCATACCTCAATTCGGATAGAATTGTTGTGAAAATAAAATGCAGTTAATAAGCCAAAATATGCAATAACAAAAAATAATATTTTAACATTGTTTTGTTTTCACATTTTAGGTGTTTAGAGATATAACACCTGATACACCAGGTAAGATCAGTTGTTAGAAGTGATTATAGCTTAACATATACATATAATAGAATTTAGCTTAAAAATTTTCGCAATGTCATTACAACACTATGACTATTAGGCAGAGGTATAGATCCCGTACGCATCATTCAGAACTGGAAATTAGGGAAAGCACATAAAAGCTTCACACGATTTTTAGAGTTTAAGACAAATAAAATATGACGCCAATAGTCATCTCAGCACAATAAATGCTTCAAACGAGACGATTCTAATTATCACTACTTGTGCCGCAATATTCGATTCTCCTGTAAGAGGTTTATATAACTCTCCAGTTCTGATGTATCAGATATGCAGTAGTTTGCAGTGAATATATGGATTTTATGTGGTTTTTTTAACTGGTAAAGCTTTAAGGACTTCATTTCCTTTTTAGAGTTGACGGAAGAAACTTTAAGCAAGAAGCCTACCTACAAAGCGTTGCAACGTCTAATACACCACATAGGAGAATATGTGATGGAGCTTGGTGTAGAATTAGATTTAGATTTTGTAGAGATTGTACGGATTCAGTATGAATACAAAAACAAACTGCTTGACCAGGCAAGAGCAGTCCTAAAGCATTGGATGGAACAAAAAAAAGAAAACGCAACTGTCAGAACAATTGTGAAGGCTTTGCATAGAATAGGAAAAATAAGCTGTATCCGTGAAATTAACTTTTAAAAATTTTAACAGTGGCCGGAAACTGATATGAATTAGCAATGTGTAAAGTTGTATTGTTAAAACTAAATTATCTTCCCTGTGTAAGTCTGGCACAAAAACGATCTAGCTAGTTGGTGGAATTAGATTGGCACATGTATATGTTTCTATGACTTTGAATTTAAATTTGTTGAATAATAGTGACTACAATGAAAATTAAATGAAAAATAATGTGTTAAATTTAAATGCTTCATCAAAAGGACTAAACATGGTTTGCTATTAAAATGATATATAAACAGGAATAAACGTTTGTGATATTAAATCATTACATGAACGTGTATATACACATTGTAAGATACTGCAATGTTCTAAGAACATAACAAAATGCATTTGTGGTATGCTCTTGGAGTTTGGGTAAATATTAGGTATATAGGCAATAATTGCACTGGCATGAATAAACAATATGCGATAATAATTATAATATGATTTTCATACTTAGAAATACGCTAATTTGAATGATCGAGATAACGTTCGGTAGAGGATTTTAATGGAATTTATTTCTTGAAAAATGAAGTTGACTAAATTTATATTTAAATGACGTTGATCTACATTTAGTGCAACCAGTTTACATTTAAGATTTAAAATTCGATATCTACGTCGATTAAACTGACATTTATGATTTGTTGCATTTCTATTGGGCATTGAAGAAGGAAAACGTGTGTTCTTATTAATTAAGGAAATTAAATATGTCCTCAATAAATTAAAGAAGGGGAAGTCGGGTGGGCCAGATGGTATTGTAAACGAAATAATAAAACATAGTAGTAGTATAACTATTACTTCTATCTCAAAGCTCTTTAATGTGATACTCAAAACAGGATTCTATCCATCAAACTGGAATAAATCTTTTCTGACCCTACTACATAAATCTGGGAGTAGATATGACCCATCAAATTATAGAGGGATATCCCTAATGAACTCTATGTCAAAAATATTCAGTGCCATTCTCAATGAGAGACTTATTTCTATAATGACAGAAAAATATTCAATGATACAATTTGGTTTCAGGGATAACCATAGAACATCTGATAGCTTATTTATTCTCAAATCTATTATAAATAAATATATACACAAAAATAAAAAGAAACTTTACATATGTTTTGTAGATTTTAGAAAGGCTTTTGACTCGGTGTGGAGAAATGGTTTACTTTTTAAGCTAGCTAAAAGTGGGGTTGGAAAATTACTATTTCAAGTGATAAAAAACCAGTACTCGAGAACAGAAATGGCATTGAAATTTAATAATAATTATTCCCCTTTCTTTGAAACATACAGAGGAGTGAGGCAAGGGGATTCAATTAGTCCCACTCTATTTAATATATTTATAAATGATTTAGAACATATCGCAACCAGCGAAGGTTCAGTGGCACCAAAATTGATAGACTCCAGTGTGGGGTCACTATTATTTGTGGATGACCTGGTCTTACTATCAGAAACTAAAGATGGTCTACAAAATAGCATGAATAACCTTAGTGTTTTCTGTGATAATTGGAAACTTACATTAAATATTGAAAAAACTAAAAGCATGGTAATCCAACATAATAATATTAAAATGACAAAACCTTTTATCTCCTACAAAAATAGTTTTATACAAAATGTATCTGAATATAAGTTTTTGGGCTCAATATTAAGAAATAATGGCAATTTAATTCATAGCCTAGAAGACCTTGCTAAAAGGGGCAGTAAGGTCTTATTCGCTCTAAAATCCAAGACGCATTCAATTGGCAACCTCCCCATAAGCGCTTCAAAAAACCTATTTGATAAATTAGTACGCCCAGTATTGACATATAACTCAGAAATATCCTTCATGGATGGATACCTGGCCCACCATAGAGCAAAGATCAGAGAAAAAAAGAATGGAAAAGTTGTCGACCCATTAAATTTTATTGATAAAGCCCCTTTTTAAAAAGTGCACTTGAGATTTTGTAAATTTTTATTGGGCATTAAAAAGTCGGCTTCTAACACTGGAGCTAGGGCCGAACTTGGTAGACTCCCAATAGAACATTTTATTGTATCACAATCGCTAATGTATTTAGCAAGACTACATACCGAGAACATAAATCCCATTTTAAAAGAAGCTTTTATGCTGTCAAAATATCTTGACAATATAGGTACATATTCATGGTATACATATATCAAAAGTATATATTATGATACTGAATTATATGATAAGATAGAAAATTGCAATAATATGAATGAAGTTTACCTTATTAAACCTCTGATCAAGAGATTG
The DNA here is from genome assembly GCA_944474755.1 of Limnoperna fortunei. Taxonomy (NCBI): domain Eukaryota; kingdom Metazoa; phylum Mollusca; class Bivalvia; order Mytilida; family Modiolidae; genus Limnoperna; species Limnoperna fortunei. The sequence goes on from OX104123.1 coordinate 60,767,138, forward strand.
GTCGAAGAAAAATATAAAAATACTATAGTAAATAAGATAAATAGCTATGACGAAACAAATAAGCTATGTTTATACAAAAATCTTAAACTTAGTCTCGATCAAGAATTTTACTTATCAAGTCATGACTTGTCTATAAGAAGGTGCTTTACAAAACTTCGTTTAAGCGATCATAATCTAGAAATAGAGAAGGGTCGATACTTCAAAACACCTAGGGATGAACGTCTATGTAAAACTTGCCATGTCATTGAAAATGAAGAACATTTCCTCTTACATTGTAATCTAAACAAACAAAAAAGATTAGAATTATTTGATAAATTAGGTTGGAAAATAGAAACAATAAATATGTATAGTCTCTTGAATCCAGTGTCTATAGAACATGTGAAACTAATTGGCTCTTTTTTAAAACCGTCATTTGAACTGAGGGCAAAAGAGGATTAACATTCATATTGTTCTTCTCATTGATCAGTATTATGTATTTGTTTTGTTTTTTGTTTTTTTTTGTTTTTGTGTATCTGTGTTTTTGTCACAAACATATGTTTATATGACAATAAAGATATTATTATTATTATTATTAATAAGCCAATGAATCTTGACATATTGCCGAAATTAAAACACAAAAGCTTCGAAATTTTTGTTGTTAAACATTCGAGTAATGAAGCAACAAGGAATATTCCTTTATCCTGCAGATGTTTAGCTTCAAATTGCTCAGTTTTTGTAAATAATTATTTTATAATATAATACACTGACATTTTCTAATGTTTTATACGCGTAATTCCTGTAAATACTATATCACATATATCATTACATTTTTCAATAAACTTGCGCAGAATTTGTGTTAAAAATTGAAATCATACAGTTATGCAAAACACACATCTTCTTATGTAGTTATGTGGAAAATACAACATGTTTCTACGGATATATTGTGTCAAAACGAGAAAAGTAATACATTGTGGCCTAATGTATTCAAAGGACCTTGATGGCCGAGTGGCTAGGGTAGTTTGTCTACTATTAATCACGTGGTCTGTAAACACTGAGTTGCGTTTTTGAGTCCAGCTGTGAGCAGACGCGCTAGACACCAATCTAATTTGACAAGGATTGCCAGTTTTTTACCGTGGTCGGTGTTTTTTTCCGGGTACATCTTTCCACAGTAAAACTAGACGCCATGATATAGCTGAAAAATTGCTAAAAGGGGCGTTGAACAATATTTAAACGAACAAACAAATAATTTATTAGAAGAAACGACCATTGCTCGTATTTTGGTAGAAAAGATGTATATTTACATGTACAAATAGTGCATCCCAATTTTTGTAATAGTGCTACCTACTCTGATTTCATTCATCGAACAATTTGCCTATTGTTATAATATCTATAATATGATATGCGTAACAAAAGAAACACTTTTGAGTGTTTCTTCGACATCGCACATAAGATAAATTATGATACTTAAACAGTGAATGTTCGATATACGATTTAAACTCTCCCTAAAATAGCATACTTTGGTGATGAGAGAAAAACAATCCAAGTTTTTTAACTCATTATGATACTCCTAAAAAATCAGTACTTATCGATTTATTTTATGGCCCACAGCTCTGTTTTCAAATCAACCTTTACCTCTGTTATTTTTAGCATGGCTTGTTTGACAGTAAACTTTATTGTAATCATAAAGTATTAGGGAAATACATATGTTGATCAAGTCTTCATAGTGTTTTTCCAAACATTGGATTATATTTGTAGGTGCTTTTGTTAACATCTCTCTGACATTTGGAAAATCTTATGAGGCGTAATTCATTCATTGCAAACTTATGAACACTGTTGGCTGCAATAAGAGACTTTTTGAGAAACATCTCTTGATACTTGACTCTTACTATATTTCAAGAACATATAGGAGTAGTGGATAGTCAAAATGTGTTATCTTGTACACAATTCTATCAAGGTACTCTTTTTCAGATGTTGACCTTGACTTTGAACCATTTAAGTCGATTTTTGTTTGCATTAATAAGTAAGAAAAATACGTAATGTTTGAATTGATTTCAGCGATGTGATTTCACCATTAGTACAGTAGGCTTGTTTCCAGTATAATATAATATTAACAAAAGTAACAAAAACAAAACCTAAATGCTATTGTTAATCCAAAATTATTTTATGGCAAATTTGTGATTAAGTGGCCATATTGCAAATTTCTTATTACACTGTAATTGAACCTTTTTGTTTGTCGTTCGATCTTCCTTTCCTTATATTCTCTAATCACTGATGCACTGAAATTCGAATTTCAAAACTTGCCTCTTTTATGTTAACATTGACAAAATAATGTTTAACAACAGTTTATGCCATTTTCATTAATACGGCATTTTCCATAATATAAATTGATGTCGAATATTTAAGGCACAATTACTATTTTATCAAAACAAATCAAGGCGCTCTGAGAATCAAAGATCGACATGACAAACAAATGGCTAAAGGAAAGCCACAAACAAAACATGCTATAAAAATAAAACAACTGATGAAAAAATGGTGATGTCAGGTGTTTCACTCTGCTGCATTGGTGACACCACTACTTGTCCAGCAGATACACTGTGATTAACTAATATACGTCTCTTCATATCTGACAGATAAATTGTGAATGATCAAATCGCGTCACAGATTAATTGTAACAACCAATGCATTACCACCTGTATAACAGATACAATGACAATTTATGATTGAAGTCACTGTCTGATGGATACATTTTGACGAACCAATTCAAGACAACAGTCATATAATTGCAAATAAGTTACTTAAATTTAACTTGCGCGAACTCTTTTTGTGCAGGCAACCATTTTCTTTTAATTTTTTTGTAAAAGTCGAAGGTACAGGAAAAAATAAAAATATACAGGTACATACAGTCTAATTCCAAGGCTTAACACAAATAACTGCCTAGTTTTCCCCCAGTTCAAGATAGAAATTCCTTATGTACATTGTTAAAAGACAAATGAAAGACATACTTTACTAAAGATTCACCGCCAAATATTGATACATTTCATTCCCTCCCTTAAATAGAAGTAACTTGTTGTCGTCTGGAAAATGTGTGAGAATCACGGTGTCTCGTTTTATATAATCTACTTGAGTTGAAATGATTGTTTACGTTCACATATCAAAAGTCAGCAAAAATTTGTCATAATGTGGCACAATGTTTTTGATATGGTCATATCACAGTTTGTAACTTAATGATTTATAGATAGTCAAATAGTTGTTAATACGATACAATTTTTTTATTTGACATGTTTTAGATTAAACATTACAATAAAATTGAAATATGATAAACCCTAGGTTTCTAGGTAACTGAAAATCAATAATTTTTATCACGCTAAAACTTAATTATGCTGTGTTTCATATTTTTGTTCACAACACAACGTTTGATGAGAATTATGTGGATTTATTTATTTTTTGTTATTAATTATGCCTGTTCAATTAATATCCGTGGAGTCCCAGAGCCTCCTGTTGTTGATAAAACAAATCCACTTCTTCGGATGATTATTAATCAGTTAGAACGACTGGAGAAAACAATTGGTAAAATACAAGGAACATCTGACGTTAACCAAGGTAAGTGTACCCGAATACACACAGGGTTTGACAAATTTTAACGTATAAGTGATAAATATCTATATCATGTTACGGTATAATTAATGAACACAACAGAATAACACTTAAAATAGATCGTAAAAAAGACAATCTATCGGGCAAGTACGTACTAACAACGTATTTTAATGATAATTGACCACCTACAGGTATAGGCGCGTAACATATTTTTCAAAAGGAAACGAGCACGGGTAAGTCAATATTGTCACCATAAGCAATGATTCTGCTATATCTTAGAAGTAGTATAGCCTGTTATTCGATTATTACATTTGTTTTATATATACTTACATTAATAGTCCGAAAATCCTCGCCGTTCAACGCCTTTTCTTTTTTTGCGTCCCACGCAAAAAAAGCGTTTAACGGCAGAGGATTCTCATACTATTACATTAAATGTTGCTTTGAATGCATGTGTAACCACATTTAAGAATACTAACAAAGAAAGAATATGTATAAGTTGTTTAAAGTCGTCTTTTGTCACGTTAACAACAACTAGTTAACGCTAGTTTCTATAACATTCACTTTCATAATGCGATTGCTATTGAATTATTTTGATGTGCACTAGTATTGTGTCTTAGCGTAACGCTAAAACATAAAGAAAAAGGTAATATATATAAATTGAATAGGCCTTCTTTGTATCTGCTTCATACTCGTGCTTCACTAGTCTTTAGTAGTAAAATACTGCCAAAGAAATAATTGTTAATATTAAATCAGAAGATATACTTGATAAGATCGTGCCTTGCTGTTGATTTAAACATCTGGACATAAAATGAAACAAGCTTTAGCCTGACTCACTATCTTGATTTCAAGACCAATAATATATTCATAATAAGTCACAAAAGCGGGCATTGTTCAATTATACGACGTAGTATATTATCAGAGACTAGAAATTGCACGACTGTATTATTGTTTTCTGTTATAAATAAAGTTAGGACATCTTTCTTCAAATTTATTTGTAAATAATTTTGTAAGACTTGTGTTCAATTTGTGCTCATTTATGCGCTTTAATAGGAAACACGATTTTCAAACAAGATGTGTTTTGATTAAACATGGGTTTACTACATGTAGTTACAAAAATCTTAATGAAATGTAACTGAGGGTAACAAAAATGTTTTCTTACATAACATGATGCAGATGACAAATAAAATAATTCATTTAAAACATATTTGAAGTTGACATTTCACATTTATGCTACCGGTTTATTCTGTGGAAGTTGCATGTAGTATTTATAAAAGATTTCGTACGCTTACGTCTGCAAGTACTTATAGTGTTTTCACAAGTTTAAGTTTGATAGATAAGATGCGTTTAGTGCATTGGGCCAGTTATGTCTTATATTTTTAGTTAAGCAGTGTGTTTTTTAATTTGATAAGACAAACAGACACCGAATGCTTAGAATATATACAGTAAGTATTTTAGTTTAAAAAATTGGTGTCAAAACCGAGGATGCGAGTTCAGGTATCTATACGGACAGGGTGTACTATACTCTAACCTTAATTGACAAATATTGTCATTGTTTTGCCAATTAAAAATATTGGATGACATAATATAGTTGAAATTTTGTTGAAAGTGGCGTTTTGGTTTGTTATTTGAATGGTAGCTAAAAACGTGAAAAATGTACAAAGGTTGGAGACAAAAATCGAGCTGCTTACCGAACTGACGAAAAGCATCAAGAGACTACAAGATTTACATGATACAATGGACACAAAAATGAATAATCTGCAAGGTAAAATCGACGACTTACAAAACCAGATTGTTCAAGGGGTACAACACACGAATGAGAGTGCATTGCCCCCGAGTACAACAGTTTGCTCAGGATTGTCTAAAAAGGCAAAGCGTGAGTACAATATAGTGCATATACGGAGGGTGTTTCATATTTTCGTGGATACAATTCTTATATTTGTCACTATTCGTTTTCTTCCGTTTAAAACTTGACGGACAGTTAAAAAATTCATAAAATATATTTTTTTCTTAAAACTTACAAAGTCACGTAGCCTTAATGCAAAGAGCGCATAATATATAACTTTATAAACACGACCAGGCATTCCTTATAGCGAAAAAAAGATAATATAATATTTTCTACATCGTCATTCTCCTGAATTCATGCAATAATTAATTGGCATAATCGCGGGTCAATGACAGTTATTTTAATTGCTTGCACATGCAAATATCCAAACTACAAATCACTCAACTAAAAAATTATAAATTGTTAATAATAATATGGGAATAGCATTTGTGTATTCACAATATCAATCATGGTATATATGTTACGATTTTTAGGCAGCTGTGGTCCTGAGTGGATTGAATACCAAAATAATTGTTACTACTTTGGATTGACAACAACAACCTGGCCAAATGCTACGGTACAACTTTATCTTCACTATCTCAAAAATATGCTAAAAACGTCCTTGCTAACGTTTGAAATTATGTTTGTTAAAATATATTTTAACGCCGACGTTTTATTTTATGCTATGTGATTGGTTTTACTTTTGTTGCAGGTTAAATGCCAGGGTATTGTAAGAGAACTAATATTTGGTAATAAGATCATAACTTTTTATTTGTTAGATTATATGCGAACGCAAAGGGTCATTTTTGGTTAAAATTGAGAACTCAGAAGAGAACTCATGGCTTGGATCTCAGTATAGAACTTATAGTAAGTACTCTTTTTATACATGTATTGTACTAAATGGTTGTTAGCCTTCTTTCCGGAGGATAAATACAAAGCTATTTAAAATTTGAAATTTTACGCTGATTTCTGGTCACATACGACGAGAAAAGTTTAAATGCAACTACGTCTAGGTTTAAGGTTAAACCTACTAAAGCGAAAAAAATGCGGCATTTTTAGATTATAATATGAGCATCACATTGCATTCTATCAAAACGTAAAGAGATACGTTCCTGTTCATATTTAGATACAACTCGATTTTTACGTTATAAATATTATAGTTTTTATTGCAGGCATTACACAAATTATCTTATCTTATTATATGTTCTAAATTTGCAGCATATGCTTTTATTTTTCTTCAAAGCAAAAACAGAAATAGCATTCGAGATTTACGCAACCAATCATCAATATGTGTAACGCAGATAAAAACGATGCAAACGTATATTAGATTGTATAATAATGAATGGTTGACAAGCACTCAACACACGTACCATTTAAATCACTGCATGAATTTTAAGTAAAATTTTCCCGATCTTTTACTATATTGTACTTAACTAATTTTCTATTAAGACAACAGTTATCGAGGTTTCTGGATAGGAGCAAATGACTTGGGAAAGGAAGGAAGTTGGACCTGGGTGTCTGATAACAGTACTCTTGCATATTCTAATTGGTATCCAGAGGAACCTAATGACTACCTTGGAGTTGAAGATTGTGGACTAGTTTATCTATCACAATTTAATAAGTGGAGTGAGCCTGATAAGTGGAATGATGGCCCATGTTTAGATGAAACGCTTGGGTATATCTGTAAAAAGGACAACCTTACCGAGAATTGAGATGGATGACATACCATGATAATTGACACATTGGTAGCCTCATGTCGATATGGTATAAATAAACTTGTTTTGAAATTAATGTGTTGTTGCGTTTCCTTCCATTTAGCTTATACTATAACGTACAAAATGGCATTGTCCAAGTCTTCCATTAAAACTAACCACATCAGCTGGGAACGGGAATAGACAAACGATAACAAAATATTTACAGAAACTGGTATATTGATTAGGGACATAGAATTGAACTTTTTCATTTACAATAAGGAGTAACATTATTAGTAGCGCTAAACTAAGCATACAATTTCGACCTCATTACCTAGTCGTTAGAAAGGGTATTTGATCTGAACTGGAACAACGACGTGTGAATTAGTAATATTTACTAATTCAATATTTATAAAAAAACATGAATAAAAAACGTTTTTATAAATATAAATATAATTATAAATATAAATTGCATATATTGCCTGGAATAAAAGGCGCATGGCAAATCGATTATGTTACACTAAAGTGTCAATTGGGAATGTTAAATCTTATATAATATATAAGAGAAAAAAGAGAGAAAAAACATTGTTAAGCAGTGATTCTCGTAGTTTTTATGATATAGTTTTGAACATGTTGAAATATTTTAGTATTAGTGTTCATGGATAACTCTTGTGAACCAAAAAGTCAGATTTCTATGGTTAGTGGAGTAGGTATATTAATGGAAAGCAAGTGTTGTTCTCTGCGTGTATTGTATTTTTTGGCAGTATAAAAAATGAGTAGTGGACTCGATGGAGTCACAGGTACAGTTGGGAGTGTCCACTAGATTTCTCAAAAACAGGTGTTCGTTAAGGCTGCTACAACTCATGCGGAGACTTGAATGTAAAACTTGTCCTATTCTTGTGCTTGAATAAAAGTACTTGAGGGGGGGTGTTTTCGTTGAATCAGGTCAGCATTGATCTTTGTTTTGAAAGAATGAATAGTATCAGAAGTTTTTATATCACCACTGAACGAGTTCCAAAGAGATATGGTCAATGGTAAAAGTAAAAAATAGTTGGAGTACAGAACTGGTTTTGTTCTGACAGTTTGAACCAAACACGTTTCGCGTTGCATAATTGCTAACACGTCTTGGAGTCAAGTTTGTCAAGTAGATAGGAGTTTATGGTTTTCACGTCTAGAGCTTAATTTGTCTTACCTAGTCTCCTTATATAACATTTCCTTTGATGTAAGTTTTGTTCCTCCAGTTATAATTCTTGCGGCTTCTAGTTAAACACCTTCAAAGTTACTTGTAATACAGTCACAGTAAGTAAATTATATACAAACGTCTTAGTATTGTGACAGCCATATAATATATATATATATATATATATATATATATCCAGCGGATTTCTGAAGCATCAGAAATAAGGGTTAATATCAAATATTTATATATACGTCAACAAACTAAGCTCAACACTGTTAGAAATTTTTGCTTACCCTCAGCGGGATTCGAACTCACACCTTTGTGACACTGTGGTGCAAATTCGCGTGCACTATGTCCGGCGGTCTAGACCCCTCTGCCAGATCCGCTATACAAAAATATAGCTTCATTAACCAGGGTGAAACGTAGACATAGATATGTGTACATGTGTACGTCCACACAGCTGTCATCGTACCGTGGTTTACTATGATGCTGTAGATTTGTCGAGGTCCTAGAAATTGTTTCATCAGCAATCGAAAGTGGGTGTCATAAAATGTAAAAATTTGATCAGAAATGTCGTCGCGTGTTAAGCTTTCCACAAAGTTGTTCAAATAGGTGCCATTGACTTTGTTACATTTATACCGAGCGGATCGCTCTGTGTTAGATGAATGCAAAGAATCCAGTATCATGGGGAAATTATCACTGCTACAAAATAGTCATGGACGTTCCAAGAGAGAGATAAGGATCTGCTATTGTTAGATCAATTACCGGATATGATCCATTCGCAGGATGTAAACATATGTTGATACCATAATTAAAAATGCAGAAATCGTTTATTTATTAAGTCCTCAATAATCTTATCTTTCTCCTTTATTGTGTATTACTCCCAATACATGGTTGTGTCCGTTAAAGTCACCAATTAATATATATATTGGGCGGGTTGCTTATCAATAAAATGTTTCCGCTTTTTTTCACATTTAGAGAAGACTTGTAACGAACATAGACTGCGCATAAAGTAAAATATATCCTAATAGCAACCGTCTGAAGGTAAGTGTTGGAATCTATACAGCTATGTAAAATTTTATCTTTCATAAGAACGCAGCAGCTCTACCATTCTCATCTACATATGTGCTGTATACAGAGTAGTTTTTCAAGCATATATTATCATTTAGTTTGAGGTGAGATTCTTGGTAGAATGGCTTGAACATATAATGTGATCTCAGAAAATAATTTTTAGACCTCGACTTTCCATTGTATTATGCTATCCATTAACGTGAAAGACTAATCGGAGAAATACTGATCTAGCGTAATGTCCAACACCACCCGTCTACACCTTAAAGGTGTTGTATTCCTTTCGTTACCCGAAATAGTGTCTTCATTTATGTTGTCCAAACTGCCATGTACCTGGATTGGATCCCTAATAGATTTTGGAGTATTATTATTAGATTCTTTGGTTTCCGGATTTTTTTTTGTAATTGAGTTTTAATACAATTTGAAATTTTTGGGTAAAGTGCTTAACATTTGTTAGATGCTGGAAACGTAAAGGTTTAAGTTGTAGATTTTTGGTATGATGATATGATTTTCTTAGTAGCTTTAACTGGCTGTTTTAGTGGATATTTTTTATCAACAGGCCAGGTGATCACTGTTTGAGTCGCAGCACAGACGCGTTTTTTCAGAATGATATATCTTCGATATTCTTGCCGAACTGAACAGACGACGAATCTCAATGTATGTGTAGTTTTTCAGTCTTCGAATTTTAAAATGTTTTTCTCATTTTTTAAACGTTAACAGTCTATTGACGAGGAAATGTGTGGGCCTCACCATAATTGGCACACTTTACATTATTTTGGCAGGTATATCCCTCATGTCTTACTTCGCACATTTAAAGCAAATAAGTGTATCGATACACTGTCACTTACCGTGACCAAACTCTTGAAACTCAGTGCACGGGGTTAGGAATGCATGCGATGACTTAAACATGGTACATACCCATCTTGATTGACTGAGGGACAGGATATGATCAAGTGATCAAGTAAGAAGATAAACGACAAGCTTATTTAAAGCTTGGAGTGACCAGTTGATTAACCGAACTGGTCTATCCGGCATTCTGTCTAAATGAGGAAAGGGCCAAAGGGTTGTGTTGAAATATATAGCAACTCATACAACAAAGGAAGCAGAAAGGAGTCAATATCTAAACCACCATGATCCTGTCCTCCACGATAACGGGTTGCAACACACGGCAAGCATGTCGCCTCTTGAAGACGAAAAGTCTTTTGGCCTTCAGTCCCTTCTTTTCAAATTATATAAGAAAGCTGTTCATTAAATGGAAAGGCATGCTTAAAACTATGTGGATTGGCATTAAGATCTATACTTGTACTAATTGTGATCATCATGTAAATATCATATACCTTTTTATTGTTTGCATCTAACTCACAGTAAATAAAGAAGACATTGTATATGAGGATTAAGAAGCTACTTTAGTCTATTTGTTTGTTTGCATAAGCGTTTATGCTTTTAGCAATTTTAATTTACATGTATCTTATCATGCCTAGTTTTTATAAGAAACTGCTGTTGACTGCTAAATTACTTTTGCAAGGGTTTATTGCACCTAGGCTGATGTTATCGCTCCTGAAGTTCTATGGTCGTCACCATGACTTAATTGATTGTTATGGGAAATCAGTGTCTCAAATACGATCTGACATTTTCGCTGAGTCATAGGTAGTGATTCCTATTCCTGGATTTGACTTTTCCTTAGACATGACAATGAGTAATTCGACGGGTGTCTAATTAGAGGCAGGCACTGCTTACTCGTCCGGAGCACCTGAGTGCATACATGGTTTTTATTGGGTTCGGGTTACTCTCTTTCTGTTTTTGTGTTGTGTTTGTCTATATCCGGATTTGTAACTGTCCCTTGACTTTTTGACTCTTGTTGTTCGGTCGGTTTTCTTTGCTATTTTTCTTGCAAACATTATATTACGTTCAATTACTTTAATATATTGGTGCATTAACTAACTGACTCTGAATATTGTTAAATAAATGAAAGTGCATAAGTCTATAGCAAAACACAAAGTTGATTTTCTCTGTCTCGCTATTCAACGTCGTAGCGGTGCTGAAAAAATAGAATATTTTTTCATTTCATGGATACACAGGTATTGATGTTAGTCAATTTAACAATATATATGTTACCCTACTATTATTTTCATGAACAACTATATCGTCAGTAACTTTATTTTATTATAATATGCCGTTATCCTAAATGAAACAGAACAACAAATACATTTTAATAGACACATGCACCAACGAGCCATTTTAGAAATATGTTGTAAAACAAGCAAACAAATTAAATGAAATAAAAAGTACCTCGTGCACAACACTTCTGAATGAGCCACCGGTCATCAGCATTCCGGTAGAAGTCTCTACAGCAGTTCGTATTGGAAATCTATATTTCTTGCTATCAGCCATTGTTATCTAGAAGTATTATTAAGAACAAGATTGCATACAGATAATTATAGAAAATTAAATATTTGTTTTGTTTAAGTTATTGCTTTTTGCCATTCTATATTGAAATACATTTTGTTATTATGCCTGGTAATCTTGTGTTGTTATTCTTGGTACTTTACGTCTACCAAATCACTTCAGCCCCACCATTGGTAGAAACCATAAGAGCTATCTTTCATGACATTTAAGCCATGGAGTAAAAACACATTACTTATTATGTAAAACTATCAAAAGACAAGCCAAAAAATAAAAATGGTATCTTCGGAATAGTCTGCCTTATATAAAAACCTTATGTAGTTGTTTTCACGCAGAACACTTGCTTGATCTTTTGGTTTTTCTCTGATTGCGTATGTAAATTTGTTGTCTAAAGTTATGATGCATATTAACCACATAATAATTTTCTCTAACATAAAAACTATAAATTACCACACAATAATTTGTTTAGTGTGGCTTGTGATAGATAGCATATGCAAAATACCTCTGCAAAATGTTAAAAACCTCATCATATATATTGATGAAACGATAAAAGTGTGCTAAATGGTTCTGGTTCTAATAATCAGCTAATTTTTATTTCACTCTCACGATTTTGAAGAAGAATGACTATACTTACACAAAATGATTACTTCAAAGTGGATTTTCTTATTCGGGAGGGCGATATAACAAACGTTATTGTAAATATTTTGTATGTTTCCGACATTACAACGTCATATGCATTTTAAACGGGTTGAATGCAAGTCAGTTAAGGACATATCATACTATTCGATCTCTATATAATATTTTATCTTAACTTTACTTATGGCAAAATCTTTAAATAAAACTTTAACAATTAATGGTCGCCTTTAAAGGTTTCAAAACATGTAGAAAACATAATCCATTTTTAAGAAAGTTTCGAACATAATATGTTCCCGCTTTTTTTGTTTAGGATCAGGAATACACAAAATTGCAGAACGCAAAAAGTTACTTATGATAATAAAACTATATTTTCCCAAAAGACAGAAGATAACCTACTCTCATTTAAAATATGGTAAGCGAATCAGTGGAAAATATTTGTGAACAATGTGTAAATGTCGGATATGGCGTGAAGAAAACTGCGCGTTTTTCTTAATGCTAACTGCAATATCTTTTATAGATTTGTAGCGCAGAATATAGCAAAAAAATTACAATAGATCTTTTTGCGTAGGTTTGCAGTTGCAAAGTAATTAATTAGTGTTTTCCCAATAATTTAAGGCTCTGTTGCTTTTTTACTTATAAACTGACATTTCAGTCTATTCATAAAGCATACATTTACTGCAATGAAGATTGCACGGAATTTTGACCACTACGACCTCATAATTGAAATACGAAACAATACAGAATTATTTAAAAAACAAAATGCGCAGAAACCATAGTAGGATTTTCCTTTAATGTAAATGTATTACGATGCTATAATCTTTGCTGATTTTGTGAAACTTTTATAGGATATCTATTTTAAGTTAAGTGAGAGTTATCTAAGTAATATATTTTTTTCTATTTTAAGAATAAGAATTAACTGTTTCATATTCAAAGCTAATGTCAATGTACCTCAAACGCGTCAGCATGTACGACGATAGTCATTTCCTTGTCTCCTCTTAGGTCATCAGATAAGTCATATCTGACTTCTTTTTGCCAATGTCCATCGATTCTGTTGTTTAAGACAAGCTTTTTATTGTCGATGAAATCATTGTCATACCTCGGGTTGACATGAAGTATTACATTATTGATATCGTTGTTTATTAGTTTTATGTCAAATCTGTACAACGAAATATTTATAATCCATAATAATCTTTCTAATGAATAATCTTATGGAAACGCTGCATTTGATTTGAAGCGAGCTAAAAACTACATTTCCACCAGTATAATTTTCTGTACAAATATATTACTTGTTGACATGGTATTAAATTACTCAGATTCAGATCGTTTCAGGCAAAACCATTACAGAAGATCGGAACAGTTCTACGATTATATTTTAAAATACAATTTAAATAACGAACTCTAGGATCGACACAGACAAAATAAGACCAGGGTCTTTACTGTGCATGCTCAACAAACACGGTCTGTTTGAGTATACCACCCTTGGAACACCTGATGCTTTCTGCTGGTGATCCACAGACACCAAGCATCGCCCCTGTTGGCACTCCGCGGCGGGTGGGTGACAAGGGTGGTGAACCATATTCTTTCATCATGGCTTCAGAAATTCAAATCAAAAATGGTACAAAAAAAAGAAAAAAAATGACTTTCCTCTTGAAGAATTGGTTGTTGAAGAAAATTGGCCTAAATTTATTGTTTTATCAAGCAAAGACCCAACTAAACCTTTGGCAAAAGTATCTCCTTTCATCATAGAAAAAGCTATTAAAGGGTGTGCAGGAGACGTTAAAAACGTCACAAAAATGAAATCTGGTTCCCTCCTTATTGAATGTAATAGAAAAAACCAGTCTACAAATTTACTAAAACTTTCAAAAATTGTTGATTTAGAAATATCTAGCTCTCCCCACAGAACTTTAAACTCGAGTCAAGGGATTATTCGTTACCGAGGCGAAGATCTCTTGGAATTATCGGACGATGAAATATGTTCAGAACTAGAGCCTCAGGGTGTTACAAAAGTTAAAAGATTTACTGCTAACAGACAGGGTGTTCAGGTAAAACTGAACACCTTTCTGTTAAATTTCAACACACCTACTGTCCCCAAATCCATCAAGATTGGTCTGTACAAAGCTAAAGTCAGCGCATACATCTCCAACCCTGTGCGCTGCTTTAAGTGTCAAAAGTTCGGCCACGGAAAAAATTGTAAAAGAACCTACTTTTCTTGGTCTTATATTTGATTCTAGGCTAACCTTTCTACCCCATATCAAAATGTTAAAAAATAAATGCCTTAAAGCATTAGATATTTTAAAAGTCGTATCCAGTACCGACTGGGGTGCTGAGTGCGATGTTTTAATGAATCTTTACAGATCGCTGGTTCGATCGAAATTGGATTACGGTTGCTTTATTTATGGTTCTGCTCGCAAGTCGTATGTCAAAATCCTTGATACTATACACCATCAGGGATTGCGACTATGTCTTGCAGCTTTTAGAACCACACCTGTAAATAGTTTATATGTAGAAGCAAACGAGCCTTCTTTGTATCAAAGAAGAGTTAAGCTCGCTTTGCAATATGCAACCAAATTGAAGGCGTATCCTGGCAACCCGGCCCACGACTGTGTTTTCAAACCTCTTTACGAAAATATTTATGAAAAACATCCAAATAAAATTCAACCTTTTGGAATCAGAATAAAACCTCATTTGAATAACTCTGGTATAAATTTAGATGAAATTGCTGCTAGTGAAATTCCACATAATCCTCCTTGGTTAAAGTCCGACACAAACCATTTAATAATACAACAACATTTTGCAGAAATTAAATCGTGTTATCCTGATTATAGTACTATTTATACAGACGGGTCAAAAGACGAAAATAAAGTTGCTTCAGCCGCTGTCTTCGGAGAGCGTGTTGAAACTCGTCGTCTCCCGTCTGCCTCATCTGTATTTACTGCTGAGGCGCAAGCTATTCTTCTTGCAATGAAAATAGTTGCTTCGACAGACGAGCACAAATTTATTATCTGCTCCGATTCTCTGTCATGTCTTCTTGCTATTAAAAACTTCAACGTTATGAACCCTAATATTTTAAAAATTATTCAAATTTACAAAGCCCTTGTAGCTTTGGGTAAAGAGGTTGTGTTTTTCTGGATCCCAAGTCATGTGGGAATCCATGGGAACACAGTCGTGGACGAGGAGGCAAAAAAGGCCTTGAATAACAATATAATTAATTGTGCCATACCTTTTACTGATTTTAAAGCATTAATTTTTAAATATATTTCTCGTTTGTGGCAGAGTGGTTGGGATCTAGAGGTTCATAACAAACTTCATGAGATCCAGCCACTACTTCACAAAAATAATTTTAATTGTTTTAGGACTCGTCGAGACCAAGTTGTTATAACCAGGTGTCGTCTTGGTCATACCAGGACGACTCATAGTTATATTTTAAAAAACGATCAACGACCCGAGTGTGTGCCATGCAACTGTCCATACACAATCAGGCATGTCTTGATGGACTGTGTGGACGTGGCCCACATTCGGGAACGTTTTGTCGCTGGCGACAAAATTCTACAGTTCTTAAAAGAAATTAATTTGTATAATAAAATATAATCTTGTATCATAACTATGCTGTTATTTCATATTTTATTATTTTAATCACGTTAGTTTTATGTGTATATACCCTCATACTATTGTGTGAGATTACAGTTTTATTATATTTCGACAGGGTTGTTCCTATGCCAACTTTCTAATTATTAAACATCATCAATTTATAAAATTGCTCACGTCCTGAATATAGCTGAAATATTGCTTGCTGGACGCTAAACATCAATCAATCAATCAATCAATCAACAAACACGTGGCACGTAAACTTATAGCAAATATATAGTTATTGTCCCCAACCTATCATCTCATCAATAGGTACAAGGTTGCAGTTGAGTACACTCATTTTGGTATACAAATGAGTAATCTTTAAAGCAAATAAATGCCCAGGGGTTAACTCAGTGTGGTGTATAGAAATATCAGCCTTTAAATGTATTACACAACTGTAACATTGATGAGTACCAAACGAGACATATTTGTATCAAATTAATAGCTTTCTATGAAATACAATTGTGAGCAAAAAGTTTATAAAATCGATTATCTGTGTTCAGATCACGAAATATGTTATCCCTTGACAAAAGTATTGTTCATTTGAGATCGAAAATATGCACATTATATTGTGTTAGTTTAAATTAAAACAATTGATAACTTTATTTTGCAATTTATCTTATTAGACAATATTATTACTATATATTTTAGAATGAGCGTAAACATGGGAACTAGCTATACTGTTGCAATCAGAAATGCCCAAAAAATAACACACATTATTATACAATTTAAATTAAACAAGGGGCCTCGGTGGCCGAGTGGTCAAGGTAGTTCGTTTACTATTGATCACGTGGTCTGTCAACACTGAGATTGCGGGTTCGATTCTCACTGCAGGCAGGGTGTACTCGACTCCAATCTTAATTGACAAGGATTGCCAGTTTTCCTACCGCAGGTCGGGGGTTCTCTCCGGGTACTCCGGCTTCCTCCCCCAATAAAAACTGGACGCCATGAAATAGCTGAAAAATTGCTGAAAGTGGCGTTAAAACACCATTCAAACAAACAAAAACATAAATTAAACAAATGTCACAATCAACCTTCTAAATGTAACAGTCAAAGCTGATCTATATATTATAAGTACTGAGCTTAAAATTTGACTTATAAAACTATTAATTTACATCTATATCTGGTGAACTTTAATGAATAATACCTGCACTTATTTTAAACTTTTTAACGTTTTTTGTTTTTATTTTTTGTGACAGGGTTTACTGCAGATCATTGTGAACAACTCATTTTTAGTGAAAAAATTTCGTTATGCGACTGGAAAACCATCACATCGTGAGTTGATGCTACAATTACTTACCGCGGGATATTACACGATGCTCTGTATCGAATAATAAATTTATCTCCAACGCTAACTTTTAATTGAAGGTCGAAAGTCTGAAAATATGAAAACAAGAATAATACAGATTTTAGCATTGATATATACGAGTGAAACTCATTCAAGGTCGTGTTATTCGTCATCAAATAATACTTTGTTCTATATTACTGAAAATGCAAATTAAGAAAAATTAAATATTACATGTAATATGAAAGGTATCTGTCTTGCCACAACATTAACATTATTGATATGCTTAAGTGTTGGAAGTGTTTAAGTGTTAATTTTATTGTATACATATCAGTAGTCGTAACTATATATTATTATGATATATAAGAGAAAATCAATTACACAATGTATGCGGGGCCTCGGTGGCCGAGTGGTCAAGGTAGTTCGTCTACTATTGATCACGTGGTCTGTCAACACTTAGATTGCGGGTTCGATTCTCACTGCAGGCAGGGTGTACTCGACTTCAATCTTAATTGACAAGGATTGTCAGTTTTCCTACCGCAGGTCGGCGGTTTTCTCCGGGTGCTCCGGCTTCCTCCCCCAATAAAAACTGGACGCCATGATATTGCTGAAAAATTGCTGAAAGTGGCGTTAAACACCATCAAACAAACAAACAAACACAATGTATGCAAATTGTTATTTTACACACGAGCAGCATGCTTATTACACAATGGTAACCAAGAATGAAATAAACAAATAAAACAACAACCGTTATAAAGCAGGGAAGGGAAAAAACAACCCTTAACAAGTATTCCTTTGCAAGGTGTTTATCAAATATTATACTTACGGACTTTTCCATTTTGAAATTTCGGTTCCAACAGATATCTTGGCTTGAACTTTGCTGAAGTGCAAGAGCTCTGCTGCGAGGATTTAAAGTCCTTATTCTGAAAATAGCACCGGTGTAGAAGATTTATACTGTAAAATAACCGGCTTCAGATCACTATCATTTTTAAGATTTCTAATTGAAATCATGTTCATTGGTTGTTAAAACTATCATCTTAAGCTTATAAACTTAAGAAAAATGTCATGTAGGCGTTTTCACGCCTACGCTGTATGTTTTCCATAAAATTGTACATAACGAAAATTAATCAGAAAACGAAATGTCAAGGAAGACAAAACCATGATAAAACAAAATAAGGACGGTAGCTGGTCAAATCGTCCCACGGTAAAATCGCCCCCGTCCAAAAAGCCCCCACTTTTTGAAAAATCGCCCCCACTGTAAAATCGACCCCTGTAAAAACGCCCCCACCTAAAGCAAAATCGCACCACTTAACAAAATCCCCCCGTCAAAAAACGCCCTTACTTTTTGCAAATTCGCCCCACTTAACAAAATCGCCACCACCAAAACGACCCTATCTTCAACAAAATCGCCCCACTTTTAAAAATTACTATAGTATAAAATTGTCAAGTTGTTCAAATATTTTCTACTTTTATGAGTTATTTTGTCGCTGATTAAAATGTAGAAATGTTTTTATTAATAATGATCGATTATGTCGTTATTTTGCTTTAATAATTATACAATTATGATAATTACCTTAATAAACTATATTAGTAATGATTCTTTTTGTAATTACGATTAAATAATAATCAAAGATTTGTTAATCTTAATAAACACATACAAAAATAAACAAATAAACAAGAAGTCTACAGTCAGCCTGCACGCACTAACAACGATGTTGAGCCCTGGCATCGAAGATTAAACCAAAGCCTTTTAAAACTCGTCATACTAGAATTATGTGTTTACCTCTTGTTTAATAGTGCAAATTAAAAAACAATAGTGCATAATGTGTTGTTTGTACACATTGTTATCTTGTTATCTGCTATAAAAAAGGTTAAAATTGTTGTTGTCGTGTATTCGTCTTTTCAAATAAGAAGAACGATTAAAAACTGTAAACATACATAACAAACAAACAAGACACAGAAACAGCACACATTTTATTATTTATCTAACTGAGATCTTAACATATAATCACAGAAAAATGAAATAATGACCTACATGTAATAAGCGATTTTTGTTACTGGAGCGATTTTGCTAAATGTGGGGGGCGTTTTTGACAGGGGCGATTTTGTCAAGTGGGGCGATTTTGCTTCAGGTGGGGGCGTTTTTACAGGGGGCGATTTTACCGTGGGGCGATTTGACTTGTATTAGAAGGACATTAAAAAAAACATAGCACAAAAACAAAACATTGAGCAACTTTTATGAAAACCAGTTTGTTGTCCATATATTGTTTACATCAACAATGTCGTGAAAATGTTATCAGCACCAATAGATAGTGTGCAGTGAGTTAGTACCTGTAATGTTTTACTGTGTACCATCTGCAAACACATTGACGGTTGTGAATAAAGGTGCAAAATATAACCGGCCATTTGAGGCATTTTGACCCGGCTGCAAACCCGGGTTATAGTACACATGTATAATGAAGTCAGGTGAGAATGTCGGGTTGAACAGGTTCCTGTTTCATAACCAATTCACCCATAAATGCATATACAGTAGTAAATGTGCATTGTTTTATATAATATGCCGAATACCAGATCATTTCGTTTTATTCCTTTTATTCTCAGTTGCCAACGACACGTTAACAGATATTTAATAACGTATGATGTGTTATTTTATGAAGGGGCCTAGTGGCCAAGTGGTCAAGTTAGAATGAATAGGTAGTTCGTCTACTATAGATCACGTGGTCTGTCAACACTGAGATTGTGGGTTCGATTCTCACTGCAGGCAGGGTGTACTCGACTCCAATCTTAATTGACAAGGATTGCCAGTTTTCCTACCGCAGGTCGGGGGTTTTCTCCGGGTTCTCCGGCTTCCTCCCCCAATAAAAACTGGACGCCATGATATAGCTGAAAAATTGCTGAAAGTGACGTTATATCACCATTTAAACAAACAAACAATATTTTATGAAAAAGTACACTGAAGTTATAGTCAGATGATAAGGTCAAACTAAAGCTAATAAAAATGAGAAACATGACATGTTGATATTTATTCACATACAATTACATGTGTATTGATTTGTTTAACTTGTTAACCAAACCGTGGCACAACACTCATTAATTTTGTTATCTCCAGGTACACCGGCAATAAAGTTATCTTTATATCTCTTACGTACACGATAAAAAATACATAGTCATATTGTCATGTAAAACCACAGGAAAAAAGTACTACAAGTCAAGAATGAGAGAGTAATTTTGTTAAAGTATTTCAAATAATTTTGCCAACCCCACAGAATATGGGTACTTTTAAGGGTTATTTTATTGTTTTTCGTCAATCAAATAATGTTTACGCTAAATCTGATTTAATCAATTGGAAATAAACGTTTTACTGACAGATATCATGTTTTGTCGGGCAACTTGTTAAGCTATCTTTGACAAGTATTATCTTTAAGTTAAGTAATAATTAAACCAAGTGTAGAAGTATTTTTTGTCTGAGAATTGGTTAAATTGTAAACTGTTGATACAATATGGACATGAATTTATGAAAGTATTCGAAATTAGAAAGAATTTTAGCTCTGCTGTGAGGATTTAAATTCTTTATTCAGACCATAGTGCTAGTATAATAAATTTGTACTTTAAAATATCCGGCTTCACATGTCAGTAATTGTCTTGTAGGCGTTCTTACTCGGTATGTTTTAGAGGAAATTAAAGATACCGATAATTTATCAGAAATAGAAATGTCAAGTACAGACAAAATCAATGTTCAACCAAATAAGGACGATAACAAAGCAAAAAGACACAACACACAATTTAAAAATAAATCGAACGAGTTATCAGCATCAATATATAATGTGGAGGTAACTGATGCCTGTGATGCTGTTACATTTATGGGAACAATTATATTTACTATACGAGATTTTATCGAAGGTATATAAAAACAATAAAAGAGGTATATGGTGGATGAACAACACAAAGAGAGTTATATTAAGCCCTCCTCTTTAAACAGCTAAACCTTTACTTGATTGCCCTCACAAATATACGCGTTGGTGAGAATATTTGAATATTTCTATAGTATAAAGTCTTCAAAAGTGATGTATCATCTGCATTATATTTCCGATTCTGATTCAACATGAAAAATAAAACCCGGCTTTTTTAGGCATTTGCCATTTTTGAGCGCTGTTTACAAACTGCAAACCCGGGTTATATGATAATTTGGTCGAGCGGGAAAGTCGGAGTAAACAGGTTCCTGTTTTGTAATGAATGGGAGTTATATAACAGTGTATGTGCACCGTTTTTTGTTATTGACTGAATACCACAGAATTTTAGTCATTTGGCGTTAATCGCCTGAAATTTGAAATATGTTTATTCTTAGTTGTCAATAACACATTGATAAGTTATGATGCGTTATATTATGAACAAGTACACTGAAGTTATTTTCCTGGTGTGGAGATCAGACCAAAACCAATACAATTTCAAAAACATATTCTTCATTTATCGAAATTTATCGAAAGGTATGTCTAAATTATCCACAATCATAAAAAAACACAAAACGAATGTTTCTACATGTATTTGACTACTACTGATTATAAGTTGTAATTCATAGTTTCGTGAAACTAAAAATACCTGATCTATCTAAAGTAATTCTAGGGTTTACAACGGCTTTCACTACGTATTGTCCTATAAAATTCATTTAAAAATGTCACCTATTACATTTAATGTGAAAGTCATCTGTCGTGCTACAAATTAAGCATGATTTATGGTCTTTACGCGTTTATCGTATTGCATACAGAGCAGTCATCTTAACTATATATTATTATAATACATAAGAAAGCAATTTAAGAGAAAATGAAAAATGCTTTTTATGTAAATTATTTAGTTTAAAGAACAAACGCATATAACACACTGGTAACTTAGCAAGGAATGAACAAAAAAAACCAATCGTTATAAAGCAAGATAAGGGGCAACACGGAAAGACCTTTACTAACTATTTCCTTGGTTTAGCTAGGCATTTATCAAATATTATACGTACAGATACTGACATTCTGTAATTTCAGTTCCAACAGATATCTTATCTTGAACTTTGAAATTTGCGAACAGCCAAAACACAGTGACTGGGTTTAAATTATTTGGAATTATATCACGTTTTATATAGCATTTGATATCTGATGGAACATATCATTGCTACCAGTATACAGAGACATATTATTAAGTCTGACTACATTAAAATACAACATTGACACAATTTAGACTTTTTTACGGTCTTTGGCTACCCATTAACCAGACTATGCAGCTGGTTTTATCATAAAATGTATATAGTGCAAGATGACATTAAAAAAAACAATTAATATACTTTGTTGCGGTTTTAAAATATATAAATCACAAACGTTGTGTAGAAATAAATTAAATACACCATAGATTTATTACTTGGTGTGTTTTTTGGACGCTAAATTTAAGATATGAAAGAATGGAATTGTATTAAAAAGCAAATCAATAGTTATTAAATCCATTTAATGTCGTGCTGTTTATATTCTCGTTTTTTAAATTGTATTATATAGGAACGCGGAATCACGTTTGTGCTGATTGATACTCAAATCTAAATATTACAGATAAGAAGTAATATTGATGTATTTAACAGTACGGTATGGACAAAAAGGATATTTAAAAAGTTTTACGACGATTATTCAACAAAGACCTAAAAATGTGTAATGTTGTCAACAAGAGAAGCATATGTTGGCATTTTACTTTATTTTCCTCATTCATCTTGCTTTCATAAATAAACAACTTAATTGACAAAGCAAGGTGGTCTTTCCTCATTGTGTGTTACAAATGCAATACATTTGTACTTTTAACTCATACTTGGTTACATGTTTATTTTTAAATTTGACGAAAAGCTTCAAAAACTCCACATTGGTATAAATTAAATACACAGACATCACTTTTGACTGAATATTAACATAATTTAGCAATAGAGCGAACCATGCTTTGTTGCACATTAATACAATTTTAAATCATTTATACAGTGATGATGTAGACGATAAATTTTCACTTGAACTTTTCAAACTTTAAAGTTTTCTACTATGCGTAAACTAATTGTATATACGCTGTAATTATACAAAGACATTTTGTTACAAACATATAAACTCGACAAAACGACTGCGCTAGAATTGCTTTAATGGACGTTTTTAATACCTTAATTAAAATCTTCCCACTAGACACTTATAACTACAGAGCGTGTAAGGGACCTTTTTTGCGCCAGAGATAAAAGTTTTCTTGCAATTAAAATTTAGTTATCCTTATATTTCTTTTTTAAAAGCTGTTTATTGTTAATAGTTGATTCTATACTTAATACTTTGTTTTATCTTCACTGATTTTTGCGAATTTATATGTTTATAAAATAAGTTTTCGCTTCAATGTTTTCATGAGACGTTCCACACTATAGGTGGACAGATCATATAACATGATCGTTATGGAATTACATAACTGTACGATGCTGTCCTAAAATAGACGACAATCCAATCCCACAAATAACGTTTGTTTATAATATTTATCTTGACTTGAAACGGATATCTATTATTGTTGGTAATAACGATTTTGCACTTTAGGAATTTATTCCTTTCTGTTTTTTTGTCTGTTTCGTATTATTCTTCTTTCAGCCAAGTTGGTTTTTTCAAACTTTTTCCCGACATGTAGTAACATTTTGTACCAATAGTGTATTAAACATAACTCTACTTTCTAGCAGCTAACTCTGACATATCAAACTTTTTTATCTACTAAATTTCTCAAAATGTTATGTGGAAATAAAGCTTAGAACCGTACATAAATGACACAATTAAAGATTTTCTAACTTGGTCTGTAATGGAATCGCGACACATAGTTACATAACACTAGTAATCATTGCGTAGATTGATTGAATCTACATAAAAATTGTTAAAAAAAATCTTCTTTTGTTTGCTGCTTTGATGACGTTTCTTAAATGATTAAGCTGAAAATTAGTGGAATCAATTGATACCACAAGGAAATTTCTCCCATTATCCCTACAAGAACGCCCCTTCGCAACAATACTGGCATAGCAGGGACACCCAAAAAGGTGAAAAACTAGATGGGATTGATGTCCTACAACTGTTAATTATTATAAGAAGACATATCTCATGCAGGGCTTGTTTTGTCCTTCTTTATGAGCTTTTTGATTTTAAACATATATGAGTGGAATGTATTTTGTTTGATGTCATGACTAGATTAAAAAAATCATTCGATTATAAAATATAAATACTAAGAAAAAAAGCAATAATACCGATCCTACAACACGAGCCGAATCACAAATACGGATGTAGACACACATGTACAACGCAAAACAAAGCTGTATGTGAAACAATTAATGCAAGTATTTTTACCTGAATAAACAGTAAGATGAAGGAAAGTATATGATGTAAATGCCACCTTCCATGGAATCCAACTTCATTTATCTTTTCTAATAGTAGCCGCTACAAAAGGCAAAATTATCCGCCCATACCAAATATGCCATACTTTTCCAGTGGTAGTGTTCCCTTTCTACCATCCTACCTTTTATTTCCGTTGCTGTTATGATTTTAGATTGTTCTCATTCTGAATATAGCTGAAATAACTCTCGCTAGACGTAATACAAACATCCAATCCACAGAGTTACTATGCGATCTCTTTACTATCACGTACTTTTGGTTTCCAGTACAGGTAAACTAGACCAACTATCTAGTGTGCTTGCTTAATATGGGCACCTTCTGTCATCAGCAGTTGTAAGCGTAAACCAGACTTACAATATGTATGCATTCTTATTTGCTTTACACCTTTTTTCCATCCCTTACTGACTGGTGCTCTACAGAACAGTACCACACCACCTACATCTATAGTCAACTTAGTTGATATAGGCTTTTTCTATCATCTATAATCTGGGCCTACAGTACTGCACTGTTAAAGCACATTTGAACTGAGTCGGAAATGTTAAAGTTCCGAACTTAACAGAGTACTACTTTTTCATTGTGTTATTTTGTACAACTTTCAAATGTATACGGTCGAGCGGTGACTCGGTATCTGCGTTCGAACAAATTTTAATTTAAGTATATATGTTGAGCACTTTTTAGGATTTAAATATTTAAATATATTATAAATATGTATAAAAAGGATTTAACTAGACGTCACTCAAGACCTATTATTGTCCATCTTAGCAAAAATGACGACACAAATATTACAAAGAATCTCAATATACATGTAGCAGATAATAAAAAGAAACAAAATGTGCACGTTTTTACACAATCAAAACATATTTGTAGGGAAACATTTATCCACAATGGTAGATTTTAGTCGTATTTAATCATAGCCATTAGTGTTTTACTCAGAAATAGTATCGTCTATGAGGCAGTTTGAGACACTATCTTGTTTGACAGTTTGACACGAGAACTTTTATACAGTGAAAACATCTAACGCTCAAATCAATTGTCGTTTTATTGGAAACAAAGTCTTGCAGTTGGCATAGTATGACACGCTACTCTCTGGTCGACCTTCAGAGAAATAACATCAAGCCCAAATTAAAAGTCATAGTAAGCTTATATGATATATGACAATACCTCATTAGGCTATGTTAACTAACACAACGTAAACTGGTTTACAACGATATTTTAGTCGCCACGGCTGTCTGCTTTTTTGTAAACTCATCAGTATGTACTGGAAAATATTATGACTTACGCTCTAAGAGCGAGACGAACGTGTCAGTTCCGGACAAAGATAGTACAAAATTGGTCTTGTCTTTCCCTTGCAGGAAAATTATGAGGTAAGTCACTTGCTGAAATGGCTGGAGAATATAGCTCCTGCATGTATAATAGAAATAAATGACTAACAGACTATGAATATAAGCAACAACACCAATGCTACTTACATGAACCTAATAATTGAAGGCCTTATGACACGTGAAGGTTGAAAACACTGAAGAACGTCTTGAAAACGCAAACAACGGCGTCGCTGGCAAGTTTGAGAACAATCCCTAATGACCGAAACATCGCATCTAGCACCTGTCAGAGATTAGAAAAATGGGTATCGTTGTCATTTCAGTCTAATTGTATGGGCGGAGTTTCAAAACAGATCTGTAATGTTTCACAAGATCGGGTGGCATTTCATACAGAGATAACATCACAAACGAGAGAGAGAGGGGGACAGAGCGTGAGAGAAAGAGAGAGGGAGAAACATACACAGACACATAGACAGGATATATATATATATATATATATATATATATATATATATATGCATTTAACAGAAAATGATGAATACAGGCCGGTACATAAAATCGCATTAACAAATATTTGCAGTAAAAAGTGCATAGCTCGTTTATAAAATAATAAACAAAATGCTATTGTTAGCATATGATTTTTTTTCTACATGAGTAAGGGAAATATTAGTGTTTTACTGTGAAAAGAGACATTACATCAGGCGTTTTCGAGTGATATCTTTAAAATATATCAAGTGTACTAAAACAAAAAGTCTTACAATAATATGTGTCAAATTGCTACTCTTACATACACTTAAACGGATTTTGTGTCTGAGCTGTACTAAAGAGTAACCAATCAACTTGTTTAACTCTACAATTTGTTGATTGCAGATTGATTTATTGATTGTTGTTTTACGACCAGCAAGCCATAGTAAGGACGATGTTGACTTGACTGAAAGAAATGGTGGGTAAAAAACAGGATTTACAGTATGTCAATCCTCCATATTCATGTACTGTAGTGTGTAAATCAGCGTGTTGACAAAAAAGTGTTAGATATCTCTTGCACAACTAGTAAATATTTGGAGTACAATTACTGATTCTATGTACTAAATTCAAAACTTGGGATCACTTTCTGAAGTCATACCTTCCCACGAAATATAATATTTATCAATAATAAAATGGTTTCTATTGTAAAACGTAATAAATGAACTGACGAAACATTTGTGTAACCTTTTAAGTCTAAAACGTTATCTCGGTGAAATTGTTAACGTTTGCAACAATCAGTGTAAACACTAGAAGCCTTTGCATTCCTGGTCAATTATAGGCACTGTTTGCAGGAGAAGCTGCAATATATATTTACTATGTGACGAACATTTATATTTTTGAAAATGAAAATCGCTGTGTTAGTCGTAACTTACTGTATTGAGATGACAATTGGCGTTGTATTAAAGGTGTTGTATTAAAGGTGTAAGTCTAAAATCTGAATCTGTTTTGTAGTTTCAGAAAGTTAAGTGTTGTTTAATGAAAGGACTTCGCCAATATATCTATAAGTGAAAACAAAGGCCATAGTTAACGCTATTGTATAAGGATTTTGCAGAAATGCAGAGTTTTACAAGAACATAGGGTGCTTAACAAGATTTGGGACTCATTTCGTAGCGCCTTAATCTCTAATAACCTGCATAAGCACAGATCTTCCGAATGTTAATCAGAAAATCTAGC
This sequence comes from Limnoperna fortunei, assembly GCA_944474755.1. Lineage (NCBI taxonomy): Eukaryota > Metazoa > Mollusca > Bivalvia > Mytilida > Modiolidae > Limnoperna > Limnoperna fortunei. Next base: position 60,794,849 of record OX104123.1, read on the forward strand.
TCACTATAAATATGTTCTGAACATTGTATCATAATTCACATTTTGTGTACTTAAGACGAAAAATATCTGTTACATGTTACATAAAACTGCATCTACGTAAGCAAAAGATTTAGGGATAATTGTAGGATAGAATTGTATTATGTCGTTAGGTAAGGTTATATTAAGAGTGTAAAAATCAAAGGTTCTATTTGACTAAATTGCTGACAGTGATCTGATTTTTTTTTATTTTTCATAGATTTTTCTATAGATTATTTTCAATCCCCATATGATTGATATTGCATCGGGATTGAACAGTTTTACATTATTTGTGTTGTCCGGCATTCACGGTAGACTCTAGAATAATTACTAAAAATTAAATGCACAACTTTAAGGAGTCTAGTTTATATACAATTTACTTGTGTTTAACTTCTAGTTGTAGCAAAGTTTGCGCAATTCATGATGTGCGATATTATTCTGACTGTACTAGAACCCATTATTTAAAGATCATTAAATGAACATCATTTTACTCTTACTTTCACTAAACACTACAATTTAAAAAGTTCTATGTTGTATCATAAAAGGGAAAAATTGAATCTTTTCTTACCATGTTGAAAAGTTATGAAAACGAGTTATATGTACGTGTCAAACAAAGGCAAAATATTGTTGCAATTAACAAGAAAGTAAACTTTAGTGTTTATAGACGAAAACCTCCTTCGTATTCGGTCAATTGTTTTTCATTTGTAGAAATTAAGGTAAAGTATCTGATGCATTTTCTATTGTGAAAAGATATTTACAATACTGATTGATACGACACTGATATTTACATTACCTTTATTAAAAGTAGGAAAAGGTAATAATTTGAGCAAATCCAATTGAAAGCCTTGTGACGTTATTTTAAGTAGATTGTTCTGCATTGCGTGAGTCTTTGTAAACAACAACTGTAACGAAGGGAAGTTAAGTATGAATGACATAGTATCTCGATTCTTTCTTCCGTTTTCATTTCTTCTATAACCAAAAGCTGATGTGTTTTGCATTGTATAGGATGTTTCAATTATACGATTAAAAGAACTTACCTTACCATTTCTAACGTAAATACAGGTGAACTCTGAATATTTTGTTATGATTACAACATAAAATGAAACATTTGCAGTCATTATGATGACGCACAACAGATATGTGATAAATCACCTGCCATTTCCATAGACCAAATTAAACTTATCGAGCTGCATCCTAAACTGAGTGAATCTCTTAATAGATAATTTCAATTGGAAAATTGTAGATGAGGATATCAAGGTCATAGCAGAGAACTTGAATTCCCTTAACAGTTGAGCTTTAACATTATCGTGATGGCATCCTCATTTATAAATCATGGAGGTCTTTCCTCATTGTGTTTCAGGTTCAAAACAGTCATATCGTTCGTACTTTAAATCTCCTACATTATTATATGTTTATGTTTAAATGGAAGAAAGGCTTCTAAAAGGGAACATCAGTATTTATTAAAAAACCTAGACATTATAGTTGACTGAACATTAACAAAGTTTAGCAATAAAAGGAATCAAGGTCTGTTGCAATTGAATAACTTTAATTTTGTATCAAATACATTATACGCTTTGTGATGATAAGATAGGCGATGAGTTTTCACATCATCTTAACAAATTTTAAATTATTTTACTAGGTTATAATAATTGTAGCATTTTACCCTAAAATTAATGTTAAAATTATGCATAATATATTATTAAAAATTAAGTTAATCAGAAGATGTTTTGAAGGTGTATTCACACCCTGCTTCTCTAGTCATGTTGATAGCGTTACAAACATATTAAGTTGACATAATTTTTAATCAAAATAACTCATTCATTTTAACAGGTATTTATTGTTAAAAGTTGATTTTATACTTTGTACTTTTTATTTACATATTTGTAGTTTTAGGAGCAGTCATTGAGTTAAACGTGAAATAGGGATGTTTTTTAATTAGCTTGAGTTTCAATGTTTTCAGACGTTGACGTTATTTGTTTTTACAGCATTATTATTATGGAATTATAAAACTTTACGATGCTGTCAAAAGATAACGTTTCTGTATAACATTTGTCATTTCTCGAGAGTTGCAAAGCCTTCCTGTGAGTCGCCTGTTTCTTGTTATTCTTTTTGTCCGCAAAGATGGTTCGTTGCCTTTATTAAATATGTTTCGTGACATGTAATGTAGACATTTTGTGCTATGGATGTATTATACACAACATTCTCGCACATAACACTTCCACATCGAACACTTTTCTTTATGCAGTGTTCATTCGTTATTCTTTTCTCTGTCACAAGAATAGCTGTATGTAGATACACATTAAAATAGCAAATCATTTCTCAATGAAATTGGTTATACATGGTGAGTAATGGATCACGAAACTCTTATAAGTTTTATTTCTCCTCCTTAAATATGAATGTATTTTATGAACCTGATGAAATAGAGACGTATCAGTGGGTTCAGGGGGATTTCAGTGTTCGTCATCATTGACCTCTAACTTTAAAAAGGTGACAAGGAAAAACGTCAGGCCACATTCTAACTGGTCTGTTAATCCTCTTATTAACCGTGAGTGATACAAAACAGAAACCTTAACCAACATTGTAATCTTGAAAAGGTCTTGAATTGTCAAATATTTTGATAGACATCGTTGTAAGAAGTATCTCCCCTGGATTGATGGCATTTTTGCAAATAGCCATATTTCAGTAACTATAACATATATTGTTACATCATTGACCTTGATCAAAGGTAAATTTCATCTTCTATTTTTTTTATTTATAAATTACGCAAGTCTACTGCGTAACCATAAGAGATACGCAACTGAAACCATGACCAAAATTTTTATCCCTTAAATGTCATATCGTATATGTTAAATGACCCTTTATAACAGTTATCACGAATTTTATTTGGCCAATGATGAAAAAATTTCAAACATATAGGAGAGCAACTTTTTAAAATTTTCTTTAGTCATGTAAATTTAAAATACATCTATGGACATTATGTTTGTGCTGCATTCCATTATACGGTTATTGTTATTCATTAGACATGTTGCAACATTGGTTTAATTTATGCTTACGGTTCTTTAGTGCTTTTGTATATTGCCTCATTTCTACGTGTATCATTATGATTAATGTGTTACTGAGTGATATTTGTTTTCTTTGTCTTTTATCCGTTGTAGTATTATGCGTATTACTCAGTACGTCTTCCCTTACAAATCAAACATCATGTCAACGAGGGTGGCTGCACGTAAAACAGTCTTTGGCTTTAAATGGTTTGTTGTATTTAATCTTATTTGTATTTGTGTTTTTATATAAGATTTGCTTATGTTTGCTGCAAAATTTTGCAAACGTAGGGGAAAATATAATGATATAAGATATGCATTATTTGTTATTTTCATCCCGAGATCTGTCTTTTTCTATTTTCTTAAAATGTAAGTTTGCTAAGCTCCCTTTCAAGATAAATGTGTTTAGTTTATAATTTAGCGCCACTTTCAACAATTCTTAGCTCTATCAATGCTAACTGTAAGAAGGAAGCCGTAGTATCCACTGAAAACCACGGAAATTTGATAGGAAATTTTTGCAGTCTTTCTGAACAAAGATGGAGTCGACTACACCCTGCCCGCAGTAAGGTTCAATCTGATTACCCCTACGTGTTGATACTCCACGTGATAAGAAGTTGATGACTAATACTTTAACGACTTTGTCATCGGGGTCTCGGGATAAAAGATAATCATATTTATAAAGAGAAGTACCGACTGGTTTTTATCAACATTTACATAGTCTTCAAGTTAAAAAGAGTCTCATTTATTGTGTTACGAGTCTTCAAATTACGTCAACTTGTGATAGATGGTTGTACTCTCTAGACCTTGAACATATTTACTTTTTTTTTGCTGTGTATGTTATGTAACTAGTTTTGATAATTTATAATGCTTACTGATCACTTGAGAAACGACACTGAAAAAACGGGGGCCTTGTTGGTCGGGAAGTTAAGATACTCATCAACTGCTAATCACGCATCTGTCTAATCGACTCTAATCTTGCTTGAGCAGGATTGTCGGATGTCCTAAGATTCCTCCGGTAATGAGGCTTTGCTTCTTTATAAAAGCTAACACTAGCATATAATTAAAATTCGCCAACAACATTAAAAAACAAACAAACATATATTACTGACGGAAAACATATACTAACAGAAAAAAAGATAATACATAATATTTCGTTTGAACGGTCTCAATAACTGACGAGGGATGCCTAAACACTACAGAATCAAAGAGGAAAACACACAACGTAATGGGTCACATTTGACGAATGATGCTATACTTTATGAAGACATCAATAAAACAATTGTATATGCGTTTGTTTTGAATGGATTTTAACGCCACTTTCAGATATTGCATCACGACTAATTTTTATTGAAGGATGCTAGAGTATCTGGTTGATAACCCTGACCATCCTTGTAAATAGCGTCCAATCCAATAATCAATGTATTTAATACTGTGTGGAATTTTAAAACAATTTTCCGACGTTATTTAATGTACAAAATACACAGATTACGCGCGTTAGGTAGGTCATTCCATTTAATGTCATAGAGGTTATTTTAAGATCATTATATTCTGACCGTACATTTGGTATCGTTTCTCTTAAAATTGCGATCATATTCACCTCTAATGATACTAATAATTCATTACTTGTCATACTATCGTAATTTTGTTATAAAGTTACTTCTGTCCAATGTCGGAGGTTATCCGGAATACATACTAGAAACAATTAAATAGCTTGAAAATTGCTGAAAATGGTGTCAAACTACTTTTGAACAACCAATAGTTTTCGTGGTACCTTTATTACATTGGTCTATTTTGTGCCCAGTAGTATTTATATGGATGGAAAAACAGTTTGAATATGTGTTTTTGCTTTTATTAATTTGGTAGTCCGGCTTGCTCCCCAATATAAACTGGACGCCATGATATAGCTTGACAATTGCTGAATGTGGCGTGTAAAGAATCATTCAAACAAACAAACAGAAACACAGCTAGATAAGAGATTTACTTTAATCCACTAAAATTAATATAATTAAGTAATAAAGTCATATTGGTATGTGAATAGTAATGAAAACTTTACAATTTAGTTTGAACATAAGTTATACGTAATATAACATATATATAAATATGACAATACAAAATGATACGTTAATTTATATTAAGTATAAAACTGCTCCCGAGTAAGTATATTAAGGAATATTAACAACCGTTTTAATGCAAATCGAATGAAGCTGTCTAGTTAATTAATATAATAAAATGTCCAGTTATGTATTAGTTCTATTGTGTTGTAATTAGTTTTCGAGTTGTCTCGCGTTGTCGAAGAAACTCGAACCTGATATGTTGTGTGATTATTCTATTGTCATATAAAGGTTTATTTAACGATAGAGAGCTGCAACTTTACTAGCATTAGATAAAAAAAACACAAGTTTGACGTGTTATATACAGTCCGCCATAAGTTAAGCGTCACCTACTTTTCCGGATCTAATGTTTTTTTTTCAATAACATAAACAAATAAGAAACTATTTAATTTGTTTGAAATTGTATATATCATTAGGAAATTTGAACCTGTAAAATTCTTTATTTAAATCCTCAAATCGTAAAATTAAATTCTAGTGGTCTAATGATCACAAAAATAGGCCAGAAAACAACAAAACAATAGGTGATTTTAAGTTTTAGTTTGACACAAAAATTGTTCATTGTTTACAAAATTACAGTCATTCAACAAATTGACTGTCGTTTGGCTTATTTTCCATCAATATCGGGTATAACCTCGACGCTTCCGGTGTAAATGTTCAACACGCCGCCTCATTCTAGCAACCAAACGGCTAAGTCTTTACTGTGGAAATCTCTGCCATTCTTCCACATGTGCGACTTCTAATTCTCGAACATTTTGGCATCTTGGGTTCCGTTGATTGACTTTTCGCCCGATAAAGTCCCACACATGCTCAATCAGATTCATGTCCGGTGACATGGCTGGCCATGGAAGTGTGTCAATGGCTTCTGTTTCAATAAAGTCCCTCACAACACGGGCTCGATGGGGTCGAGCGTTGTCGTCTTGAAACATTGGTCTGTCTGCAAGAGCATGGTTGTCAAAATGTGGCCTAACGTGACCATCCAAGATGTCATCGCGGTATTTGAGACCATTCAATGTACCGTTGAAAATCTCTAAAGGGAGCTTGCAGTCATGTGAAAAGCATCCCCGTACGGTAACGCCGCCACCACCAAATGCAGTTGTTCCTACAATATGGTTTCTATCCAAAGCTGTATTCCTTTGCGGCCACACGACCGTCAAAAGGCTTCAACCGAAAGCGGCTTTCATCTGACCAATGAATACGTCTCCAGCTTCTTATATTCCAGTGACGATGATGTCTTGCCCACTCCATTCGTGATTTGCGGTGCCTTCTTGTCAGTTCTGGTCGTTTCAAAGGCCTGCGGGCACGTAATCGAGATCTGTGAAGCCTCCGAATAACTGTTCGGTCACTGATTTGACCACCAGTAGGCCACATTCCTCGTAACTGGCCAGCTGTTGAAAAGGTGTGCTAACTGGCTTGACGAGCAAGGAAGCGATCCTCTGTTTTACGGGGTCTCCCAGATCTTGGGCAGTCTTCGATTGACCCTGTCTGTCTATGCCTCGCAACAAGTCTGCTAATAACAGAGTTGTTCACCCCATAATTGGCTGCTATTTGGCGGTTACTAATTCCAGCATTTTTCATTCCAATTGCTTGCCAGCGTTCGGCGATACTTAATTTTCTTCTTACCATGTTGAAAAGTCTTTAAAAGATAACAATTAACCACAATATCCACGTGCAATCGGACAAGGCTATTTCATTCAAAGTCAGTCTGTTAATTAGAAGCGAGACAAGTTTTTTAAACCTGTTTTTACACTTTAAAACTCTAATTATTTACATCTTACCTGTATGTTATATAAGGGTATTGTTTGAAAGCATTGCATAAATGCATCAGATGCTGAATGAATCGTTTTGTAATAAAATTATTTAAGAAAATATTTAGGTGATGCTTAACTTTTGGCGGACTGTATATTATCAAATATTAGAAAATGGGAACATATATTATACATTTGCATCTATTTCAAATATATGTGTACTTCAAAATTGCAACAATTCATGTACTGCAAGAATACTAGTATGTGTTTGACTAAACATAAGCCGAGTTTAACCTACTGCAATTTGCGTGGATTAATCTGGATAAAATTTAGTTTATCGCGTGATTACGTCAGTGAGACATAATTTATGCATCAGAATATATTCACGTCTATAGAGCCAGAATATGAAATTTGCCTGAGTGTCCCTATGTGCGATCGTGTGGCTATGTTTGGTTGAATGTATAGGATGTATATTATTACTGCAGTTCATCATAAGAATTCTAATTTTTTCTATCTATCTCTGCATTTATACACACTTCTAAAACTTGACTATGACAGTATAAAAAGGTCTGTTTCTGTCATCTGAAATCGTTCGGCATAAACTTTAACCATATCAAATTCTCTGTGTTACATGTCCACGCGTGTTTATCATTAGTTTGTTACTTTTTTACGACGACGACGTTCTCGAAATCATTGCGACAATTTAAGGTCTATAAAGCTGGTAAATATAAAAATATACTGCACTTTTCCTCTTAGATTTGTATCATTCATTTACCACTCGCTGTTGACGATCTAATACTTAATCGAGACAAGGAAAAACCAATTTATTGTCCGTGAATAACATTACATTATTAACCAGTTGTGTAAAATACATGTGAAATTGTCCATATAATACGGATATAGTGAACAGGCCCAATACAGAAAAACCTGGCTCAATACAGAAAAACAGGGCCAATACGGAAAAACAGGCTCAATACAGAAAAACAGGGCCAATACGGAAAAAGCAGGCTCAATACAGAAAAAACGGCAAATACAGGAATGTCATTTCCGGTAATTTTTATATAAATATCATTTAAAAACAAACACTTTCTTTTCGCATTACGTAAATTACAGAATTTTCAAGTAAAAAATACATTTTAATTCTGTGTGTTGTTGATATTAATAATTTGTTATGTTCATGAGAAGCAGATTTGGATCGAGTATAGCTTTATTGGTCAATGATAAAATGGTACTAAAATTTACTCAGCTGGTTAATAAAAGTGTCATTAAATGGGTGTTTTCATATTCTACATGTATTATGTCTTCGGGAAGCGGTATTGGGCCTCGAATAGCTGTATTATCCCTCGGCCTTGCCTCGGGCTAATACAGCTATCCTCGACCCAATACAGCTTCCCTTGGACATAATACAAGTCAAATATAAAAACACATATTTAATAACCCTATATTACATTACAATGCATTAAATTTTATTTTATTTTATTTATTATTATATTTTTTTATTATTTACGTATTAAATATTAATTAGTTGTACTTATTAATCATTGAAATATTGTTTAGTTTGTTTCGAGACTGTTTAATTGGTTAACACTCATCCATCATAAGTACTCTAGTTTAATTTTAAGCATTGAAAAAAAATTACCTGTCGTCTTTCGAACCTAAAATTATTTGATGGAATGACATGTATTTTGCGTGAGTTTCAATCGATTGTTATAAATACGTATAATTAAGCAATCTGTTACTTTACAAGCCCTAAATCATCCTGATCAATATAACATTATACCACGGATTCTTATACTATTATAATAAACAACGGTTGTCGAGACTATCGTTGCTCTGCCCACATAAAAAATACACGTAAATTTCAGAAGAACATCTATTAAAGATTCAGTCACACAATATGGTTTCAATCAACATAGAAAGGAAGATTAAACGGTTTCCGACAATTTCTTAAGATATACTTACATTTGCGTGTACGACACCTTTAAATTTAAATCAGAAAAAAAACAAAACAAATAATAACTTTGTAGAGGACAGTTCTATTAATATTATTATACAGTATGACTAAAATCAGCTTTGCAGTTTCTGACAAGATGGCATTCCAACAATTTTCTAATAGAGTACTTTTCAAAAAAGAAAATAACAAAGGACCGGCCGAACTACAGAAGAAGAGCTGAAAGTCACCGGACAATTACTATTACGGATGTAGACAAACCAATACAGCGAAACACAATAATCCAAAAGCACAAAACAAAAAGTGAGTAACCCGAACCGCATAAACACGATGGGTGCTGTGGACGAGTAAGCAGTGCCTGCCTTTAATTAGATACCCGTGGAGTTATTAATTGTCAAGTCTAGGGAAAAGGCAAATCCAGTGTTTTACAGTCGCGATTCCTGTAGTAGTAATAGTTTAAAGTTTATACAAAAAAACCCTTTCCATTACGGTAGGTATTTTCTTAAACATTATTGCATGATATATTTACCGGGACAATATTTTTACAGAGGAATATTTCACAACAGTTGCACACGTCCACGCCAATTTGATGCAGGATACATATGTTTCGAAGTCCCTTTGTGCACTCTGGCTTTCTCTAACAACACAATCTATCGCTCAGTTGCAGTAGTTCAAATTTTTGAATGATAAATGAGTTAATCAAAAACAAAAGCGCAGACCATTTTTTCGTGCTTAAGGGTAGTAAAACAATACTACTTTTTCGTAGAAGTTTAATGGTTTGCTACATAAAAATTTTATGTACACAACCTTTATGTATTCGTCTATGTTTAACAAAGTAGCTGCCAGATATACAACTGCAACTATGATTTTGACGGCAAATAAAATTTGAATGGCCCAATGGTGAGGACATTTTGACTGCCTCTAGTCAAGTATCTTAAAGTAGAAGGGGACAGAATTATGGCTTTTGCAGGGACACATTGTTGGTTTTTATTTAGGCACATACAAATGGGAATTTAAATATTGAGGCAGTATTGTCTTTTTTCTGAACATATTGTCTGATGGTCTTTTTAATTTCGTCTTTTATCTGGTTCTGTTCATAATCGTTAAAAATATAGAATGTGAATGTCCATTTGCCCTAGGTTCATTTAAGGCATTTTAGGCAACAGTTAAATTATCATAACAAACTTCATTATTTTTCCCTATTAGAAAAACGGATAGGTGACAATGCAGGATAGTGAATATATTGCAGGACGTATTGATTTGATTTGTTTATTCTATGTTTACAAATTTAAGAAGATGTTACAGTTAATAGTAACACATATGAATTTAAGCTGAATACCTGCAATTTGTTCTCTGTTACAACTTAACATGTAGTACTTATCACTCTAATTCCCCCACCATCAACAACTAAACTATTGGTTTTTATAAAAATAAAAAAATATGTTTGCCAAAGTGGCGACTACCAAATGAACGGATAATAAATGTGTCTTAATTATAAGACCAAAGTTCACCGGCAAACTAAAAAAATGAAACAATTACGACAATGCTTGAGACTTGATACAGGTATTTTAAAAGGAATGGTTAAGCCAGTGTTTATGGCAAACCAAATCCCACGCTCCCATTTCTGTGGTGTGTGGTTTGTGGTGTTAATGCAAAATCATGGGTATCACAAATCACAAGTGGTCAGGTGTATCCTGTAATCATCGAAGAAATGGTATGTATAGTAAAACTTTGAAGGTGCGACGAGACGTTTTTCTGTGAAACATTGGCTTATAAGTTTATCTGGAAGAAATTAGTGACGTTTGGAAAGATAAGTGAATTCACTTCAATCTCGAGCATAAAGAGATTTTGAGAAATATAGACATCGTATGCATCGTACTGATGTAGATAAAGACTAATATTTTGCAATTAAAGTGGTTTTGTTTGTCGCTAATTCGTATGCTGATATTAATATTGGGGTCATAGTTATAGTCCCAAAATGATGCAAATGACGTTTTTTCTTAGTTTCGTTAATTTTCAATTGTGTCATAGATTCTTAATGGTACCGTTCAGATATCTAGAAACGTAAACAGTGTATTTAGTACATTTATTTTTTATTATTTTTCGCATATAAAACCGCTCTTGAATGTACATCCGATGTCATTCCATCCAAATGAATTATTGACTGTATAAACTAAAGCGCAATCTTCATCCCCCCTTAGAATCATCAGGTTATGTTGGCCACCAGTTAGAATAAGTGACAATACTGTTATCAGACACCCATGTCCATCTACCTTCCTGAGTCAAGTCATTGGCTCCAATCCAGAAAGTCTCTTGGGTACTCTCTAAAAGAAAGTAATGTGTAGTAAAGACGGATCCTTACTGCTTAGTAATCATTTATTGAAGAAAACGATTTTATTATATAAACAAAAGGGCGAAGACACAACATTTATTTTAACGTGTAAAAATAAGAATCAAATGTGTCTAATAAAACACTTTTGAAATAAAACGCTTGTGTAAAAATAAATACACGTGGCGCACGTTTGCGATAACTTTTTGCAATATCCAATACATATGGTGCTATATTTTGAAGACTATTCATATTAAACGATTAGAATTTAAAATACACATAAACTGTGACAAAATGCGAAAACTTGGGGAGATGGACGCTAGAGCTGTTCTGAAATAAAGCTGATCTGGTCAGAAATGTTTTCTTACTAGAGCTAGTCTGGTTAAGAAAGACGACAGGGCAATGCTGCTTGCTCAGGAACGGTTTTGAAGCGTTTGGAAGTTAAATCACCGAAATCTGTTTATGGAATTTGACTAGCGAACACATATTTATTTGAATAGATGTCTCACATTCATTTAACAGATATAACAATGTTCCCAAGGTTTCAAATAAGTAAAGCAATAAATTCAGTTATTTTTTAAAACGCTGTGATGTTCTTTAAGATTCATATGATTTGCTGTTTGATTTATATACTGCTAAATGACAGGATATATTGTCCAGATGTTATTATTTGAGACTTTCATTTCGCCGCTCTTCGACATTAATCAACGATTTTCTTGTTGGTTCTTTTTAACATATGAACGTAGCATGTTTATAACAAATTAGTATTTTGTATACGTATAGACTTACTAATGGCTTTAAGTGTCCGTGCAACCCATACATTTTCTTTAGCGTTATTTATTTTTACCAAGTCAGCATCCTTTTCCACTCAGAATATCTGAAAAGTATAATTACTATGAAGTTAATACTCTCTTACTGAAAAGCTATATTAACTAACTAGTTGTAAAACTCATATTTCTGTACTGAAGTGTCATAAACGATATCTAAAGTACACACAAGACTCGCTCTTATCAGTACCACTAAATAACAAAAAATAAAAATATTTGAAGAATTGTCTCAATTTTACTGCAGTAAATGTAGACATTATTGAGTAAACAATGTTTTATTACAGGACTAATACGTGACTACTAGCCTGATGCTACGATTCGGGCACTATTAGTAAACAAGATATTTGTTTGTTAGTTTGTTTGAATGGTGTTTGAAACCAGAAAACCCAGAGAAAACCCTCGACCTTTGGTAGGAACAATGGCAATCCTTGTCAAATAGGATTGGAGTCGAGCATACTATGCCCGAAGTGAGATCAAAACCGCAACCTCAGTGTTGACAGACTACGTAGAACTACAGTAGCCACTCGGCTACGTGGCTCGCAACAAACAGAAGCAGCAATTAGTAGATGCAACTAAAATTTCATCAGGAAACGAAAGTCATGTAAGCATAATTTTTTTTAATTGCCACTGAGTATCAATACATATCAATACATACCTTTGCATCAGACCACGTCAAGTTTTCAAAAGCAAAATAATAACAATGCTGCCGGTAATTTTGCCAACCAGTCTCACAAGTGACTGCAATTTAAAGTTAATTTATTTTTGACAGCAGATTGTTTTTAAATACTGCATTAAAATTACAAACTTTCTCAGTTCTAACGACATGAGAATTGATCTTTTTCTTACACAGACATAACTGTTTTAACAAAATAAAACATTTGTTCGTAAACCTACACCTAAAATACCGCACGATGAAGAGATATCCATTTTTGGTGAACCAGAAAACCTGACTTGTTGCACTTGCAAACAGTTACAATTGTTTTAAATGAAATAATGTAGATATATAGAATCTTACATTGGTACGAGTGGATTATCGGATTTCTCCAATCGAGATAGTTAAATTATGGAATTTTAGGTCCGAGCCTTGGCGAGGACTTAAATTTCCATAATTTAACTATCGAGATTGGAGAAATCCGATAATCCAAGAGTACTAATGTAAGATTCTGTTTCTCTAATTTTAAAAAGTAGTAAATTTGCGAAATGAAGTACAAAATCTCCCAACCTCAATTTTACGTTCATGACGAATGCGCGGTAAATGGAAGGTGTTTTGTTTATGACGTCATGAGTTCTTATTATGAAGTTATTATTTTAAACCAATCAACTGCTGGGAACAATAAATTCACTAGTGACGAGAACTATATTTTCTACACCGGTCGAGCGGTTGAAATATTACGTCAAAATTAGAGAATCAAAATTTACTAAACCAGTAAAAGAACACGTTATCAATATTCATCAGTACATGTTCAATTGGTACCGCTAGAATGCCTTTATTTTATTTCAGTGGGACAGATGCCATTAACACTGTCACCGAAATCTGGATTATTCAATGACAGTTCGTCATTAAAAATAGCGGAACGTGAAATTAAAGGAGATCACTTACCGCTGTAATATCCTTTAAACCCAATGGCATGAAAAGAGTGACGAAGACTACAACTAACAGTTCGTTAGATTATTTAGCATCCATATTTAATTCACACCTCCTTTCAAGTAACTTGTTTCATATTGTCTTTGAACCCCGTTTTAATTGCTGACAAAATATAATTTATAAGTTTTTCGAGAAATTACCAGACATTTTACTTGTGTAACTTGAAACCAAGTAGAGTATTGCAAGATTTCTTTCCTCATGTTTGCTAGAAATGCTAAAGGAACATAAAACGGATCTTCCGGGACTGTACGTGTCGTCAGAGTATATGCTGACAGCTGAACTGTCAATATCCAAATTCTTTATCAAACAGTTAATGTAATGCTGTTTGCAAACATATATAAAAGAAAACATATAACTAACAAAGAAGTAACAAACAATTAAAACCAACGAACAAACAAGAAAGACTGACTCATCTGCAAAAAATGAGGCGACGTTATGTGCTGCAAAAGGCTTAGCATATTCTGCTTTATTAAGGAAACAAGCCGTTTTGTTTTTGTTAAAATCGGTATAACTTAAAAAACGATGAGTTTAAACAGAATACTCAAATATAACTATCGCGATGTGTGTAACAGATGTATTTGAATGATCAACAAACTGGACTATTACATATTTTACTGATAAACAATCCTCTAACAATAAATCAGTGTAGAAATAGAAGGTCCTGGGATACTTCATGATACATGATACATACAGAATCTTAGATAATTATGTGCATGTTTAGCTATAGCATGGGGATATATGAAAAAAATTAGTTTACCTTTACTATTCATATTATATGCATGGCCTTTTACGTCTGTAATGTTACTCGTCAATCCTTTCAATTGTTTTGTTAAATCACCATGCAGCTGTTGTAATTCTTCGACGCTTTTTGTCGTTTCGTTTGTTCTCTAGCAGTTTGACATCATTTGGCAATGATTTCATTACGTTAATCTGAGTCTTTCGTTCTTCATATTCGTCTGTTAATTTACTGACCTTGTTCCCGAGCTGTTTGACATCAATTGGCAATGATTTCATGACGTTAATCTGAGCCTTTCGTTCTTCGTTTTCTTCTGTTAATTTAATGATCTTGTTCTCTAGATTTTTGACATCATTTGGAAAGGATTTCATAACGTTCATTTGAGTCTTTTGTTCTTCGTTTTCTTCTCTGAATTTACTTATTTTCTCGTCTAGTTGTCTGACATCTTTTAACAATAACTTCATGTCAGTAAACAGAGTCTGTCGTTCTTCACTTTTGTCTTGCAACTTACTAACTTTTGTCTCCAGCCTTTCTAACTGATTGATCACCATCCACATAAGCGGACTAGATTTGTCATTTCCGGATGATCCATGAATCTGTTGATCATTTTGCGGAAATACAAAGTTTATATGTAATAGTACAATTATCAGTATTAAATTCATGTTTTATCGGCAGTTTGTTTTAAAATCTGGTTGCAATATGGCATATCATTATTGTCTTTGGCGTTGTTTCATATTGATCCTAATATTCTGTTATATTTAAACTATCAAATTACGAACCTGTCATGTTTGAATCGATGAAAGTTATATAAAATAATCGCCTGCCTACGTGATCGTGTTTCCAGAAATAAATACATAAAATACGTCTGTGCAAATAACATTAATTTAATCGTTATACATGCTAGTGCTTTATTGGTCTGTCACAGAGGGACTACTCGGTTTGTTGTTATATATCTTTTTTTTTAATTTTTAGTCGAGCACAACGAATTTACTGCGCTCAGACATGTTTATAACATTACTGTCTGATAAGTCCAGGCAATTAGTCCTTATTTTATTACTTCTTATACTGCTGCCTATAATACAGTTCGAACTTGTGCACACCTTGCTATTTCTAAATATTATTTAGCGATTCCCATAATGGTGGTTACGCAAGGCCCTGTCGTTTTGAGGGTTTCATGTTATAATACGGAAGGCTCCATCGCAGACTTTAGTGGTTCACGCTACGTGCACAACAAAGAAAGCTACATGTACAAAGACAGAAACTTAATTACGGATGGAAAATTATATACATGATGGCATTTATCTATTTTTCTTCCATAAATAATCAGAGGAGGAAGAAATTCTCCTGAAAAAACAGATTTCATCCTGTTCAAGTGTTTAGTTTTCCAATGTTTTTAAACATATTTATTTACAAATCTACCAATTTTCTATAAGTTATAGTACATGTAGTAATTTTAATTTTGTATCTACAGGTAAAATCGCGTTGCATACCAATTTCGTAATTATGACAGATTTATTAATTGTGTGGTTTGATGTAGTGCTTATCCGCATGTTCATTTAACGGTTTAAATGACAGTTAATCGAGGTCTCAATTTGACAACTAGATCACAATCAGGACTTTGATCTTAAACACAGGTAAAAAAGATGAATAGATTTGTTGATTAGACAAAATAATTTAAGACATTTTGCGCAGATATTGACCAAATTAGCCGTCGGACATAAATGAATAGTTTTATTGAATTAATTAATTAATTAACACAATCGTAGGTAATACCAATATTTGACAAATGACCATGTTATTGATTAAATTTATAATACCGATCGTCTACAAAACATTTTACCGGAGTTTCTAAAATCATGCATTTTTGCGGTTTTTATTTTTGGCGATTTCAGTTTGACCTCTAAATACGCCAAAATTTGCACCCCGCTAAATAGCCCGCTATACGGTATCTGACACATTGACCTTTGAGCATTTAGTAAACAATCCAGCGACCTTCCCAAACCCTTCAAAACAAAGTTAAAAGAAAACATGGTTGCCCTAAGACTTTTCATTGCCATACCAGTTCTACCTCGAATCCATTTCTATTCCTTAGAACAGTTTTTTACCAGAGCAGGTTTTCCTGACAATTTCTGTGGAAAGTTAAAGCAACTACTAACTAAACAGAGCCGTTAGTCAAAAGACGATCCTTATTTGCATTAAGACGAACACATAAAACAAAACACGACACAAGCACCAGAACAGAAATTAAGCAACCAGACCACAGCAAAACCATGTGTGCACTCAGGTGACGTAGACACCTGTGGAATCATTCATTGTTATGTTTAAGTAAAAAGTCAAATAAAAAAAAAGAAAAGGAAAGACCAATAGATCACATATATGCGATGCACAAAATATGTAATCATACACAAGGAAACCGACCGATCATCATGAGCCTAAAGTCAACGAATAATTATAAATCCGAATATAGAAAAATTTATGCAACGCAAAACAAAAACACGAGTATTAGAAACCAAACCAACCCAAATAAAATAGATGAACTCAGCTGCTCCGGTCGATATAGGCATGATTGCCTCTAATTAGACACTCGTCGTCATTTTAAAAAAAGAAAAAGAAATGAACAAAAAAAATCATTATCATGCAAATGTTCGCATGGAAAGAATAAAAAAATGCACCTCTGACCATAACTTTGTTTCAAAATTAAATAGGTATTTCTCAATAAAAAACTCATCAAATTACACTAAATTGCCTATCTAATTATAAAGAAAGGAATAATGTTATTTTAACTGACTTCCGATGTTCCAAACTGTGTCTAAAATGGGAATGTATAATTAACAACCGTAGTCCCAAAATATGTTGAATCACTAAACACTCCAAAATTTATTAGTCCATTTGTACGAAATGTTAAATCCTGTAATAATCCATTACCGTTCCATACTAATTTGTGTAATTTTTGTGTACTTGCTAAATTTGTGTACTACAAAGTATTCAATCCAGTCAAAATCTAACTTTCTCCAATGTATCAATATTCTTTATCTGATCCCTACGCAAATGTTCTTCAATTCTGTAGATTATGGTATTTTGTCGAATGTTGTAAACAAAAGATTGTTGTTGATGGTAGCATGTTCTCTAATTTAGTAGTTTACTATTGTCGAATTCTAGCTACAATATTCTACTACATTCCTTTTGTTTAAATAAATAATAATGTATATAACAGATTAAAATGTAATTATTTTGTAAAGACCTGAAATAAGCAAGTAAAAACTCACACAAATGGTGCAATTAATAAGTATCGATAACACGTTACATATAAATAAGTGATGCATAGGTCATTCGGTATATTATTGTTTAGTTGACAAACACACGACTCTTTTTTATCTTTTTGTTATCACTAGATAAATATATACTATAAGTAATTTGTTTTTGAATGATGCAACATACCCGTTGGCATTCGACCTAGAGCTATTTCATTGCGGTTAAGGTATATAGTATATACTACACACACATTACAAACTTTCATCTGTACTCATCCTGAATTTTTTTTAAACATAAGTCTTGCGTTCTCGTGTTAAACTCTTACGATTTTGGATGAAATTATTTTAAATAGATTGGAAACAGATAATAAATCCAAGAGCGATGTCCGATTAGAGCTCAACTTTCAAACTATAAATCAACATATGTAACTAGCTCGTGGTCCTGTAATAACCAGCTGTTAGACTAAATATTACAAACATTAAAAAAAACGTTTGTTTTGCTTTTGACAATTAAAGCTAGTAATGTGTATTTTGGCAAATATAGGCTAATTGTTAATAGCCTTTCTATAGTTCTACAGTACTTGAGTACTTTTAGCAATCCGTCAGCGATCCTAAATCCACCAGCAATCAGTTATCAATCAGTCAGATCAGTCAAACCGTTCCCATCTGTCAGATCGTTCCCAATCCGTCCATTCGTCAATTGACAGACTTGGAACGATTTGACTGATATGACGGTTTGATTAAGACTGATCGCTTCATCCGCCCATTCCACTTCCGGTCTGTAAAAATGATATTTCGAAACGTGAAAATTCGTTTCCCTCGCAAATATTAGAAGTAATTGTTATGTCCTCAGTTAAGGCTCGTTTTACCAAAAAATAAACCGGTCTAAAAGTTATAAACGATATAAATGGAAATACACCCAATCTATAACTTATGTCATTTATTAAAAAAACTAATAATAGCAAAATAAAAAAAAATAATAAAAACAATGACGTCAAAAAATATTTGACCTCGCGTGCCAAGGCGTACCTCTCGTATTTGTCTTCGAAATTTTTTAAAGCGGAAAAAGCGAGAAAGACGAAAACACATGAAGACGGAACATTACATTTTTATTCACTTCGCGCTAGCAATATTTGTATGTTTGTTTGAAGTTTTTGTTATGTTAATGTTAGTTTATATAAGATGGCGTTGAGTGTTTATTGGGAACAGCTAGAGAAACCGCCGAACTTTTACAGGAAAACTGTTACTCTGCAAATTTAGGGTTGCTGTAAGGGTCGAACAGACCACCTCGGTGATAAATAGTAGACTAATGCTACCTTAACCATCGAGGTGGAGTTTTTTATTTTAAACGCTTAAAAAGATCATTTCTCGCGGTTTTATCAAAGTTTTCTTTCTGTGCCAGAATTCCTTAGAATTCCGGGAAATAAGATTTACGGAAAAAGCGAAAACATCTTTCATAAATTTCACTCACTATTTCATTGTGTCACATGAATTTAAAAAGAATTAAATCTAATAAACTACTAAATATGCTTGTATATAGATACTTATTAGTTAAAGATGCGAATAGGTAAGCGTAAGATGAAAATTAATTCTGCTTTTCGCAGTGTAGCCGTCACAATAAGTTTATTTTACGATGTCTTTTGTACGCTTTCGATATTTAATGATAAATGTTTTCCATAAAATTCGGGAATATTTGTAATTAGTTACTAAGGTTCACAGAGCTGCACCTCAAGTGGCGGATGTTATATGCCCTCTCATTGGGGGGTTTACTGTATATTATACGGAAAAGCCTGGCCGCGGACCATAGTGTGTGACGTATTTAGAGAGTGTTACATTCCTTGCACGATAAGGATCTCGTTTGTAGATTTAAAAAAAGAGTAAGCTCAAAAAGACAAATTTTACCTTACCCATACCTCATATTTTTTTTATTTGGAACTTAAAATGTTTGCCCTTTGGTAATTATTTCTCTAAGTAATTGTTTTAACTTGTTCTCATCCTAAATACTACTTCTCGCTGGCAGAAAAGCAAAAATTCAATCAATCAATCAATCAATCAATCAATAAATGAAGTCAGTTGTTATTCAATGTGAAGGACGCTTTTTAAAGGGCAGGTTTTTAAAAGTTTCTGTTTAATCGGCATTACTTAATGACAATGTTTAAACCGATCTTTATTGACCTAAACAATTTATGACATTTCGTTCAAAAAACTGCTAATTCGTACTATCAAACGTTTCTATCTGTAACACATTTAACCTGTACTCCGGCTTCCTCCCGACCCACCCTCAATAAAAACTGAACGCCATGAAATAACTGAAATGTTGCTAAAAAGCTTAATCAAACAATCGATCGTAAATGTAAAATATACTTTTTACCTACTTTTATTGCATATCAAATAAAACTTACGACCATAATCGCTGTATATTTTACAATATTTTCCACTTTTTGTTTAGTAAACAATGTGTTTTGATTGACAATGCTTGTTCAACAGTTCAACAATTTTTTATACATAACATTTTTATAATTAAAGGAGTAGGGGTGATAAGGGCCATTTTTTTCGTACTATCAAACTCAAAAATAGTTGTTTCTAGGTTTTTTTGTTAGCTCACACATAGTTTTAACATTAAATTTCATTTTTACTCCAAAATATGCATTCGTTTTCATTTTTGGGCAAAAAAAGTTAAAAATGAAGAAAATGAAGGATTTCTGGAAATTTTAATTTTAAAAGAACGTACATACAGTTTTCAATTTTTTTAACCACAAATTTATCAGAATTACCCACCTTTATCATATAATAACTCTATTTTAGATATACTGAAATTGTAAAATGTATTTTTGGGGCAAAAAGTGTAAAAAATGAAGAAAAATTGTGGATTTCTGGAAATTTTAATTCAAAAGGTACTCAAATACAGTTTTCAAATTTTTTAAGCACAAGTTTATCATAATTACCCACCTTTATCATATCATAACTGTATTTTAGATATACTTAAATTTTAAATTGTATTTTTCGGGCAAAAAGTGTAAAAGATGAAGAAAAACTGAGGATTTCTGGAAATTTTAATTTAAAAAGTACTCAAATACAGTTTTTAAATTTTATAAGCACAAGTTTATCAGAATTACACACCTTTATCATATCATAACTGTATTTTATTTATACTTAAATTGTAAAATGTATTTTTGGGGCAAAAAGTGTAAAAAATGAAGAAAAACAGCGGATTCTGGAAATTTTAAATTAAAACGTACTCAAATAAGGTTTTCATTTTTTTAAGCACAAGTTTATCAGAATTACCTTTATCATATCATAACTGTATTTAGATATACTTAAATTGTAAAATATATTTTAGGGACAAGAAATGTGAAAAATTATAAAAATCAAGGCAGGATGTCTGGAAATAATTAATAAAAATTAAAATTTACGTTTCCCGAAACGTTGAAGTCGCCTCCCGTTCCGCACTTTTGACCGAGTAGAGGGAACTAAAAGTCAAGAGCACAACTTCATAACATGAGCTTTCAGTTGGCCAAGTTTCATTTCGATCGGTTAAAAGATGAGCGAGAAAACGAGCAAACTTTAAAACGGCCGCCATTTTGAAACCGGAAGTCGGACAAAAATTTTTTTTTGCAAAAATGCTCAGGATAGTTAGCTGTATCAGTATACCAATTTTCATTGAAATTGCTCTGGCCATAACTGAGATCTGACAACGGCCGCCATTTTGTAAAACTTTAAAACGGCCGCCATTTTGAAACCGGAAGTCGGACAAAACATTTTTAAATAGTGGCACACTCAGGGTATCATAAGCTACCTGTATACCAAATTTCGTCTAAATCGGATGACGTTTAAATTTTTACATTTTTAGGGGGTGGTGTTCGGATGGCGGCCATTTTGAAATGTCGGCCGCGTCAAATTTTTTTTTGCAAAAATGCTCGGGATAGGGAGCTGTATCAGTATACCAATTTTCATTGAAATTGCTTTGGCAGTTACTGAGATCTGACAACGGCCGTCATTTTTTTTCAACGGCGGCCATTTTGAAAATGGCGGCCATTTTGAAAATTTTAAAAGTGGATTGCACAACTTCAGGTCACCCTTATTATGTTCCCAAAGTTTCATTTCGATCGGTTAAAAGATGAGCGAGAAAACGAGCGGACAACATTGCGAGGGGAAAACATAAGAAATATGAAAATAATAATAATAATTAAAATTTACGTTTCCCGAAACGTTGAAGTCGCCTCCCGTTCCGCACTTTTGACCGAGTAGAGGGAACTAAAAGTCAAGAGCACAACTTCATAACATGAGCTTTCAGTTGGCCAAGTTTCATTTCGATCGGTTAAAAGATGAGCGAGAAAACGAGCAAAATTTAAAACGGCCGCCATTTTGAAACCGGAAGTCGGACAAAAAATTTTTTTTGCAAAAATGCTCAGGATAGTTAGCTGTATCAGTATACCAATTTTCATTGAAATTGCTCTGGCCATAACTGAGATCTGACAACGGCCGCCATTTTGTAAAACTTTAAAACGGCCGCCATTTTGAAACCGGAAGTCGGACAAAAATTTTAAAAATAGTGGCACACTCAGGGTATCATAAGCTACCTGTATACCAAATTTCGTTTAAATCGGATGACGTTTAAATTTTTACAGTTTTAGGGGGGTGGTGTTGGGATGGCGGCCATTTTGAAATGTCGGCCGCGTCAAATTTTTTTTTGCAAAAATGCTCGGGATAGGGAGCTGTATCAGTATACCAATTTTCATTGAAATTGCTTTGGCAATTACTGAGATCTGACAACGGCCGTCAATTTTTTTCAACGGCGGCCATTTTGAAAATGGCGGCCATTTTGAAAATTTCAAAAGTGGATTGCACAACTTCAGGTCACCCTTATTATGTTCCCAAAGTTTCATTTCGATCGGTTAAAAGATGAGCGAGAAAACGAGCGGACACCATTGCGAGGGGAAAAAGGAAAACATAATAATAATTAAAATTTACGTTTCCCGAAACGTTGAAGTCGCCTCCCGTTCCGCACTTTTGACCGAGTAGAGGGAACTAAAAGTCAAGAGCACAACTTCATAACATGAGCTTTCAGTTGGCCAAGTTTCATTTCGATCCGTTAAAAGATGAGCGAGAAAACGAGCAAACTTTAAAACGGCCGCCATTTTGAAACCGGAAGTCGGACAAAAATTTTTTTTTGCAAAAATGCTCAGAATAGTTAGCTGTATCAGTATACCAATTTTCATTGAAATTGCTCTGGCCATAACTGAGATCTGACAACGGCCGCCATTTTGTAAAACTTTAAAACGGCCGCCATTTTGAAACCGGAAGTTGGACAAAAATTTTAAAAATAGTGGCACACTCAGGGTATCATAAGCTACCTGTATACCAAATTTCGTTTAAATCGGATGACGTTTAAATTTTTACAGTTTTAGGGGGGTGGTTTTCGGATGGCGGCCATTTTGAAATGTCGGCCGCGTCAAATTTTTTTTTGCAAAAATGCTCGGGATAGGCAGCTGTATCAGTATACCAATTTTCATTGAAATTGCTTTGGCAATTACTGAGATCTAACAACGGCCGTCATTTTTTTTCAACGGCGGCCATTTTGAAAATGGCGGCCATTTTGAAAATTTCAAAAGTGGATTGCACAACTTCAGGTCACCCTTAACATGTTCCCAAAGTTTCATTTCGATCGGTTAAAAGATGAGCGAGAAAACGAGCGGACAACATTGCGAGGGGAAAAAGGAAAACATAATAATAATAAGAAACGGAGTAAAAACAATAAGTCGCCCGACACTTCGTGGTCGGCGACTTAATAAGAAACGGAGTAAAAACAATAAGTCGCCCGACACTTCGTGGTCGGCGACTTAATAATAATAATAATAAGAAACGGAGTAAAAACAATAAGTCGCCCGACACTTCGTGGTCGGCGACTTAATTACCTTTTTAGTACCGTAATCTTGTTGAAAAACATTTTCCTTAGTTTTACAACACTTTATCATAATACAGTTTTATTCTAGATATTCCTTAGTTGAAAAATGTATTTATTAGACAAAAAGTGTGAAAATTATCAAAAATATAGGATTTCTGAAAATAATTAACAGCTATTTTATACTATACTACAGCTATCCGTCGAACAACATTTTCTCAAGTTTTACACTACTGTATCGTAATATAATTAGATTCTAGTTATATAGAAGTTGTTATGTATACTTTTGGGCAAAACGTGTGAAAAATCATAAAATTATGAATTTCTGGAAATAATTAATAGCTACAAAAATCAAATGTCAACTGAGACAATAAACAAGGGTTATATCATTCCTCTACGACAGAAATTTCGTCTTGGCTTTCATCAATGTCCTCAGGGACAGGAGTATTTTTGGCATCAATTAAATACTGTCCCCAATTATTGATGCGGAATTGCTTGTCGGTATTCCAACCATAACCTAAGTACTAGATTACAGATGCCTTATGTGAGCACATGCCTACTACACGTCCACCGATCTTACACTTACAATACCAACCAAGTATCAAACACTCACTAAAACGAATCCACAACTGATAACTTTTTGAACTTGGCTACTTGGACCTTTGCTGAAAGTAATGACGCACCTAGAGTGGAAATCAACACCTCATACCCTCCATCTGCATCCATATTTTCGTCAGTATATGACTTTGCCCTTTTAATCTGATAAGACCATAACGTTAAGTTACGCAATTCATCTTTATTTAAATGAGGGAAGACAACATCAATATCACTGGCATCAATGTTTGACCATTTGTAGCTGCACTTATCTAATCCTTGTAACTTCCGTGTGCAGTTTGTTGCTGGTATTACTCAATGTGCTAAAGCTGCGTAATCTGAGAAATCTTACGAAAGTTTGTACATGTAACGGACAGACAAGGTGATTGCAACGTAGCCCCCTCTCTAACGAGTGGGGATATGATTATTTAATGTATAGTTTGTTAGCACAATTGTTTGTTTGTTTGTTTGAATGATGTTTAACGCCACTTTCAGCAATTTTCAGCTATATCATGGCGTCAAGTTTTTATGGGGAAGAGGCTGGAGTACCCGGAGAAAACCCTCGACCTGCGGCAGGAAAACTGGCAATCCTTGTCAATTAAGATTGGAGTCGATTACACACTGCTCGCAGTGAGACTCAAACCTGCTATCTCATTGTTGACAGACCACGTGATTAATACGAGTAGACGAACTAACTTAACCACTCTGCCACCGGGGCCGTTGGCACAATTGAAACAGTTTTCCTACACAACAGTGCATTTTTTCATGTCTTTAAATATGTTTTAAATAGGTTTTTCTAATATTTATCGCACGGACTATTGAGACAATTGTGCAATCTGAGTAAGAAATGGATCAAGAGTTATTTCTGGGATGCACTTTTCACTATATCTTTGTATGTCTCTCAATTTATTCCTAAAGGGTTGGGTTCATTCCCCTAACAAGTAAAGAAATACAAACAATATTTTTCCCCATTTAAAAGATATTAATATTAAACAGTTATGCAGGACACAACAAAATTTGCTTAACCCTCACAGGAAAAAAAATGGTATCGTAATAACCCAACATCAAACTTACTAGTTACTTTTTATGTACAGAAGGTCAACAACAAACGTTACATTTTTTTCTGAATTTATATGTACTTAATTTTCGATAAGCTGAACCTACAACAAAATTCAAATCACACTCTCATGCACTTAAAAATTATTTGGAAATTGTATTCTTTTGTTTTGTTTAAGTACCATTTATCAAGGTGACATGTTTACTTTGGATTTTTATCTATGATGACATTAAATTCACTTTTGAAGGATGCCATGGCTTAGCCCCAAGTGTCAACTCCCCCCCCCCACCCCCCTCATCTCACCAAACCTTTCCCAATTTCCCTAGACTGTTGGTAAACATTTAGTATGCTTGTACTTCAATAATTAGTGATAAAATAAACACAGATGTATTTACATTTTTTTCTTTTCAGGTTTTCACAAAATTATTTGGTATTGTTTTTATTTATAAATAGACATATGTTTACTCTCGCTTTTGTGTCAGTATTTTTTAATTTCAGTAAAACACACATATTTATTGAAAATACAGTGTGCCAAAACAAATATTGATTTGATTTTGTCAAAATTTCATGCCGTTTTTTTTTCATAACATCATTCTTGAAAAATATTGGTGTTTTTTTTCTTCTAAAAATAAGCACAGAAAATAGATTCCGGAATTCCCAGAAATTCTAGAATACACTAAAAGGTCACGTTAGCCTTAGGTCAACTTACAAATTATGAGGTTATTAACATTATTTTAGAGAGTGGATAAAATCATCAAGTGAATAACATCTTCTTTTTGGTTTTTATGGATCTTTATGGTGTGTTCTGCAAAATGTATTTCTGTGAAATAAAAAAAAAACCGATGAAATCCCGGTCGCGTCAAAATGCTGGTCAACGGTCAAGATCTGCATTCGAGCAAGAAAAATAAATGGGGTTCTTTCTTTATTATACACAACTTAATTTATTTATTCAAAAACTCTAAATCTCTTATAACTTGAAATAAATTACTGTTGCATGTTTATTTGCTATGAATTATTACTTCCTTCTTCTTCGACCCGAAAATGTAAACAAAAATGATCGCGGATTACTGCTACAATTCATCTTTTTTCGAACCGTGCGCATGCAAGAAACAACAAAATATTTTGACTGATTGAGCTCCTGACTAAAATAAATAACATATTTAAGTATGAAGTTGTTTCTTAGCTGCGCATGAACTTTATTTTACATAAGTTTCTTGAAATTCGCCCTGTTTTAGAGCAAACTCTAAAAATAGACGTTGATGCAAGTGATGCCGATGACGTCACAAGCAGGATTATGATTGATTTGGAGTGCAACAATTTAAAGCATTATGTTTATAGATGATATAGACTGCAAATAATTTTTTACACACAACTTTATTTTTTTCAGAAATTTTGGGCCAAAAATGGCCCTTATCACCCCTACTCCTTTAAAAATGTTGTAAACTAAATAAAAGCATGCAGTCATGTATTTAAGTAACTAGTTTTTTTTCTAACTGCATGTAAACAAAAAGGCAATGTCTTTTGCTAAATGTGATATAAAACAGTTACTGATTGTGGGGACGGGTCGGCTTATACGACAAAAACAAGCAAGAGAAAACTAAATTGGACAAAATCACGAGTCGCCGAAATAAAAACGAGGATCAATAGTGGATTAAGAAAATAGAACATTGACCTCGTCGAAACGGATTTCCCTTAAATCTAAAGGATTTTCTAAAGGTTTACATGGCTCGACCCGCACATATGTCCTGCCTTAAAGAAATTTGATTAATTATATAATGTAAAGAAAAAAGTTTCTTTAAAATATATTATATTTTTTTAGAAATGAGATATTTGTATTAAATTTTCTTTTGAATACTTGCGTTATTTTATTATAAATTTTATTATAAATGCATATTTAATATAAAAATGACGCAGATTTCGTTTCATCATCAAATTATTATTCTAGAAAGACGTCCTGTTTAAGCTATGTAAGCAAAGCCGGATCAACATTTCAAAAAGTTTAGTTCGCACATGCGTAAGCTGTGTGTTTTGTGTAAACTGACTTAAAAATGCAGTTTGTTATGTGTTATTTGTCGTTATTGGTAATAATACAGTTATTTTCAGTCTGAATTAGAGATTAATATGATTTAAACTACTCCCGATACATTATTTTTTAACATTCTACATTCGAATTAATATTATGTCACAATTGGAATTCCGACGTCATATTACGCTCAACTGATAATTTCAAACTTGAACAATGCAATTTCGTTAAGATTTCTCATTTTATTTTGTTTAAAATGTACGTAAATTCAACAAAAACGACGAGACATGTTTAGGTCAATTTTATTTGCTTTAACATAATGTTTTGGGATATATCTTATTAGTTTCAATAAACAGTATTACCATTGAAAGCGTCCTCTTAGAGCCAATTCGAAATTTTAAAACAATTGTAAGGCATATTAGAATCGAAATAGATTATTGCAAGTGGTCTCTATGCGAATTGAAACTTGGTCAGACCTTATTTTTGTCCTCATTTTATACCTCTCTATCGTTCCGTATAAAATATTGACAAATATAAGGTCTGACCATGTTCTAATTCTCATAGAGCTCGCCCGCAATAATCAAAATCACAATATGTATACTTTTGTAAACGCAAGATTTAAACGTACTGTTTGTGGATCGTCAATATCAAATTGACTACAGAAAACTTTTAACCATTTTTCATTTACTAACACAATCGTGGAATTTTCCATAACGTTTCTGGAATCTGATTATGTACAATCGAATTCCTTATGTGTTTCCGACAAAACAATTACATTATAAATGTCGCCTTTAAAGATAGTTTAGACTATTAAAAGCAGTTCTGCCGAGATCGTTCATAGTTGGGCAGAACAGGGACAACAGTTTGTTAAAAATACACTGAACTTGTGTATACCTGTTAGGGGTTGTGTAACATTGGCTGTAACAGCTGATAAATATGCAAAAACAATTCTGATACGTGTGACCTGATGGTTTGTAAATTAAAACAAATATCTAGTGTTTCCGTTTGAGAAATAAGCAATACAAATATTAAAAGCAATATTGCGAATAATGTTACTAATATATACAGAATGCACATCCAATTTTTATAAAACAAAGCAATCAACTTTAAATATAACAAATAGAATTTGAGTTATCTCCCATTTAAATCTTAAACAAACATTCAAAGCATCGTAAGGAAAATTGCATTCATTCACACAATCAGGATTTACGTAGGTAATCTGGTAAAACAATAAATATAATTTTTTTCTTGATTTTAATTTTAATTTCCTATAATTACGTTTTTTTCAGTAAATAATTTATTTTTAAATAAATTATTACGTTAACCAGAAATGAAACATAGTAAAAGAGATTGTTCTATTTCGTACATTATTTTTGCAATAAAGGGAAGCAATTCTTACATTAAAATATACTCCAACATATTGTTAACTGATACTAAAACTTTGAATGAATCACTAAGACATCTCTATTAATTAAAATTGCGTAATGTGACAAATTATACGTTTAACATATATTGTTACAATATCTAGTAAATATTATGTTTTTTAAACCAAATTGAATATATCAAAGGTGACCAATAAAATGTAATGTCAAGAATAATTTTACTGCTAAATATGTCACTGATCTACATTTTTACATAGTAACTAATTTGTTATCTTAGAAAATAATGACGTTTAATAGAGAATCGTCTTGTTTTAAAATAAAACCATTGTTAGTTGAAGAGAATTCAGCACCACGAAGAAGTAATTAAAAAAATATAAAATAAAAATAAACTGTAAGGGGTTAATCGGAAGTTTTGGGTAATTTTTTAAAATGTATTTTTCATCGGATATCAAGAACCTCAATTTAATTTAAAATGCATAAATAATTAAATTTAAAGATAAAACAAACTGTAAATGGTTAAAATAAAGTGTTTGTTCAACTGTTTCACAGATATTTTTCAGCGGACCTACAGAACTTAAATACTAAAAAGTATATGCACAATTAAAACAAATTAAGAAAAATTAGTAACATAACATGTCACTAATAACCCTTGTATTATACAGTATGACTGCCATAATCAACAAATAACCAATATGCATAAAAATTAACAAATCACTATTATAGCATGTCATGATGTCATGTAGATTTACCAAAAACTATCAGTAAAACGATATCTTTTCAAAATATGTCATTTGCTGATGATGGTAACAACATGTACAACATAATTACACATATTGTTCTACATGAATGTTTGTTCTCTGCGAAAAATAATGTAAATTATAAAGTCTAACTTCATCTATTGTTCTTTTCATACTATTTTAATTATCTATCTTCTGCAGGAAGTGACCGATGACTTGGTAACAAAGATTATACTCATCCTAAAACGTAAAAATACAATAAACAATATTTCGTTTGTTGTAGATTGAATGATGCAGGTTCGAGTCTCGCTGCGGGCAAAATATGCTGAACTCACATACTTTTTTACAAGGATTGCAAGTTTTGTATCTATGGTCCGGTTTTTTTCGTGGTTTGCCTTTTTAAAGACACTTTCAATGCTCACCTATATTTAACGTCTAGGTTTTATTAGAGTAGAAGGCCGGAGTACCCAAAGAAAACACGCAACCTTAGATATGACAACAGGCAATCCTCGTAAATTAGAACTGGATAGAGAATATAATGCCAGCTATAAGACTCCATCCCTTCCAACTCAGTGTTGACAGCCACGACATCAAGAATTTAGATAACTAACTACGTTACTCGGCAAACGAGGCTCCAGTGTGTTTCAAAGCAACCTCGTTGTCAAGAGTTACTCACTGTTTTTCTCTCAATTATCTATGTTTGAATACTTTAATAGCAACAGCGGGATGAACGCAAATAGAAAATTTTTATTTTAACAAGATAACGTAACAATTTAATAACATTCAACTTTATAGGTGCTAATAATAAAAGTAATTACATTAGAAACATAAGAAGTATTAGAAGATCTTACAAATGTTTGAAATAAATCTGGTCTTATGTGTTTAAGTTCAACAGCGGTCTCCAGAATGCTGAAATCTTCCTTGTTGTTTATTGCATGAAGTACTTCAATGCATACACCAAGACCTCCACAAAAAGGAAAGCCAATACCATTACTACAATGAACATTAACCAACATTATTTGTATTGTATTTAAAATATAATAAAAATGATTAATGTGCTCCAGAAAAGCATAAAGTTTTGTCACGCTCATGTATGTTTTGTAATGCTGTGGTTTCATTTATTTTCGTGGGTATCAATTTTCGTGGTTGGAGGAAAAAACACATTTCGTGGTATTCTTAAATTCGTAGTTCGCGGAATCAAAAAAAATAAAATAAATAAATAAATGAAAAATGAAGAATGGCTTACATTTTTGGTATTCACATTCAGTATTAGTCTGTAGATTTTCTAATACATCATTTTCAAGATATAATCGCTCTCGGAAGGTAACAATTGTCATGCTGATCATCGGATTTCATAGAAATTTACGGTACTTTTATTGGAAAGCGGCGATATTAAAACGAAATGGGGCGGCTTAAGAAAGACGATGCAAAATTAAATCTTTTTTTGTTGTGGCGTGGTGCAAAGCCCAAACTAAACATAAATTTATGAAAGCGGTTGCATTTTATGCCGGTTTATGATGTTTGTAACACAATTTTAAAAGACGGTGCGTTGCGTAAAGTGCCCTTAATAAAATTTCGCGATACCATACATCACGTGATAGTGTACACCTAACTACCTATTTTGAAAACGGCGTATTGACTGTTTTGTTTTAAAAAACATGAAATATAAAGATTAAACAGATTTTGTTTTGTAGCCGTAAACATGATTAACATAATTAATAAACATGTCATTTTATTAAAACCAATCTAACAGTTCATTGTAAATTCGTCGTACATTCCCTGTGGCAAAGCTTAAGTTTGTTTGTTTGACAATAAACTTGTAGATATAATTAATGGTTTTTAAAGATGAAAATCAGTATAAAAGGTGTTAAAACAGATTGCTTTATTGATCTTTATTTCAAATAAGAAAGTTACTTTAATATTAATATAACGATGCATCTTGAACTTCAGAAGTCATTATCCATGTAAAAAAGCGCCCCAAAGCAGTTTCTCATGTCAGCTTACCTGTCATTATATATTTTTGGAGGTCATTATTCGTTGAATTCTTAATTTCGTGGTTTGTCCCTACCCTTGAAAACGACGAAAATTGGTACCCCACGACAAAATGAAACCACAGTGACTAAAGGGTGTCGTTTTATTGTTAGTTGTTCAAATCTAATTTGTTAAACACTTTGTAAGTTGGAGAAATATTTAGATAAAATTATTTTAAAGTGGAAAGGTTAAATGGGTGTATGAAAATTATCTCTTCACCAACAGACTTGTCAAAATGTTATTTTAAAATTATCTTGCAAAAACTCGTAAACTCGTAACATTTTTAATTTAATTCGTTATGCACAAAACCATTCTACTCAACTGAGTGTTCTTTAAAGGAACTCTCAAGGATACAGACTAATATGCGTTTGTAAATTTATAATGAACAATTATTTTTGACTGCCATGTGACACATTTTTCTCTCAAATTTTGGCATATCATTACAACAAGTATTATAAAGAATGTTCTCGGGGTTTAAAGCGGAGAATGTACTTAATGACCCTTTTTATTGCTACATATTACAAGTAAAATCCGCAGGTTAAAATTCATTAACCAAAATCCAAACATTGTAGAATCTAAATATAATGTAATGTTTTATGATTAAGCAGTATGTAGCATCAAATTACAACAACAGATGGTTTGTGTGAAGACATGGACCCTTTCGCTAATATTGTTACTTACTTAAGCTGTAATATGGATTAGATCCTTTTAAAACTTGAACTGTTAAGAACAATATTTTAAGTACACAAATTATAAGCAAGTGGAAAGTGGACAATTACTATATTATTTGTTTTTCCTCTTCAAAATAGTTAAAAACATGTAATCAAGACGGTCTTGTATTGGAATAATGTGACACAACAACTCTTTACGACTGAATTTAACTAAAGATTTACAACCATTTAACATCAACACAGATAAGCAACGAGTCCTATACATGAATAGCGACTCTTTGGCAACATCTACATGTTGCATGGTTTAGTCTTTTGCGTTTAGTCCCCATCGTGATTGGTCTTACCACACTAGCTTGTTATTGTATATCACCTCTTATTATATTAAACTTTATTAAATAGGATTAATATAACTATATAAAAGGGAGTTACATTTTGTATGATGTCTATTGCAAATCTATGTAATGCATTAACTTGCGAGCTTCTGCCTTACATTAAAGATTTAAAAATAAAATAAAAAAGTGCATTTATGTTAACCTTCCCATCAATACCACCATTCCTGGTTCTTGGCTGCTAATTACGTTTAGTAGATCTGAAATGATACCAATAGGTGGATGTTTCACTCCAACTTTCCAACTGGTTGTCTTATACAACGTCACTGGCAATACTGTCTTGTTCTTCTGACGTTAATAAAAAAATAAAACTATTGAAAAATCTTGTTTTGAAAAAAAATCAAACATTCTTTCCTAGAAAGCAATCTTGTTCGTTGTCATAGCTGTGCATTTGATGTTTGAACTGTTCTTAATATTTTGATAAAACTACAATAAGATTTTGAACAATTTATGTCAAATAGTTTGGCATCTAAATATTTTTGATACTTTTTCTGCCTAATGTAGTAAACTAGGAATATCGTTTTAAATACTTTGTTTATTGGTATGGCAACGGTTTAGACAAACTCGGGAAACGCGTATGGACTTTCAACGACTTTAGATCGAATGTTGGTGGTTTTCGTGGCGTACTGTTGATTTCTAAACGCTATGATATCTCTAAACATGGTTTAAAACTCTATTCAAACATATACACAATGTATGTAATCTATCTTTATCTTGGCGTACTGTGGATTTCTAAACGCTATGATATCTCTAAACATGGTTTAAAACTCTATTCAAACATAAACACAATGTATGTAATCTATCTTTATCAACATACCTTATTTCTAATTTCCAAAACAATCTCACTCATATTATTTAGAAATTTTTGATGAGAACATATTTCCAATTGGAATTCGTGTGTTTTGAGGGGTTTGATTGTATTTGGATAGAATTCAGAAATCTACAAAATAAAATAAAATAAAATATAGTGTGAATGAATTATTAGTGATATTAATAACAACAATTATCAATTGATATTGCAAACAACATTTACGAAGAGTAGCACTTATCCTCTTTAGTTTCTTAGTACATACAATATTTTAAATAAACATGAACATAATTGGTAACAGAAATCAAGCTGGAACAAACAGTTTGTTTCAGTAAATGAAGGCTGATATCAAAATACCAAACATCAAGTAAATTCGATAAAATAATTGATTAATTAATAATTATTTATTTATAACGAAGCATTTTTAGACATTCTGTGGTTCGGTTTAATATGTATGAAAATAATGAGCTACCGGTCGCGTTCCTACCAATTTTGGTAATTGCAAAAACGTTTTTGTAAAGTATATGTACCAAATCAACCTAGAATTTGCAGCAGGTTGTTTTCTTAAAATCTTAAACCTATGCCTCAAAATATGAGTTTTGTTTACACTTTAAATTGAATCAGTTACCTTCTCCGTTTCCTGTAAAAGAAGAATAACACATCCAACCTGATAATTGTTTATCATAGTCCAGAAATTGTCAATATCACTCCGATCAGGCACTGCTGTTATAATA
This sequence comes from Limnoperna fortunei, assembly GCA_944474755.1. Classification (NCBI taxonomy): domain Eukaryota; kingdom Metazoa; phylum Mollusca; class Bivalvia; order Mytilida; family Modiolidae; genus Limnoperna; species Limnoperna fortunei. The sequence continues at coordinate 60,828,825 of OX104123.1, forward strand.
AATCCACTCTTATCATCTTGTTTCTATTAATATAATAACAAATAAATAAACATTATAAAAGATTGGTTAGAGAAATAGAAGTCAAATATAGTCACCGCTAGAACAATACTTGTATTTGTTACAGATCAGGAAAATGTGGTTGCTTAAAACCCCATTTGAACCTAACAGCAGATTCTGTTCACTTAATACCAATTTAATTATCACATGAATATAGTTAATTTTGTTGCGATGAACCACAGAAATGTTCAGTTTAGACATACCTAGGTTTTGTTATGAAATGTAAACAATTTTTAGGAAGCCAGCATGAAATACTACAAAGTTTCAACAAGGTAATACTCAATTAGGCTTTATTCAAAACAAAGTGATCGTTCAAAGTTTAGGAATAGGACGCTACAGATACGCTTTAATTATTTAGGAGGAGTACTTGTTCGAAACTAAATTCAAAATCGCTTTGTGGTGACCACTTTAACGTTAATATTTTTAAATAGTCAATATTTTCTGGCACTATTCCTGGATTAACATAAGGTCACAATACAGAAGATTCTAACCCAATGAACGCATCTTATCAAATTCCTTTTGTATAGTGTGTTTTATGTGCTACATCTCAGATTGGTTAATGTTTGTCAAGGGTGTCACTATCGTGTCGAATAATTTTTTATATAAATGCACTTTTGTTATTAAAAGTGTAAATTATATTTAATGTACTTATGTAAAATGAAATTATGTAACTTTGAAGCATTGTTAGCTCTAAAACTACATGTATTGAAACGACATTTCTAAAAGACAAATGCTACAAAACACAAAAGTTAAAACATCGTGGACATTAAAGAAAACATAAATGACAATAATCCAGGCGACTCACAAAATATTTCTGAAATCATTAGTTCGTATTTGAGGGAGAGTTACTGTTTAGTTATATTATTTTATATCACCTCGCCCAAGATTCGATATTATTATGTATTTTTGACGAGATTAATAGCTTTATATGGACCTTTTAGAATGATATTGACTGACATAACAGTCGGTGGCCAATATCCTTATACAAGGTCAATTTAAAGCGTATAGCCCGAATTAATTGTAATATTACATATAAAAACCACATCTAAAATTGCAATCCGTACGACGGCTCATATTGTTAACTGATTTAATAATGTATTAAAACCGGAAAGAATATTCGGATTTTTATTTAGAAACATGCCTCAGATATAAAGGTTAATTTAGTAACATTGCATGAATATAGGTAAAAATAGAAACATAGCGTTAATATTTAAAAAAAAAAGAGAAACAAGACGTCCAGAACGCCTTTAGTTGTACACATACGCAGAATATTCTATAAATCTCGGGATTGGCTTAACGAATTATAATTGCATGCAATATTGTCATATATTCAATCGCCAGAATGATAATTTGTTTAATTTATTTACAGGAACTTTATCAATATATCCTTCCACTGTTGCTGCTCCTACAAAATATTGACACAGTGTTAATGTACCCATGTGTAAAAGAAATCGAGTTACAAATTTTAAAAAATGTCAGTTTGCTACTGATTAACATGTATTTTCTGTGGCATCTTAATATAAATTCGTGTGTGAAATATTCAAACACAAAGTCGGTCTGACAGTTACATTGGTAAAGAACGACTGAATAATTGCAATCTGTAAATTGATATTACGATAATCTAAGGTATAACTTCCAATTCTATGTCTGGATTATCTACTTAGAAACACTCACCAATTTTGTTTAATGGGACATTATTATCAGAAACACATTTAAGAAATAATACAGTATTAAGCACTTTTTGATGAATGAATAAAATACAATGAGAAAAATATTTTATGAATGATATATAATTTAAATAAAAAGCAGTATTTACCAGATTTAATTTCAACATCTTCGTAATCATTTGAAGCCCTAGCACTCTGCTTACTATTTTGTACCTAGAATGGATATACTTTTTTCATATTGTGTACATATTTTGTACAATCGATGGTGAGAGAGGTGGACAATTGGTTACATAATTTCGTCAGGTAAATTTTCATTCGTTATTTCTTTGTATAAAATATATTAGTCTGATAATGAATAAATCATAGTTCCCTGTACAATGTATCGCATGTTTTGTTATAATTACCTAATAACTTTTTATAATTACTAGTATGACCTGTAAATGTAACGACTACTACGCGAGGAATTAATATCATTTATGTACGATCTCTAGCGTATTGTTCATATTCGTACACAAGTTCGTAACACTGCGCTTAATATGTGCGTTTTAATTTTACATTTCTAAAAGACAAATACTTTAAAAATAAAGTTTTAATAACATCATGGACACTAAAGCAAAAAGCAGACAATAAACCGGCACTCACAAAATATTTTCAGAATCATGTATTCCTGTGAAAACATGCAGTTCAGTAATATTTTAAGTCTTGCTTGAAGTCTGTATTATTTCATGCAAGACTTGCATAAGTCTTGTAACTTTACATCGGTAACTTGTTAACGCTATAATCATATGTGTCTGTAATAGGACTATCAAATAGAGACGACAACTTATATTATACGTCAACTATCATTATATTGTACTTGAAAGTTTCATAATGAGTGAGAGTTGAGAATCGCAAAATATTAACTGAAGGAGAGTTACTCTTATATATCACTTTTTTCATATCATACTTCCAAGGTACGATACTTCATCGTTAACAATCGTTGTAATATACCTTAACAAGGCCTTTATCAATGTATCCTTCCAATGCTGCTGAACCTACAAAATATTAACACAGTGTTAATGTGCCCATGTGTAAAAGAAATCGAGTGACAAATTTTAAAAATGTCAGTTTGCTACTGATTAACCTGTATTACCTATGGCATCTTTATCTACTTTCTTGTGTGAAATATTGAAACACAAAGTCTGTCTGACAGGTACATCTAATAAAGTACGACTGAATAATTGCAATCTCTGAATTGATATTACGATAACCTGAGGTATAACTTCCAATTCTATTTCCATATTATATACTTACAAACCTTCACCAAATGTTAATGGGACATTATTATCACTGTATCATTTAAGAAATAATACAGTATTATTAAGCAATATTTTTGGAAAACAATGAGAAAAATATTTTACGAATGATCCACAGTTCAAATAAAAAGCAATATTTACCAGATTTAATGTCAACATTTTCATAATCATTTGAAGCCCTTATACTCGGCTTTAGTACCTAAAATTGATACAATTTTTTTCGTATTGTGTAGATAGTTTGTACAATTGATGGTGGGAGCGTCGGATAATTTGTTACAGAATTTCGTCAGATAAATTTTGGATCTTTGTGTAAGAGATAATAGTTTTATAGTTACTAGCATGACCTGTAAATGTAACGACTAACACGCGAGGCATCAACATTACTTCTGTACGATCTCTAGCGTATTGTTCATATTCGTACACAAATTCGTAACACTGCGTTAAATATGTGCGTTTAAATTTGAAATTTCTAAAAGACAAATGCTTTACAAATAAGGTTGTAATAACATAAAAAAAGACAATAAACCAGCACTCACAAATATTTTTATTTAAAAATCATTCATTCGTGTGAACAAAATGCAGTTCAGAAATATTGTAATTATGCAATTTTTGCAGTTAATCTGTATTAATGCTCGTTAACGCTATATTAATTTGTGTCTGTAATATGACTATCAAAAAGTGACAACAACTTATATTATATGTCAACTGTCATTATATTCTACTTATATATTAAAGTTTCACAATGAGTGAGTGAGAGTTGAACATGTCAAAATATTAACTCTAGTGATCTAATTTCAATTTTGTAACCAGCTAGACGCTTTTCTGTGAACGAGAATTACAATTACATCTTTCTTTTTTCATATCCTACATCCAGGGTACGATACTTAATCATAAACAATCGTTGTAATATACCTTAACAAGAGCTTTATCCATATATTCTTCAACTGCTGCTTCACCTATAAAATGTTGATGATGTGTAAATGTATCCATGTTCATCAAATTATTGTCATAGAAATCTTCTGACTTATTTGAAAATTGCCAGGTTGCTAGTGCATAACCGTGTAATTCCTATGGAATCTTTATCTACTTTCTTGTGTGCGATATTCCAACACAAAGTCTTTCTGAATGTTATATTTGGTAATTTGCTACTGAATAGTTGTAATCTCGAAATTGATATTACGACACCATCTTGAAGACATGTTAACGCATCCGTCTACCTATATACATAGACACTTTCACAAAATTTTAGAAGTGGCATTATTGTCAGAATCACACAATACCAATAAACAATTCTTTATTATTATTATTACAAAATGAATTTAACATCCGACCGTATTTTCTGATATTGTTTGATTTAAACCAAAACTCCGTTTTTCTATCACATTTTCGAGTGTTGTTGGTTTTGGTTATAAAAATGATATACTTAAAAATATATTTAACATTGAAACGTAGAGATTATAACGGTAAATAAAATACCCAGACAACATAACATCAATGCAATTACATAAATTTCATACAATAAATATTAATTTTATGGCAAATTTCAATGAGACCAAAAACCTTTATCTGAATCTTATGTAATAAAACAAATAAAGTATTTTGTATCAGTGAGTATAAGTTTAATAGACTCAGAAATTAATATTAACCTATATAACCTATATTCAATATAAGATTTAATAGACTAAAATATTTAAATTGAGATTCGGCCTCGGTCAATATTTAATTTTTGAGTCTATTAAAACTAAATCTACAAAAGATCTTAATTGTATATGAACTAATGAAAATTATTAAATGCATGATATAAAGTTTAAATAAAATGCAATAATTACCAGATTTAATATGAACATTTTCATAATCATTTGAGGCCCTAACACTCGGCTTACTATACAGTACCTAGAATGGACATACATTTATGTCATATTTTGTATGTAACTAAACATTCGATGGTTGTAGGTTTTGATAATTTGTCAACGAATTTCGTTACATAAATTTAGATCGTTATTTTTTAATCAGATGTATTTATCTGATTATGTAATTAATATAGTTCTCTGAACAACGTCTCGCATTTGTTGTCATAAGCTTTAAGAAAAGACACTGGACCAGACCTTTAAATTAAATTAACATTCCGCTATATTTATGATGTGTTGTCCCTCAACAATGCTAATTTGATGACTGTTTTCATCCAATATACCATAGCGTGCTTGAAATTAAAGACACCATCAATACAAAGGGCAGCCTCTTACATACACCTACTTCTAGAAATACACTCAGGAAAACTACAAACTAGACTCTACGGCAAACGTGGTGACTTCAACTTTCCAATTGTCAACTTCCCGTTCATCGACAGCAACATTCCAGCAGCTCCAGCGTATAGTGTCTACATTTCACAACTTATGCGTTATTCTAGATCCTGCGATAGGTATTCCGATTTTCTAGACCGATCATTGATGTTGACTGCTAAAATACTCAAACAAGGGTTTGTTGTACCTAGGTTTATGTTATCTCTCCAGAAGTTTTATGGTCGTCTCCATGACATTATAGATCGTTATGGGACATGAGTGTCTCAAATACGATCTGACATTTTCGCTAAGTCATAGGTAGTGTTTCCAATTCCTGGATTTGACTTTTTCCTAGACGTGACAATGAGTAACTCGACGGGTGTCTAATTAGAGGCAGGCACTGCTTACTAGTCGGGAGCACCTGAGTGCCCCTATGGTTTTTATTGGTCTTGGGTTACTCTCTTTCTGTTTTTTTTTGTGTTTTTGGTTTTTGTGTTGCGTTTGTCTCTATCTGGATTTATAACTGTCATTTTATTTTTGGCTCTTGTTGTTCGGTCGGTTTTCTTTGCTATTTTCTTGTTAAAGGTGCTAGTTTGACATGTCAATGTATCGACTTACACGCGAGTCATCTATATTATTATTATTATTATTGCATCTAATCGCCAGTACACCGTACATCAATTAGTTTTAACAATGTTTGAATATGGTACAGTTGAGCTCGCTATTACTGGTAACAGATTTTCCGGGCTTTCCAATATGCTAGCGGAATATAGAAACATTCCTTTTTATCTCGTTTACTGCATTGATTCCCTCTAAGTCAACATCTGGTGAACGACACATTTTATTATAAAAATAAATATGTACCTGATATTCTTTACCGATGCGTCTTGACAATGACGATTTGTCCTGCAGCAGATGCAAAAATTCGCTAACATTATACATCGTAGATGTCGTATCTATGTCGTTTTGACTAGATATCTGTATTAATAAAGGATTGAAACAAATTTAATGTACATATTTGTCTTGTACAATCTCCATACAGAACCCTACGTTACAATTAATCCGAATACGTTAGTTACGAAGAGATTTAGAATAATTACGGAATTAAGAAATATTTAACATTTTACAAATGGCCTCAATGTGTGTCCGCATCATTCGCTGTAAACTGGTTTCCTTTTTTAAATAGTGACTTTTTAAGTTTTGCCACGAAAACCATCTATTACTGTATGTCTACTAAATATGTCAAGCTTACTGTTTAGTGCATTTGTTGTTTTTTTTTTACTTTTGGCTTCTTAATCGGAATTGTCATTATTAATACGGATAAATTTCAATTCATATTCAAAACTGTAATTTGCAATTTCACATAAATCGATCAAAACAAAAATGTATCGATCAATGCATTTATTTAACAACAAAACTTCCAGTCTTATATCAAATTCGTAACCCAAATCAGATATACATAAGTACGCATTAACAATATTCTTGCTTGCGCCGTGTTATTAATACAATACACCAATAAAGTTTGATTTTATTATTTAATAAAGCGTAAAATTTACATCCAGGATTGTATTACTTACTAGATCATTAGATGTGTTGACATATAAAGGAGAATTTCTGTCCTGTGGGTTAGGTATTTCCATTTCGTTGTAATAACGAAGTTCAACTAATGAGACAAAACAGTATCTCAACAAGCTTTAACGGTTAAGAGGAAATGCAGAACTTAACGCTAAAACCTTAAAATGATAAAACTAAATACTTTTGGAAGGCTTCTGCGGCATTCATGACAACGGCATTAGTCATAATAATTAATCAAAGTGAAAATTTAAGTTAGGTACAAAAAGAGTGAGTGTTTGACCTCAATTTACATGTGACTTAAATCAAAATAACTACTACGTAGTTCTGAGAATGACTAAATTGGTGTACATTTTTGTGTATATAAATAAGATGCTTTTTCTAGCACTTGTTACTGCGATTTTATATACGAATTGGACATTATTTTGCGTCAGGTATAACAGGTGTAAATGTGTACCAGTAACAGGTTACCAGATTGTGTACTCTACATTAATTACAGTATTGAATACTACGTTGCGTTCTGATTTGGTCAATAGTGGTTAGACGTGTACACATTTTTAGCTGTAAGCTCCTGCATAATTTAAGTTTTATAAAGTGGTAAAACTTTTCTCAAATCTTGCAAGATAAAATTTTTGTAATTCTTTAAGCAATGCAGTATTGTACCATTCACTGCATTAAAATTGCATGTAAAATTGGGAGCGTCTCAAAATGGTCTTACTAGCGAAAAAAGGAATTGGTCACGAATATATATGGCATATATTTTTCTAAATGTGAATGAAAGTTTATTAATTTCCTAGTCCAGGTAAATGCTGGTGAATGGTAGAAAGGTATGCAAATCACAGAAATGTAAGTGTTTTCGACCATAGCCCAAACATTTACTACTGTTCTATCATACACATAAAACGATAATAATCGAACAAATAAAATTATAGGATTTGCGCCTTCTGCTGAATTAAGCATTAATATATTTTACAAATCACACATGTATCGTTATATTTATATAATATTTATAACTTTGGAAATTAAAGTAGATTTGTTAATTGACTTTTGTCTTTTTCATTGAGACTACTAAATATGTTTTGTCTAATATACCCGTAATATTTAAGTTATTATATTTAAATACATTCATTATGGCTCTAAAGTTAATGCAAAAAAGGTTTTAAAAGAATGTGTAAACATAATTTATAATTACCTCTGGCATTGTCACGTTCTTCATTAAAGTAACTTTGCGTGCTTGCTTTCCTTTTTTTTAAGAAACAAACTAATTATATGAGAATACCAGATATCACGACCGGATACATATATTGCAAGGAAATATTAAAATACGTTTTAATAAATTATAACAAACGGAACACCGATCACCAAAAAATCTGAAGTAAACAAACAATTAGCACCAAAGCACCAATTAAACGAATATTACACTCCGTGTGTTCCCTTAGCTGAGTCTGATCCAATAGCTTGGTGATATTTCTTCTGTGTATGCTTAATATGGTATTCTGAAATATTTGCTAGTTTGCTGTACTCATTCACTTTTATAAAAAAAACACCCTTATTAATGCAGAATTCAGAAACTCATAAAAACTTTATTTTCTTACGTCTCACTACTGATCGCGAACTACTGTACCTTCATTGACATAGACAATGCCAATCCATCCGCAGTAGTCGGCTGTATCATACAATTTTACAGTTTTGTTAGTCTAATAATTGTTGTATTTTGTTTGTTTTTGTGCATGTTATTAATATCTTATCTCGAGTCCTTAAGTGTTCCTTCGATTAACATGTTACTTTGTTAAGAAACTGCAAACAACCTGCTAATTATCAGATATGTTGTTTTTACGATTTGCAACATAAAAAATACATAAGTAATACAGCGAAAGTTCTATTTTACAGTTATAATAGCTGTTTTTATCAAGAGAAAATATCTTTTATTTTGAGAAAAAAAGCTTAACAAAAATAAAAACAAGGCTTATTATTGAAACTTGTTTACTCCAAATTAAAAAAAACTAATATAAGTTGTTTTACCTTTGTATGTAAATAAATAGTACTACGGCAATAATAGCAGCAGCAATGACACCGGATGCACCCCCTGCAACTAGTACTATGATGTTGAACAATTCAAATGGCTCTGCGGATAAAACATTTTAATATTAAAATAGATTGTTTTTATACGAACGATTTTGCAATATAATATAGTGCTGCAAATAATCCTACACGAAATTATTAATAAATGATCTACATGTATATTAAGATATTGAACGCATTCATTATATTACAACAGGCTATATGTAGAGATATGATCAACTTATGATTAGTTGTGTATTTAAAATATACCATTAAGCAAAACATATTTTGTAAAGCTAATTTCCTGCACAAACACATATTGCTGGTTATGATCGTGCCGTAATAGACAGGTGGCTGCATTTTGAAATTTGTAATAGTTTATTTATTGACAGATATATGTACTTATAATTTTAAACACCTCCTAATTTTATTGTTTACTTCTTTATTTTTCAATCCATCATTAAAGATACACTTTTGATTGGTTAAAGTATGTATTGTCTATTTAAAGGCAACACACCCTTATAATCGTTTTTATTTATGCACTCATAAGATTAAATACTTGGTAAAGAAATATTAAAGTTTTCGACTTCTTCACATTGAATATTTACGTTTAAATGTAATAGCAGACGATTAAAAAATGTAAGCTGAACAAAAATCAGGAACATATATACGATGAATAATATAGCCCACGTACCTTTTAAAGACAGTTTAACAGATTTTCCAGAACTGCTTCCAAAGGGATTTTCCACATGACATACATATATACCAGTATCGCTGTTGTTTACATTGTATATGGTAAGTGAAGGCGTCTTTACAGTGCTCCCATTGTACTTTGCGCCTTCCTCTAAATTGATATTTTCGCCATCTTTTTTCCAAAACACTGTAGTAGCTTCAGGATACGAATCAAAAGTACACTGTATGACAGCTTGTCCACCGACTGTAGCATGCACGTTTCGGACAAGTGATTTTACATGTGGCTTATCTTCATCAAAAAAACAACGTAATTTTAATACAACACCAACACTTATATCATTGAAAGCTAACCAGAGGAAGTAACAAAAACCAACAGTATTGCAATCTCATATGTAACATTTTTACTTTTATTTAAAACATAATATATAAGTGCTGCTTGAACATAAGGTTGCCAAAACTCTAAATTATTTTAAAAAACTAAAATTGATTATAATTAAAAAAACAGTGAATGCTTACTTAAGACAAAAATGTGTTAAGTTAATGTTACTACATTTTTTAAACCTCTTTTTGATAAAAATCAACAAAAAAAATTGTGTCAAGAGTGTTAATTTCTTACAAATACTGGTTTTCGCTTTTACCTTGTTATATTTGACTGACTTTTACATTTTGTAAATAGGAAGGTAAATATATTATATACAATGTAATGCTGAAATTAAACATGAGGACAATTCAAACGTCTTAAAATACTTTCCCAGTGCATCCCAGGTGTGAAATAGAGATGCCTTCTTGTTGCGGGTAGGTCATAATTGGAAAAAAACTGACCACGTAACAGAGTGTTTGGAGATTGCCATGGTCTCCCTGCACTCTAAAGTCTCATTTTGTTGATAAGACTAGGCTCGTTGTAGCGGTTATAAAAGTTTTCAGCCCCTACACACACCCCATACTTCTCCAGTGGCAGTTACACTTTTGGTCCTTTGGTCCATCTTTTTCAATTAATTTATTAAGTTATCGTCCTGAATATAGCTGAAATACATATAGCGCATGACGCACTGAAATAGCATTAAACTAATTTTTGATCTGACGTATAATTGTTTAAATATAAACGTGCTTTCATACATACATCCTGTTTCAAGTTGCGTGGATTGATTCTTTGTTCCTGCTGAATTTGTTGCAACACATGTATACTGCCCTCTATCATGCGCCGTCACGTTCTGTATGGTTAATGATGGGTTTGAAAGATTCCCAACATGGTATCTGGTTCCATTTAACGTATTACCTTGATCGTCTGTCCACCAAATAACCGAAGCATAACCAATTACTCTACAATCAAGTGTCATATTTCCACCAATAGGAGCAAGATATGTGTGTTTTAATATATTAACAGTTGGCGGGATCACTAAAAAGTATAAAAATGATAAAGAAAATTATTTAAATAAATACTATGAAGTTAAATAGCAAAGCTGCTTAGGTCAATCTACAATACACATGTTTGTTATTAGATCCTAGGTCAACACTAAAAATATAACTTTTGATTAGGAAGTGAAATAAATGTATTAAACTATACAGATGGCATACAATTTACTATGAGTCCATTTCTTCTATGTAAGAAATGACAATTTACATGAATTTCAATCTGCCAAGTGCATGTAGCACGTAAATTATACGTATATAAGTGTATAATTTCCATACAATATCAATTGTGCAATTTGACATTTTCACCCATAAAAATATTGTTCGCTAGCTCAAATACGTACTTACAGTTACTCACAATAGCAAAAATATTGCTCTCTAGCTCACAGACTCACTTACAGTTACTCACAAATTTTACCCCTAATTCAAAATACTATATGCGGATCTCAAATGTATCATAGGATATCAGGGTTTCAAAGTACCATATGCAACAGTACTTGTTATTGTCACTAACAATGACTTTGTCGACAGAGGATTGTTGTTTACTAGATCGCTAGAAAAACAGATGTTTTGTGAGTTATTTCGAAATTGTCTCTTATAGTGCAGTGACTTAATATATAAATTTTAAATTTTAATCAACCACTCTGACACACGGCTAAATTTGGGCTTATTTGAAAGATAAATAAATGGACCTTCTGGTTTACCTGGTCGTAAAGAATACAAATAGTGCAAAAATTACAAAATCAAGGTCAGAGGTGATATTTGCAATATTCATTTTTTCGGAATTTCGACTTTTTTCAAAAATATTTTTAATACTAAAAGTTCTTTTGTTTAATTTTTTGTTGTAAATTGATTTTTGCTATATTAAAAAATATAATCGAAAATAACAAGGGCGATAACTCTTTTGTGACCTAAATTATTGCCCCTTTTCTGCCTAAGGTGTATTTTTTCTACATTATAAAATAAAACCGGAAGTTCTTGCTAAATAGAATTATTTTGTTAAAGTTAGTAACAGTTGAGGAAAGCAGACGGCTGTAAGATATTTTTGGGAAGTTCCCATCTCAATAGGAATGAAATTTGTTTATTGAAGCCATGTAAAACACCCCCTTCCTTACAAAAAGTACTATATTTGACTTAAAACTCTAAACTATATTTGTTTGGTCTAAGTCTGCTAAAAACCTAAATCTGGTTTAAAATTTCGGTCTCAAACATAAAATACAATTCATTTACACATATACACACTCCTTCCCCCCACCCCACCACAACAAATGCATTGCAAACAGCTCCTAATGCTAACGTAATAGGGTGTGCGTTATGCATTAAAACATTAAAACACTAGTTTCTAAAATATTCATTTAATTCATCAACACATTTCTAGAGTACACTTCTAAAATATAAACAAAATTGTAACTTTGAAATCGTATCGGTGATGATATGTGATATTTCTGTAAATAAGAGTTTTTGATTTCAAATCACTACGAAATGAATTTTGTAAATTTTGAAAAAGTAAACAAGAATAAAAAGCACAAAATATATGTATTCTTTCTTGTTTGATTGTAGACACCTTAAAAGAGCAAAATATATATTTTACACTCAGGCTTTAGCCAAATATCGTAAACGGAATGCGTCAAAATTACGAAAATCTACGCATTTTCTACAACAATTTATATCCGTCGATGGATTTACTTGAAAATTGAAGCATATCTTGCTTATATATTTATTTCTATAATTTAATAACAAATTTTACGAAAATTTCCGTCTATAATTTATAGTTGAACAAAGTTTGAAGCAAAAAATAGCAGAAATAAAATATGTATTCATTTTTCACCAAAACAAAATTTCCATTATGGTAAACCTTTACGACCAGGCAAAAACGTAGCTTTAGGGTATACTCTAATAGAAAAAATAAGAATTAGCCGTGTGTCCACCCGGTTGATTAAACTTTTAAATTAAGCACGTTATTTTAAATTGTCACTGCATAATTATTAATAGCGTGGACGTTATAATTCACATCATCGACCTTTTTAACGAATTTTGAATAAACCATGGCTGTTGATTATTTTTCTTACATTTTGTAAATTACGAGCAAATTTTGACAGTTACTTATATTATAAGTGAAATTAATGTTTGCCACATGCACCAGTCCAAAACAATTCTATCATAGTATGTTTTATTAATATACATATAGATAAATAAGTATCATATTTACATACATGTATATATTTATCTTTACATAACAAACCGTTTTCGGAACAAGGGGTGTGGACACTTTTTCACAGTTGTAATAATGGATGTAATTACATAAAATAAAACAATATTGTAGCATTCGTTTAAACAACTAACAAAAAGGGTTAAAAAAGAGGTATTTGTTTAGTAAAAGAACTTGAATGTTTTAGGACAAAATCAGGCTTCTTAAAATACTCGTGTAACTTTCATCAAATTTAAAATATAGATTGTGTCTATCAATTAAATCTAGGCAATATAAAACATTAGTAATCCTTAATCCTACAGACCAAGAAAACTTACTCATTAGATGCATTTGATTGACGTCTACGCAATAATTATCTAAATTGCAAAACTAACACATATTTATGTTATATTTACCAATTACATTTAAAAATATTTCGCTGTTTTCAGTTGTGCTTTCACAGCCATATAAACCACTGTCAGTAACATCAATATTTCGAATGGTTAACTGCGGTGTATTAGCGTTCCCATATTTGTCATTATTTGACAGCCGAAAAAAAGTTAACTTGTGCCATACATCGGAAAGGAAAGGGCATGTCAATATGACGTTATTTCCAAGTACTGCGTCAACTAAAAAGTAAACGAATAACCACCATCAATAATGAGTCTTGATTACGCGAATGAATCTGAAGAAGTAATTTTGATGATGTTGATATCTATGACGATACAATATTTCGCAACTTGCTGTGTTTATGAGTTGTCCACTGCTTGTTAATATGTTTTTCTTGGATATTTGTTTTTGAAATTGATTCTATAATTTTTACTTACATTGCAGTATATAATCAAATTAGTGTATACTCCAGGATCTCGTAGATTCACGATAAAACGCTTGTAAAATTTGATCACATGGACTGCCAAACAGCACATCTGAGATAGATTAAATGTACACCTAATCATCTTGTATATGTGCTTTCTTGCATGTTTTGAAAACGGCGTCAATAACTGCAACTTCTAAAAGGCAGTGGGGTCCATTAGCGCCACAGAAATTGTAGATAGTTACAGTACAATGTTGGTATTTTATTAATGTGTGAGTTTTTCACAGAATATTATGTTGAATAACGATGTTATTAAATAAACAAAACCAATACTTACCTACAGTAGAATGTAATACTTTCACTATTCAAAACATGTCATGTTGAAGTGATAATTTATGTTTTGGCGCTTAAGACGCAGTACACATATGTATGTTTAAAAATCTAAAGGCTAATATTACAAATATTAAAAATTGTGCAATCCTTTACAAAACCAAAACACATTCAAAACTTACAAACTCTATATTGAATTAAATGTGAAAATAACGTGGCTTACCAATAACTCTTAAAGAGATTTGACTGCTGTCATTTATGCTATTACATAGATATATTCCACTGTCAGTACCGTCAACATTTCGAATGGTTAAAAGTGGTGTACCAACGTTCCCATATTTGCCATCATTCGACAGCACCCTCCAACTCTTATGTTTTAGCTTGTGCCATGCACCAGGAAGGAAAGGACATTTCAATAAGGCATTATTTCCAAGAACTGCGTCAACTACAACATAAGCGAATATGTATTTGCTTTGCATCCACTGTGTTAGAAAAAAGATGTAAACGCGATAAATGCAGCTTACTAGGACCAACTCTGCTAAGTTGATTTCCGTAACCCCAAAGACAAACATAGAGGACAAGACATTTGTCATATGCAAAGTAAAGTCCCTATTGTCTCGCATAAAGGGTTATTATGTACATTTGCAACTGAACTAATTTAAATAAACAATCAAACAAACATACATACATACATACATACATACATACATACATACATGTGCTATAACTTCGCCAACTCACTTTGATTGATATGCATTGTACATTACATCCCTTCCTTGTTTTGTTGTTACGTTACTATTATCCATTATATCATTAAAACGTTACTATACACAAATAATTATCTGCCAATAGAAATACCTGGACTCATGATTATCATCCCTCCTGTAATTCATGGGTGGCTGATAAACATGTGTCCAGGTATTTCTCTTCACATGATTAAGTAACCATTCATGTCTCTTTGATACTCAACAGCTCTGTAATAAACTTGATACCATACACTTCACAAGCCACCTTCTATTATTTTTAAACAGGTAAAATGGTGGCATGTTCAGGATTTTACAGGATTTCGAACAAAGATCTAAGAACAAAGGAGTTCATTTTCTATGAATTTTGGCCTCATATTTGGTGAAATATAAATAATCTTCTATATCTTGTGTTTGCACTATTTATCATTCTAATATAACCAATCTTTATAAAAATATATTTCTGGATTTTTCTTATGAGTCGTATTCTAGTGAAAATCTACTTCGTGTATCTCAATTTGACGAAATTCTTGCATTTTAGGTAATTTGTGCACACTTCTCATTAAAAATTATATATGAGCACAGCTATCGACAAGCATGAAAATATCACAATGAAGAAACGCAGCTTTATCTTTCTACTGTGTAAAAGTGAAAGATGTCGAAGCCTGTGCTCTATCTAAAAAAGAAGATTTTCGTAATTTAAAATTGTGCAATCCATACGAAATCGCGTATTCTCGTTCGTACCGCGATTTTGTTATTTAGATTTGTCATGGCAACGGAAGTGACGATTTCGCCCCGAATAATGCCAGCAGCATACAAATGTTTTTGCTGGAAGTATTATTTATGCCAATTTGAGTAAGTATGAAAAATATCATTTTTCATGCTTTACTAAGTATTAAAAAGCTAACCGGGTGGTGTTTTTATATGTGACAGTCAGTGAGCATACGATTTCCGGTCAGATCAGCGAGATCAATTGATGAATCCATTGATTGAATCACTAAATTCAGACAAACAGCTCACATATTTTGACAAAAACAATCTTCAACCATATTTCCTTATGATTGTCATTTAAACAATTTAAAATTAAAAATTTCTTCCGATTCTTTTTTTTACATACTTGGCGATCGCAATACTTGTGCACAATACTGAATAAAAAAATGTTTCAGTATTGGTTCCAGTATTGCATGTAATGAACAAGTCTTGTTGAAATAAATATGTGACAACACTCAAAGGCAATTATAGTGTAGTTTATTATTTTATTGGCAAAAACACAAAACTCAATATTGATTAAATTGAATTAATTTTAATCACCAAAAACATTAAACATTTAATATGAAATTAAGAAGTCTATTGTAATCAGTTACTCATATGTTAATTAGATAATTAAAAACTAACAAGAAGAGCACATAAAAACCACCAGACCAGCACCTAAAAGCATGTTAAACCGTGAGGTGTTAAATTAAGAAGTCTGTTGTAATCAGTAAATAGATATTAAGAGACCAACAAGAAAAACATATAAATACCACCAGACCAGCACCTCAAAGCATGTTAAAGCAAACTTAGCATCATAGCTGGTATATATGGTCTTTATTCCCCGACTTCCCTAATCAGATTTCTATTATAGATTGAGTAAATATTATCATACACTGATACAAAAACAACTACTTTAAAAACTGGTCTACTCAGAACTAGAAGATATGTGACATCACCAGTCCTTTACAAAATGTAACATTAACAGATATTTAAATTATTACACTGTTTTAGATACTAAGTATATAAATTTAACAACAGTTTTTGTTTGAAACCTTACATTTTATTTACACATCATTAATAAGATTTAAAAACTAACAATATTGATAAAAATACTAAGAATTGAAAAAAAAACACAATACTGGAATGTATTTTTATTCAGTATTGTGCACAATGCTTGTATTTCAGTATTGCGATCGTCTAATACAGATGATTATATAGTATAGTACATGTTCGGTACACAATTTTGAGAGCCCATCAAGTGTATAAATGTACTAGTAAGTATATTCTCTGAATGTAAACAAAGCTAACAGTGGCTAATAATAATACTATAAAACTAATAAGACAACAAATCAAAAAGTAGGAAAGTAGGACTGCATTGTTTCCCCACCTTGTAAAAACCCCCCAACAATGATAAGACCAGATGCTAATGAAATTTAATGCACCATTTTTTCATAATACATGTACTAGTCTGTTAACATAAATGTCTTTATATCAAATATTTTTTTACTTAGATTTTACACATCACTTGACCAAATTTTATCATAGTACTAGTAATACATGTTTAACAGATATTTTTGGGATAGATAGATAGATAGATAGATAGATAGATAGATAGATAGATAGATAGATAGATAGATAGATAGATAGATAGATAGATAGATAGATAGATAGATAGATAGATAGATAGATAGATAGATAGATAGATAGATATGGATTCAACTTAATATCATATGACATGTTGTTAGAGAAGGCAAAACAGACGTTTTGTATCATCTACATGTAGTTAATCATTTCTGGGGCCATTGACAAAACAAAAAGCTGCTTTGGACTTTGTTCCTATTATGTTGGAAACTGCTTTATGTTCTCTTATATGAGGTGATTAAAACTGTTTTCTCATTAACATTTAACATCTCATAACAAAGAAGGGATATGGTTATAAATTCTTAACAGTATTTTTTATCTTTTTGTCTCCTATTCCCAAGAATATTTATGATATAATGCATTGTCTCACTGGTAAACTTAATTAGATAAAAATAGGTACATTAACTTGTACTGGCTTGCCTAAAATGTGGAAAAGTCTTGTCTTGCCCACCATATGAATTTTCCAACAAAAGTGTGTGTACTTTCCTCAAACTTATTTAATGTAAACATCAAGCTTAGGTATAACTTATACTAAGCAAATGCCTTCTAAACATGCTGGGGCCTTGGTGGCTTATCGCTATTGGTTAAGGTAGTCAGTCAATTACTATTGACACTATTGCCTGTTAATACAGAGGTTGTGGCTTCGAATCCCACTGCAGGCCGGGTGTACGCTACTCCAATATAAGCTAAGTGTCGGGCGTTTACACAGGGTACTCTGGCTGCCTCCCCCATTAAAAATTGGACGTCATTATATTGCTGAAAGTTGCATCAAAACACCATTCAAACATTCCAAACATGCTTAAGATTATTATTATTAGAAATTTAAGCCAATAACTTTAATGAGAAATAATATCAGTCTCTCCATATATCTTGAAAAAACAACTACTGAACAGTTTGTTATATTTTAATGACACTTGGTACAGTGTTCGTACATGGTATGCGTAAATGCGTAAATGTGCATGGAGGTAAATCCTTACAAAGTGTTATTCACTTATCTACGTTTTTGTAAGTCTGGATGTTTTGGTATTTGGTATGGTGATTTGTTATAATTTTCTCCTCGCTTAAATTAAACACACATAGGTTTAAAATTATAATATAAAGATACTATTTTGAAAATCAATAAATAAGCCTATGTATTTAACATTTGCAGATAAATAACTCTGAAGAAATATGTGCAAGAAAACAACTTAGAATAAAGATTTGCAGAATGGGTAGCCAAAGAAGACATAGATCTTCAAATCCCTCAACTTAATGAAGACCACTTATAACTTTGACACTTGGGGTTTATCAACTGAAAATTCAAGAATATATAGATGGCCATTCTACCATCTTTCTTCATAAGGATAAACATAATTTGTTGTGTCTCAAGATTTAGTGCAGACACGTTACATCAAAGCAATACTTTATATGGATGAAATATTCAGATAGAAATGTCCGACTGGCAGGATCTTGTGTAGTAGGTGTATGTGCTCATGTGGCTGCCATAATTTGGAATTTATGTGGTGTATGGGAAATAATGCAATCTGATCTTGATTTAGTGTTTGACTATTGATTCTTCTAAATCGGTGACAGAAAGCTTTTTAAGTTTTGCTAAAGTGATAGAAGAGTAAACATTTTGTTATGTTCTACCATATATATCACAGTTAATCTTGATTTGTTTACAACCAATGTTAACCCTAAGAAATCTATGAAGTATTGTAATTGGCTTTTACAATCTAAATATGCATTAATATGTAAACTTTATCTCAGAAATAAAAGTTGTAAGCCATGTCTTGCAATCATATGCAAATGTCTTAATGTTTAATACCTTTTTTCCAGAAATCTGTGAATTGTGATTTACAAAATCCCTTTTAATAACCCAACCCCCCCCCCCCAAAAAAAAATCATGTCATCATGGGTATTAAGATTCCTATTTATATGAAACTATATCTAAATAAAACTTATATGCCATCATATATTGCTGTTTTAAAGTTTTATTGATTATTTTCAGAAAACCATACATTTTTCTTTAAAAAAAGACATTGTTAACTCACAAAAAATCTGTTATGAATTGACATTGACTTTACAGAATAAAACCTATATGCCATTTCTTCCAATCATATATTATTGTTGTAACTTTTTATTGATTGTTTCCAGAAATTAACGATTTATGATTTAAAAATAATCCCTTTTCATGTTTTTAACCCTAAAAAATCTGAAATGTGTTGCAATTGGCTTTTAAAACCTATTAATATAAAAACTGATCTAAAATAAAACCTATATGTCATTTCTTGCAATCATACATGTATATTAATGTTTAACAGTTTTTTTCCAGAAATGCATGAATTTGGGTAAATAAGCAATGTTTAACCCCCAAAACTCTTTTATGAGTTATAATTAGCTTTAAAATGTCTATTAATATGAAAACTATAACTTAAATAAACCCTATATGCCATTTATTGCAATCATACATTACTGTTTAAAAGTTTTATTGATTTTTTTCAGAAATCCATGAATTTGTTAAAAAAAACACTTTCTACCTAAAAAAATATGTTATGTGTTGTAATTGTATTACAATATATTTTTGGTATGAAAACTTTACTTGAAATAAAAGTTATTTGCTATTTCTTGCTTTCATATATTGTTGTTTTTAAATTTGATTGATTTATTCCCAAAATTTGTGATTTTTCATCAGATTTAGATGATTTGCCCCAAAAATTAGGCAAACTGAGAAAAATGCAAAAATTCTTGATTTTAATCATAATTCAACATTATTCTACCAAAATATTACAAAAAAGGTTATTTTCAAGATGGGGCCAAAATTTTCCCTTAGTGAACCTATTCCTTTACCATGGATAGTTTAGCAATTATGTGACACACTGATAAAAATAATAATATTTGTATGCACATAATAAATATCTGTAATTTTAACAACAGTTTACGGTTCTTCTGGTAAGCATGATACAGCCCTACCATTCACTGTTTTCCCTTTTGATACCCCGTGGATTATTCAATATTAACATTCACATTAATAAAAATATTTCCTTAAACAATTTTGTAGTTATAAGGAAATATTGGGAAAAACATGTTTTTCCTTTTAAAATTTAATTAGGTGTGCATTTGAACAAATGTTTGCTCGGTACAATATTTTGAACGATGACGGGCTAATAATTTGAGTTAAATAACTTGATATAAATGGTTGATAAACGTGAGTTCAGGTATTTGAAATGAAATGTTTCTTTAGATGGCTACAGGTCTGTGATACAAATTAATGATACCTTAAACTTTTACATGCCACCTTCCATTATTCCGATTTAATCGTGAGTTTTTTCCAGGACTTGAACACATTAAAACACATTAAGCATGGATCTTTCAGTAATTAATTGACAGCCTTACACAAGGAAACAATTTGTTTTATGTACATAATCAATATCTATAATTTTAGCAAGAGTTCAATAAGCCTGGTAGTAGGTACAGGACATTTACCATTAACTTTTTCAAAATTTTAGAATTGCTTTCGCTATTTTTATAAACAAAAAATATTTTGTCAAAATTTTGATGATTTTAAGGGTAAAACAATAAAAATTAATTTAAAATAATTTAAAAAAAATTAAGTATTGGTAATATGTTACTTTAAAGTCAGCCGATTTAAGGCATGATACAATTTTTTAGTCTGTAAGGTTCAACCATTAGAGGGACTTTTGCACCAGAACATGATAGTGCAGACAAAGGGGTTGCTGACAGAGAAATAAAAATACATCAAAAGTCATTTTTGCCTGTTTTCGACAGCTCAAACTTAGTGCCCAATATGACTTACATGTATATGCACTAGTTACAACTAAGATAAAAGCAAAAAAGTGCACAAAAGTGATCGAAATTTTCGAATTGCTATAGGTAGTCTTTTCTCACTCTGGCTTTGATTTTTTCAAGACATGACAATTAGTAACTCGACGAGTGTCTATTCAAAACATGTGCTGCTCACATGTCCTCGTCCAAAGCACCGGGTTGCACCTAGATGTTTTATTGGGTTTGGGTTTTTACTTCGTGTTTTTGGTTCCTGTTGTGTGTTGTATGTTTCTATTCCTGTATTAAAATTGTTTCCTTGACTTTCGACTTTGTTGTAATATTCAATTGCATAATTGCACAGATATTGTTAATGTTACCACAATGATTGTTGTCAGTATACATATTGCGTCCTGATATGACGCTTTTCAGCGAGGACTCACAAGTTTGTAAGCATGTTGCAATATTTTGTTACCGTACACTGATACAATTTTAAGCCAATATACACAACAAAAAACTTACCAGCAGCGGAATGGTACATTTTCAATATAAACAGTAACATTCCCAACAGTTTTGCTATAAATGCAAACATGATTTTCTTTTTTATTTCAGTCTACCAATAAACAATATGAGTACCCACTTAATCGTTATATTTAAGTTTACTGACCTAAAATCAGACAATAATGGACGACTCTTTCAAGAGCGGAAATTGGGATTTTCCACTTTGCATACCAAGTATTTATATATATTTTATTTCGAGTATATACACTGTTTTGTACAATATTTTTACACACATGTTTAAGACTTTAAGATTTTCAAATTTTTTATAATGACTTTAAAAATCATATCCGGATTCTACACATAAGGCTTTGCTATTGTAAATATGTGTGTTTCAATCAATTCCATAATGTTATGAATCCATAATACATTCATACAAAGCTTCATGTTGCTTACAAACAATAAAATTTAAAAAGATTTACTGGGTTGTCACGTGAAGCGACGAGAATTAAGTTTGTCGTCAAATGTAAGCCGTTCAAGACCATGTAACCTAGCCTTTTGCAACAAGTCAATAAGGTTTAGTATAACACGCGATAATTATATGCGTATAAATGTATATTACATATGTAATCAAACAACTCTAGTTTATTTATTTTTTATCTTAAAATTTGGTTTATTAGAAATAAAAAAAGATCACTTTTATTTTTTGCACACATTTTCCTAATTCATCAATTTTTCCCAAATCGTTATTTCTCAGAAAGGATACGCAAGCTCAGAACCCTGACTGGGAAAGACAACTTTGGCAAATTAGGTGTCATTTTGTATTCTGTGGTTTAGTTTTTATTCGTGGGGTACTTCCTGGTGTCCTTTTCATTGTAAAGTGTTGATGTATACACAAATATTAAAGTAACTTTCTTAATTGAAATAACGATCAAGAAAACAATCTAGTAACACCATTTATACTGATTTTTATCTTTAAAAACCACTAGTTGCATCATCAATTTTATTGTCAAACAAACCTCATCTTGCCCTAGGAAATGTACGACGAATTTACAATAAACTGTTTATTTATATTGGTTTAAATAAAATGGCATGTTTATGATGTTAATTATGTTTACGGTTACAAAACAAAATTTGTTTAATCTTTATTACTTTATATTCTCTTAAAAACAAAACAGTCAATACCCCATTTACACTATAACGTGATATAT
Source organism: Limnoperna fortunei (assembly GCA_944474755.1). Classification (NCBI taxonomy): domain Eukaryota; kingdom Metazoa; phylum Mollusca; class Bivalvia; order Mytilida; family Modiolidae; genus Limnoperna; species Limnoperna fortunei. The sequence goes on from OX104123.1 coordinate 60,851,799, forward strand.
AGTATCGTTTGATTTTATTTAGGGCACTTTAATTTACGTTTTACTTAGGCCGTCCCATTTCGTTTTAATGTCGCTGATTTCCGTAAATTTCTTTGAAATCCCGTGATCAGCATTACAATTGTCACCTCTCGAGAGCAATTATATCTTAAAAATGACGTATTAGAAAATGTACAGACTAACACTGTATGAGAACACCGAAAATTCGTAAACAATTCCCTCATTTTTCATTTTTGTCCGATTCCACGAACCACGAATTTAAAAATCCCACGAAATGTCTTTTTTCCTTCCACGAAAATTGATACCAACGAAAATTAATGAAACCACAGTAAACGAGATATATGTACAGCAAACAGGTACGAAACATACAATTACATGTAGGAGAATTAGAAACACGTTGAACTAATGTGAAGTCAACATATACAAGAATGTGTAAAAGAAAATACTACATATGTCGATGACGATGCAGAATATGGTTACTTTACGTCACCTACGATTTATTTGAGTTGTGTTTTATCCTATCTTAATGTTTGCAGATTGCATTGTTTTTTACTCTTGAATAAATCAGGTGCTACAGGTATATGTATACGCAATGAAATATACATTCAAAATGTTAGAGGCAGATATAACTTTACAGTAAATCACATTTAAAATAATAAAATACAAACAATAAAAACAACAATACTAGAAAGCACAAAATTATTACCAGTTACAAAATGAAATGTTCACACAAATGATTTATGTGAGGAGGTTATGGCTAAGAACTCAAACATAAGACAGGATAGTCTAAGTCAGATAATCCTTGCATCGAGCCAAGCTCAAACTCGCTCACAACTTCATTCTTAATACAAATCTAACTACTAGCTTATAGTTTTTTTAATGTTTCAGCTGTATCATGCCAATTACCAACTGTAATTATTTATGGTTGCCACTACTTATGTCGTTTGTTTTCGTAAATGCACTTAATGGTATAAAATATAAAGAAGAAGATTTTTTATGAACGATGCACTATGGTTCGTTATTAGGTAGACAATCTATAGTCAGCGAATCATTTAAAAATGGTTTGCGCCATTATAGTTAGATGTATCATCCCAGGTCGAAAATTTAATTTGAATCCCCTTTCAACCATTCTCCCCCCACATTTGTCATGTTGTATCTACAAATACTACAAATGCATATTTCCTTTATTATATTTGATTGTTGTCTCACGAAAATTTATTTGGAACTTTAGTCAAATGTTCCAGTATCTTAATCTCTGTATTATGTATGCCCTAAGGTTCAAATCTTTGATTTCGAAATATCTTTGCAAGGCTGTGCTAACGTACTATTAGTGGAAGAAACCGCCGTGGTACGGACAACCATCCCTCTCTCTATCTCAGATATAGTCATTATTGGTTGATTTCCTTTTTTATAATTACATCTATGTTTTTGTTTGCAATACAACGGCAATTACATTAAGCGCTTTAAAGATAACTATTGCAAAGGGTAAAATATATAACATATTCAAGAGGACATTCCGCTGTTCTGGAGACGTACAATTTTTGTTATAAAAATATGGCAGGTTGTGTACATGAAACGAGTTCTATTTGAATTTCTAAATATTATAACATGAAACATATTAACAAGGACATAACAGAAACAAAAGTTGTTTTAAAATCGTGAAAACAATTAACCGATACTTGGTGGTTTTAGTAAAATAACTTCTTTTAATACTTATGAAAACAATAGCCTTTTGTAAACTTTACATAATACACACTACTACAAAAACGATCATTGCACTTGGTGTTTTGTTCGGTGAACTATTTTAATTTTCCCTAAAAACAGTAAAAGTGTGAAATGATTTCTTTTGTCTTAAATTTTATTTAAAATTAATTCTACTGGGCTTTACTCTAAACTAAACTAGATTTAGATACACGGGCCTCGAACCTTACGTGATATATATCTGAAAAGTATTAATTGATTGGTTTTTTATTGGTAGAAATAAGTCTTGACCATGCGTACAATTTTCTACGCGTTCCTTACATTTTTGGTGGGTTAGGTTTCATTTCCAAAATAATTAAATTGGTACAATGGTTTCAAACAAGATGAACACCAATTTAGAACATATAATAATCAAGCAATTCCTCTATATTTCGACTTTTTAAAGGCAACTTTGGCCTACTATTATATTTTTCCTGTACCAAGCATTATGAATGACTGATTGATGAGATGTTGTTTTCTTGAGGTCAATCAAGCAGCATTTCCGCTATGTGCAGGATTTTAATTCAAAATTTAAACCAAATCGGCAAAGATTTATCAAGTCATACATTTTAGAATTAAGCTAAACAAGTAAGGGGCATGCGTGGCGACGGATTATTAAACATTTTGTAGGAGCTACAACTGGACTACTATTATCGATATCTAAGAGGTGTATTTATCGCACAAAGAGCCTGGCACTCTCCAAAACCGTTATACACCGTGATTCGCAGTCTGTTTTTTGGACACGACACAAGAAGAGGGTATCGCCTATTCGACCTAGTGACCCGCTGGGATGCTATAGGAACAATCTGAACCACCGCAGTATAGTGCAAATATCATTGATTTTATAAGATTGTTTGTATAATGCGTTGAATGAAAACTCAAAAAGTCATGGTAAATATATAAAAAAATATAAATACCCTGACAATAATTATTGGATATGTGTAAAATTACATCAAAAGTTCAACATTCCTTCCTTAAATCTAAGTTGAATTTACACTCTATCATAACAACAACCACGTGATACACTTATAAAACAATTGACACGTAAATGTAGTCGAAAGTTTACATTTTATGTCGTTTTATCGGTAAATTTTTAATTTGAGATATATTGTTTACAGATATAGTTTGATAAAACTAATTCAACTTTCGGAACTATCTAATTGAATGATTGTTTAACGTCAAAACAACACTATTGTTATTGAAGGACAAGAATAAATAAACAAACAATAAACAATTCAAAAATATAATAACAATAAAGTAGGAAGAGATTGAAAGGGACATTATATGCAACTTTAGGATGCACGTTGAGCTATGAGAACAGTTTAAAAAAAAACAAAATAAAATAACAATAACATTTTGAACAATTTAGTAAGCAGGATTGCAATGCTTACTCGTCCACCGTGGTTTTTCTTGGGTTCGTGTAACTCATTTTTTGTTTTCGTATTTGGCGCGTGTGTGTGTTGTAAATGTTTGTCTACATCCGGACTTGTAATTGTCCCTCTCGTTGGCTCTCGTTTTATTTGTTATGTTTTTTAAATACCCCAAAAATTGTTTTAAAATAGGAAAAAAATACTTTAAACTTACATACCATCACATATTCGGACTAAAACAAGTTCGGTCTAATTATTCTACATAGGCGTTTTACGGTTGACGAATTTGGAACACAAAATAATAATTATATATACTATGTACGTATTTGTTACAACATAAGTATCCCTTTTGTGGTTTAGAACATCTGCCCACCTCTAATTTCCGGACATGGCTTGATCCATTTCCACTATAAAGGAATTGCAGGAAGTATTGTAAAATTTATCTATTTCATATTACAGAAATTTTTATTAATTTTGCAATAATAAATTCTGATAGTGTTAGGAACTTACAACCCCCTAAAGGTGTTTGGTATTTTAAGAAAAGAAAATGTATTTACTACGGAAGAAAATAAGGCAAATTATGTTTTGTTTTGCCATGCAAAAGCACTACACAATTACTAAGTAAACATAATGTAGTTTCATTCCAGGAAATGAATTCGTAAATTAATAAAACATGTTTTGTTTCCTTTATTAAAAATTCTCGCTAAAGTAAATTTTAAAATAAAAATAATAAATGTTTTAATTGCTTACGAGTATAATTAGAAACTAATTTAAAATTCTCTAAATCTTCAAATTCTTTAAAAACTCACACCATGTTAATAGATGTCCAAGAAGTTGATTGTAGCTCATACTGTTGGTCACAAACCATATAAAAACAAAAACATGGACGATGCACTTAATATCAAAATCATTCTTCTTATACATATGGTTGCTACCTTTTATGCCTTAGTGCAAGACATAAAACACAAACGTTACTGGTATGTTTTCATTTTTAATAAAACAGAGTTACGTCCGATTTGAAAACGTTGTCTTTGATAACAGGTATCTGCTATTGAACAGAGAGGAAAAATCACGTTTTTTTCAAAATGTGGCCTGCTTGTTCCAGTGCGACACCAATATATTACATAATTAATTTGAATATCATTTTACCAGAGGTTCAATTTATATGTGAATAAAATAATATTGCATAAAATCTACTTTTTACTCACTAGATTTTATATAAGTTACCAGCTATTAAGAACAGATTACTCAGCAAACGGGAGAGGGAACGTGTTTAGCACAAGTAGTGAATATGTTTTTCATCGTTGTTAGCATACAATTTAACTCTGGGTTGTATGAAAAGAACATAACCGGTCTCTTCTTACAAAAACGTTCAAAGATTAATATAGAAAAACATGATTGGCATTGATTTTACCTGATATATCAGGTAACACCGAATCAAAAGGTAAAGAAATATTAGAAAACACAATAAGTAATAAGTAATCTTTATTTAGATTTGTCTTTGGATATATACAGGGTAACATGAGCTCTGCAGAATTCTTCAAATCACTTTCGATATTTTAAAACAAAAACCAGCACAGGCAAATACAGGAAATAAATAGAAAACATACAAGCATTAAAAGATAAAAAACATACAAGCATAGCATACGAAGTTGTAAAATGCATACAATCACAAAAAACAGAAAGAACACATACACATGGCAGATTTATAAAAACAGCACAAGTATATTAAATAAAGCACGATCATCAGATAAACAGATAACAGATGCAACACACAAACATCTCGTGTAGTGCAGCCTTAACTGGAACCCAACAACACTTGATGTGCATCCACCTCCTACATGCACAACACTGCACCCATCTTTTATGTTTATTTCTTATGTTGCATCCTGGCATGTCGCTCGGGATAAAATAATACGACATAAATCGTCACCCGGTGGTAAAACAATGATAAACCACAGCCTCCGTGAATTATTTCTTAATTACATCATATTCATGTACTATTTTCTTGCAGTATACATGTTGTTTGTTAGGGTCTGTTTATATTGCTATTCACATCAGCATTAGTAATTGTTGCTTCTGTAACATGCGAACCGACATTTTCGGTGACATCCTTCTCCAAATATTTTGTTGGAGCTGTCTGTATAGGTACATTAAAATTATAGCAAACGTCTGCATAAAAACATTTCAAATAAGTGAAATTGGTGCAGAATAAATAATTGCTTTGATTTTTTTTTTGTTTTTTTACAAACACTGTTAATTTCCATTATCTACTAAATAATGTAAACAATCTGAAAGAAACATACTGTTTGAGAAGAAAAAAAAACAGTGTTCGTGTGTTTATCAACAACATTGGATCTGCAATTTAGTTCTAGCTTCATCAGAGTTCTCGAAGACCTTTCTGCAGAAATGAGATTAAAAGTAAGAATCATCTTTTCAAAACCGTGTAATAGGCAAACAATCTATGTGTACTATGATGAGTTCATCAAATTTACTCTCATGTCATTGACCCTTTTTTATTATCAGCTAAGTGCCTAAGTACCTTTAGTCAAAGAGCTACATGTACGTTATGAGTAGGAGCGATTGACATAACAACCTGCCAGACAATTTGATGGCAGTGCTATCATTTCACAAACATTTTGTTATGTCTCCCAAACGAAGTTTTGGGAATATCTTGTTTTGGAAGATATATTGTTTTTGTCCGTTTTTTATTGTTCTTTCTCTTTCTTCATTTTATATTTTTCTCTTTCTGTTTCTGAAACTTTGGTAACATCTGAAGGGTGACCATAAGCTTTTCAATCCATTTTTTGGATTTGTTTTTAAATGGCTGCCGTTTTCATGGAAACTGTGGTCATTATATAGGATATTGTATTATTTCGGTAAAAATTGTATTGGGGGTTTCACCATGCTAAAGATTATAGTGGCAATAGGGGTTTGTTTGGGAGACATTTGTGTTGACATCACAAAACAGTTATTAAGTCGCCCAAAAAAATTTTTTTTGGGAGACTTATTGTGTTTGCACCGTTTCTTATTATTATTAAGTCGCCCAAAAAAATTTTTTTTGGGAGACTTATTGTGTTTGCACCGTTTCTTCTTATTATTATTATTATTATTATTCTTTTCCACACATTTTTCTTAATCATGAACTTGTCCGACACATTTTTTGAAAACGCTTTGACCAATCAAGATAAAACCTGCTGAGGTGGGTGGAGGGTCACTCAGAGGTGTGCCATCCACTTTTGAAATTTTCAAAATGGCCGCCATTTTCAAAATGGCCGCCATTAAAGATTTTTGGCACCCTCTCAGATCTCGGAGATGGGTGGATGGATTTTAATGAAAATTAGTACACTGGTAGAGTTAACCATCCTGAGCATTGTGGCGAAAACAAATTTGATGCTAACACCGCCATTTTAAAATGGCCGCCGTTTTACCACACCCGCCCCCCAAAAACGTCAACTTTGTGCGATTTCAACGAAATTTGATTTCTAGACGTATTTTGATGTACTGAACCTGCTGAGGTGGGTGGAGGGTCACTCAGAGGTGTGCCATCCACTTTTGAAATTTTCAAAATGGCCGCCATTTTCAAAATGGCCGCCGTTAAAGATTTTTGGCCCCCTCTCAGATCTCGGAGATGGGTGGATGGATTTTAATGAAAATTGGTACACTGGTAGAGTTAACCATCCTGAGCAGTATGGCGAAAACAAATTTGATGCGAAAGCCGCCATTTTAAAATGGCCGCCGTTTTACCGCACCCGCCCCCAAAAACATCAACTTTGTCCGATTTCAACGAAATTTGATTTCTAGAGGTATTTTGATGTACTGATTTGAATGGAATACTATCCATGGGGATTTGGGCGACTTCTGTGTTGGCATCCCAACACAATCATGTTTAATTATTATTATTAAGTCGCCCAAAACAAAGTTTTGGGAGACTTATTGTTTTTGCACCGTTTCTTATTATTATTATTATTATTATTATTATTATTATTATTCTTTTCCACACATTTTTCTTAATCGTGAACTTGTCCGACACATTTTTTGAAAACGCTTTGACCAATCAAGATAAAACCTGCTGAGGTGGGTGGAGGGTCACTCAGAGGGGTGCCATCCACTTTTGAAATTTTCAAAATGGCCGCCGTTAAAGATTTTTGGCCCCCTCTCAGATCTCGGAGATGGCTGGATGGATTTTAATGAAAATTGGTACACTGGTAGAGTTAACCATCCTGAGCAGTGTGGCGAAAAAAAATTTGATGCAAACGCCGCCATTTTAAAATGGCCGCCGTTTTACCACACCCGCCCCCCAAAAACGTCAACTTTGTCCGATTTCAACGAAATTTGATTTCTAGACGTATTTTGATGTACTGAACCTGCTGAGGTGGGTGGAGGGTCACTCAGAGGTGTGCCATCCACTTTTGAAATTTTCAAAATGGCCGCCATTTTCAAAATGGCCGCCGTTAAAGATTTTTGGCCCCCTCTCAGATTTTGGAGATGGGTGGATGGATTTTAATGAAAATTGGTACACTGGTAGAGTTAACCATCCTGAGCAGTATGGCGAAAACAAATTTGATGCAAAAGCCGCCATTTTAAAATGGCCGTCGTTTTACCACACCCGCCCCCAAAAACATCATCTTTGTCCGATTTTAACGAAATTTGATTTCTAGAGGTATTTTGATGTACTGATTTGAATGGAATACTATCCATGGGGATTTGGGCGACTTCTGTGTTGGCATCCCAACACAATCATGTTTAATTAAGTCTCCCAAACGAAGTTTGGAGACTTATTGTTTTTACTCTGTTTCTTATTATTATTATTATTCTTCTTCTGGTTTTTCCGTAGAGATTTCCGACACTTTTCTCAGAAACCGTAAATGGGATCAATTTGAAACTTGGTAGGATGTTAGACCCTATTGGCTAGATGTGGAATCATCTTTCGGAATTTCCAAGATGGCCGCCACTTTCAAAATGGCCGCCATTTAAGTTTTCCCGCCAAAATGCAGTTCCCGGAGAACCGCCAGATGGATTTCGATGAAACTTGGTATGTAGGTTCAGCATAGTGGTCTTGATTTATTTTTGGCAAAAAATCGCGCGCGAACCGGCCGCCATTTTCAAAATGGCCGCCGAATCGCCAAAAATTCAAGTTTGTCGGATTTCAACGAAAATGGGTTTTAACAGTAAATTTGGTATGCCGAGTCCAATGGTCAACTCAGAATTTTTATACGACGCGCCATTTTTTGTAAAATGGCCGCCAAAGTTGCCAAATGGCCAAAATTCAACATTGTCATAATTCAACGAAAATAGGTTCTAAAAGTAAATTTGGTATGCCGAGTTCAACGGTACACTCAGATTTTTTATACGACCCGCCATGTTTTTACAAATGGCCACCAAAGTCGCCAAATCGGCAAAAATTGCCAAATGGGCAAAAATTCAACATTGTCATAATTCAACGAAAATAGGTCCTAAAAGTAAATTTGGTATACCGAGTTCAACGGTACACTCAGATTTTTTATACGACCCGCCATTTTTTTAAAAATGGCCACCAAAGTCGCCAAATCGGCAAAAATTCAACATTGTCGGAACTCAATGAAAATTGGTTCCTAAAGTAAATTTAGTATGTCGAGTTCAATGGTCAACTCAGAATTTTTATATGACGCGCTATTTTTTGTACAGGACTATCAGTAACTTCGTTTGGGAGACTTCACGTTTCGCGAAACGTAATTTTTAATTATTATTCTTTTCCACACATTTTTCTTAATCATGAACTTGTCCGACACATTTTTTGAAAACGCTTTGACCAATCAAGATAAAACCTGCTGAGGTGGGTGGAGGGTCACTCAGAGGGGTGCCATCCACTTTTGAAATTTTCAAAATGGCCGCCATTTTCAAAATGGCCGCCGTTAAAGATTTTTGGCCCCCTCTCAGATCTCGGAGATGGCTGGATGGATTTTAATGAAAATTGGTACACTGGTAGAGTTAACCATCCTGAGCAGTGTGGCGAAAAAAAATTTGATGCGAACGCCGCCATTTTAAATTGGCCGCCGTTTTACCACACCCGCCCCCCAAAAACGTCAACTTTGTCCGATTTCAACGAAATTTGATTTCTAGACGTATTTTGATGTACTGAACCTGCTGAGGTGGGTGGAGGGTCACTCAGAGGTGTGCCATCCACTTTTGAAATTTTCAAAATGGCCGCCATTTTCAAAATGGCCGCCGTTAAAGATTTTTTGGCCCCCTCTCAGATCTCGGAGATGGGTGGATGGATTTTAATGAAAATTGGTGCACTGGTAGAGTCAACCATCCTGAGCAGTATGGCGAAAACAAATTTGATGCAAACGCCGCCATTTTAAAATGGCCGCCGTTTTACCACACCCGCCCCCAAAAACATCAACTTTGTCCGTTTTTAACGAAATTTGATTTCTAGAGGTATTTTGATGTACTGATTTGAATGGAATACTATCCATGGGGATTTGGGCGACTTCTGTGTTGGCATCCCAACACAATCATGTTTAATTACTAGTTATTATTCCTATTGTTTTCTTTTTTCATTTTGTTTCTTTCTCTTCAATCTTGTCAGTTTCTCAGTCTCTCAGTTTCTCTGAGATGCAATGCCTAATCCGTATTAAACTTTGGGAACATGTTAGGGGTGACCTGAAGTTTTGCAATATGTTTGTGTAATTTTCAAAAAAAATTCCATTGAAACTGGGGTCTTAATATAGGACATTGCATTATCTTGGTAAAAGTTTGGAAAAAGATTATAGTGACAATGGGGGTTCATTTTGGAGACATTTATGTTGGCATCCCAATACAGTTATTATATTTGATCGGATAATTTTCTGCTTATCTGTACACTTACATTACTGGGTATTTATTCAAACACAGCAAATAGTGCAATTGAAGTTGTTTTAGTTCTTTAAACAGTAAAAACTGACTAAAATTATTGAAATAAAAAACTTGATGATTTCAATAGTAAAACAATGATGCAAACCGAAAAGATAATCCAGAAAACATATCAGACCTACAAGGCGATGATCTCAACCTTAAGGTGGCGTCAGTGTCCAAGTGGAGGTTTAGTTAGTCATTAAATATTATCACATGTGTTCCAATATTGATATTGCAAGTTCGAGCAATAATGCGAGAAGGATGTGGTTACTTCAAACCTTAAACGAAAGGAATAAAAATTTCCAAATAATGTAAGCGGTAAAAAATCATATAAAATGCATTTATTAGGATTCTTTTCCACATACATTTTGTGTTCATGTTGTCTCCATACCAATTCTATCAATCCGGACTACAGACCAGGTAATATTTACTGGACCTGGAGTTCATACGTTTTCTAAGTTTAAAATCAGATTTTGTTCAACTTTTAGATCTGCGAATTTCTTGTCTTTTTTATTTGGATCATGTTATGCAAAATGTTTATTTTCAAGATACACGGACTGACTTTGCAAAATGTAGCATTTATATTTTAATATAAGTAGTCACAACTTCTCAACATATAACAATTAAGAAGACAATGTTTTATTGTTTATGAAGACACCTGATTGTATTTGCCGGCATCAATTTGTAACTAGATTGTGGCAAATTCAGTTGTCTGGCCACGCTCCAGCAGATATTATATTAGCAAATGTTCAAATACATAACTTTAATTTGTATTTTACTACCAAGGTAAAAAGTCTTAGGTTAAATAGCATCTGCAGTTGTGTTAACGTCTGATGACATCATTCGTGGAACTGATGAAATGAACATATTTAGAATTGACGTTATATATACCGTTGCATTATACTATAGTTTTTAAGTACTTAGGTTGTTTTACTACAGCAAAAACCTAAGGTAAGATTAAGATATTTAGTTGTGTCAAAATAAAGATAAATGTAAATAAATTTTAAGTGTATATGGACCAGAATTCACTAATGATACTAAAAGTGTGACAATTAATTGAAACAAACAATTATTTACGTCCTAAGATGAAATACACAGTGTCAATTAGAAGTAAAGCCATGATGGAATTTAAAAAACAATCTAGAAGGTCAAACAATTTATAATAGCTATGATCTGCACGTTTTTTGAGCATATAACCTTAACAAAAATATTATATTTAAAGCAGGAATAAAAAAACTCCAAATTGAGTATAGACAATTCACCATGATTTACAAATTATTAAAGAATAGTACTTATTAGTAAGCTTCTTGAGTTTGAATGCTATTTTATTTAAAACTAAAATTCAAGCACTATATTTATTGGTGTCAATGTTAAATACTAATTGTTAATCTTTGTATTAAACTTAGTATGAAAATATTTTAAACATATCTATCAATTATTCTTCAACATACCTTAAGACGAGAAGAAGTTTTTTTTTTAAATTATTGGACTTTGTAGAATTGTAGAAAATGCAGATGTATGTAAGACTGAAAAAGCATGCTACTATTGCACACAGTGGCTTTATTGGTGCACTTTTAAAAAATATTATCTGGTCTGCTTCATACTTCATTTGCTTTTCTGTGATGTATAATTTGTTTGCATTATTATTGTTGGCAAAGTTACATACAGGATGTCAATTTCAACAAACGTTTTAAATCTATCATTAATTTCCCCAAAAAATTGCTTTGTTTAACTGTTTATACTTATTTTATTTCTGATATGTTACTTATTAGTTTCACTTTTTTCTTTAGTATATGTTACTAATTTTTATGTCATTATGTTTTTGTTGTCATTTTACACAGTTGCTTTAGGTCAACAGCTGTAAAATATAATCCCATATGAACAAGAAGCTTGCTTTATAGTTAGAAGAAAAGATTGGAATATATCGTTGATCTGATGTGATGTGTTAACGTCCTTTTCTTTGGTAAATAACATCAACTAAATGTTTTATAAGAAGACAAAACTGGTAAATTATTGCTCAGATAAGTTTTTTATGTTGTCATTTACATTCTAGTATCAGAAAAATAGATGTCGTTAAAGTAAACAACGCTGAAAAAAGTCATAACTGAACTATTTTTGTCATGCATGTAACACTGTTTTGACATAATAAAAAGCGTCATTAAAATTATTTAATAGGTCTTTATTTACATTGTCTTCAATAAATGGTAGCAATTTTATATCCCCCGAATCCGTGTGTAGTATGTAACTCACATTTGACAATAATACTACTACACCACTTTTTGAATCCAAACTTTGGAAAAATATTATGATTAAAAAACAAAAAGCTAATATTCATTAACAAATAAAACATTTTAACCGCAATAGTTTAACGATAGAATGCCTTAATTACATTAAACAATGTAAAGGAGATTAACTAAATATGCAGGTATGCAAATGCCCCGCTTATTTCTTTTATTTTTCGATGACTCTAAGTTTGGATGACCTTTTTGGATACATTTTGCTAAGGCCAAAACATTGTATGACTTGTTTTGTTTTTATAATATCAACATCGAATTGACTCAAAAAAATATAAAAATGACTAATATTGCTGTTAACTCTCTACAAAAATTAATTGCTCATTTTAGAAGAAGCAATAGAGATAAAAGTATGTCTCCAAAAAAAATTATATATGCCAGATGACTTAATTTGGTTATCAATGATGGTACTTGTAATCCTAACCAGGTAACATCATTAGGTTAGTATTTCACAATATCCATCTGTGGTTTTTCCATTTTTCAGCTGGAATTTATATAATACAATGTACATACATTTTTAGTAAATGTTGCTTTATTTTTTTACTATACTTTATTTTCATTGCAATTAAATAACACTTTATCAGATCAATAATTTAATATAACAAGAAAAATCCAACAATATTTGTTTAATAGTTATTTCTGGTTAACGTGATAAGCAGAACACCCATCCTGCTAAAAAAATATATTGCACTCTCATGATTTGATTGGCTATCGTATCTTCCAAATGAAAATATGATATCCAAATTAGGAGAGTGCAATATGGTTTTTATTGAACAAAATGGGTGTTTTGCTAACCAATATGAGCGGAAATGGAGTGCCACATGTAATGGTATAGAGGCAAAAATAGCTATTATGAAATATCAGATGTTATAGAGCACTAGAGCAATATAAGTGATTATTGGAAAAGTGCTGAGTAACTTCATATTGGTAAAGTAAAAGTGCTTTAATTTTTTTTATGTATCATTTTGAAAATTTTAAATTTGTACATAAAATAGGATCATGCTAAAATGATCGTCATGACATGTTGTAAAATAGCTGGGTCATCAAGCTAAACACAATTAATATTTCAACAAATAGACCCAATATTGTTTAGAATTTGACATACTAGCAGCAACTAAAATCACTCTTATCAAAGCAAATATCAAAATGTAATAAAGTTGTATAATACCCAAAATGTTTCATAAATCTATTATTCTGTCATGTTTTGAATATGGATATCATATTAACAAAATCATAGTTAAAATTTCGACTTAATCCAGAAACAATTTGTTTACCGTGTAATATGCATGTGCAGCCGAATTATCATGATTAATTTCTTTTGTTTAGAATGGACATGCAGCAGTTAATGATAACATTTGGTTCTTATAGATGCTTTGTACAGTAGAACTTGTCACATAAATTAGCATTCCACTAAATATCAGACCAAAAGCGTTTACTACTGGCAAAAAATTGTTCCACAACAAACAATCTTGATCAGAACTGCAGTGCCAGAAATTTAATGCCAGTCCTTCCATTTCTTCAAGTGAAATCATTGGAAGAAGTTTTAAAAGCATAATACTGAGTTACACATATTTTAGCAAGTTGGGACAAGAATAATTCATTTTATTGAGAATTTGATTTACACACATGTACTGAAAATAATCAAATACAAGTATATTATTTCCGCTTTGAATTTCATAGTTAGTCATTACGTTTCGGTACATTAGCACGAAAAGAAAACACTGCTTGGTTGTCAATCTTTTAAAACCCAAATACTGAAATCAAAGATAAGTAAGGATTGGTTTCAGTGGCAGTTTGGTTGAAGTTGTAAGTCATCTACTTTTGATCAGTTGCCTGTCAACATTTAGGTTGCGGGTTCGATTCTGACTGCAAGCGGCTGTCCTTGGCTCTAACCCTAATTGACAAGTATTACTTACAAAGGTCGTGTGTTTTCACCATATACACTTGTCTTCCTTCCCCAGTAAAAACTGGACGCCGTAATAGAACTGAAAACATGGTAATAGTGAACACAAAATCACCAATTCAACCAACACACCAACGATTCAGTACACTTTTATTAAGAAATTAGTTTTTTATTTTAAAAATATTTCTGTTTCCCATACAGAATTTATAAAAAAATCTATACCTCTTTAAGAATTCTATCTACGAATTCTAATTCTAAGAATTGTTTTATCTGAAATGTTTTGCTGTTTTGTGAAACGTTCTTTTTTTAATTACAGGTGATCACAAGTTGAGCATTAATACCAATGTATCACAAAATGAAGATGATATTACCGGACAAATATGTTTCTTTATATATAAATATAAAAAAAAACATTCAGAAGAATGAATAACAGCATGGAATATTCATTTATTATTAGATTCTATGGTTAAAAATTTATTTTTTAGTAATACAGTAGTTGTTTTTAATTTTATAATGTTATTTCTATTTATTCCATAATAAAGTTCCAATTAAGGATATTTGGGGGGTTGTATTTGTAACTATAAAGTGAGATGTACAAATTGCATCACATTACCTGGTCCGAGGTCAGTCTTTCCGTAATTAAACATGACAAGCCCCTTACTAGCAGGACTCCTTTATCAACTGGATACTCGCTAGTGATCTCTGTGCATTGACCACTGTAATCCCTCCCAGTATGGTCACAGATGTGATGGGAACATCAGCCAATACGGAAATTCTGCTTAGAGGGCAGCACCGTATATGTTTATGTCACGTGGGGGTTCGGTGTCATTGTAATTTAGGCAGTTAATCATCTACTTTTGATCACATGGTCTGTCATCACTGATTTTGCGGGTACAGTTCGTTCTACTGGCAAGATGTGCTTGACTATAATTCTAATTGACAAGGATTGCAAGTTTTCGTACCAAGGGTCGGGGCTTTTTTCTAGGTACTTTAGCTTCTGCGGCAGTAAAACTTGACGCCGGTACAGTTGTATAGAGCTGCAAATTGATGGTTTGTTTGTTTGAATTTCGTTCTCAACACAATTGTTAAAGATGGTGTTACACGCTGTTAAATGGATAAGAAGCCTATCGAATTTTGGACAAATCAATGAAATTATAAGGTCACAGTTGCCAAAGCATTGAACAATAGCACCATATACGTCAATTGCTGGCAACAATACGTGTCGACAATGGCCGTATAAACCAGCACCTTATACATATGTTTAATAAAAAACGGTACTGTGTACAACATTGTTCTAGGTTTCCACAAATAATGATAAAAATTATTCCTCATTTTTATACCGAGTAAAATATTTCGTGAATTTTGGCCGTTCAGGGACGTATCCTCTCCAGTGTTTTAGTCAATGTGTAATATCGACGTTTTATAACTGGCTGTTATGCGCATTATAATATTCAGTAATCATAACATGTCCTTCTGTATATACCCAAATAAACATTTACCGACTACTAATAACAATACAGAAAGACATTATTGTCTCAAATATATTTAAATAAAACAAAATAAACCAGTAAAAATTTTCATTATTTAGTAATAAATGATAAAGAAAATGCATACATGAAACTGAGAAGCGAATAATACTATATTGCAGGTACTGAAAATTGGTATAAAACGTGTATTCGAATAGTCGGTAGTAAAATATGTTTAGAATGCAGAATTAAAGGCAAGAGCAGATTATATTTTTCTTTTATGATACATCAAACTACGGTCTACTATTATTCCAAAGTGTTTCAAATTTTAAAAATTAACCTATTGTATACATGTTGCTTTCAACACTGTAGAGGATACTTAACTGAACAGACAATGAAATGTGCATCTATGTCTAGTTTAAAACAAAATATTTTCACCATTTAAATGAGACCTCGTCAGAAACCATTTTAAATGACTCAATGAACACAGATTGTAATCAGCATATTGGATCGTTCATACGAACAAAAAATAACCTTCTTCATAATATTTGATACCATTAGTACATTTATTAAAAGAAACGACATAAGTAGAGGCAATCATAAATAATCACATTTTGTTATTAAAATGATACATCTTGGTATCCAAACTGAAACTTTAAAAATATCTAGTAAATGATGTTTATCAACAATGATGTTGTGATCGAGTTTGAGCTTGACTCTATGAAAGGGTTATTTGACGCTAACATTTAATAGATAACTTCCTGTTCATCGACAGCAACATTCCAGCAGCTCCAGCGGATGATGTGTACATTTCACAACGTATACGTTATTCTAGATCCTGCGATCGGTATTCTGATTATCTAGAACGATCATTGATGTTGACTGCTAAACTACTCAAAGAAAGGTGTGTTGTACCTAGGTTGATGTTATCTCTCCAAAGTTATATGGTCGTCACCATGACATTATTGATCGTTATGGGAAATCAGTGTATTAAATATCGGGCATTTTCGCTGAGTCATATGTAGTGTTTCATATTCCTAGATTTGACTTTTTCCTAGACATGACAATGAGTAACTCGACGGGTGTCTAATAAGAGGCATGCACTGCTTACTCGCACGGAGCATCTGAGTAAAACCATTGTTTTTATTGGGTTCGGGAGACTCTATTTCTGTTTTTATTTGTTTTTTGTGTATTGGCTTTTGTGTTGTGTTTGTCTATATCAGGATTTGTAACTGTTCCTTGACTTTTGGTTCTTGCTGTTCGGTCGGTTTTCTTTGATATTTTGTCTTAACTTCTCAGACTATATTGTCATGTTTGCGTTCTTAGCTGTAACCTCCTCACATTAAGTCTGGAACCCATTATGATTGGAAAGTAGACATTACTAAATAAATCATTTTTGTAATTTCTAACTTAAAATAATTTTCTGCATTCTAGTACTGTTGTTTTCCTATGGTTTGTGTTATTGAAAATGCAATTTACTATGGAATTTTCTTCATTCTTTAGTATAAATTTACCTAAGAACAAACAAAACCAGTGAGAAAACAACTACGAAAGAAGAAAACGATCATATTATACATCTACATGTATAGTATTTCTTTTAAGACATAATTGTATATGTTGTCTTTACATTAGTTCAACTTATTCCCAAATGCATTTTTCTTACCTGTTTTTGCGTAACAAAAACGTCATTTATACAAAATGCTAAATATTGACACCCAATATGTCAATTTCCTTCTTCCTAGTCAGGGTTTGAGCTCACGTTTGCTCACTTATAGATCAAGATTTAGGAAAATGGATAAGAACGGAAAAATGTGTAAAAAGAATAAAAATTATCAATTTTTCTTCTCTAGTTCACACAATTTTAAGATAAAAAATATAAACTAGGTTTCCCTGATGTTATATGTTATACCATTATAATTATCGCGTGTTATACTAAACTTTTTTGACTCGGCAAAAAGCTACGTAACATAGTCTTGAACGGCTGAAATTTGACGTCAAAATTGATTCTTCGTTTCCAAATGATAAACTCATCAAACCCTTCAAACGCTGGTGTTTTATTATTTTTAAGCAACGTGAGGCTTTCTTTGAATGTATTATACACTCGTAGCATTGTTGAATTAATTGAAACACCATAACAATATTAAACAAAATTATATTCCCAATAACAAAGCGTAATGTGTATCAGACCGATATTATTTTTAAAATGCATAGAAATTGCAAATTCTTCAACATGTGTGTAAAAATGTTGTACAATATAGTGTATAGAGTCCACATAAAGGAAATAAAAAATACTTGGCACGAAGCGTGGAAAATCACAATTTTCCCGCTTGAAAGTCTCTCCCTATATTGTTTGATATTAGGTCAAAATCCAATGTCTAAGTTGGTATTTATATTTTCTTCCTGGACGACTGAAACCAATGAGAAGATCATGTTTGGATTTATATCGAAATTGTTAGGAATATTACTGTTTGTAATGAACATGTACCATTCCTATGCTGGTAAGTGTTTATTTTGTATCTATGCTAAACAGTGCATCAGAGGAAACTAACGCCACAATGCAGAACGCATACCATCTTGAAGTTTCTCGCTGCAAATTACAGTGCTTGGACGTAATCTGAATTATGTCAACAAGCATTATATAGACATTAAAGTATTCGGGCAAATATGTAATTTTATACTAACAACAAGAGCCGAAAATGAAGCAAAAACAACTAATCCGGGGATAGACAAGCGTATACAACGCAAAACAAAAACCAAAAACACCATAAACTGAAACTGAGTAGCCCGAACTAAATAAAGACTGTGGGTACAACCCGTTGTTCCGGACGAGGACATGTAAGCAGCACATGTTTGTAATTAGATATTCGTCTAACTGTCATGAAAAATTCAAAACCAGGAATAGGAAAGACTACCTATAGTAATACGAAAATGCAAAATCGTATTTAAAAGCTGTATTTCCCATACCAATCAATTAAGTCATTGTGATCGCCACAGACCATGTGAATGAATAACACTACGTATAACAGAACCTCCTTGTTTCAGTACCTTAGTAGTCAACAGCATTAGACTGTATAGAATATCGGAACAACGATCGCAGGATCCAGCATAAAGTATAATCTGTGAAATGTACATGGCTGATGATAGAATGTTACTATCGATGAACGGCAAATTGACAGTTGGAAAATTGAAGTCCTCACGTTTGTCGTAGATGTATTGTAGTTTTCCATAGTCTAGTAATAGAAGTGGATCTAAGTACGAGGCCGACCTAAGTGTCTGTGTCTTTAATTTCAAGCTCGTCAGAGTAGAATAAATACAAATACTCACCGTATTTGGATTTGTTCAGGGATAAAATATCAACAAAATAGCCGAAATTGAAATAACAGGTCTGGTCCAAGGCCTTTTTTAATGTTTGACATGCCTTATAGGAACTCATCGTCATAATATTACAACAGGTATATGTTGATATCTTGGAATATTGTCGGCTAATGACGTTATAATGACGGTATATTTGGCTTAATCTACAGGCAGGTCCCTGGGTTAATTGATAATACACGAAAAAGGCATAGCAGTTTTTAGTATACAACTTCTTCAAAACTGTTTGGTGGGCGTTTTAAATGGTGCAGCTATATGGGACATAAAAAATGTTCTTGCATTTTGAGAATAAAGAAAGTATTGAAATCAATACACACATATAAAAGGTTTATATATGGTAACATGCCCTAGATATCGCGCTTTATAACATAATAGTTTATTGTTCATTCACATTGGTCAAGATTAACCAAAATGATATAATAGGAGATAAAATAGTAATAGAAACACATGTCTCGACCGTGACATGTCCATATATGTATATTATATTTAAAGGTAGATTTACTGTAATATTAGAAAAGGTATAGCTCGCTATTTTTTCAACAAAAAATCCAAAAGTTACACCATCATACCATATAATTTCTCGCTCTTGAATTATACTGACTGATCGGCTGACATTTACGTGACTAAAGCATAGCTTTAAATCATGTTGGTAATGTAATCGTATTAAAATTACATTGCTACAGTTTACATATAACCATAGCACTTAATCAACGCCGATCATTTTTATACAGATAAGCCACTTGTCAAAATACTTGACCAAAACGCGTATGCTACAGTGGGCGATCAAGCTTTCATTCAGTGTTCTTTTGATTCTAATCCGGAAGCTTCTAGCGTATTTTGGAAGAAAGATGACAATATCATCAATTTAAATGACGGCGCAAAGTACCATGGCAGCACTGTAAAGACGCCTTCACTTACCATATACAATATAAACAATAGTGACTCGGGAATATATGTATGTCATGTGGAAAATCCCTTTGGAATCAGTTCTGGACAATCTGTTAATCTATCTGTAAACGGTATGTTTTTACTGTATTATTTATTGTATACATTTTCCTGATATTTTTTCACTTAAATTTTTTAAAGTCATGTGTTATATGGTACTTTGACCCCAAAAGTGAACCGCTGTTTATGCATGTATGTCATATGGTATTTTCCAATTTGCTGCCATTTTATTTATTACAGCAAGTGCGCGAGTGTTCTAGCAATACTCTAGAAATAAAATATTGTGTTTTTGCGAAAACCTAGATTCGCAGAAATGATCGCTAGTCTATCTGTCGCGGGTCAACCTCAGCAAACATATAATAGAGTAAATTTGCAAATACGCAAAATAATACCAATGCTATACATTATTTCGTAAAAAAATAACGAAGCATTGTATGAATGAAAGGGCGCTTTTCCCTATCTTATGTAGTCAAAATTTATCGGACAGTGAGCATTACAAATAAGTTGTCGTCTTGTTTGTCTTAAACGTAACACTTGAGCAGGGTTGATGCTAGTTATGGAAAACGTTTCGCCATTACGTCTATTCTTAACACACTGAAATAAAGCAAAGGATATGAATACAGAAGGAAAACAAAACGCCCAGATTATTCTTTGATTTGTCAGTTTAAGCAGTGCTAGGAAATAACTCCTCATTTACTTCTTGAGATGTGTTGAACACCATGGCCAAATAAGTGTGGGATACAAGACACTTATCGCCTTATTGTGTTAAAATTATTTAGTCTTTTATTGTAAATGTAGATGAGTTTGAGCCTGGAAATATGTTTTACTGAATTATACTATATATCTTGACCCTGACATACCTTGAACAAAATCTGAGGGATATTCTTATGTCATATGAAACCGTTTTTGACAATAAATTTGATTACAATGCAGACTTATGTGTTTAACTTTATAACACATTCATAACATCGTTTTTTATTTGGATTTTTCAATCTTTTTAGCATTTGTTCCATCTTTTGTGTCTGTTATTACATTTTATTACATTTATTTCACTTCCTTATTTGTGTATTGTTGACATAGAATCTTATACTTAAACGGTTATTGTAGACTGATAAGAACGTGTTCTTTTAAATTAATTACTTAAGCATATATCTTTTTAAACGTTTCTTCCAATAGTGGAGCCACCAAATGTTAAAGTAATAAACCAGAAATATCTTGCTTCTATCGGTGGAAATGTGACACTTGATTGCAGAGTAACTGGTTATGCTTTGAACATATGGTGGACAGACTGTCAAGGAGTTAAGTTAAATGGAACCAGATACCATGTTGGAAATGTTTCAAACCCATCATTAACCATACAGAACGTGAACCAGAATGATAGTGGGTGGTATGCATGTGTTACAACAAATTCAGCAGGAACTAAGAATCAATCCACCCAACTTGAAACAGGATGTATGTATTAAACCAAGTAAATATTTATACAATTAAATATATAATTAAAAAAAGATATTTTAGGCTATTTCGATACGTCATGCAGTGTACGCATCGGGAGCAATACAAACAGGAACATCAAATGGAAACATTCCCGATACAAAAATGGCTTTATAAATGGTTGTGTAGTCATTTTGATAGACTGGTTGATTTGATGTTTGCTTTGCGTCTAACGAACAGTGTTTTAGCTTTATTGATGAAAAAACTAGTTAACAAATAATAAATCAACTTTGAAAAGATGGGCTAACGGGCACGAACTTTATCTTTCACGGGAAAATTATGGGGTGTGAGTAGAGGCGTAAAATTTAGCCTTTTGGAGCAGCTACAAATAACCTACTATTATCTACAAAAAGGGAACAAATTGGTCTTGAGTGTGCAGGGACCATGGCACTCTCCAAAAGGCTAATTGAGCCAGTTATTCCTATTAATTCTGGTATTTAGATAACCTTATGTTCAAGCATTACGTATATATTATATTTGACGTTTATTTGTCATTTTGAAATAGCATCTGACAATAGTGTCGAAACTCAAATAAAGGCTTTGGCGATGACATTATTCAGCAAATAGAACATTAATTCACTAATTATCATTAATTATTTAGCAAAATACAAAAGGATAAATTACTCAATAGACGTATATTGAACACGTTGAAACGATATAGACAAAAGCAGTGGCTTAAAACCAAACCAAAAACGAAATAAATAGAAAGATTTCAAATTTTTTTGTTCCCGAATTTCCATCACGAAATTTCATTTATGATAGTAGTCAATTAATGACATTTATTTTGTTTTAATTGTAAATTTACTCATGAACGTAACACATTTAATTCTAGCATGGTTTGTTTATAGACGTATATGTTTGTTAGGCTTTTAATTTTCTGACTACATTTCGTTTCGAGTATCACATTAGTGGCTCCACCAGCTTACAGGTCCTGAGCACCTAAGCAAACCAATGTTTTGGTGGTTCGAAGTTTTAGGTTCCTTGTTGTTGTTAGTATGCTTGGTTTTTTTATTTGTTTTTTATTCTTCTTTGCATCGTTTGTCCTTATCTGTATCTAAAACATGCCACTTGCCTATGGTTTTTATCATTGATGACTAATTATTCTACAACGAAGAAGCATGTTTATAATTATGTTCCTAAGTAGAAAAATGCATATTGTAAGCTCAAACTACATATCTGTCTAAGCGAAGGCTTTATAAATGATTTCTTCAAGACGTGATTTTAATAAGGTATACAAAGGTTCTAACAGATGAAATTTTAGATATCGATCTTAATTTAATGTTGTCTAATAGTTCTAAGAATCGACTTATGATCGATGTTTACTTCGCCAATAAACAGTTTTACAAAATTTTGCTTTCGCTGCAGAGAATACTTTAGACAACCATTTTGACAACTCTTTGGTTAAGCCATATTACAACTGCAGTGGTGTTTGGGAGTCACACTTTTAACGTTTAAACAATGGCATACTATTCACTTGTGGTGCGTTATGTCCCAGCTGTAAGACAAATTTTACGACCATATACAAAATAATGTCATTTAAAACCCAAAATTGGTAGCGTGAATCTCTCGCTAGACATCTACAAAATAAGATATTTTTCTTAATGCTTTTTGGCGCTCAAAATTGCCTATTTATGGATATTAAAACCCATAATAATTCGTCTCAAGTCAGACGCAATTTAATAAACATTAAGGTTTTCATAATGCCAATACTAGTTAACAAAATAATACATTTCAATGTAGTGTTGACAATAAGGCATTAAAATCTAGTTAAAAGCAGTGTGTTTGTTTCGTTCTATGTATTGCTAAAAATACATCTTCAAATTACATCGCATAAATTGTTATATTGCAAATGTAAGTTTTGAGAAAATTGTCAGTGCACGAAAACAGATTCGCAAAAAATATGCAGGCTTAAATTGCTATTACATAGTTACAGGGTACATCTTGGCATCATTTTTTTATCACTCTGTATGGATTAATTTATCAATATATGAATGCTACAACTAAAAGTAAACGCACGCTTATGATTGTTTTACTTCACTACAAACCAATTACGTCAGTGAAATACTTATTTTGTTCATTTGGGAAACATTAATATAGATTCAAAACATAATAACCTACAACTTTGAACACTTTTGTATAGCTGAATATACACTTTCAGATTGACATTACTCCACTCGATTCATTTGAAATTCTCTCTGTCCTGCTGGTTCAAGCGTCATAACAGTTTTGAATGAATGGTGTAGTGACGACTAGACGCATACAAATTATTGCTTTGTTAGGTACATAAGATTCGCTTTCATGCTTATCTGATAATCCGTGTCTTGCAGACAAAAAATGCTAATCATTAGCATTATTAAACCTCACTTAAAAACACGTACTGATTGGCTAAAAACAATATCACGTGACTTATAAATGAGATGTCTTTCTAGATGACGCCAAAAATTTGCTAGCATTTGACAACCTCGAAACAGAATCAATCGGTGAGACAATACTATTCCTCGACCTGGACAATCCAAATTCATAAAACTCACGTAATCGATAATTGGAAACCGTGTATATTACTTATATTTGCAATAATGGATGTCAACAAAATTTGGAAAACACATGATTATGAGAAAAAAACTCCTTGTTTGAGGCTATCTTGATTTGTTCGGTTTAATAAAACAATTGTGGCCTTCTTAATTTCTGGACATACAGAATTGTGTTGTCTTCCAACCCACGCACTCAAATTGACAATTCTAGATCTCCATCTCTTAAGAAAGATATTTGTATATTATTAATAAAGTATTATTCATTGCGAAGGTTCTACAAATGAAACAGTTCTACAGATTTCCTGCAAAAATACTTTAACTTAACAAATGATGCAAATGAATGGAATATTTGAAAATTGTGTTAGTCGTTACAAATGATTAAATACAACTATCCGAGCGTTTGTTTTAAAATTAACAGTACAAACATTTCTTAACTGTTCAATACAAAGCCCGGATGCTATGGATAAATTAACCAATTGCTTAAACATAACACATGGTGAAACTATAAACCCGTGGTTATGTAACCCAGGGGTAAGTTATGTTTTTGACTAATGGTAAATACTTTTAAAATTTTAACTGGTGTCTCCTCATATCTCTTAATCCCCCTGGGAAGCCACGTTTATGCATATCCTGTTTACATTAATGGGAGATGACATTCTTTAAAACAAACCAAAATTTATTGCTGATTAAGATTTATTCTGCGAAAGGTAAAAACATCTAACAGGTTGTTGACAGAAAAAGTTTCAAATACAACTGGTGCATATAAAAACCAGTTTTTCAAAACATTGCCGGAAAGACCAGTGTCTTGGGTGCGTCTCGGACGGCAAAAAAGTAAATAGCATGTAGTCTGCAAAGAAAGCCATTACATAGCAGAAAAAGTATTAACAAGAATGGCGGAGAACCACCTTGAAAGCCTTTGAGTGCCGCAATCGAGCGGTTATTTAACATATGTTAAGACAGTGCTTAGTTCATTCGAATTGACGGATTGGAGACAGATAGTAACCAGATAATGCTTATGACAATTTCAACGCAGAGTCAAATTCCTTTTCGTTAACTTGTAAATTGCAGTTGTTTAAACAAAAAATGAAATCTTGTGAAATCTTCTTCCCTGTAATAGTTTGTCATCTGCTTTGTTTAATTTTGCACAGTCCGTCACCTTTACCTTTTCGATCTATATTCCATTTCAATCCATTGTAGTCTTTGATTATAAAGTTTTAAATACATTGTTTTCACTGCAGTATGTGTCAACATTGTAAAGGCTTCATTGATAAGTTAAAACCCCTTTTACTACCACTTTTTATACAACTGCAACCGCAACAAGTTCTTAATAAATAATGAAAAATAATATAATAAAAGTTGTAAAATACCAACAGAACTTGAAACTAAATATACAAAAGTGGTTTATTCTCGTTATAAAAAACATTAAATTTTATGGTTTTATATTTTAGTTGAAATATTTTTTAAAAAAAATATTTGGCGCTCTAATCTTAATATCCAAAATGTATACTAGTAGTGTGAATTTTTCCAAAATTCTTCCTTGATTATTTTCGAGATCATCCTAAAACGCCACCTTAAATATAACACCTTATATAAAGGCAATTAATGCAGCAAGTTGAATATTAAACATTATTGAACAATGAGACAGAATCATAAAGAAAAGAATCTTGTTCTACAACAATTAAATTAACTCTCCTTTTTAAGGAATAGTATGATAGTATCTAAGCATCTTTTCGTACATGAGAATATGCCCCATTTTATTGCGTGCCATTTTCATTTCACGGGGAGCCAGGTGTGGTAGTGAGAAGAAATCAATTTAAAACTATGTTCCATAAATTATAGATGGTGTTTCATAATAATTAATTTATGAAATTGATTAGTTGAAGATGTTTACAAAAATTAAAACAATAATAATTGTATTTTAATCTAAACACCTCAGAGCCTGCTAAATCTCACAAGTAACGCCATACTTTGTTGTCCTTTTTTTTAATTTTACACAAAGCAACTATATTTGACAAAACAAATTAAAAAACACTAAAGGATCTCATAAATCTAAGTAGATCGCGTTTGAAAGATAGGTCTATTAATTTTTCATTTCCTGCTCTCTTTTCATACAAATTTTTACAACAGGTGATTCAGAAAACCTTAAATTACCGCTTCATTTAGGGATATAATTGTTTAATTGAATAATCGTGATTTCATGCTGCTGGTATGTTGATACGGTGGTATCCTTGCCTGTTTGACAAAGACAGGCTCAACTTTAGATGTGGCTTGTATCTTCGCATGAGTACATTCTATACACCTAATTAAGCTACAAAAATGCGCATGGTCATAGCTATAAAAGCCATGACTGATCTCCTGCTTCTTTCCTGCTGCAAACTGCCACTTAAAAAATCTTCTTTTGCTTCAATATAGCGATTCTGGAAAGTGTTCCATTGTCGACACCAAGTGTCTCTATTCACTTACAGGAATTAACCACTTGGTTAAAACCGAAGTGCAATTATCATCTGGTGTATCAAGACTTTGTTTTTCTCAGGTCCTAGTAGTGAAACGTCTTTGAACATTTCTACCAAATATTCAGAGGAGTTTCGTGCAACTCTGTAGCGAATATTCAGTTGTTCATCACTACATTTTGCAAGATCCTCTTATTCGTTCTTGTATTGCACTTGAGGCATCATATATAAAAATTGTCAAGCAGCTAGATTCAATGTTTAACCAAAGCGTTAAAAATTCAACTTACGTTAATTTTTTTATGGCTAAAGTCAAATATAATAAAGAGTTAAATTTAATCACAAGTTGAACCGGCAATCATGTGATTGGGTCAATTTTAACCATGGATTAGCAAAAACCGGACCTGGTGACCAAAACAACCTGATGATTCCATGGAGATATTTTTTGGAATGGATGGATGGACGGCAAATTTATATATAGTTAACTGATGTACATGTATGCGTGAAAGAGTAATTAACAAGCTTACAATTTTATATAAAAAGTAAGATAAACGAAAACTCAAAGTAACTTAATTATTGTAACTCTAAACTTTTTTTTTGCAATGTCATCATTTGCCAAATAATATGTTAATGTGACCGAGTGGTTAAGGCAGTTCGTCTATTATTGATCACTTGGTCTGTCAACACTGAGGTTGAGGGATCGAGTCTCACTGCGGGCAGGGTGTACTCGACTCCAATCTTAATGGACAAGGATTGCCAGTTTTCCTACCGAAGAGAGAGATCTATTGTCGTCCTCATTGTTACAAATACCAATCGAACACATTAAAATTTCATTTGTAGCACACCTAAGAATAAAAACAGAATAAACACAGACCTTATAATCAAATTATAAATCAATACGAAAAATTTTACATAACCTAAAACGTAAACATTTAAAACAAACAACAATTAACAGGAACAAAACATGATAAACGATCAGAAACATTATCCTTAATTCATTACAAATTTTTTTGTTGATTTCTATACATTATATAAACTTTAATTAATCACACATTGTGTGGTTGATTTCTAAACATTATATATCGATAAATGAAACAAAGATAATACATTTAACGCTCTGATTTCAATTATTGTTGGCAAGGAAAAAGTATAAAGAGGCATAGTAAAAAATAAACACATTGACCTATTAGTACTATCTAAATACAAGTTTACAGATTTGAAATAAACATGCATTCCAATTTTATCATTGAAAAAATATGTAGGAGCATGTCACATTGCTACGTAAATAGATCATGTCAGAATAGCTTACAGAAGGACCTCTTTGGTCAAATATTTTAGGTACATAGTCATCAAAATTGATTACGTGCCTACACTAAGATTGCTGGTTTGAGTCTCACTGCGGGCACAGAGATCAACCTCAACCCTATTGACAAGATTGCCAGTTTTCACTGATTCCGAGGGTTTCTCCCGGTACCCTGACTTCTTCTCCAATAAAGACCGAATGCCTCAGTATAACTTAAAAATTTGTAAATTGACCTTACAACCATTCAAACTAACTGACATTTGTTTTCGGTGCTTAGTGCCAATATATGGCATACGAGGAAGAGTAATTACACTATTATTTCACATAAAAACTGGGGTTTCGCACGAACGTTACAACTTTCGTCTTGAATGGAGAGCGGATACAAAGTACCACAGTTACTTTCGTTGTCTGTTGGAAAAGCGGTATCAGCATAATTTAAATGATCAGCAATTGTGAAAATGTTGACAAAAATGTCACCAGTCATCCACCGTCCTGCTTTCAACCCGATCCACATTGTGAATACGCCTACAAAAAAAATAAGAACACAT
The DNA here is from genome assembly GCA_944474755.1 of Limnoperna fortunei. Classification (NCBI taxonomy): domain Eukaryota; kingdom Metazoa; phylum Mollusca; class Bivalvia; order Mytilida; family Modiolidae; genus Limnoperna; species Limnoperna fortunei. The sequence continues at coordinate 60,880,082 of OX104123.1, forward strand.
GTAGTTATGGCTTACCAAAAACGAACTAGTTACTATGCGGATATAATGCATTTATTTTTTTAGCGCTAAAATAGGCAATATTGCGAAAGACGAAATAATAACGATTGACAATTTAAACAACAAGTAATTATAAATACAATGTAACATCAATGGTTAAAGCAAGAACTTATATACTTCTGTTTCGTTTGAAAGTATTATACATGCATATAAATATAAAAATGGGAGAAATTTTGCGGTACTACAGCTTCCAATTTATAGACATAAATTTTAAACTGACGTACATTCCACATAACTTTTGATAAAGTTAAACTTTGCGTTCGTTGTTATACTAATTAGGTCACCGCCATCTAGCTGACACTGCGCTCTAGCATCTTTCCACGTGACTCCATTGGCATCGATGAGTAGTTTGAGGCAGGTGTTACTTTCCGAATCATAGTCATATCCAGAAGCTTTACAAGCTTAAAATTAAATCATCAAATATACTTCACTACGTGCAAATCTGTTGCTTGCACAACAATACTAAGAAACCAATTTAAGAAAATTTACAATGTACAATATTTCTATCAGCTTGTATTTAATGTTCAGCAGATGTATTAAAACAAATTTGTAATTAAAAGGTTTGCTTATATATACGGAAATTCACATCATATCGCCTTTGTCATCTGTGACCATACTTAAAATCCAGCGCTCGCCCACAAACCTGCCCCACGCATGCAAAATATGTTTAAACTAAGCCTTAATTACAAATGTAAACTGACCTGTATGCGGGTGGCTCTATAATGTCTTTACATTACTGGTCAAGGCGTTACCTAGGTTACCCAAGTTTATATTATTAGAATGTAGCATACAAACAAGGTTAACGGAATCCCAAATAAATTTACTGCACTGTCCGAAACACATACTTGCACATATCATTTTAGACTCCGTGGTAATATTTTGATAAATGGAAATCTGCATTTGGCATGGTGATTTTATTCTCCTAAATTGGTGTGCGGTTTGTACGAAGAAAACGTTAAAATAAGCAACAATTGGCGTTAACAGAATTTTTTTTTTCATTGTGCTTGGCACTATGAAAACTCTCTGATTTAAATCATGTTAATTATAATCTGATTTTGAATTAAATTATCAGAAAATTACAATATCAATAATGTCCCGTTGAAATCCAATTAAGTTTTAATATTCAAAAACAAAACTATTTGTTATATTATTTAAACTTGTATAGTTCGATTTGATTTGTAACATGAAATTTCATTGGTCATTTGAACTTGAGCAACTAAGGTTATAAAAATAACGCTCTGTTCACAGTTAAAATTCAAATAGCCGTATTACGTCATCGCTTTTTGTGCCACTAGACTTTTTTCTTATCACGTTATACCGTTTTAATAGATTGTTTAGAATATGCATATTTTACTTGCTGATAGCAGCTATTGGAACCAAATTTATACAGTATGGACGTAGTCGCTACAATAAATTTATAATTAAAGGTTAAAGCGACATCGACGACATGATGCGAAGTATGCAAAGAAAATGCTTAAAGGAATATAAAATGATTGCTATATAAAGAATTCTAGACTGTAGACAGTTTTCTATTCTAATATGACATGCTCTAAAGGCTTTGAGACCACAACTGTGGTCAAAAAATGATTTATATTTTAGCAACACGCGCTGAGGAGGGCGTGTTTTAAAAGGCTGTAACAATTACAAAATTATAACTCTCACTGTAAAGCTATTGCGTATGACATATTAATCATATAAATAGCGTCACGCGCTATAATTATCCTTTGCAATATATTGTCTGTGACATTGACGGAACAGCCATTTATGGTGGAAACGGCGTTTTCTATAGGTACGAAAATATTATAAATGTACCGTAATTGTCTTATTAGAATAGAAAAAATTTCCAGAGGCTGTGATTTATCATATTTTTACAACAGGATGCCCATTTATGTCGTTATTTTATCCCTCGCTTTCACTCGGGATTAAAATAACAATTATAAACCGAAGCCTGCGTGAACTATTTATTAAATATACATGAATATACATATAGTTTTTTAGCTTGAACTCGCATTAAAACATTGAACACATAAAACGATATTCACTTTACGCTCATATGGATCTTCTCACTTTACGCTCATATGGATCTTCTCAATGTGTAGATTTATTACACCATTAATTATTCAACAAAGTACTGATGACGGCTACAATGTAGTTAGAAGATTTTAAGAATGTAGGAATCTTGCCATTATCACTTAGTCACATCCTTTATGCTGCCTTTTTCATATTACATTTTTATAATTGTAAGTTTTTAAAAAGTTGAATATTTCACAGAGTTTATGAAGAACAGATAAACCATGGTGAAACAAAAGAGAAGACAACAACTAAAGACACAGAACACAAAGCCTAAAAACAAATATTGACAAGAACCCCACTATCAAAAAACTCAATAAAATATTTATATTATTTGTTGTCTGTTTTCCAATTATTTAGTGACTATCTAATAAAAAAATAATTAGTTATATTATTTTTATATCAACCAAATTGCTTTTTAACTTCACATATGAACAATTTACTATTGAAGAGCAGAAATAATGCACAAATGTCTAAGTATGCAGTTTGAGTATTTTCTATAGAAAATGTTTGGAATTATTTATTACTACTTTAAATGAAGATTAAAGTTTTTAATCCAAATAGAGAACAAGGACACTGATATTACACATGACAAAATTTAGCATGACCATGGCCTAATAACACCAGTATTCTCAAAACATAAATAAAAAGACATTAAATTTTCTTCTTTGCTGTATGTTCTGCCAATTTATGGTACAATTGCAATGATGAATATTATAGCTTAAATATCAAATATTTTCATGCAATATCAATAAAAAACCAGAAATCATAAAAACACATTCTTAATATAAAACAATTCTTGATACATTATACTACAAACTTATGAAGTAAACAGAAAACTGTTTACTAAGAAAAAGTATAATCATAGGGGAGATAACTCTAAAGGGGAGCCAACTCTACAATCTTTTGTCCACATTCAAAAATACCACAATGGAAGCTTTACTTTCTAATAAATTTAATGTAACCATTTTTTTTTAATTATTAACAAGCAATAAAAACAGTTAAGAACTATCTTCAGATGAACAATAGAATAAATGGAACTTTTTACAACAGCATGTTTTAGTTTATGTAGAAGTGCTATATAACTAATATCACCATTTTCCTCTACAACTGTTAAAAAGCAACATTTATAAACCAATGCATAATCAACACAATGAATATGATGATTATGAAGAAAGAACTATAAAATATATGTAAAAAGATATAACTTTACTGATAAATTCTCCACAATATTTAATTTGTCAGTGGACAGTTTGGCTTCAACTACTCAAAATATTAAATGTCCAATTCTTTTTCCATTTTTTGGCAAACTGCTTTTCACAGAAAGAAGAAACAGTGTTTCTGCCTCTGATTTACAGTACATATATTTCTTCAGGGCACCCGGTTGTTGTTTGCTTCTGAATGTTGACAGCAAATAGAATATGGTGCTAAAAGTTATTTGTTTCCTTCAAATCTCCATAGAAACTAAAATCAATCCAAAACCAGACTTGTCAAAATGTTCTTTGTAAAGTTTTTCCTTCAAAACATCTTGATGTTATTATTCTTATTTTTCATTCCTTCTTGTCTTTGATGTACATTTTTTCCTGTAAAAATACAAAAAATAATATTGCAGAAAAAACTGCAAAGAAAGAACATTCATAGCTAAAGTTTGCAAATTCCACACAAAAATAGAATGTTGACATAGCAAAAACCTTTTATTTTATTATTGGGAAATTTCTGTTACATGAGGTTTACAAAATGCATGTACCAATGAGCTACAATGCTTACTCGCTTACTCAAGCCACACTAGTGACCGGAGCAGAATCGTTAGAATTATGCGCAACCTTAACTGCAGAGTGTGTGTAATTAGGACATTATATTTTAACAATTTCTTTGAATTATGTCCATTTGAAGAAGTTGAACACACTTTTATTTAGTACACTTAACTGAATACCCTAAAAATTATCTCCCCTTTCATATGTTAACAGATTTTACACCCATATGTTTCCCCCTTTTTTCAGTTGTGTGCATGGCCATTCATTTTGTAGCCTGAATTCCCTTGACCTAATAATAATTTGTGTCATATTAAATTGAAATAGGCCCAGTATTGGCTATTTACCTTACTATTGGTCTTCATACTGCATTTCAAAATTACTGACACCACTTCCCATATTTGTTGCACAATCTACAATGGAGACAAACATGTATAATAAAAAACGACACTGTTCTCTACATTGATAGTGAATTCTGCTAAATTATGCCAACAATTTTAATGTTTCAGAGAAAACTAAATTATATAAGAAATTTTGAAAAAATGTCAAATTACACGAAATGATTCTTGTGGCGACTAATATGAATGTGCATATTTCGGAACTTCTACGAATATGGTCTACGCAATGTGGACTATAGGTCACTAAGGTCAATAGCAAACATGTGTAAAAAGGTACTGCATCAACATTTGATATTTATCACAGATGAAAAATATTTACATTGTGAACATATACGTAGGAAAATGGTGAAACTTAAAATATATTTACCTCAAGTTGCAGGCGGCAACGCCGTGTAAGTGCATTTCTCTTAGTGTCGAAATGGCGTGTGGTGACTATCTTTACTTCTTTTCGACTTTTGTACTACTTTTGTCTTCGAGACACATTGAAACCATAATTGTACGGGCCTTTTCTTGCTTTACTTTTGAACATATTTTGACCGTCGTTTGTCATTTTTGTTTTACTCCGGGTACTACACTTTGGATTGTACGGAAGTTCAACTGGTTACAAAAAAAGTATTTTGAAGAGTACCAGAGCAGGTATGTTTAATGTATTTATTTTTAATTTCTTTTTTTACATGATATTCTATGAAAAATTGTTTGGACACATAATTGTTTTGTTTATCGGGTATTTTTTTTTTTTGGTATATTTTTCAGCTGATGAAAATCTGTGTAAACTTGTGACGTCGATTTTCCAAAGCCCGCGCATAATTTGAATTATTCAAAACATAGTCACATAGCTGGGCAAGTTTTTCGCTTTGGTTCAGTAAATTAAGTAAGTAGGATTGTTGTTTACAGTCGTCATATTTATACATAACGAAGAAAACTACATACTGATGACAGCACATGACTTTTGTCATGATGATCTGGCATTATCGTGGGTTACACTAATGTCCTGAAACTGTCCTGAAAATGTCCTGAAAACGGAGATAAATGATCATAACTTTTTTATTTCTTCATGGATTTTCACCAAATTTGGGTCAGTTTGAGATATAAACTTATATTATAGGAATATGAAAACAAAATTAAAAAAAAAATTTTTGTGGGAGATAAGTTGACCTGAAGGACTACCTGTCGTGACCTGAAAATGTCCTGAAAACATATAAATGGTCATAACTTTTTTATTTCTTCATGGATTGTCTTCAAATATTGGTTGGCTGGAAAAATTAACATATATTATATGAATATGAAAAAAATATAATATATTTTTAATTTTTTGTAGGAGAAATGTTGACCTGAAAGACTACATGTCGTTTGTGTATGTCCCGAGAATGTCCTGAAAACATACAGAAATTATCATTTTTTCTTGACAGATTGACTTCATATATAACTCAAATGTTGCTAAAAATTATAATATAACATGTGTTTTACGAGAATTTCTTACAATTTTTTCTGCATATTATAGTTTAAAAAAGCCATTAATAGTAGTACAAATGTCAGATGTTTACACTTAATTGCATTAAAAACATTAATTAGAGTATTTAGTTGGATTAATTATACATCAGGTAGTAATTAACATTATTGACACTTCAAGGTAATTACATACTTAATTGGGACAGGCGTTGGGCAGACAAGTTTATTACTTTATTTATAAAATACAATGAAAAAACTCGCAATAAAACTTGCATAAACAAATATAGACTGGAAACCTATTACTGAGAATGTCTATGATCATCACAAAACCAATCTGAAGACACTCCTGAAAAACTCAAATGAGACCACTTGTTGCAAGCGACTCTTCCTCTTTTCCCTTCACATCCTATCATATTTTGGAACACATCTGGCTTTCCGCAGGTACAGCTTGCTTCTATTTTTCTTGTGTGTATTTTCATGTTTGTCCCTGTATTGGTATTGTTTTGAAGAAACATAGTGAAGTAGCCCTTTTCTAGACATGCAATCAAATGTTCCCGCATGTACTTTTCGACGAAACTGGTTCTTTTAGGTTAAATGTACCTCTGTGACAAAATTCAAACAAATTAGCAATCGCATACACACCACAATCATAACCATTTGTTTGTTGTTGAACATCTGGTAACATTGTTAAACCCTTTTTTCATCTAGCTTGATGTACGACCGATTTCGGGAAGTTTTTATCTCTTTAGAACGGACTTTACTGTCCTTAGCTGTCGGAGCTTCTATAATACGTTTTGCCAAATAGTTATCTGAATGCTCGACAGCCTTGCAGGTATTGATACAAATGTTCAGAACTGTTGAAAGTTAAACCTATCGTTCATACGCACGTCACCGGTCATATAACTTTCAATGACCATAGAATAAAATCTATGCATTAAGTGAAAACACAAAAAGCACGACAAACAAAAAAGGATCAAATACTATAGTGTTACTGAGCATTATAAGCAGAAACATAATTAAGAACACATGCACAAAAACCATGGCATTTTTATTAAGGAAGTATAGGGTATAAATTAAAACACTATTATTTAGCAGCAATATATATAAGCATATTATCTTAGTGCGTGATGCTGGGAGTCATTAAGGTACAAATAAATCGGGACATATAAGTTATCAGATAACATGTACCGAAAGATATTTATTATAGAGGGATTGTTTAGACATATGTTTGAGGGTATAGTTGTAAGTGCATGCATTTAATTGTGACATTCCTACATATTCAAAATCTCAGTATGAGATTTTGAATATTTGGGAATTTAACTGAGAAATCTAAATTACACTATATTCAATTTGTATTGTGCTGAGAATTTTGTAGCTGATTGGTCATATATTGCATATATGTCTTCATTTATTTTGTAGAATAAGAATTCCGAAGGCCACCCTAACTATTGCTGTGAAACAACCAATACAAGGAACAGCTACCAAACCTGCTCACCCATTCAGTCAAAACAACATAACCACGGTAACAGAAATTCTACTTGTATGTCCATGTGCAATAATGTTAATAAAAGAATAGCTAGTCCATTCATGTTTTACAACCTGTAAATGACTGGCGTTATTGATAAAATATCGTAAATTTTCTAGAAATATTTAAACACAAAGATTACTTTAATTGTCAACACCGAGGTTGCCAGTTCAAGTCTCACTGCTGATGTCTTTTTAATTGACATTGACTGTTCTATTTTTTTTTATTTTGTAAATGTTGGTTTATGTTTAGTGTTTGCTTGTGAGATGAAACAATTTATATACATTTTTATTTGTAGTTTGTAAGCTGCTTTGATCTGGAAACAATAATTAAGTTTTTAGAGAGTAAGCTTAAAGAAAGCACTTTAGATGACTGGTAAGTTCATGAAGTACTTATAATTATACAACATCATTTTCATTGAACTATATTTTTATTAAATGTAACTAATACTGAAATCAGGGGAAATTTTTTACTTTTATTCTTAAAGGGGCACACAAAATATCAAATAACAGTTGCTTACACATATAACATACTCATTTATTAGGTTTTAAACTTTAATGCTTCTAAGAAGGGGAAGCAACTCATATTAGAAGAAGATAACTCAAATGAGTTTTTCTTAGACAAAACTATCAAACAAGTTTACAACTGCACGCTCATTGTGTTACAAATGTGTAAATTATATATATGTCTCTTTTATTATATTTGTATAAATATCTTTAAATATTTAATACACGATTGTTTATTTTAGTATCAGGAGCAAAATTTTTTAGCTATCTTTGGAAATGTTACATAATTCTTGGAAATATTTGTACATTAAATGAAAATCATTGGGATTTCAGAGTTATGTGCTGCATATGATAGTTCATCAATCGAGAAATAAGGGAAGCAATGCGAGTGGAAAAGATGAGAAAAACTAAAACAGAAACTGAGAAGGTCAATTTAAACTTGTATTTATGTTGTAAATATTTTGTAAATAGTTATTTTCATAATTATATTATGTTATGTTTTAAAGGTTACATTATGCAACTATAAATATGAATGCTCAAATAAACTTATATGATTGTATTTTTTTATCATTATTTAATCCTTTTAAACAGAATGAAGCAAGAGGTACACAAAAACAAGTACAAAAAAGACAGGTTTAGAAAATGGCCAAATTTCAGATTTAACTCGTGGAGCACAGTAATGCTGCTTTTAGCTCTAAAACAGCTTGACCTACACCAAATTTGCAATTTTTGATATCATGTATGCTTCAACTCTACATAGACAATTACAATTGTATTTACACATGAGACGCTAACACTTAAAACAGACTTTTTAAATTTCCAGCTTAAAACAGGCTGACATCTCCAACTTAAAACACGCTGACATCTCCAACTTAAAACACGCTGACATCTCCAACTTAAAGTACGCTGAGATTATACACTTAAAACACGCTTGTATAACCACCTAAAATCCGCTTTTGTACATTTGCTATATTCCGCTTATTTACCGCTGACAACTAATTTGCATATTCCACTTCAAATCCGCTGATTTGTACCGCTTAATCCCAACTTCACCTAATTTACATAATTTAGACGCTTCAGCCCAACTTATTTCACACTTCTTTTACCGCTTATTGTCCTAATCACTGAACCAAATATGCAAATTAGTTTTAAAAAGCGGTATTTCAGCAGTTCATTAGGTAAATATAAGTTGATTAAAAGTAACGCTGATATACTACTTTTATTCAACTTTAAATCAGCTATTATCAAGCTTTTTGATAAAAAATAATACCGCTGCAATCATACTTAAAGATAGCTTTTTCTCAACTTAAAATTGTCCTGGGTACGCTCATATGGATCTTCTCACGTTACGCTCATATGGATCTTCTCACGTTACGCTCATGTTACGCTCATATGGATCTTCTCACGCTACGCTATATGGATCTCACTTTACGCTCATATGGATCTTCTCACGTTACGCTCATATGGATCTTCCCACGTTACGCTCATATGGATCTTCTCACGTTACGCTCATATGGATCTTCTCACGTTACGCTCATATGGATCTTCTCACGTTACGCTATATGGATCTTCTCACGTTACGCTCATATGGATCTTCTCACTTTACGCTCATATGGATCTGTTCACGTTTAGCTCATATGGATCTTCTCACGTTACGCTCATATGGATCTTCTCACGTTACGCTCATATGGATCTTCTCACGTTACGCTCATATGGATATTTTCACGTTACGCTCATATGGATCTTCTCACGTTACGCTCATATGGATCTTCTCACGTTACGCTCATATGGATCTTCTCACGTTACGCTCATATGGATCTTCTTAATGTGTAAATTTATTACACCATTATTCAACAAAGTACTGATGACGGCTGTCACCGAGTTGAGAGATGAGGTACAATGTAGTTAGAAGATTTTAAGAATGTATGTATCTTGCCATTACCACTTAGTCCTATCCTTTATGCTGCCTTTTTCATATTACATTTTTATAATTGTAAGTTTTAAAAAAGTTGAATATTTCACAGAGTTTATGAAGAACAGATAAACCATGGTGAAACAAAAGAGAAGACAACAACTAAAGACACAGAACACAAAGCCTAAAAACAAATATTGACAAGAACCCCACTAAACACCAGGGGGAGTCCAGGTCCTTCGAAAGGGTAGACAGCAGGAGACTCGAACCAGCAACCTGAGTGTTGACAGACTACGTGTAAAAACAATTTAGCTTACAGATTGTCCTTTTTTGAAGCCGATTCATAACATAAAAAATTAACTAACGCAACTATTACATATGTGTTTCAGAATTGAAGAATACACAATTTTAGATAAAAAAATTAAAGTATGATATAAAATATCAGAACACTTTGTACTGGGTATATAAGAAAGCTCATTGTAGTGTCTGCATTAGTATTGATCAAATAGGTAATAATATTATAGAATTTATTTCCTAATTGTTAATGTCGTTCTTTATATGATATACTTAACTTGAATTTTTGCCTAAAATGAAATGCATTTTGTATTGGTCAAATATTTGAGGATACTTCGTGATATTTTAGACTTTATGTCCTCGTTTTTAGTGTCGTTCTTTTCAGGATATAATTGACTTGAATTTTCGCCCTAAAGTGAGCTACTTTTCAATAATACTGTAAAAATGGCGACACCGTGTTAAATTTCGTCATTTATGTAACCAATATGAACATGGTACAAAATGAATGCACTATGTCTTGAGATATTTGAATACATATAAATTAGTTCAATCAAAAACATAATTGAGTTTCTTCAATTAAGCTTTTCCTTAGTTATTGATATTAGATATTATTAGTGATATTGATATAAGAACATGAGAATTCATTTCTAAAAGTTTCAAATAAAAAGTAATATAGAAAGCTAAAATTATAACAAGACAAAGATAGACATAAACATCACAGAAACTGAAGTTTAGCAACAATGACCATCTAACGATAGGTAGACTAAAATCATTAGGTCATGAATACTTGATTATGTTGATTTAATATTGCAAGGAATTCTCTGTACACAAAAATTAAGTTAAGTTGCAATTATACTGAAATATCGGATTAAGTGTGATGCATAAACGCGTAGACAGGTACTGATGTAATGTGGTTGCAATTGAGTAAAAATTTTGGATTAGCATTAGCAGAAAAGAATTGCATCTAAACGATGTATAAGAACACAATCCTGTGAGAAGTAATTTCAAGTGTGCGTTTTATTCGGATAAAAATTAAGATTCCAAAATGTCAACAAAGGTTATATCAGTAACTTAGAAATACTCTGCCTAATTAAAGGTATTAACAAAATACCGAACATCAATGAAACTAACTAAAAAAAGGGAAAATCAATAAATCAAAGAACAAGAAAACTTGAGAAACAACAACCAAAAACATAGCAAAAAGCAATGAGAAACAACAACCAAATACATAGCAAAGAGCAATGAGAAACAACAACCAAATACATAGCAAAGAGCAATGAGAAACAACAACCAAATACATAGCAAAGAGCAATGAGAAACAACCAAATACATAGCAAAGAGCAATGAGAAACAACAACCAAAAACATAGCAAAGAGCAATGAGAAACAACAACCAAATACATAGCAAAGAGCAATGAGAAACAACAACCAAAAACATAGCAAAGAGCAATGAGAAACAACAACCAAATACATAGCAAAGAGCAATGAGAAACAACAACCAAATACATAGCAAAGAGCAATGAGAAACAACAACCAAAAACATAGCAAAGAGCAATGAGAAACAACAACCAAAAACATAGCAAAGAGCAATGAGAAACAACAACCAAATACATAGCAAAGAGCAATGGTCCTGAATTGCTTTATTCATTAAAGAAGAAATGGGGTCGGTTAAATCAGGTTTTATGTCATGCCAACCTCCGGCCTACATTTCTGTAACGAGTGCAAGTCATATGAATAAAAACCATGTCCTACATAAAGGTCGATATTGAGTAAATATCTGTACAGATATGTATATAAAACTATTATTTCATAGAATAGAATACAGAAGAGTCTTTCAGATATTATAAAATATTGGACTTGAGTGGGCGTCATTAATATAAAATATTGAGTTTTTACCTTTCACTAATGTTTAAACAAATAAAGTCCCGTTAACATTGGATTGTTAAAACAATGCACTCTCCTAAAGTGTGAAAACCAATCATATAACCATTTTATTGACACATTGCGATCCTCGGCATGAAAAATTTGAATAATGTGGAAAAACCTCACAACCGTAAACGAGTGCATGCCATCCGCATAATATAGTTCGTTTAATCCTGTGCAACACTCATTAAGGTAAATAGCTGTAAACAATCAATTGTGTCAATTCATCTAATTACATTTTCAATATACAGTGTCCTTCTTGTTTTGATCAGAAACTCTATGGTCTTTGTTCTGATTGAAATAATATCATTGCATGTAAATAACTATTTTTGTGAAAAAAATTCCGTGGATGTCTGTTTTATCATATTGTTTTAGTCTTGATTTTATTTTGAATTCTTAATTTTAAGTTATTAATTCCGCAAGTAATACCATAATTCGTATTTGTGACGATAAGAATGAATGACATATGACAGCATTGTTTCAATAAAACAATATGCATACGTTAATAAAATATCATCCAGATATACCAATGTTATAAATTAGGTGGGAAAATGGTAAAGTGCATGTTTAGTGACTTGGTAATTTTGTTAACCGTCTTTGCATATGTATAAGCTGGTATAGGCGGAACATACATAAAAGATTTGAATTTGAAATTATAAACATGTAGATCTCAGTGAATTAAATCATAAATCAAGTAGCGTTGTTCGGCTACTCTAGTCGGGAAGTTTCACAGATACGATCTGTGATTGTATAGCATAGATATTCCAGTTACTACTTTTCAGAAACATCTAGGAGTTACTTTTAGTAGTGATGCTTAGTGGAACATACTAAATGTACTAAAGAAGCTTAAATATAAACTTAATCGAAAACGTCTAGAGAAACTGTATTTACTCTTTATAAGACCACTTTTCGAGTATGCCTGTGAAGTTTGGAACAATGTTGTTGTAGGTTACTGTAATAAACTCAAGCAACTGCAGCTAGAGGCTGCTCGAATTGTCACAGGCCTACCAAGTTTTATTTATAAAACTAATATTTATACTATAACTGGGTGAAAGCCTTTAGCCGAGCGTAGGAAATGTAGAAAGCTACAAATGTTTTATAATAAAGAACAATATAGCTCTGCACCAGCATATCTGTGTAATCTAACACCACCAACTATACAAAGCACTTAGGTGTATCCCTTGAGTAACGACAATAACATTATAATTCCCTATTGTAGACTGTCCCTGACTAAAGAATCGTTCATTTGGATATGTCGATCTGTATGTCGATTCTATCTTTAAATTCAAATCCGAACTAAAAATATGAACACTTGTATAAAAGTTCCGAAGCTTTATGAATATGGACAGCGTAAATTTAATATTGTCCTAACCCAGCTAAGATATTAGTTTCATTTTTGAACAATGATATACTACCGCAGGTCGGGGGTTCTCTCCGGGTACTCCGGCTTCCTCTCCCAATAAAACTGGACGCCATGAAATAGCTGAAAAATTGCTGAAAGTGGCATTAAAACACCATTCAAACAAAACAAACAAACAGAGTTAATATTATCTCTGATCCATTCTGTCGTTGTGAATCTAACCGAGAAGATTCGTATCATTATTTCTTTGCATGTTCTACATATACTAACATTAGAGACAGATTATTTGAGAACCTTTCCTGGCTGCCAAATTATTGTCCAATAAATCTAGATTTTTAACATCTGGTAACTCATTATTGTCCATCGAGCACAAGAAACAATTTTTAAACATGTATTTGAGTATATCAAAGCGTCAGAAAGATTTTGGCGTTTTAGAAGCACACAATTCATCACCACCCCCTTATTCTCTAATTATTCTTATATCTTTGCTATTATTGTTATTTCTGTTACATTCCTTTTATCTCATGTATTGTACAGATCTCATCATACACATATATTATAATTGTATGCATGCTCCATAGATGTTCTTTTGCAACATATTGGATACTTCATAAGTTAGTCCAACTTGTGTCTTATTATATTTGAAAATTTGAGCAAATAAAATATGTTTAAACTAAACTAAAAACCAGGTCTGCTTACTGAGGAATAGGAACTTTTTGAAAGTCAATCGGAAACGTGGTCAAATAATCTTAAACATGCTCCGATTACAGTTATCCGCGTCGTCAGTTGATAATTATTTTTATTTACGATAGTGTATCCACTACTATATGTCTATATACGACAACGGCCTTCCTAGGAAAGGAAGTATTAAATCTCCACGGTGATATAAAGCTGTCGGAGTTTGCCATCTTAAGGAGGAAGATAACCAGAACAATAACAAATGACTTTCACTTTCGGAACACCTCTAGTTTTTGGATTCTCTGACTTGACTTGTAAACTTCCCATGGAACTGTAAAGACGTTTTGACGAAGAAGTCCTAACAGTTACAAGTCCACGAATTGGTCGCCGTGACTACTTTTTTTAGAACAGGTAATATACATTATTCAGTTATTGTGTATAATTATCACCGCCTGAATTTCTGACAAAGTTATGTCACGCGACATCATATCAAAAATTGTTCTTGTTTTTTTTTAAATCAGTATTTGGCATTCCTAGCAGTAAAGATCACACACAGAAATCCAAACATACAGTTAAAACACAAAAAAAACAAACGATAAATGAGAGGGTAAGCTCAATATATGAAGAATATGTCAAATTGATGTCCAGCTCCCGTGTATAACCAGTTTACTAATAGAATGAATGTCGGATACCTATGTCAATCATCAATATACCTAAATAAAGGTACAGATACAGAAATATAGTTGATTGTATAGTAATAAATGTAAATTGTTATCGTGTCAATTCGTCAAATTCTGAAATGGTTGTACAGTGATTTCAGGCGAGAGGAATAAATAATCAAAAGCTAAACTGCGGAAACCAGTCCTACCCCAAGGATAACAGCTAGACAATGCTGTGTCTTGATTAGCTGCTTAATCGGGAGATAGCTGTCGATTGGCCAAAAAATAAGCAGATCTAAGTTAGGGATGAAAACCCCGCATGATTATGGGGCTGTAGCAATCACAATAGGCCTACCGCCGTTCGTAGCCACTCGATAAAAACCGAACGATAACGAATCGGTTACGATGAAAAACAAATGTAAAAATGTGCACGGTAATGGGAATCAAACGGTTTTAAAAGGAAAGTGGCTTTGATTTGTGTATGTTTATCATAAAACTTAACCTGAGAAACACGGAGATTGCCGTAGATTTCTGAAGCGTGACAGGTCTACATCTTTTTTGGATACTGCCTCTGATCTGTATTTTATGGACAAAAGATTCCGGTTAGGAGAAAACTTTTAACTCTGTTCCTGCTTACTGGCAAGGTTCACATCAACTATCTTGCCACGTATGATGCATCAAGTGATGCGCAGCACAGTACATGCTTCAGTTGCTGTCTCTGACCTATATATTCCGGTTGCCTGATTTGACTGTCTAAACATTGTGTACTTATAATAAAGTGATAAGTGAAGTAAATAATAACAATACATATTGCCATTGAATATTAAAAAAAATACGTCAGGTAAAAATAAAACCACATAACGCAAATAAACAATAATACGCGACAGTTTTCGCTTTCTATAGAAACAATCGGACATGTTTGTGATTTCCGTTTATGACGTTATATGATTGATCATGATTGATGAATTGGGCATTTTTTAGGTATCAGGCATGTTTAAGTAATCGGTCTTGTTTCTGAGTACAGCATATACATTGTAAATTGGTTAGCTTGTGACGGAAAATTCAATTATATCCTGATTCGTCAAACTCGTACAAACATAAAATATATACCAAATAAACAAGAACTCTGATATTGGATGTGCCACTTGCAGATATCAAGTACAAAAACAAAACACAGCTACAAATTGATCCGAATAACTCCCCAGCAACGACGAACCAGAAAAATCATATTCGGCTTGATGTACGTTTTTCCTCTTCTCTTAGCTTTAGTTATCTACAAAACAAACAATTAAAAACTGTACAATATTTTTTCAAGTAAAAAGCCTGTATACACTTGAGTCGCAATGACTCGTATGACACACGTGCGGGATCCGGGTGGCTAAAAGAATAGACCGCAGTCGCGCTAGCTTGTCGTAAAAGGCGACTAAATAGCGCCCAGTACCCTGACCGGCGTGTCAGGTCGGTTTGCCGAAAGACCGACTGGGATGTGTGCCCCAGGTGGGTGAATGGGGTACCCCTGGCAAGCTGGGGTTGTCAGGCCATAATACGGAAAACCTGACCGAAAACCATATGAGTGCACCGTGTTGGGAAAAATGCCACGTTCCTCGCACGTTAAAGAACGCTGCTGAAGTATTCGCTATGAGTAGGGATTTCGATCTCGCTACAGGAGGCTAAATTGCCCGACCATATCCATCCTCCCATTTGCCAGTGGCAATCTAAAATCCGTTACCCCTATTTTTCCTTGTGTCCCTTCCCATTTTCATTCATCATCATTTCATGTTCATTTTATCATCCATTTCATGTTCATCGCCTGAATATAGCTGAAATATTGCTGCTCGGGCGTTAAACACCATTAATCAATCAATCAATCAATCGAATGACACACCGTTTAAAACTTAACTTTTAAAGCCGAGCAAACCGCAAATACCCATGGAAGCCACTAACCAATGAAAATTATTATATATAAATATTTATGAACATGCAACTGTTTGTTTACACATGGCATTCGATTATGTATACCTTTGATAAATATATTTCAATAATACAACACATAATCGTGCAAACTAACACTAATTTCACAGGAGTTAATACATCGTATATGTATGGGGTCATTACGGCAGATATTCTCAAATTATTCGTGTGCATGTCAACACAGTGGTTGTGGGAACCTCACTGTGGTTAGGGTGTGTTCGACACCAACATTCATAGACAAGGATAGACTAAGATTTGCACCGGGTACAATGGTCTTTTCTCACAATGTAAACTGCAGGTCATATTATGATTTAAATAATATTGTTGGTAAAAGTTGCGTTAGACTTGAAACATGCCATACTATATCAATTACAGTGACGTGTCATTACGTAAAAATATGGCGACGTTACTTACCACTTTAATATGTTGTTAAATTATCTTGAACTGTTAAAAGTGTCTTTGTAACACTTAGTTAAAAGGTCAGAACATAGTCTACACTGAGAGATTCCAATATGAACTGATTTATGTGTTAATGTTGTTGCACTGTCAATTGTTGTGAACATTCGGAACTCTTTTGCATTTGCAGGTAGATTAAGGCAAATTATTATGTATTTCGATGATCGCATTTCAATATACCAACAACACCCATTCCTATGGCTACAGTGTTTTGATTGATCAATTGTTTTAGGTGGGGAACAAATGAAAATTTTCAGGAAAAGTTGCTCTTACATTTTTTATTATTATGTTGATGCAGATTAATCAGAAAAACGTAAATGGTTTCGGTTTTTTTTTAAATTCCGCAAAATTGTTGAAATTTGAATATTTATGTCAAAACTACATAAACTACTACAGCTGCAATGTAGTCTCGCTCGGCTAGGCACATATTCTTCCATCACTTTTTAAAAAAATAAATACAATATCACTCGTTAATCCCTTTGAACACTTAGTGTAATTGCCATCGATCTAATCCGTAACAAAACTGTGTCGTTTTTTCACATTTATCCTAATTTTCTTTTCGTATTGAAATATATCAAAATAAAGGCTGGACTTCATGAAGTCCAGGACTGGTGTTTTAGACTTTACCAAATAAAGTTGTATCTACGTTTGTTTGCTTGTGTGTTGGTTTCAACAAAGCTATTGTGCAACACTAGTTCCGCTGCATATACTGTCCTATAATGGAACAAGGCGTTGACTGTCCACTAGATAATCTTAGTTACACAACTACAATCCCTGGAACGTAACAGTTATCGGTTGTATTGTTCGGTCACTGTCCATATATCGTTCGTACAAACGGCATATATCGTTTATATAAGATATTGTAACGTAGTATATCGTGAGTGTTCATCG
This sequence comes from Limnoperna fortunei, assembly GCA_944474755.1. Lineage (NCBI taxonomy): Eukaryota > Metazoa > Mollusca > Bivalvia > Mytilida > Modiolidae > Limnoperna > Limnoperna fortunei. The sequence goes on from OX104123.1 coordinate 60,897,981, forward strand.
CATGGTTTTTCGTTTGTGCTCTCGAAAATCGTATGGTGCCTGGGTTATTTGATTGTATATTGTTCTATACAAAAATATATATTTACATTACGTCATTACGTACATCTTTCATCGATATCCTAGATTTCTATTGGTTCAAACTGTTACAGATGATGTAGATTCATTTTTTGCATTTCTGAGAGAAACTGATAGCCATGAAGAGAACGCGCTTCCATGACGACCTACACAGTAAACAAACAACACGGATTATTAAAATGAACACAAATATATTTTGCACTATTTAGATCAGGATCATGGCATTTTGTTTTAAATAAAATGAAAATATAACAATTGAATGCATTATTTTGAAATTTTATTGACATTTGAAAGCGTTGGTCGAAGCCAATGAAACTATAAAAGAATGCATTCAATTCTTAAATAAACTGCACACAATTCTGGTCTAAAAGCCATTGCATTCATAACCGTGCAGAAATAGTTTTAAAATAATAAATCTCTAGACTTAAAAGTTCTTAAAGTTGACGACAGGCAGAATTGGGCATGATCTACAAGACGATTCCCCAACATTCAGAGCGGTAAATGTATGTATTACATCTGAATCTATCTTTTGGATGTTTGCTTAAAACTACTTCTTACCTTATAGACATTATGCCAGATGCTCTACAATTTAGTAACTTCTCGTGGCGATGAACACTTATTTGCCGCCTAATACATATAAACAATCATCAGATGTGGGTAAGAAAAAATATTTTATTAAACAATAATGACTACAATTTTCCAGTTCAATTCTTATAATAGTAAAAGAAACTAAAGAAGTATGGATAAATATTTAAATATTTGAATTTACAAAACTGTCACGGTATACAAATAATTCATTTATTTTCGTGGGTATCAGTTTTCGTGATTGGAAAAAAAGACATTTCGCGTGAGTCTTCATTTCGTGGTTTGCGGAAATGGAACAAATGAAAAAAAAACAAAGAGAATTGCTTATATTTTCCTCTATTCACATACAGTAAGTCTGTAAATTTCTAACACGACAACTTCAAGATATATTCGCTTTTATTAAAGGTGTTGGAAATTATAACGTGATTTCCTAAACATTTTGGGGACTTTTAGTGGAAACATTCCAAACGAAATGGAAGGACTTAAGAAAGATGATGATCTAGCAAAATTTATTTGGATTCAGCATGGTAGTAACAAATAAACATAAGCTTTAATAGGCTTTTCACAGAATATACTCACTGCACCTAGACGACGGCATGCATAGCAATAAATAAGAAGCATAAAAGGCAGACATACAGAAAGCACTGGCATATAAAGCAATAAAAAAGTAACAAAATAAAAATTCACGAAGGGCATTATACTCAAGCATATAATGAAATTGAAAAAAAGGCAACACCAATATTTAAATTTTAAATTTGCAACTAAAAGCATCTAGGCAGTTAGGAATATAGTTGGTAGAAAAGAAAACAACATGTAACTGAAAGATCAATCACTAAATTTGTTAACACATTTTATATCGATTTACATCTTTAAAACAACTAATTAAATCATAAAGTTTATTGTCAAACAAATAAACTAAATTTTTCCTTAAGTTTTCCTTAATTTACTAGTTTCACATGCGAACTTTGCATCTTTCGCAACAGTTGTATAAGAATTGAAAATGGCTGGTTTCCATTTAGCGTTATTAAATTAAATTATGGTAACTTCCCACTTGGTCTACTCCCATTTGGTCTACTATTTGCCCATTCCTATTTGGTCAAATCCCATTTTGTCTACCCTTTAAAATTTATAATTCCCATTTAGTCTACTCAATCAAATATAACTAGGTTTAAATTTGGTTGTTACATAAAATTATGGTGTATTAGAGTTTGTGTATTTTTTATGTTTATTTTGCATTATTTCAGGAATGTTTGTATT